>JASVEL010003743.1:0-635120 GCA_032618575.1 Nicotiana noctiflora | reverse complement strand
CTTACATTTTCAGAAAGAAGGCCAGTTCCACAATGAAAGCATCTGGAGCTTCAAGAGATTCAAGAAAGGTGCAAAAAGCTCTTCAAAAATCGACCAACTTTGGCATAGTTGTCTCAACTGAGGTCTTTGTCCAGTCTCTTATACAGATACATTCCGTATTGATGGTATATTGACACGCTTCCTTTTTATTCATGAAGGAATCTGAAGCCATTATTCACAATGGTCGTAGAAACAATGGTGGTAGTGACCATATGTCTAAAGGAAAAGGAGCTACTGTGGCACGTATATCAATGAAACCATCTTATGATACAGTGTCAGAGGCTTCCCAGACGACCGAAGAATCTCAAGGCGAAAGCATTCGATCTGTTCCTGCTCAAATGACAGCGTCAAGTGGGGTTACCTGGGCAAAAAAGAGAAAGCAAGATTCTGCAGCCACAAGGCCACATCCACAGGTCAATTCAAGAAGTCAAAAATTGATTGCCTTTGACCTTTCTAATGTACTGCATGCTGCAGATACCTCGGATTTAAACATGCAAGGTAGTTATGACTTTTCGAGCAGGATCAACACCGAAGACAGAGGCCGCAACAATGATGCCACACATTCTATTGGCAGGCAATACACTCACGAGTCTCAAGAATTTCAGAGGTTAGTATCCGAGAGGTTAGTATCCTCGATCTATTATACAACAACAACAACTACGCCTTAGTCCCAAACAAGTTAGGTTCGGTATGTGTATCCTTAAAGATGTTATTGCATTTCAAAAGGCAAGACTTTATTAGTAACAGAAGTCAGTCTATGAACTCCTTTGGTTGAGGGCCTTCTGAAACAGGAGGATTGGACCGACGGTGAACCTTTCCTTCTAACTGGAGTAACTTAAATACAATGTAATGCAATAGAAGTTCAAATTTTTTGCTACTGTAGCCATGTTACTTGTGAAACCTAGTATTCGTAAAGGCCCACAAGTAGCAATATTACAGAATATCTGTGCTGGAAATAAAGCTGTATATCTTTCTAAATGAAACAGGACTACAATGATAAACAAAGAAGGGTTGGGTTCTCAGGACCATTGATACAACAGAGTGATGCAAAGCTCGATAATCAAACTCACCAAGATGGTCACAGATCCCGGTTTTATTAGAGGTAAAGACATTCTATATCTGGTGGTTTCTCTCTCACTGCAGAAAATCCATAAAGAACCATTGCTTTTTTATAGAAACCTCAACCAAATTTGGTTTGTTTCTGTAGATTTATAATGATAATGAGCTAGAAGTGCATGCTGCATCCCTTAGCCAATGAAGTGAACTGGGAGAACTTTTTGTTGATCGAGAAAGAAAATGAAAGTCTGTTAAGCAATGTGGCCATTTCATTTCATTTTTCCCTCCCCACTCTATTTATGAAGGGATTGGCGTCGTGATAAACTCTGACCCTTGCAACTATATTTTTCTAGCAAATCACTTTGAATTAGTAAAGAGATCGTGCATACAAAGACATTTACTGGTGAAAGACAGTTTTTATACAAAATATGATGGAATCGCCAGAATATTGATGATGAAATCCTGAAAGTGGTTGGCGGAATTGGAAGTTGATAACATGCTGGAGAATCGCGACATGTAACCCCTGAATTTTCTTTCTGTTTCTTGATTAGTGTCTAGGCTTCCCTCATTGTAACTGGAAAATATGTATACACACACTCACATATATACCATTAGTTCACATGTTTATATATACTACAAATTCCAGTATTCCACCATCCTTTGTGTGAGAAAGCACGGAAGAAGAATATATTATTGATGTTTTAACAATGATACAATGAGCCCTATTTATAATACATATTCTACTCCTACTACATATCAAACTAGGACATATTATAAACCTACTATACATGGGATTAGGACATCTAACACTCCCCCTCAAGCTGGTGCATACAAATCATATGTACCGAGCTTGTTACATATGTAGTTAATACGAGGTCCAGTGAGGGACTTGGTGAAAATATCTGCCAGCTGATCATTCGACTTCATGAACTTTGTAGCAATATCTCCCGAGAGTATCTTTTCTCTAACAAAGTGACAGGTCAATCTCAATGTGTTTAGTTCTCTCATGGAACACTGGATTTGACGCAATATGAATAGCAACTTGATTATCACAAACAAGTCACATCTGACTAATTTCTCCAAATTTCAATTCCTCGAGCAACTGTTTGATCCAAATTAACTCACATGTCGCCATAGCCATCGCTTGATATTCTGCTTCTGCACTAGACCGAGCAACCACATTCTGTTTCTTGCTCTTCCAGGAGACCAAATTTCCTCCTACCAAGACACAATACCCAGACGTAGAACGTCTATCAGAAGGTGATCCTGCCCAATCAGCATCTGAGTATCCAACAATCTGCTCATGACCTCTATTCTCAAACAATAAACCTTTGCCTGGAGCTGATTTTATATACCGAAGAATGCGAACAACTGCATCCCAATGACTATCACACGGAGAATCCATAAACTGACTCACAACACTCACAGAAAAGGAAATGTCAGGTCTTGTCACTGTAAGGTAATTTAATTTACCAACCAGCTGTCTATATCTTGCAGGATCGCTAAGAGGCTCCCCCTGTCCTGGCATAAGTTTAGAATTTGGATCCATCGGGGTGTCAACCGGTCTACAACCTGTCATTCCTGTCTCTTCAAGAATATCTAAGGCATACTTTCGTTGTGAGATCACAATACCCGAGCTAGACTGAGCAACCTCAATACCAAGAAAATACTTTAGTTTGCCAGATCCTTAGTCTGAAAGTGTTGCAAGAGATGTTGCTTTAATTTTGTAATACCATCCTGTTCATTGCCGGTAATAACAATGTCATCAACATAGACCACTAGATAAATACAGAGACTCAAGGCAGAATATCGATAGAATACAGAGTGATCAGCTTCACTCTGAATCATGCCAAATTCCCGGATAACTGTGCTAAACTTACCAAACCAGGCTCGAGGAGACTGCTTTAGACCATAAAGTGACCGATGCAAGCGACATACAAGGCCACGAGACTCCCCCTGAGCAACAAACCCAGGTGGTTGCTCCATATAAACTTCATCCTCAAGGTCACCGTGTAAAAAGGCATTCTTAATGTCCAGCTGATAGAGGGGCCAATGGCGAACAGCAGCCATGGATAGAAAAAGGCGGATTGATGCTATCTTAGCCACAGGAGAGAAGGTATCACTGTAATCAAGCCCAAATATTTGAGTATATCCTTTGGCAACAAGACGAGCCTTTAGACGATCAACCTTACCATCAAGACCAACCTTGACTGCATACACCCAACGACAACCAACAGTAGATTTACCTGAAGGAAGAGGAACGAGCTCCCAAGTACCACTCGTATGTAAAGCAGACATCTCGTCAATCATAGCCTGTCGCCATCCTGGATGAGACAATGCTTCACCTGTTGACTTAGGGATGGAAACAGAGGACAAAGAAGATAAAAATGCATAATAGGGTGATGACAAACGATGATAGCTCAAACCGATATAATGGGGATTAGGATTAAGGGTGGTCCGGATACCTTTCCGAAGTGCAATCGGCTGATTAAGAGGAGACAAGTCCGCAGTATTGGCAGGGTCAGGTGCAGGACGTGAATCAGCTGGGCCTAATGCTGAGCGCGGACGACGATGATATGTCAAAAGTGGTGTTCCTGTGGCATGGAGTCTAGGAGGAACCACACAAGACTCCTCAATGGCTGGAATGGATAAGATTTCTATAGTGGAAGGTGAAGGAGGAGCTATAGGAGACTCGGGTAAGGCTTTTGTGGCGGAAGTAGAAGGAGGAGCTATAGTAGGCTCCTTAAAGGTCGGTATAGGTAAGACCGCAGATATATCAAGGGGGTCAGAATGGTCAGAAGAGGTAAAGAAAGGTTTAGACTCAAAAAATATGACGTCGGAGGACATAAAGTACCTACGAAGATCAAGTGAGTAACAACGATATCTCTTCTGAACACGAGAGTTACCAAGGAAGACACACTTGAGAGCACGAGGAGCTAACTTATCTTTTCCAGGGGCTAAGTTATGAACGAAACAAGTTCTTCCAAAAACACGAGGGGGAACAGAGTATATGGGTGATTGGGGAAACAATACTGCATACGGTATCTGATTCTGGATGGGAGAGGAAGGCATCCGATTAACTAAATAACAAGTTGTGAGAACTGCATCGCCCCAAAAACGCAACGGAACATGAGATTCAATGAGAAGTGTGCGAGCAGTCTCAATGATGTGCCTATTCTTTCTCTCTGCATCCCCATTTTGCTGAGGGGTATACAGACAAGAGGTCTGATGAATAATTCCTTGAGAAGTCATATAATTGATTGGATAAATATTCTAAGGCATTATCACTGCGAAAAGTGCGAATAGAGACACCAAATTGATTTTTAATTTCAGCACAAAAATTCTGGAATATAGAAAACAACTCAGAACGATCTTTCCATTAAGAAAATCCAAGTACATCGTGAATGATCATCAATGAAACTAACAAAATAACGAAATCCTATGAGTTGAACTCACTCTACTAGGACCCCATATATCAGAATGAACTAAAGAAAAAATAGACTCTGCGTGACTCTCAGGACTACGAGGATAGGAGGCTCGAGTATGTTTCCCGAGCTGACATGACTCACACTCTAATGTGGATAAACTAGACAAACTAGGCACCATTTTCTGAAGCTTGGATAAGCTTGGATGTCCTAAACGTCTGTGAATTAGGTCCGGAGGATCTGTAACTAGACATGCCTTGGATGATTTTAGGGAGTTAAGGTAGTAAAGCCCTTCCGATTCAAGTCCTGTTCCAATCGTCTGCCCTGTACTGCGGTCCTGCATAATAAAAGAATCATCAATAAAATATATACCACAATAGAGGGCACGAGTTAAACGACTAATAGATGCAAGATTAAAAGGACAGCCAGGGACATAAAGAACGGAATCTAGAGTGACAGAGGGTAGGGGATTCGCTTGTCCAACTCCTTTTGCTTTGGTTTGAGACACATTGGCTAAAGTAACAGAGGGAAGAGACTGTGAATATGCAATATTTGACAAAAGTGATTTATTACCAGAGATATGATCAGAAGCGGCTGAGTCCACAACCCATTGTTCAGAAGGACTAGACTGGGAAACACAAGCAAAGGAATTACCAGCAACAAAAGTATTAGTCTGAGCAACAGAAGCTACTTGTGGAGATGTCTGCTTACTTGCTCGATATCGAAGGAACTCATTATACTCCCCTTCAGATAAAGAAAATCCCTGGTTACCTGTAGTCTCAGTCTGAGCAACATAAGCATTTTTGGGTGGGCGGCCATGTAGAGAATAGCATACATCACGAGTGTGTCCAAGTTTATGACAATAAGAGCACTTGGGTCTAGATCGTCCAAAACGACCTCTTCCTCGTCTATTCTCCATAGTATGAGATGCCCGATTGTCCACTGATTAGGATACGAGGACAGATAAGTCAAGTGTCTGCGGTGAGCTTACTGGATGGCTAGGTGCTGCAGCAAGGCGAAGTAATCGATAGAATAATTCTCAACTGTAGGGACAGTTGGACTAGCCAAAATATGGTCACGTACTGAATCAAGGTCATTAGGGAGTCCAGCGAGTGTAAGAACTAGAAACATCTTCTGTCGTTGCTCTTGTTGTTTTTCAATACTAGCAGAAACTGGCATCAACGTCTCAAATTCTTCCATGACTGCCCGAACTTGTCCCAAGTAAGTAGACATATCTAATTCTTGTTTCTTCAAGTTTGTCATTCGCGATATTACATCATAGAAACGAGATATGTCATTAGTGTAGAGATTACGAGCCTTTTCCCAAACTAAATAACAAGTCTGGAATGGACGGAACAAGGGCATCAACTTGGAATCAATAGATCGCCACAGGATACTACATAACTGAGCATCGACCTTCTCCCACTGTGTTTTAGCCTTTTCATCACCTTCGCCAGCCTTTTTTGTTAAGTGATCTTGAACTCCTTGACCTTTACACCACAACTCGACAGATGAAGCCCAATCTAAGTAATTTGAACCTCCCATTAAAGGTTCTGAGGTAATCATAACACCAGAACTGCTAGAACCCGGGTTTCTAGACCCTAAAGCATCGATTCCCAAAGACATAGTAGGATTATCACCAGATAACAAAAAAAAAGAATCAATCGAAAGTTCTCTGAAACAGATGCTGAAAATACTGTTTTTGCTGAAAAGGTACTGTAGCTACCGAAAACATTTCAAAGTTGTCGGAATAAAACGAATACAGGATGGGTAGGCTCGGAATGCTCAGGCAAAAACACTGTTCCAAAATAATTTTTTGAAAATTTGGCCGGAAGGGCACTCACGCGCCGGCGCGTGAGGCTGACGCGCCGCCGGCGGCAGTGCTCCAGCAGGCGCGTGGGGGCGCGTGCGGTGGCTTTTCCCGGTAAAATTTCTGGGGGTTGGTCGGAATTATGTAGGTGAGCTTTTGGTGGTGTTGGATTTTGTACAACACTGATAATTAGTGACTTTTACGCAATTAGTCACTTATGTCACCGGAAAATTGCACGGTGACTGAGTTATTTCTTTCCGGATATCGTTGGAATGAGGCACAAGGATTAATTTCTCACGGTGGCTCTGATACCATGTGAGAAAGCACGGAAGAAGAATATATTATTGATGTTTTAACAATGATACAATAAGCCCTATTTATAATACATATTCTACTCCTACTACATATCAAACTAGGACATATTATAAACCTACTATACATGGGATTAGGACATCTAACACTTTGTGTTTTTGATAATTTGTGTATATATATCTATTCGGATTCAATTGATTAATGATCCATTATCACAAACCAAATGAGCTACTTTGATCTATAAAAGTTCCAATCCCTAATTTAACTGTTCCCCTAAGTTCATTTCTGCTATTTTGGTTTGCCGGGAGAGTCGGTTCTGAAAATTTGAGCATTTTGGGACACTTAGTCCCTAAATAAGAGCTTTGAAGCTAGAAAATGGCCCGTAGCTGGAACAGTGTTAAGACGATCTCAGAACGGAAATCCGATGGTTCCATTAGCTCCGTTAGGTGATTTCCGGGTTGAGAGCTCGTTCGGAATGTATTTTGGAGGTCCGTAGCTCAATTAGGCTTGAAATGCCGAAGGTTGAAATTTTGGTGAATCCGAACGATAGGTGAGATTTTGATCCGGGGGTCGGAATGGAATTCCGACAATTTCTGTAGCTTCGTTATGTGATTTTGGATATGTCCGCAAATTTTCAGGTCATTTGGACGTCATTTGGCCGGGTTTTGGATTGAATGTTAGTTTTGAAAGTTTTGAAGAAACTTAGGCTTGAATCGATGTGATTTATGGGTTTTGATGTTGTTAGACGTGTTTTGAGGATTGGAACAAGTTTGAATAAGGTATTAGGATGTGTTGGTGTGTTTGGATAAGATCCCGGGGCCTCGGGGTGGTTTCGGATGGTTAAACGGGAGAAAATCATGGAAATTGCAGTTTAGGAATTCTGCCTCTGTTGTTTTCGCCTCTGCGGAAATGGAACCGCAGAGGCGAGTCTGCTGAAGTGGAAATTAAAGCGCGGAAGCGGACTGGAGTGCAGGGGCGGTCCATGTCCGCATGAGCGGCATCGCAGGTGCGAGGATGGGGACCGCAGAAGCGGTCAGGACACGAGTTGGGGAATTTCGCGGAAACGGGCAAGCCTCCGCTTAGGCGTGTCCGCAGAAGCGGACTTCTGTTCGTAGGAGCGGAGAGTTCCACAGGAGCGGACCTTTGGCCGTAGGAGCGGCCTCGCGGAAGCGACTTTAGGCTCACAGAAGCGGAATGGCCCAACCAGGCCTGGGTTTCGCAGAAGCGACAAAATATCGCGGAAGCGGATCCGCAGAAGCGGAATTTCGTCCGCAGAAGCGGAAATCGCAAAGAGTTAATTATATCAGAAGTTAGAAATTTCAGAAACATTTCCAAACTTTGAGGGCTCGGCTTAAGGGGCGATTTTGAAGGGAGATTCAAGGGGTTTCTTCAGGTAATCAATTATGGACTCCAATTATGATTGTTGTTGATAATATTATGCAAGTTTTTCATGAAAATGGAGGAATTTAGGGTAATTAATGGGGGTTTTCACCCTAGACCAAAACCTTTAGAAAACCTTTGATTTGAATGAGCAAACAGAGTCCGATTTCGATAAATTTTATATGCACGGACTCGTATTGAGATAAGGAACCCGAATATATAATTGTCGTGATTTTTTGATAAGCGTACCGAAAGTCGGGTTTTGGCAACTTATGGGTTTTGGTAAATTTTGAGTTAATTTGATTGGGTTATGCCCAATTGGCCTATTTTGATGTGATTCTATTGATTTTTATCAGATTCTACACTTGTGGAGGCCGACATTCACGGCAAGAGGGTTATTTCTTAGCGGTTTTGTACCGAAATTGAGGTAAGTGGCTTGTCTAACCTCGTGTGGGGGACTTTTACCCCTAGGATATTATTGTGATACTTTAAATGCCTTGTACGCGAGGTGACGGGCGTGTACATGCGCTGGTTGTTGAACACATACTTTACTTAAAATGTTCAATGAGTGATATTCCTGTTTTTAGTTGTTAAATTCGATATTCCTACCCGGTAGTAGTTAGAAAAGCATGATTAGATAGAATCTAACTGTCTAGTTGCTTAATTGACTTACTTGAGTTTTCTTGGTAATCGCTGGCGCTGTTCATCGGCGAAGTTATCATTAAGCATATTATACTTCTCTCTGTGTATTCCTTTACTTGCTGTGGTTATGGACTACGGGTTCGATTCTCGAGATCCTGAGATTATTGAAATGTGGACTACGGGTTCAATTCCCGAGATCTTGAGATTATTGAAATATGGACTACGGGTTCGATTCCCGAGATCCTGAGATTATTGACATATGGACTACGGGTTCGATTCCCGAGATCCTGAGATTATTGACATATGGACTACGGGTTCGATTCCCGAGATCCTGAGATTATTGAAATATGGACTACGGGTTCGATTCCCGAGATCCTGAGATTATTGAAATGTGGACTACGGGTTCGATTCCCGAGATCATGAGATTATTGAAATGTGGACTACGGGTTCGATTCCCGAGATCCCGAGATTATTGAAATGAGGACTACGGGTTCGATTCCCGAGATCCTGACTTATTGGTAGGGACTGCGGGTTCGATTCCCGGAGATCCTGAGTTATTGAGATATTATTGAGACATGGGCTGCGGGTTCGATTCCCGGAGACCCAGAGGTACTGAGAATGGGACTGTGGGTTCAATTCCCACAGATCCTGGATTTGTTTATTTGAGTTGGTTATTTGTTGTTAGGTTAATTGTAGACAGTTGCAGTAATCATCATAATGTTGTTATTTCGGAAATTATTATCATTTAAACTGTTTATTTTGTTATCATCATTATATTATTGTTTTCTCAGTAGGGCCCTGACCTACCTCGTCACTACTCCATCGAGGTTAGGCTTGGCACTTACCGAGTACCGCCGTGGTGTACTCATGCTACTCTTCTGCACACTTTTGTTGTGCAGATCCAGGTACATCAGAGCAGGCTCGTACTAGGTGATTCCGCAGCTTTCTGGGAGACTTCGAGGTATGATCTGCTACGTCCGCGGATCCGGAGGCTTCCCTTCTATTCTAGTATTACTAGTTGACATTTTTCTTCATTTCGTTGTTAGATACTCTTTACACATAGAGCCACAGTTGTATTTCCCTTTTAGTCTGTGTTACCATGGGGTTCCGGATCTTGGTAGTGCTTTATTCATTGTGTGATGGATGTATGTGCCAAGCGGCACGGATTACATATCTTTTATGCTATTTTCCACCGTTTCTTATTTAAGTATTTATAACTTGTATATTCCGCAACGTGTTAGGCTTACCTAGTCGTGGGGACTGGGTGCCATCATGACATGTTCACAATTGGTGAACTAGGGTCGTGACAAGTTGGTATCAGAGCTCTAGGTTCATAGGAGTCACGGGACACAGACCGGTTACTTAGAGTCTCGCTGATCGATACGGAGACGTCTGTATTTATCTACGAGGGGCTATGTAACTGTTTAGGAAACTCTTCATTTCTTTTGGATTCCTTGTCGTGCGACATTTTTGACATCAAAAATCTAAACTACTGCTTTCTATTCTCTCACAGATGGTGAGGACACGATCTACTCGCGATGATCAGGTACCCGCGCTCCCTGTTGCCGCCGTCAGAGGCCGGGGCCGAGGTAGAGGATGAAGACGCGCCCGAGGTGCAGCCACAACACCCGCGCGCGCTACCGCTGAGGTGCCACAGGTAGACCAGGTTGGAGCGCAGGCTCCTGGTACACCGACTACAGCTGCTACTACTCCAGCACTACAGGAGACCCTGGCCCAGTTCATGAGTATGTATACCACTTTAGCTCAGGCAGGACTGCTTCCTCTCGTCGCAGCTATATCTCAGGCCGGGGGAGGGGCCCAGACTCCCGCAGCCGTTACACCGGAGCAGCGTGTGCCAGTGGGACAGGTTCCAGATGTTTTGGTTATGCCTCTTGCCGCCCCAGCACAACCAGGAGGTGGACCAGCTGCCTCTGAGGACGAGCACCGTAGGTTGGTGAGGTTCAAGAAATACGACCCTCCAGTGTTTAGTGGTTTGGCTTCAGATGATGCATTGGGTTTTCTAGAGGAGTGTCATCGTATTCTTCGTACTATGGGGATTGTGGAGACCAGCGGGGTTTCCTTCACCGCTTTTCAGTTTCGTGGGGCCGCTTATGATTGGTGGCGCACGTATGAGTTGGATAGTCCAGAGGAGTCTGCTTCATTGACTTGGACGCAGTTTTCAGATCTGTTTTTGAGGGAGTTTGTTCCACAGAGCCTTAGGGATTCTTGGCGCTCGGAGTTTGAGGGGTTGCGACAGGGCTCCATGTCAGTATCGGAGTATGCTATCAGTTTCACCCGTCTAGCTAGGCATGCACCGGCTTTGGTAGCCACGGTTCGGGAGAGAGTGCGGAGATTTATTGAGGGCCTTGTTCCGCCTATCCGATCCAGCATGGCCAGAGAGCTTGAGATAGATATATCTTATCAGCAGGCAGTTAGCATTGCCAAGAGGATCGAGAGTATGCTCCCTAGAGAGCGGAGAGAGAGAGAGGCCGAGAGGTCTCGTGAGTCGGGCCATTTCTCCGGTGCCCGCACTTCATTAGCCGGTCGTTTTGGTAGGGGTTATTCGGGCCGACCAGTCACTCGGCGTTGCCCGCAGCCGGTAGTACTCTAGGTCTTCCAAAGCACCTCGAGAGCCTTATTATGCTCCCCGGTTTCCAATGTACCTCCTGCGCGGGGTCCTTCCGGGGTCGGACTAGTGGGGGTGAGGCCGGTCGATCTCACAACCACCGCGTCCTCCTAGAGCTTGTTTTGAGTGCGGGATACTCGCCACCCGGTTAGGGAGTGCCGCAGGCGCAGGAGAGGAGCCCTCATCGGTCATCACAGCATCCACGTGGTTCTCGAGGCCAGCAGGCTATCATTCCGGCCCCGGCTGCCACTCCACCTGCCCGATGATCTGCTATGTCCGTGGTTCCGGAGGCCACCCTCGAGAGGGGGACAGCCGGATTCTATGCTATTCCCGATCGCGCGCTGCGGCTGTCGCATCCGACTCTGTTATCGCGGGTATTATTATGGTTAGTCACAGGGAGGCATCGGTTCTATTCGACCCCGGTTCCACTTTTTCATATGTGTCTTCTTACTTTGCTTCTCATCCGGGTGTGCCTCGGGATTCTTTGAGTGCCCCCATTTATGTTTCCACTTCGGTGGGTGATTCTTTGGTTGTGGACCGCGTATATCGGTCGTGTTTGGTTACCATTTGTGATTTTGAGACTAGAGCGGATCTATTGTTGCTCGGGATGGTCGATTTTGATATTATTCTGGGCATGGACTGGTTGTCGCCCCATTATGCTATTCTTGATTGTCACGCCAAGACCGTGACGCTGGCTATGCCGGGCATTCCACGTATTGAGTGGAGTGGTACTCTAGATCACACCCCTAGCCGTGTTATTTCTTTTCTCAGAGCTCAGCGTATGGTTGAGAAGGGGTGTGCTGCTTATCTAGCCTATGTGCGAGACGTCAGTGTTGACACTCCCTCTATTGATTTTGTTCATGTGGTACGTGACTTTGCTGATGTATTTCCAGCTGATCTTCCGGGCATGCCGCCCGAGAGAGATATTGACTTTGCTATTGACTTGTTGCCGGGTACTCAGCCCATTTTTATTCCACCGTACCGTATGGCTCCTCCTGAGCTGAAGGAGTTGAAGGATCAGTTACAGGAGTTATTGGGCAAGGGTTTTATTCGACCCAGTGTTTCGCCTTGGGGCGCTCCTGTATTGTTTGTGAAGAAAAAGGACGGTTCTATGCGTATGTGTATTGACTATCGTCAGCTGAATAAGGTTACAGTGAAGAACCGGTATCCTTTGCCCCGTATTGATGATTTATTTGACCGGTTACAGGGCGCACAGGTGTTTTCTAAGATTGATTTGCGCTCTGGGTATCACCAGCTGAAGATTCGGGAGCCAGATATCCCGAAGACTGCCTTCGGGACCCGGTATGGTCACTATGAGTTCCTCGTGATGTCTTTTGGGCTGACTAATGCCCCAGCAGCCTTTATGCATTTGATGCACAGTGTGTTCAGGCCTTATCTGGACTCATTCGTGATTGTTTTCATTGATGATATTCTAGTATATTCCCGGAGTCGGGAAGAGCACGAGCGACACTTGAGGATAGTGCTTCAGATTCTAAGGGAGAAGCAGCTTTATGCCAAGTTCTCTAAATGTGAATTCTGGTTGAGTTCAGTGGCATTTTTGGGCCACGTGATGTCGAGTGATGGTATTCGAGTAGATCCGAGGAAGGTGGAGGCCGTACAGAGTTGGCCCAGACCCTCCTCCGCTACTGAGATTCGCAGTTTCCTTGGTTTGGCGGGCTATTACCGCCGTTTCATAGAGGGGTTCTCTTCGATTGCAGTACCTATGACTAGATTGACCCAAAAGGGTGCCATTTTTCAGTGGACAGACGAATGTGAGGCGAGCTTTCAGAAGCTCAAGACAGCTTTGACTTCGGCCCTTATATTGATGTTGCCTACAGGTGTGGGGTCCTATACTGTATATTGTGATGCCTCACGAGTTGGACTCGGTGCGGTATTGATGCAGGACGGTAGGGTGATTGCCTACGCGTCGAGACAACTGAATGTGCATGAGAAGAATTACCCTGTTCATGATTTGGAGCTAGCTGCCATTGTTCACGCCTTGAAAATTTGGCGTCATTATTTATATGGGGTTCCTTGTGAGATCTACATTGATCACCGGAGCTTGCAGCACTTGCTTAAGCAGAAGGACCTGAATATGCGTCAGAGGAGATGGTTGGAACTACCGAAGGACTATGATATTACTATTCTCTATCATCCGGGCAAGGCTAATGTGGTTGCTGATGCCTTGAGTCGTCGGGCACAGAGTTTGGGGAGTTTAGCATATCTACCAGCTTCGGAGAGGCCTATGGCGATGGATGTTCAGGCTTTGGCCAGGCAGTTTGTTAGACTGGATCTTTCGGAGCCCAGCCGGGTTCTAGCTTGTGTGATTTCTCGGTCTTCTCTATTTGACCGCATCAGGGAGCGTCAGTTCGACGACCCTCATTTGCTTGTCCTCCAGGATAGAGTTCGGCGTGGTGATGCTCGAGATGTTACCATCGGAGATGATGGAGTTATGAGGATGCAGGGGCGTATCTGTGTGCCCAATGTAGATGATCTTCGAGAGCTGATTCTAGCAGAGGCCCATAGTTCGCGGTATTCCATCCATCCGGGTGCCGCGAAGATGTATCAGGACTTGAAACAGCATTACTGGTGGAGGCGGATGAAAAGGGAAATAGTTGATTATGTTTCCAGATGCCTCAACTGCCAGCAGGTGAAGTATGAGCATCAGCGTCCGGGTGGATTGATGCAGCAGATTGAGATTCCCGAGTGGAAATGGGAGCGCATTACCATGGACTTTGTATCTGGACTTCCACGGACGGTTAGGAAGTTTGATTCCATTTGGGTCATTGTGGATCGGCTGACCAAGTCCGCCCATTTTATACCGGTGAGCACTACATATTCATCGGAGCAACTGGCGGAGATCTATATCAGAGAGGTAGTTCGGCTGCATGGTATTCCAGTTTCCATCATTTCAGATAGAGGCACTCAGTTCACTTCACGGTTCTGGAGAGCCGTACAGTAGGAGTTAGGTACTCGGGTGGAGCTGAGCACAGCATTTCACCCCCAGACTGATGGGCAGTCCGAGCGCACTATTCGGATTTTGGAGGATATGCTCCGTGCGTGCGTGATTGAGTTTGGAGGTTCATGGGATCACTTCTTGCCACTGGCGGAGTTTGCTTATAACAACAGCTACCAGTCTAGTATTCAGATGGCACCGTATGAGGCCCTATATGGTAGGAGGTGCAGGTCTCCCGTGGGTTGGTTTGAGCCGGGCGAGGCCAAGTTGCTAGGTACTGATATGGTTCAGGATGCTATGGACAAGGTCAAGGTGATTCAGGACAGACTTCGTGCAGCCCAGTCTAGATAGAAGAGTTATGCGGACAAAAAGGTTCGCGATGTGGCTTTTATGGTTGGTGAGCGGGTTCTGCTTCGAGTCTCGCCCATGAAGGGCGTTATGAGGTTTGGAAAGAAAGGAAAGCCGAGTCCTAGATTTATTGGCCCTTTTGAGATTTTGAGGCGTGTTGGGGAGGTTGCTTATGAGTTGGCCTTACCTCCCAGCCTAGCCGGAGTTCACCCCGTATTTCATGTCTCCATGCTCCGGAGATACCATGGTGACCCGTCGCATGTGTTGGATTTCACATCCGTTCAGCTAGACAAGGATCTGTCTTATGTTGAGGAGCCAGTAGCCATTTTAGACAGACAGGCCAGAAAGCTAAGGTCAAAGAATATCGCTTCGGTAAAGGTTCGGTGGCGGGGCCAGCCGGTCGAGGAGGCGACTTGGGAGACCGAGCAGGATATGCGCAGCCAGTACCCTCATCTTTTCACTACTCCAGGAATGTTTTCTATGCTCGTTCGAGGACGAACGAATCTTTAAGTGTGGGAAGATGTAACGACCCGACCGATCATTTTAGAAAATTACGCCCCAATCCCTAATTTAACTGTTCCCATAAGTTCATTTCTGCTATTTTGGTTTGCCAGGAGAGTCGGTTCCGAAAATTTGAGCATTTTGGGACACTTAGTCCCTAAATAAGAGCTTTGAAGCTAGAAAATGGCCCGTAGCCGGAACAGTGTTAAGACGATCTCGGAACGGAAATCCGATGGTTCCATTAGCTCCGTTAGGTGATTTCCGGGTTGGGAGCGCGTTCGGAATGTATTTTGGAGGTCCGTAGCTCAATTAGGCTTGAAATGCCGAAGGTTGAAATTTTGGTGAATCCGAACGATAGGTGAGATTTTGATCCGGGGTCGGAATGGAATTCCGACAATTTCTGTAGCTTCGTTATGTGATTTTGGAAATGTCCGCAAATTTTCAGGTCATTTGGACGTCATTTGGCCGGGTTTTGGATTGAATGTTAGTTTTGAAAGTTTTGAAGAAACTTAGGCTTGAATCGATGTGATTTATGGGTTTTGATGTTGTTAGACGTGTTTTGAGGATTGGAACAAGTTCGAATAAGGTATTAGGATGTGTTGGTATGTTTGGATAAGATCCCGGGGGCCTCGGGGTGGTTTCGGATGGTTAAACGGGAGAAAATCATGGAAATTGCAGGCTAGGGAATTCTGGCTCTGTTGTTTTCGCCCCTGCGGAAATGGAACCGCAGAGGCGAGTCCGCTGAAGCGGAAAATGGAGCGCGGAAGCGGACTGGAGCGCAGGGGCGGTCCTTGTCCGCATGAGCGGCATCGCAGTGCGAGGATGGGGACCGCAGAAGCGGTCATGAGACGAGTTAGGGAATTTCGCAGAAGCGGACAAGCCTCTTCTTAGGCGAGTCCGCAGAAGCGGACTTCTATTCGTAGGAGCGGAGAGTTCCGCAGGAGCGGACCTTTGTCCGCAGCGGCTTTAGGCTCGCAGAAGCGGAATGGGCCAGCCAGGCCTGGACTTTGCAGAAGCGACAAAATGTCGCGGAAGCGGATCCGCAGAAGCGGAATTTTGTCCGCAGAATCGGAAATCGCAGAGAGTTAATTATATCAGAAGTTAGAAATTTCAGAAACATTTCCAAACTTTGAGGGCTCGGCTTAAGGGGCGATTTGGGCGATTTTGAAGGGAGATTCAAGGGGTTTCTTCAGGTAATCAATTATGGACTCCAATTATGATTGTTGTTGATAATATTATGCAAGTTTTTCATGAAAATGGAGGAATTTGGGGTAATTAATGGGGGTTTTCACCCTAGACCAAAACCTTTAGAAAACCTTTGATTTGAATGGGCAAACGGAGTCCGATTTCGATAAATTTTATATGCACGGACTCGTATTGAGATAAGGAACCCGAATATATAATTGTCGTGATTTTTCGATAAGCGTACCGAAAGTCGGGTTTTGGCAACTTATGGGTTTTGGTAAATTTTGAGTTAATTTGATTGGGTAATGCCCAATTGGCCTATTTTGATGTGATTCTATTGATTTTTATCAGATTCTACACTTGTGGAGGCCGACATTCGCGGCAAGAGGGTTATTTCTTAGCGGTTTTGTACCGGAATTGAGGTAAGTGGCTTGTCTAACCTCGTGTGGGGGACTTTCACCCCTAGGATATTATGTGTGATACTTTAAATGCCTTGTACGCGAGGTGACGGGCGTGTACATGCGCTGGTTGTTGAACACATGCTTTATTTAAAATGTTCAATGAGTGATATTCCTGTTTTTAGCTGTTAAATTTGATATTCCTATCCGGTAGTAGTTAGAAAAGCATGATTAGATAGTGTTTAACTGTCTAGTTGCCTAACTGTCTTACTTGAGTTTTCTTGGTAATCGCTGACGCTGTTCATCGGCGAAGTTATCATTAAGCATATTATACTTCTCTCTGTGTATTCCTTTACTTGCTGTGATGTGGACTACGGGTTTGATTCCCGAGATCCTGAGATTATCGAAATGTGGACTACGGGTTCGATTCCCGAGATCCCGAGATTATTGAAATATGGACTACGGGTTCGATTCCCGAGATCCCGAGATTATTGAAATGTGGACTACGGGTTCGATTCCCGAGATCCCGAGATTATTGAAATATGGACTACGGGTTCGATTCCCGAGATCCCGAGATTATTGAAATGTGGACTACGGGTTCGATTCCCGAGATCCCGAGATTATTGAAATATGGACTACGGGTTCGATTCCCGAGATCCCGAGATTATTGAAATGTGGACTACGGGTTCGATTCCCGAGATCCCGAGATTATTGAAATGTGGACTACGAGTTCGATTCCCGAGATCCTGAATTATTGGTAGGGACTGCGGGTTCGATTCCCGGAGATCCCGAGTTATTGAGATATTATTGAGACATGGGCTGCGGGTTCGATTCCCGGAGACCCAGAGGTACTGAGAATGGGACTGTGGGTTCAATTCCCACAGATCCCGGATTTGTTTATTTGAGTTGGTTATTTGTTGTTAGCTTAATTGTAGACAGTTGCAGTAATCATCTTAATGTTGTTATTTCGGAAATTATTATCATTTAAACTGTTTA
Organism: Nicotiana noctiflora; assembly: GCA_032618575.1. Classification (NCBI taxonomy): domain Eukaryota; kingdom Viridiplantae; phylum Streptophyta; class Magnoliopsida; order Solanales; family Solanaceae; genus Nicotiana; species Nicotiana noctiflora. Next base: position 617,446 of record JASVEL010003743.1, on the reverse strand, counting down.
TTTTGTTATCATCATTATATTATTGTTTTCTCAGTAGGGCCCTGACCTTCCTCGTCACTACTCCATCGAGGTTAGGCTTGGCACTTACTGAGTACCGCCGTGGTGTACTCATGCTACTCTTCTGCACACTTTTGTTGTGCAGATCCAGGTACATCAGAGCAGGCTCGTACTAGGTGATTCTGCAGCTTTCTGGGAGACTTCGAGGTATGATCCGCTACGTCCGCGGATCCGGAGGCTTCCCTTCTATTCTAGTATTACTAGTTGACATTTTTCTTCATTTCGTTGTTAGATACTCTTTACACATAGAGCCACAGTTGTATTTCCCTTTTAGTCTGTGTTACCGTGGGGTTTCGGATCTTGGTAGTGCTTTATTCATTGTGTGATGGATGTATGTGCCAAGCGGCACGGATTACATATCTTTTATGCTATTTTCCGCCGTTTCTTATTTAAGTATTTATAACTTGTATATTCCGCAACGTGTTAGGCTTACCTAGTCGTGGGGACTGGGTGCCATCATGACATGTTCACAATTGGTGAACTAGGGTCGTGACATGATCCATTATCACAAACCAAATGAGCTACTTTGATCTATAAAAGTTCCAACCTGGTAGAAGAAATTTTCCATTGCAATACACCTTTATGCCTTAAAGAAGGTTTTTGATAATGCCATAAATGTTTGAGTATTTTGACTTGAACGTTGTTATACTCATGTATATACATACAAGTGACATCACATGTTAATGATTTACATATAATCCACAGAAGCCTTTTTTTACACTCTCGGGCCATTTAAAAGGTAATTGCAAGTAATCATAACAAGTGGAATTAATTAGTAACTTAAAGAAAAGATAAGTTGCCTTATATTCTATAAAAGGCTAAATTACGCGGAATATCATTGTGTTATAAATAGAATTGTATTTATGGTGAATGTTTATATTTAGAGAGATTCTAGGGTTCATTGCTTGGTGCCTAAGTCTCACTCTCCCTATAAATAGAGAGTTATATTCCATTGTAATTCATCCCAAATCAATAAGAATTCTCTCCCTACTTTTCTCTACAATGCTGTTCTTCTTCTTTTATTGTTTCATAACACATTGCACTATTTAGTGGATATAATTTAAGTCCTTACGTATAACAAAGAGAGTAGAACTTTGAATGATGTTTATTCTCACATTCAAAAGTGTGAAAACACGTCGGAAATGCTTAAGGAAGTAAGTAGAATACGTGCTCTATCGACAAGGGTTAAGTTTGCTAACGAGCGTGAAGTTATGAAATATTGAATCTGTCAATTTACACCCTGAACAAGTGAATTGTCCCTCGACTGAGCTTCATTAAAGAGCTCTAGAAGCTTCGCGTGTGAAAGAGGAAGAAGACTGATTGCAGAAATGAGAAAGTGAACTACTTTTGTATTGCTATGTAACGATGTATATATACACATGGGTACAGGACAAAATTAACTAACTTTAACTGACATCTAATTGACAGCTAAGCCGAGCCACTAATTAACACTAACTAACTATACAACACGTAAAGCTAAAGGTACTTATACAACACGTAAAGCTAAAGGTACAAAATATGAAAGCATGAAACATAAATACATCTCAATACCCTTCCCCCCTCCCCCTTCACATCCAACTTGTTTAAGAGGGCAAAATGTTTGACACCAGCGAGAGCTTTGGTAAGTACATCTGCTAATTGAGCAGCAGTAGCAATGCGATGTAAGGAAATGACCGTCGACTTCGAAATGTTTAATTTTTTTTAATGAAAAACAGGATTTCTAGCTATGTACAGAGTAGATTGGCTGTCACAAAAGACTGAGACTAGCTTAGGGTAAGAAACCGTTTCTTGTTTCTTGGATTTCCAACAAATTGGATTGTTCCCCAACATGACTATGCATCCAGTAACTGATCTCCTAGAATCCGGATAGGCTTCCAAATAAGAGTCACAATATACCTTCAGACTACAATCAGAATCATTGGACACAAAAATTCCTAGAGTGGGATCACTTTTCAAATACCAAAAGAGATGGAAGGCAGCTTTCAAATGTGGTTCTCTGGGATCCTGCATGATTTGACTAACATATTGTACACTGAAAGCTATGTCTAATATGGTATTTATGAGAAACTTCAACTTTCCCACAAATTTTCTATAACATGTAGGATCTGATAATAGTTTTCTCTCTTTGGCCTTCAACTTCTCATTATTATCAAGAGGAGTAGAAAGTCTACTTTAGGAGAGGCAGTAATATTCCCTAAGCATGTCTAGAGGAAATGTCACAATCCCAATTCCGGTCGTGATGACGCCCAACTCAATTGCTAGGCAAGCCCGACCAATTAACACTCACAACTCAATCCATATTCCATTACCAGTTTATAACAATTAATTTTACAGTTTAACAAGTCTATTAACCAAATAATTTGGATAGAGACAGTATGAAACACTCACATAACCAACATCTCCCAAAGACCTGGGGTCATAAGTCTAGAGCCTCTAAGATAACAAAATAGTACATCCTCAGTAATACTGATGTTCTAAAGTGTGGAAATAATAGAGGGATAGGGGAGGAGTCGGGTCCTGCGAACGTCAGCCAGCTACCTCGACAACTCTTGAGAAACTCTAAAGCAGCAAATAACTTGATTATGCTTCCGGAACACCTGCATCTACACACATGGTGCAGGGAGTAAAGTGAGTACTTCAAACTCAATGGTAATAAGAATAAATAATGCTGAGAGGCAAGAAAACACGTAAGAGCACTCCATCATGCTATATAGGACAGTAAAGCCCTTTTTAGAAATAGTAAAACGTAAAAATCCTTTAGAAAATATCTGATTCAGTTTTAAAAAACTCTTTTGAAAATATCCCCTTTTCAACAGTCAAGCATATACATGTGTCATCAAACAGTGCAAGTTCGCACACAAGTTAGCCCCTCGGGCACACCACTCTATTAAAAAATAACACCAGGGTATCTGGTACACAGTATAAGAAACAACATGGATGTTAATGATATGAGAGTGCTGAGTGTCATGCCACGTAGTACAAACAAGAACGAATGCATGAATGCAATGCAATGCACATGATCGATGCGGTGCGCAACCCTATCCATTTAGGTACCCGCGCTCTCTGTGGGATTCAGACTCCGGAGGGGCTCCTACAGCCCAAGCACAATATCATTGTAGCATCGTTGTGGCGTATAGCTCGATCTATCCTCAGTCCAGAACTTGAAAATAAGCCACTCGGGCAATGTCAAGTAATAGCTTTTAACTCAAAACATCAGAAAAATGCGATTTAAGTCTTTGAACTTTAGCAATATACTGCACATTTTAAAATAGATTTTAACTCAGGACTGAAATAATTTAATATGCTAAGTGTCGTGAAAACCGTGATAATAACCCCTTCAGGGTTCAAATAATCAGCACAAAGCCCAAAATATGGCAATCAACCCAATTCAAGATAGCATCTAGCAAGTTTCAATCAGTTATTACACAGTAAAATCCACAACCGGTACGAACCAAGTCACAATCCCCAACGGTGCTCTACCCCACGATCATACATGGTGTGCAGGTCACCATAATACAGCACTATAGTGTGCAAATCTGGCATTTCAAACCCTCACAATATCATTTATAAGTATTACTCACCTCGAACCGGCTAAATCTCTAGTCTGCGGCACCTTTGCCCATCAAACCGGCCTCCACGCGCGTCGAATCTAACCAAAGTCAAAGCGAACACATCACATTATGCCAAGGGAACATTACCCAATCGAAAATAGTCAAAATATAGCAACGATCTCGAAACTAGCAAAACCCGAGCCTCGGGACCGCTTCTCGAAAAATTACAAAATTACATTACCGGAATTTTCGTCTCGCCACGAGTCCGTACATATAAAATACACAAGAATCAAGGTCCATTTGACCCCTCAAATCATCAATTCAAACTCTCTTAGGTTTCAAGCCCTAACCTCTATTTTTGCCATTTAATTCCATGAAATTCAGTGATTACTTCATGTTTTTAACCATAATAACATAATCAGAGTCCTAATATTCGTACATGATGAAACCCGTTCGAATCCTCTTCAAAATCGCCCAAAAACCTACTTTAGTCGAAGTCTAAAATGATTTCTTCCTTTCCAAGTTCGTGAACATTGTTCACTATAACACAAGTCCTTTTTCCAATTCTGTGGTCCACTGACCGCACCTTCGGTCCTGATTATGCGACAAATTGACCGCTTATGCGGTCTAATTAAAACCATCTAGGACCGCTTATGCGATCCAAGCACCGCTTATGCGATTATTCCTCGACCGCTCCTGATGTCTATAATCTGCTTACGCGTTCAACCTTCCGCTTATGTGGAAATCCCATAGGCCACTCATGATCGCTTTTACGACTTCCCCTACCGCTTATGCGCTCCTTTTCCGCAGATGAGAAAATACCAGAAGGTTGAAAAATCAAACTGCAACAAATGCTTCAAACACCCGTTTAACCATCCAAAATCACCCCAAGGCCCCCGGGACCTCAACCAAAAGCACTAACACATCCTAAAACATTATTCAAACTTGTTCCAATCCTCAAAACACGTCAAACAACCCTAAAACCATTAAGTCACATCGGATTCAAGCCTAGTTTTCATCAAAACTTTTGCAATATGCATTCAATCAAAAACCTGACCAAACAACGTCCGAATGACCTGAAAATTTGCAGACATATCCAAAATCACCTAACAAATCTATTGCAACTCTCGGAATTCTATTCCGACCCTCGGATCAAAATCTCACCTATGAAACAGATATCGCCAAAAATGCTAAGCCTAATTTTATACCGATCCTCCAAAATCTATTCTGATCGCACTCCTAAGTCACAAATCATCCCCCGTAGCTAACCAAATTACCGTAATTAATATCCGAGCCCTCTAACTATATAGTCAACTTCCAGTTGACTTTTCCAAAATAAGCGCCCTTCTAAGAGGCTAAGTGCCTCATTTCCAACTAAAACCAATTCCATTTAACCCGATCAATTCAAATACTGATATTGGAACACAAATCAACACAATATGGGGAAAACAGAATGGAAACACATGAGACGACGGGTCGGATCGTCACATCAAACTTCCTTTGTTAAATGATCACACCATCAGTTGTATACAAAACCTCCAAGCCAAGGAAATATTGTAGTCTTTCCAGATCTTTGATCATAAACTGATCATGTAAGAAACGTTTGAGCTGAGCAATCTGTAAAATATATGTAGCAGTAACAATGACATCATGTATATATACAACTATATAAATTGTGGAGTATTTTATCTTGTTGTAGAAAAGGAAATAATCATTCAAGGAGTACACAAATCCCCTTAAGCATAGAGCTTCAATCAGCTTAGAGTACCATTTTCTGCTTGCTTGTTTAAGGTCATAAAATGACTTGTTCAACTTGCAGACCAAGCATGGAGAATCAGTTTCTAGCCATAGTGGCATCTGCATATACACATCCTTATGGAGATCCCCATGTAGAAAAGCATTATTTACATCAAACTAAAAAATTTGCCATTGTTTCTTTACTACTGTAACTATAAGAGCTCTCACTGTTGTCATATTTACAACATGGATGAAGGTCTCAGTGTAGTCTATGCCTACTTATTAAGTATAGTCCTTCACTACCAATCTAGTATTGAATCTTTCTACTGTTGCATCAGCTTTGTGCTTTATCTTGTAAACCCATCTGCAGCCAATGGCTTGTTTGCCACTTGGAAGGGATACAACATCCCATGTGTGATTTGCATGTAATGCCTTATACTCCTGAGTCATTCCTGCTTGTCATGCTTGATTAAGTGCAGTTTTCTCATATGAAGATGGTTCACAGTCATTGCAAACATTCATCACAAGTAATTGACTATCATGGATTAAGGATGTAGGTGAGATATAACGGTTTCAGGAAAATATGGCATTAAAAGAGGTGGGGATGTTGATTGATAATTAGTTACATAAGGAGGAGTGGATTTCAATTGAGGTACAGTGTTCATAGGTTACAAATACATTATTTTATATTTTGGTGATCTAACAAATTTACTATCAAGAACCAGGTAAGGAACTAGTTACATATCCTAAAGACCTTAAGATTGAAAGGTTCCAGCTTGGAATATGCTTCAACTCTTCGGAGTCAGAGGAACAAAAGATGGAACAAATAGCTATCATTTCCCTAGGAAACTACACAAATCAATTGCCCCAGTTGTAAAAATGTTGCTTGCACACGCTACAATGCAGAAACAGTACAACAGTCAACTTTATGGGGAGTATCTTTTACCTACCTTGCTTATATCATCCATGTGATGTCACAAATGTATTGTTAACATTAAGGAAGGTAAAACAAATATTTCAACACATAGAGAATCGACAAAAAATCTCTCTCACGTGATTGATCATCCATCAAGCAATTCTCAAGTGCATTAAAAATAAAGAACAACATGACTACGGACCAGTTCCCATATCAAGTTATTGTATGTCCTCAGTTGAGTTGTAACTTTGTATTAGTTCTTCAAGTATAATTCCTACTTTGCTTGTTTAGAAGTATTCTTTAGGAAATCCTTTGTAAATCTTAAACCTTTGTGTTTAAGTCTTGGCTAGAGTTATGGTAAAGTCTTTGTAATAGAGCTATTACAAAGTGGTTTGTAATAGGGTATTGCAAATTAGTGAGAGATTATGAGGCTAATTCATAAGTTCCATAGCTTGTAATTTAAAAGTTGCTCAGTAGTGAAGTTGAAATGCTACAAGGGTAGGTCGTGGTTTTTAATCCCTTTGAGCTGCGAATTTTCTACATAAAATTCCTCTTGTTATTTACTTACTGCAATGTGCGTGTGTTCTATTGAACCTGGTAGAGAACCTGGTTCTCTATACAGTTTGGTGAACCCTTAAATTCTATACATTGGTATCAGTTCAGGTTCTTTCTATCAGGTTAACACCTAAAAAGGATCCTCATGGCTGCTCCTCCAAAATTCGAAGTAGGCTAGTCTACTTACAGACCACTAAGGTTCAACGGAAAATATTATAGATGTGGAAGACCAGAATGCACGATTTCATCATGGCTGAAGATTCGGAGCTATGGGATGTTATATGTGATGGAGCCTTTGTTCCTACCAAGAATCTTGGCGACCCAGTTGTAGCCATTCCCAAGACAATGAAGGAGTTCAATGATGATGATCGAAAGGCAGTAGAGAAGAATTTTTGTGCAAAGAAAATTCTTGTTTGTGGCATTGAACCTGACGAATACAACATGATAGCAACATCCTAACCTCATGACTCGACTAAAAAGCACCACATATTTTTCACAACATGTTCACTTACTGTAACATAGAGGTAGAAGACTTTACCTTACCTTCGCAAATTAAGTGCCCTCATATAAACAATAGAGAGTAGTTCCACACACAATAAAATTCAATAACAAATAGGAACTCAAGATAGAAAGAATTCACTCACTCTTAGAAATTAAATTCATGCACCAAAGAGAATGTACTATAAGCTTGCCGGTAGTGTAATACTCTACTAATTGAGCTCATTCAATCAAAGATCAAGTAGGACATCATTTTGGTTGTAATGTAGGCTGCGAGACGGGTAGGATACATATGAATATAGTGACTACACCTCTCTTAACACTTTAATTCATACAATTTTATAATTTATACTCCACTTATATTTTGGACCAAACCCCAACCTTCACAATATTATGCTCCCCATATATTTAAGCACAAACAAGAGGAGAACTACCACTAACAATGGATCACTTTTTCTCTTTTCTAACACATTTTTTTTTCTAATTTTCAGAGGTTTGGTTGATTTTTCTTTTTTCTTCTTTTTTAGTTCCTTACATGAGGCTCTCATAATTTTTCAAATAATGCACCTTTCTCCTTTTTTAATAGTTCCACTCAAAAATCTAACCATACAAACTCAAGTTCTCACAAGAGGCAAAAGGTTCAAACCGATAAACAATTCAAACAAAGGGGTCAAGTTTATATTGTGGTTGCCAAAGAAATAGAAATATAGGCTCAACGGGACTAACTAAGATATCCATTAATTAGGTAGGTAAAAGCATATAACTGGCTCAATAAAGAAATTCTTATATCACCTCCTAGACTGAACAAGACTACTATTTCACTTGGAAAACACACGGGGAAAGTTTTAGACATCAACGGACATGCAAGAATATCACCAACAACCTCGCACACATATGGCACATAACTCACGATCGGATCTATCTCGACTATCTAGTAAAAGTAGTTAAGCAAAGTCACAATCAACCAAATTAAGACACTTATCTACGAGTCAAGAACTGAGCCTAGGCATCACAACTAAGGCATTGACTACTCTCAAGGCACAACAACGTCAAGAAAAGTCATCTCCATCCGATACATAGCACAAGACTTTACTATTCTTAAAAAAGAAAACTAACTACATCGGTTCAAACATAATTCCTGGAAAAGAACCACGACACAAAGAAAAGGGGTTGTTATAACTATCATAACTCTTGCGCTTTCTTCCAGCTTTCATATGCAACACCAATCCACAAGTTTCGGACGCGATCCCTGTTTTCTTCCTTGGCTTTGACTTCAAACCTCCAATTAGTCGATTTAGCTCCACAATATCTTGTTAACTCGGAATCATCTCCTACAAAGCATAAAACAAGTTTTAAGTACAAATCATTATCATTTAAGCTCAAATACGCTCAATGTGAAGGAATTAGAGTGCAGAATACGGCTAAAGCACGTGTTCCTAGCATACCATCATGCATCATTTACATGTTATGCAATCAACTGCTCCAAGTATCTTGCTGGTTGGTTTGTTCACCCGCTTGTTGCCCATCAATGCGAGTAGCAGACCTTTCAGGTGAACTTTCTCGTAAATATTGTGGAGTAGATGTTGGTGTGTGATGTGATGGAGTTCTACCTTGTTGATTCACCTTATTAATTTCGTTAGCAGTAGACATATTATGTTGTTAAAAAATAAATTTTTGAAAGTGAACAGGTTATCTGATTTTCGGTAATGAAATCAATTTGTTTAACCTAAAAATAATTTTTATGGTCAAATCTAATATTAAGAAAAACTAGGCTAATGATAACCAAAATTATTTCACTTTTTGGTAATGCAGAAATAAAGTAAATAATTGAAATAATAAGGAAAGAAAGATTATTTTTGATTGCTAATTTTCCCTAGAATTGCGGATGGAATCTTGAACCAAATAAAATAAAAAGTTGATTGCATATATTTAGAGATATTATGATGATCGTACAAAATGAGGTATGGGTCCTTGTATAAGGATACACAATTATAATGATTTTCCTACTTAATCTTGATCGTTAACAACATTAATTCCCTTGATTACCCGTTACTAAATTTAATTGTAACGGTTACAGTAATAATAGAGGAACACCCGTAATCAAAGCTAATATTGATTCCCTTTTCATTTTATAACAGATTCGTGAATCTTCCCCTTTCACGATCTTCATTTATCTCGTGTCTATTTCCTCTTTTCCAGTTGTTATATCTCGTACCTCCTCTGATAAAAAATTGTGGGTGTTTTATCCATCCTTTCTGTTTGTCTTTACTGACCCAATTATAAGTGCCACTGGTCACCTTGTTGTTGGTCCATGTGTCACTCTTTTTTCCGTCAATATACTAGTTATGTTGGGATTATTATACAATTAATAATGAATAATTGTTATAACGTGAAACAAAATAATTCTTATATATTAGTTACTTACTTTAAATTAGTATGTTGGTTCAAAATAATTTAATCTCATATTGCTAATGCATGTATTATTATTTTATATTCTATTCTGCACAAAATAATCTTATAACTTAAAATATGGCCGTATTATTTAACATCGTCAACCAAACAATGCTAGTCATGAGGCGATTATTTTTCTCTTATGAGACTACCAAACACTATACTAATTTTATGCCAGATTTTATGCTGGGATTAATGCTCCAACACCACAGCCAAACGACATGATATATCAAGACAAATGAAAGATGTCATAGGAGCAAACTAACACTAAAGTATATGGAAGGTAGAATGCATAACAAGTGAGGAGAAACTACATATGACCTTTTCACATTTCATGAGCAAAACTTTTTTGGGTGTTACCAAATTGTTATATTAACATGATATAGTAGTATTTCGCATATATTACAAATAATATTTTTCGCCTTTTATGGAATTCTTTTATGTCATTTATGGAATAATTTGAAGACTCCTCCATACCAGATGCAGGTGCTAGTAGTAATATTAATCTGAACATGAATCATCAACACACATAAGTGTTGGTATTTGGCCATTATCAACAAAGTCAATCTTGTTCAATCTCAAACAACCAAGCACTTTCTCTGGTAGCTCTTCTTGCTTCTGTGCCTGTACGATTCAGGAAAAAGTTAAAGTTCCATCATTGTATAAAAAATATTTACACAATCAGATGATATACTGAAAAATAGTAAGTAAAAAATGATGAGAAACCTGAATTGTTAGACCAAGATCCAGTATTCCAAATCCTAAACGCTCCCTAAAAGAGTCGAGTCCTTTTCTTGCAATGTAGCTGAAGCGATGAATGTCAAGATCAATTTCGAAGTAATTTGGACCCTGAAATAAACAGAAAATGAACGTAGCATTAACGTTCATGTCCCATTACAGCAAAGATTTTACAACGTCAGTGCATAAAGCTTAAACTCTAAATCCAAAAGATAAAGGATTCACCTGATAAAAGCTGTGTTGAGGGCGCGAAAGCACAGGCTTCTCGTTGTACGCGTTTAAAAGCTTGCTTTCAGTAGCATTAGAAACAAGCTCATCTGGATTAACCACCCCAACCATAATCTTCAACCTCTCTCTAAAAGGAACAGATGATTCTCTTGCAAATCCTTTTACCTTTTCCATATCATCCTCAACTAAGCTCTGTCATGATACGAATAGAGAGAATTTAATATATTATTCATCTTCAAAATTATGTGCATAATAAATGGAAATCTCCTCTATTCATAGAAGAAAGTCGTTGTGTAAGTTGTTACTGTAAGTTGCTGTGTGAACTACTACTGTACTAGATATACATAATCTTCAACTTGGGCTAATGTTTAACTATAATGGAGTATCGAAAGGATAAGCTTATTGTACCCGGTATGGATAATCTTCTACTGGGTAATGTTTATCCATAACAGAGTATCAAAAGGATAAACTTATTGTGCCCGGTATGGATGATATTCTACCGAGGGTAATGTTTATCCATAATAGAGTATCAAAAGAATAAGCTTATTGTATCCGGTATGGGGCACACTAGTGCCACAAAGGCCTTTGGTGGTCTTATTGGCGCATACCACGGTGGGGTCTTCGACTGGGGTGAAGTCGTAACAAGGTAGCCGTTGGGGAACCTGTGGCTGGATTGAATCTTTCGCGATGGAAATGCACTCTTCCCCCAACTTTCCAACATAGGGGGCTAGCTTGCTTCCACTGGTGGCGGGCGGGCGAAGGGTACAAAGGACACGTAGCCGTGGGCGAGTCAAAAATAGAATTGTTCCATTTTCCTTCTTGTTCATCTCTACCGGGAATAATGTTTATCCATAATGGAATATTAAAATGATAAGCTTAATTATTGTACCCGGTGTAGATAATCTTGTGCCGTAAATAACACAGCTTATATACATTAAAAATAAGGCAAAGTAGAGAAATTTGACATGAGATTACCTTGATGCTGTCCTGAAACTGGGGAGAAATGTCTTTATCAAAAGTTTCAGAAATTTTGAAATATAATACAAGGCTTAAGCCTTCACCATCAGCATCACCGACGAACATTGGAGCAGGATAAGTAGGCAACTGAAACAAAATATCAACAAAATTTTCATTAGAATAATATGTTTTAATCCAATGTAAACTCATCTGAAACTACACTCATACCTGAATATTGACAATTAGTAATGGAGGAAATTTCCCATCTCCTTTTACAGAGGGAAGCACAAGGTGTTGTGCAATGTGATTGATCTTTTTAGGACACACAAATAAATCAACACCAATTGGAGTATAAGGAGACACATTTGGTGCTGGTGATTTTCTCTTGTCTCTGCAGTTCAAGTGACAAAAATCAAGAAATGCATGAATAATGACTAATCCATTACAAGTTATATCACACTTATTTGATTTAGGAGAAGATTTTACTTAAATGTACCTGAAATAACTATCACTACGAAGCTTAAAGTTCGACGGATCAATCTTTGACCAACTTCCTGCTGTTAGCTTTTCTTCTGTTCTTTTACAAGGAATTTGGACCCCGGCCTTGGGACGATAAAGATATTTTTTCGATGAACCTACAAGATTAAAATTATGTTTAATACACGTCATCAACAATAGGTTTGTTCACCTATGTTTTTACATTGTACAATGTAAACTTGTGTCGTGCCTTATAAAGCAGCCTAGGAGCCTGTAAGTCTGGTATGACCAGCCCTCGTCAGGGCGCCCTCCTTCATGGGTATCACATTCACACACCCACCCATCCCCGTAGACTCAGCATACTCCCTGAAATTTGCCCTACCACCTTCTCAAAGATATGATGTTCGCCTGATACCATATTTGTCACGACCCAAATCCATGGCACCTATTGTTCGCGTTGGGTCTAGGCCTGCATGGATTTATCTCACGGGCTACGCCACATAGAACCACGAAAGTGGCGTGTATCATGTGAACTTATATCATGCCTTATAAAGCTTTCACTTTCCTCTCTCATTCTAATGTGGGATTCGCCTAAGGTAACATGTGCAGAAGCTTGACAGCCTAGATGCCTGCCAGGCCTGCATGACCCGCCCTTATGAGCTCGCCTTCCGTCATGGGCTCATGGAAGAAATCTTTATAATGATTTTTTGCAAATTAGACTTGATTAAAGATGAACTATGTTGAAATGGAAAGTAGCAATGTACTTACAGTATTTATTATCTTCTCTTCCATCCATAGATGTTCTCTTTAGAGAAAGCCTAATAGTGGATTGCTTTACTTGAGAAACTTGACCTGAATTTGATGAACTAATAATATTTTCATTGAAACTCAAGGAAGTAACCAGCTTTGGTAAGACAGTCTTGAGCACATTCTCTTGAGTTTTCTCATGCATACCAAATTTATCATCTTTAACACTATTAAAACTTCCATAAGCACGGTCCAAAAATCTCTTCCTTTGGGCTCCAAGGACTTCATGCGTCCCGAGGGACGGAACTTCATAGCCATGACCACCTATAAGTGCAAGTCCTTTTGGACTATTAACTCCATCTTTGAGCAAAAACTTATCTGTTCTACTGCCATCGATCTTGAGATATCGTTCGTGGTACTCCTTGTACTTATGTTTGCTATCCATAAAGCATGACGATGTTTCATATTGAAGTACTTGTCCAGGTTTAGGGAAAAGATCTACAAAATTGAAGAGTATAAATAAGGACATGGACATTGCTCATTTATGACAGAGAAAGAATTGACATTGCTTATAGACTAAAGTCATATGTTGGTCCAAAAAATAGAGGAAAACTATTGAGTCATTACCTCCATGGACGCTACTGAAGTCATCGTCATCGTCAGAGTCAGACTCAACAGTGCTGTATGTGTCAAACCATGCTTCTTCTTGGCTGAGAACTGCAAGTTTTAATAGCGACACAATTAAAGCACAAGTTTCAAAAGTCTTATAGCCACACGATTCAGAAGAAAAACTAACCATTAGCATCAGTTTGAGTATGATGCCACTGCAACTGAGTCTGAGTAAGATGGTATTTGGAACTGGAGACTTCAGATCTTCTAACAAACTCACTAACAGCAATATGTGGTCCTACATCACTCTTTCTTCTCCTGGTTCCTTCTGCAAGAGATATTAAATTCTTTGCACGGAATTTTCTATGGTGACGACGGTGTCTCTTCTCTACTTTGATTGTATGGCCTGGAGTTGATACACAAGCACCCATTTTTCTAACTCAGCTCACAAATGTAGCTTCTGCTAATTGTTGCTGTCCCATGCCAGATTCCAATTACAAATGGAACAGAAAAACCAACGAATACCTATAAATTCACCAAAAGAAAATTCAAATGTCTCATTATTGTAGGAGGGGATCCACCCATACACCCGGGTGTAGAGCTACCCTTGTCCGAGGGAGTGTTAACCGACACCTCTTCGTCGGAAAATAACACTGTGTAATAGGAATTTTTTTAAAAAATTGAATATATACAAGGGGTTGACACCCCTTAACACAAGACAAATTCTTAGTGCAAAGGTCAAGGAGTGTCAAAATTTATAGAAGGTTGCAAGTTCCATTCCCGATAGCAGCAATTTTTTTTTAATTTTGACACCCTTTTGTATAATTTCTGCCATACACCTAAAGTCTATAAATGTATAGAAAGTTTTTAAAACGCGCATTTATACAAATTCAATACCTATTGTTACAAAGGAATAGTGGATACAATGATATTCTGGACTCACTGATCTAAAATCTTGACTCCGCCTCTGCCCAATAGAATTTTGAAAGTTAACATATGAAAACAAGAACTTATAATAATCAATCCTAGGTCTTTGTATACAAGTCTTGTAACAAGATGGAGGCATAATGACTACTTGATAACTTAGTTCAAACTTTATACTTTCTGAATTAAATACAAACCCTTACCTTAGAGTACTAACACATTGAACTACCTGTACAGTTCTATACATGGCCAGTTTCAGAAGAGCGAACGTAAAAAAAAAGAAAAGATAATTTTTTAAATCTACATAAAAGTTCCAAAATTGTACAGCACACGCCAACAGGACCTGCAAAGTAGCATTAAGTATAAATCAACTTGAATTAATAGTTAATGATTTCAAGTAAACTCAATATTAAACCCAACACTAAAATTTCAACAAATAATAAATTCTGCATCCATAATGTCAAAAGTACAATATATTTAGTGCCAAGAACTTCCATCTAGTGACATACATAGTGTATTTCATAAGTGGTTTCAACACTCAAAAAAGTGAATAATTACATCATATTTAAAAACAAACAATTCAAATCATATCAAGAAAACACAATTCAAGTACATTATACAACTCTCCTCAACGAATTTCATTTTCTAAAATGTATCAATAATAACCTCACTAGTAACTATATTTTCTTTTGCTACATAAGGCACCAATATAGCAGCCTTCATTTCCAACCGAGAGGTTGTGAGTTCGAGTCTCCCCAAGAGCAAGGTGAGGAGTTCTTGGAGAGAAGGATGCTGAGGGTCTATTCGGAAACAACCTCCCTATCCAGGGTAGGGTAAAGGTCCGCGTACACACCACCCTCCCCAGACTCCACTAAGTGGGATTATAGTGGGTTGTTGTTGTTGTTGTTGTATATATGGCACCAATTTACCACTCAAAAGCTCATCATCCATTTGATTTCAAATAAATTTTTAAATATTGAATTGAGACAGTTTTAAATACCCTAACTAATTGACTAGCTTGAGATATAGGTATTATTGTTGTTGTACAAACAAATAGTAAAAATACATAATATATTCATACCGAATACTTACAATGATCACTTGAATACATACACGAAAATGCAAAGTTATGACCCAAAAATAATACACACACATGCATGCACGGTCGAAACTAGGTGATGGCAAGAGGGTTCTATTGAATCACTTATAGCTAAATATTCCATTGTGCAAATAGGGCAATTTTTTTTATTACGTATAAATCGGTGAATTCCTTTGACATACGAGAAAATTCTTATGTATTGAGCCAAAGGGAATTCAAAAATTCCTTTTCACAACAAGTTTACATAGTATGTGTTGAAATTCCAATATATTATTTGAATTTCGTTGTATGTATTTCTGCCTCCGCCAATGCATGCATGTGTGTGCGCGTATTGTAGGAAATAGCAAAAGAAGCAGAAATTAAAGAGTATGTACCTGTTATATATACATATATGTAACGTAAAGAGGAATATTGATAAAGAAGGAAGAGAATGAAAGAAGCTTGGCTTGGTTTCTCCCTCTCTTATATAATTTGTGAAAGAACAAAACAAGAACCAAGAAAGAGAGGGAGAGAGCTAGCACAGCAATTCCAAACCTTCTCTTTTCTCAATCAGCTCTATATATATAATTTTTATGAATTTTTTTTCCTGTTTTAATATTTCAATGGAATTTGATAGAGTGATTATATAGATAGAAAGAGAAATGTTGAAAAAAGGAAGGAAGAAGAAGAAAAAAAGGAACGTTCTTTTAGCTGCATGTGTGACTGTTTGCTATTTCGTTACGGGCTACCTCCCACTCCATCCATTCAATATTCATGCACTAATGTTTGCATAAGCTTTATCACTTAGCTATAGTTAATTAGGTAACAGATCGTCATTTATCCATTAATAATACAATTAATGTAATTTCATGCAAATACCAACGTCTGCAAATAAGTTTTTCTCTTGCTCCTTTTTATTCCCTTATATAAAATTAAATGCACTAAAGTAACAATTACATCATTATATATATATATATATATTCCTCCTCATCAGTTTATCATTTGTCCATGATTAATCAATATTATGCATTCGTGAAAATTAAATAACAAATACGAACAAGTATTTTTTCCTATTCCTTTTTTCGCTTTTAATTCAAATTGTATTGCAAAATTATAAATTAAAATAGTAGGAAAAATGAAATAATACTAAAGAATTGTGGCGATGAATATTGTGATTTACTCTCACTGACAATCTTAATGTACTAGTTTCAAATACAAATTTAGAATTTTAAGTTTGCAAAGAATACCGCACTTTGAAAGTTGAATTTGTGTACAGACATAAATTTCACTTGAAATAACTATATCTTTTAAATAAAGATTATTACTAATTAGGTTGAAATACTCATCAAACAATTTTTTCCATAGTTTACCGTTATTTTAAATACTTAAGGTCAATGTTTGTATTTATTAACTACAAAATCAGCATTACAACAGGCCAGGCAGTGAAATTATGGGAACCATTTTAATAATTCGTTTTTACTACAACATGCACGAGTGGAGCTTTAGTTTAATGAATTTGAATCATATCCATTGAGGGTAAAAATAGTTCACAATTAGTCCAATCTTTACGTTTAAAGCACTCAATTTCTAGGTTGTCATTGCTACGTCGAGGACTAAGCAAACCCGAAAATAAAGAAGATAAAAAAACACTAACTTTTTATGTGAAAAACCTGTCAAATCAAAGGTTAAAATCACAGGATCATAAAGATCTAAAAAGCTCTACTATAACAATAAGAGGGTTATAAAAATTTTTCAAATTGGCTATACATTAAGTGTCAAATACGAAGCAATAATAGCAACAACAAATTAGTTGAAGGAGGAGAAGTCACAACAATGGAGTTGCTATTGGGGACTCAAAATCAAATGCTACGGACCTTCAAATCCGATCTCCACCATTCAAATCAAAGACCCGGATATTACGAACATTTAATCAAAATGCAGCGGTTAACGAATTAAAAAAGTAATTTGAAGTTGGTTGTTTGGAACAAAAATCTGCTGCAAAACAAATATTTTTTCTCTCTCTTCTCTTAATGAAAGCTCTCTAAAAACCCACTCTTATGTGCTTAAGTCTTTTAAAGACTTGTACCAATGGGCATAGAATAATTCTCCAAAGTTGTCCTACTTATAGATAATGAGTGGCACTCTCTCCTAAAGTCAAAACCAACTCTAGATAGGAATAAAAAATCGAATCCAATTCCGAATACGAATGGAAATCAAAAGAGAATAAGATTAGATCATTAGGCCTTTGGGTGGACAACATGGATATGGGCCCAACAAACTCCACCTCCAGCCAAGGGGACAAATATGTCTTCAAGTGAAGAACTATCGATAGGCTTCGTACCTGCTAAACTTTTATAAAACGCATAATTATTTGCAACCACTGCTTTTGTCAGCATATCCGAAGGATTTCCATCAGTGTGTATCTTCTCAGCCTTAAATAATTTCTCTTCCACAACCATTCTTTGCTTATGATACTTTCTTTCCTTCTCTAATGTCTTTCTTCCACATGTGGCAAAATCTTTTGATATGTCATTTCTTCCGATAGTGGTTGCATATAATATTAAGGTATTTGGATATTGCCTTACTTCTACTTTTACCTTTATTTCTCGAACCACTTGTTCTATCTATCCCACTATCTTCTATGACAAAGAAATTTGCTTGTGAGGACGAACCCTAAGATTGTCTTCTTACTTCATTCATCACACTACTCTTAGCATATTTCATCGTCACCTTAGCACCAGGAACTGAATTTGTCAAAAAAAACATGAAGAGTTTTCCAAAAGTCTGGCAGAGTATTAAGAAGCCAATGTCCTTGTATGTCATTATTAAAATTAACTCCCATTGTAGACAGCTGATCAAGGTCACCCTCAAAATTATTCATATGATCAAGGATAGAACTTCCCTCGTTGTATTTAAAGGTCATCAGTTTCTTTTGTAGGAACAACTTATTCTTCCCAGTTTTTGAAACATAAAGAGTCTCTAACTTTTTCCACTTTGACCTCGTATGTGTTATTCAAAATATTGCTACGAACATTATCTTTCACAAACTCTCGTATATATCCACATACTTGTTGGTACTCGAAAACTCATTCTTCATACGATATACTATCGGGTTTATGAGCTGTAAAAACGGGTTAATGCATATTCTTCACAACAATAAATATTTCACTTTCTTCTCCAAATATTATAATTGCTCTCATTTAAATATACCATCTTGCTCATATTCACCTCCATTCCATAAAAATCCGGATAAAGAACCAATGCTCTGATACTATTTATTATGTCGAGGAAGAAGCAAACCCGAAGGAAACAAGATATAGAACACCAAATGTTAACATGGAAAATACTTCAAATCGAATGTGAAAACCAAAGGATCAGAAAACACGTTAGATGTTTGTGTCTCTTTTGGTATATTTCTCTTTTGTTATCTCATTTGTCATCGTTCAAAATTTTCTTTACTAGCTTCAGCATTACACCTAACCTTTTTCGATCCGAACAAGTAGTATCAGAGTAAGGTTCAAGAGATGTTCATGTTAGCGGGTTCTATTCTTATCGCAACGTATATGACAATAATCATGAGTTTTGTCTGAGAAATTTGACCGGAGTGCTATACACATTGAGACAAACTTTGTCATGGAGGTTTGAAAATGCGACATGTTAAAGGTTATGTGATGAAGGTGAATCAAGTTTATTTTGTCAGAAAATTCAGGCCAAGAGGGAGAATTGTTAGGTGTTGTCCTGATTTTCTTTCCATATTTGATTTTTCTATCTTTCGAAGGAAATGGCAACATAGTTACCATAATTGAGTTTTTCTTCTTGTAGTAGGAAATCATAAATCTCTCATATTTGGCTAGTCTCTTTTTCTTGTAGGAAAATATTTAGACTTTTATAAATTGAGTATCCTTTCTTCTCATTCAACAACATCCACAATGTACCCATAAGGATTTCAGAGTCGTGTTTAGGAGGAGAACTTTAGGGGACAAGTGTTAGTGTGTCACTTATGTTTGTCTCTTTATGAAGTTATTCTCTCAATATTTTTGTACTCTCTTTTATTATAGTGGATTGCTCATCTCCACTCGTGAACGTAAAATCACGTTAAATGTTTGTGTCTCTTTTATTTATCTGATTTCTCGTCGTTCAAAATTTGCTTAACTAGCTTCCGCATAACACTTGATTTTTCCAATCCTAACAGTCATATCATGCTTGATAGGGAGAATTATCATTTTTAAGGTCCACTTAATCGTTAGTGTAGAAAATGGATTTCAATTAAAACATTTGAGTTATTTTTAGGGAAAAAGAAAACTTGGAATAGGAAAAGTATAGCTCTCACATACTCCATTCTAATTGAAGTTTGTGATATACTCATGTTCCATTACCGTAGTAGTGAGTGAGTTTCATCTTTGTTATATACTCATGTTCTATTACTGTAGTAGTGAGTGAGTTTCATCTTCTTAGTAAGATGCGTAGTAGTGAGTTTCATCTTCTTAGTAAGATGCAATTTAAGAAATATGTATTAAAAAAATATTAGATATTATTATTGTATATACTAGACTAAGATATACTTGTACTAGTTGAGGGACTAAAGTGTAAATAGGAATGAGGAGTTAGTTGGAGTTAGTTAAATAGTTTATAAAAGGGGACCACTCACGTGTAATGAACACATAAGAAAGAAGCATATCGTCTTCTTCATCTCATTTTTGCATCTCTACACTTCTTCTCTCTTTCTCCTTCGATACTGCTTCGCTTGAATCTGGTACTATTACTTATAATTTGAGTCGAATTTATCATGGTATCACAGTGAAGATCATAAATTCTTAAGAATTAGGAAGAAATTTGAAGAATCAAAGCTCGTCAAAACTCCGATCTAATCAGTTATAGCATGAAATGAGGTCGTCTCACAAGATCACAACTATCCACTATTTTTGCAATCCTCAGAAGCCCCCTGGACATGTCCTAATACCACTTAAGCTCAGAGGGCCCAAAAATTATGCGTTATGGAGCAAGGAGATGAAATTGGCACTCTAGGGAAAGAATAAACTAGGGTTTGCGAACAGAGCTTATGTGAAGAGCACGTATAGAGGTGAATTGGCAGAAAGTGGTAAAAATGCAATGCATTTATTTTGTTGTGGATAGGAAGCACTGTATCGAGTGAATTGATGTCAAGAATTGTCTATGCTCCAAATGCGAGAAAAGTCTGGAGCGATTTTCAAGAAAGGTTTGATAGATCAGATTTGACTAGAATTTATCACCTTTGGATAGCCATAGCAACATTGAGACAAGGCAATGACTCAGTAACTACTTATTACTCTAAAATAAAAGATTTATGGGATAAACTTGATGTATTAGTACCCCTGTCCTCATGTGATTGTGAGGAGTCTAGACCTTCAGTTGAATATTTAAGGTCACACTATTTGTTGCAGTTTCATGTGGGACTAAATTAAAGCTATAGTAACATAAGGAGTAATCTGCTAGTAAAGAGGCATGTAGTGACTGTTAACGAATCATATGCAATAGACACTCAGGAAGAGAGTTAAAGGTCCTTAGGTATGGTTGATACACATAGGGAACCACTTATCATGTTAGCAGGAAGTGGTCAAGATTTTAAAGGTAAAAATACAGGGATCATTTGAGAGCATTGTGGATATAAAGGTCATCTTAAGGATAACTGTTTTGAAATAATTGGCTATTCAGCAAATTTCAAATATAAAAGAAAAAATCAGATTGGAGGAGAAAAGGTTTATGCAAACAATTTGAATGTAAACAATGAGGAAAGCAGGGCAGCAGTCGTGAAAGTGCAGTGGACTAGACAATTCTTTATTGAAGAACACTACAACAACTAGTCAAGCTGTTGTCAAAACCAGCAACATCAGAGTATTCCACAAACATGACAAATATAATTTCCTTACTAGAAAATGCACGTATGTGGGATTGGATAATAGGCACAGGAGTAACATATCATGTCACATATTGTAAGGATATTCTAAGCAGTGTGAGAAGAAATGAAGTGCAGTTACCTACAGAAAATAAGGCACAAATTACACATACAGGAGAAGAATCTATACTAGGGAATTGGACAGTTAAAGATGTCTTATATGTACTAGATTTTAAATTCAATATGTTGTTAGTATCAAAACTCACCATAGATCTCAGTTGCTTAGTCACGTTATTTTTTAATTTTTGCATGTTTCAGGATCTTTACAATGGCTGGGTGATGGAGATTAGTAGAGAAAATAATGGATTGTATCTGCAAAAGGTGAACATAATTGTAGCGGCAACAGGTTTCTTTATGAACAAAGGAGTAGAAAGTGGACTGTGGCACTTGAGATTAGAACATGCGTTATTGAAGTCAATGAAGCATATTTCAAAGTTAAAGAATAAGGTGGATATACAGGTGCATGAAAATTTTCATGTTCATTAGCTAGAAAGTGTAAGTTAAAATTTCCTTGAAGTAACATCAGTTCCATTAGTTCTTTTTAGTTTGTTCATCTAGATATTTGGGGATCACATCTGCATATGATAGAAAGTATTATTTTATCACCATCGTGGATGACTACAGTAGATATACCTTGTATGTTTGATTCAATCAAAATATAAACTGTTAGTTGTAATAAAAAACTTTCTTGCTATGATAAAGAATCAGTTTGGTGTGACTGTGAATGTATTGAGGTCAGATAATGGCAGTGAGTAATTTAATCCTCGGTGCAATAATTTATTGGTATCTTTGGGAATCATACATCAGAGTAGCTATCCATATACACCCCCAACAAAATGGCACAGTTGAAAGGTTTCATAAACACATCCTAAAAGTTGCAAGGGCACTAATGTTCCAAAGCTTAGTGTCAATGAGATTCTGGTGACTATGTAAGAATAATAACATATTTGATAAATAAGTTACCCATAGAGGTGATGCAAGAGAAGAGTTCATATTAAGTACTGCATAATAAACCACATAAGATAGAACACTTAAGGGTGTTTGGTTTGTCTATGTTTTGCAACTAACTTGCTTGGAGGTGATAAATTTGCTCCAAGAGCTAGAAATTCAGTCATTATAGGATACTCAAAAACCCAAAAGGGGTACAGGTTGTATGATTTAGTAGCAAAAAAGTATTTATTTGTAAAGATGCCTCATTCAGGGAATAAGTGTTTCCTTTCAATGAAGTAACTTAGATCACTGAAGACATATTTCCATGTGATGAACCTCCCCATTGTGACTAACGAACTTATGCCTGAAAAGTTGGTGCAAGCTTCTACTGATGAGGAGCAGGCAACCACTCAAGAGTTAGATATTTCCACCAGCTCGATTGAGCTTGCCCATGATCATATCTCACCTGCACCAGTCATGGAACCAACAACTTAGTATACACTTAGACAATAGAACCAATTGATACCATAGTAGATTTAACTGATACTTCTACTATGCCCCAGTCTGTAGAATCAGTTGGAGTGCAACCAGTTACAGATCTATGCACAAGTCAGTCACAGATGGAGCAAGTACTTATAGATGAAACTAGTGTCAGGAAATCTAGAAGGATTTCAAGACCTTCCAAATGGATGAAGGACTATATTACACCCTCGATCACTCGGAATCATCCTCATTATATCTCAAACACTATGTCCTACTCTTATTTGTCAGCAAACTACAAGGCCTATTTGGGTATGTTCTCAGCAACAATTGAACCAAAGAGCTTCAAGGAAGCTTGTCAAGACAAAAACTGGTATAAGCAATATCATAAGAGATTAAAGCTCTTGAAGACAATGCAATTGCAAGAAAAAGGGCCATAGGATCCAAATGGGTGTTTAAGATAAAATATAAGGCAAATGAAAAAATTGAGAGATACAAGACTAGGTTAGTAGCAAAGGGTTATACACAACAAGAAGGGTTGGACTATCATGAGAACTTCTTTCCTGTAGTTAAAATGGTTGCCGTGAGAACAATCATAAGCATAGCAACCACTAGATGATGGAATATATTTCAAATGGATGTCAATAATGTTGTTTTTTATGGGGTCTTTGTGAAGATGTTTACATGGATCTACCTCAAGGTGTCCAGAAACAAAGGGAGTATAAGGTCTGCAAACTACTTAAATCACTATATGGTTTTAAGAAGACCTCAAGGCAATGGAACATCAAATTGACTGAGGCCTTGGTGGAAGCACAGTGTCATCAAAGTGCGTATGATTATTCACTCTTCACTAAGAATACAAACTCTACATTATTATTATCTTAGTATATGTGGATGACTTTCTCATTACTGGAAGCAATGCAGAATTGATAGATGAAGCCAAACTGACACTACACAATTCCTTTAAAATTAAGGATTTAGGAGAGCTGAGATATTTCCTCGATATTAAGGTTCTAAGATCAGAGAAAGGGATCCTGCTCATACAGAGGAAGTATGCTTAGAAGTTGGGCTTGCAGGAGTTAAATCAATCTCCATCCAATATAGGTTCACTATTGAATATGACAAACATGCAGGGGTGACTAGGGATGAAGAATTGGAAGAAATAGGGAGCTATCAAAGACTCATTGACAGGTTGCTCTACTTGACCATCACCAGACTAGATCTCATTTTTACAGTCTAGATATTCAATCAGTTCATGCAGCATCCCAAACAATCTCATCGGGATGCAACATTGCGAGTAAAGGCAGCACCAGGTCTTGGTATTTTGCTGAGCACAGGGCCTATACATACATTGTCTGCTTATTGTGATTCGGACTAGGCCTCTTGTCCTAATACTAGGAGGTCTATGTCATCAAGCTAGGAGATTCTTTACTTTCATGGAAGTCAAAAAAGCAACAAATTGTCAGTCGAAGCTCAGCTAAATTTGAGTACAAGAATCTAGCAGCAGCAGCTGCAGAAATCATATGGTTCTTAGGATTTCTTAAGGAACTGCAGGTCCAAGATCAGCAGCAAGTATCTTTACATTGTGATAGTAAGGAAGCTTTGCAAATAGATGCTAATCCTATATTGCATGAACACACTAAACATATCGAGATCGATTGCCATTTTGTTCGAGAGAAGATCAATAATGGACAGTTGGCACCACAATATATTTCTACCAGTTTGTAGTTGGCTGACCTCATGACCAAAGCTTGGGTTCATCCCCGCACCATTTGCTCTTGTCCAAGCTTGGTATGTTCAATGTGTTTCATTCCCCAGCTTGAAGGGAGTATTGTTGTATATACTTAACTGAGATGTACTTGTAACTAGTTGAAGGACTAAAGTGTAAATAGAAATGAGGAGTTAGTTGGAGTCGGTTAAGTGGTTTATAAAAGGGGACCACTCATGTATAATGAAGACATAAGAAAGAAAACCAGCTCTTCTTCTTCATCTTAGTTTTGCATCTCTCCATTTCTTTTCCCCTTCTCCTTCGGTAATGTTTTACTTGCATGCGTACTATTACTTGAACTGAGCTGAATTTATCAGATATATTAACTCAAAAATAGGGCCAATCATAGTTCCAAGTAGCATTTAGGCATGGAAACTCCTTCAAGTCAATACTATTGAGTTCAGATTAACCCATAGCTTATCCGCTAGATCCACTCCTAATCTACTCGGACACTAGCTTTATAATGGCATAACAGAAAGTGTGAATATAAACAAGCTTTTGGAAGTAACTAACTTCAACCATAAAAACTTGCAAGAAAAAAACTTACAAAAAATATGACAAATGTAAAGATTACAATTAGATAAGCTTTTTCTTTTCAAAAAATGACTTCAAATGCCAAACTTGGAGACCAGCCACGGACAAGCAAATAAGTAAAGATAATACAGTAAAACTGGCCATCTTGGAATTAGTTGCTCTGTTTAATTCTTGCATTTCTTCCTCCCTGTACAACTCGCACAGTAAAAGTTAGAATTTAACTATATACAATGACAGTGTAAAGAAATGTTATAATCGTCTACTATACTGGCAGCTGTATTTTCAAGTAACTAAATTTGTTGTACTTTATTTGACGAAATTTAATGAAAATTTAATTTTATACTGTCAATATATAGAAGCAATAGTAATGACATGCATGCATGTTTATGATCGTACCGTTCGCGAAGATAAAACATCTCATCATGAATGGAAGTGATTATATCGAACAGTTTCTGTACCTCAATTTCCATCACCTACATCCAAGGGTTGTTTAGTGACAGATAACTGTACTTTTCTATCAGTAGTATCAAATACACTTATTCATAGTTTCAGACTGTGAAAAGAACCTGTGCATGAAAAACTGAACTCCCTTTTAAAGAAATGACGAGATTGAAAATCAATGGACAATTAACCGCGAAAACATAAATGTAAGGAGAGACCGGATAGATATTGGCTCACTTTTGTCGAAACGCCAACTTAATTCACGGGTTAGCCCTTTCTTTTTCAAGAAACATATCCATTAATTAATGCTAAAAGTAGAAACATAAAGAGATTTACACAAAAAAAGTGGAAGTAATTACTGATCCATGAATTCAAAGAGCTAAATTGCTTACTTCAATCTGGCCTTTCTTGGCAATTTTAGACCAATCTTTAGCAGCAACCCCAGATTTCCAATCAAAGTCTATTGACAAATTCAGTGGTGGCCTATGATCTGCTGCCCAAAAACATGCCATATAGTCACCTCCCTCAGATGCTGTAAAGGCAAAAGTGCCAGATTCTACATGATCCATGAAGTGATAATTGTTCCCATTTGGAGAAGTCACCTGCATTAATTAGTAATCACATCGTAGCCAGTATTTTAACTAAAAAGAGTCAAAATATAAAGAAGTAAATACAGAAAGAAGCTAAAGAGATTCAACATATTGTATATATACATAAAACAATTTATTTTTTTCACTTAGCTGCAGACTATAATTTTCCGGCAAAGGTGTGTGGCTTCGCCACTAGTTCCGACATTGTCTTAACTGTAATATGCTGACAATAAAGGACGATATTTGTTGTGAAAATTAAATAGTAAATGTGGACATTTCTGCTTGTCGAACGAGTGTGACATTAGTCTAAATGAAGTACTTAACGTAAAATTCTCAACATAAAACAAAGAAAATGCATGCACTCATTTCAATAATTACACTTCATCATCCATACTCTATGTGACATATATTAAGGTCACACAGACAATTAGCTCAAACTTTTAAACAACATAAATATATAAAAAGAAATTTATACTGTCAGTGTATATAACTTATATAAATTCATATCAAATTGGGCTATTTAAAAAGCAAATTTTTCATGAATGAGAGAATTTCCAGAAGTTACTAAATGAAGGGTAAAACTAGGAAGAAAAAATTACCCGAACAGTGACTTTGTGGTTATCGGGCAAAGGGTAACCGTCGTTAGGATTGACGACAGAGTATTTGCCAACAGTCATGGCATCGTGCTTAATGTCCTCTGCTATACATTTTGACGTTCCAGATATCAACTCAAATCGCATTGCATCCACCAATGGTGATAATACTATAATCTCCCAAATCAAAATTGAAATTAACATCTTTAATCTCCAGATGATCATCTCTATAAACTAAAGACAGAGAGCGATAAAATTTGAGAGCAAAATTGGTAATTAGGAGGTGTAAATGTGTGAGCATTATTAGATCTCATCGATCTATATCACACAGACATTGGTTATGTTGCAAAGATCCTTCATTTGTTTTGAATGTATTCGAGTCAAGAAAATATATGTTGGGTATTTCATAAGAATTCTTTAAAACATATTCAAAATAAAATAATACAAGTAACTACATTAAATACTTACATACATGTGTTCAGAATGCATATCCAAAAATGAATAAGTGAAAAATAATCTATCTTGTTTTATATGATTATTATTTTGATTTAGACGTTATTTAATTGTGACGTACTACTTTCATTTCATTAGTTTTGACTCGGTACAAAATTTAAACAAAAAGACTTTTAAAATTTACAATCTTACAAGCTTGAACAATAAAAAAAATTGTGGGGCCATAATATGCCTATACAAGTTTCTCATTAATGATCAAATGGGTAAAATACAAAATTTAAGGTTGATTTTCCAAATGGAAAAATATGTCATTTAGAACGAATTAGTAAGAAAAGTGTGTCTCATATATAAATTAAAATAGTGGAGTTGTATTTATAATATTTAAAAAGAAGTGCATTGAATTTGAGATATTTGTGTAATTAATGTATATAGCAAGGGTACTTGTAAGTTTCCACTTTAGAAACTGATTTCACGACTACTTTCCTATTACATATTGAACTTCAGTTAATTGGTTGTTTTAGGAGAGAACAGGGGTGGCAAACTGGCAGGACGGGTCGGACATGAAACGGGTCGAAAACGTGTAATAAAAAATAGATAAATCATCCAACACAATCATATTTAATACGAAAATACATTAATCGATAGATAATATGGATAATCATATAATCCATGACTTCTTGAATATAATCACTTGGAGAATTCCTAATCTCCCAAATTTGTGGAACCCCCAATTTGAGGTTTCACAAATGTAAAAGTTAAATTCATTTGTTATCCATTTTATAAATGAATAATATAGTTATTATCCATATTTAATCTATTTTTAAAAAATTTATTATCCAACCTATTTTTTAGTGAATCATATGAATAGTTAACTGCTTTTTTATAGCCATCACTAGGAGAACTTGCTTGATATTTGAAATTTGTAGAAAAAGAATTAAATGGAAGAATTTCCAAATAGGATATTTGTGGAATAAACGGACTTGAAAAGAGAGAATACAGGAGTAGAAACCCACAACTTACACTCGTGCTTTACAATACTACCCAAAATAAACTTCTTCTGGGATGACTATGAAACTAAACTAAAGTTCAACTATAAACACTATCCTCCTCTTATACAAAATCCGACTATTAAAAGGTAAACCATTTGAATTATACGCCTCTCATTCTTCTTTTTTCTTTAACGAAAGCATCCCATATTCGCAGAAATAAAAGAGTCAGAAAAATTAGTCTGCCTGCTGCTGCTCGGGAAAAAAAGAGAAAGAAGAAACAAAGAACGGAAACAATTACAAATAGTGGCAAACCATTGGTTGTTTACGATGTCTCCTCTCTTCACATGTTTCACTTGGATTTACGTTCATTTTCCTTTTCCCTCAATTATAAAATTATGTAATAACATTTGAAAAGCAAAGAGCTGTTATCCAGATTCTTGCTTATACTGCAAATTGTCCCTTCCTTCTGCATTATTATATAAATTTCATCTGCTTCTCTTGTACCCGCTGCTACTAGAGTTAAAACTCATTTAAAGAACTCAATTCTCCAAGAAGATAGGAAAACGGTAACAACAGTAATATCCCACTTTCACATTAGATTGGATCATCTGCTGAATGATCCTTTCACTATATTCTGTCAATTGGGGAAACGAGTACAACACTTGATGAAAACGTTCAAAGCTAGGGAACGAAAAGGATCATAGGAAACAATAAAATTAGGTTGCAGGTAAGACGTCTATATGGCCTCCAGAGCCTGAAGAATATCAGCTTTCAAATCTTCAAAGTCTTCCACTCCAAAGCTGAATCGAACCAAGTTGTCCAAGATCCCATACTTTGCTCTGTCTGACTGGCTAAGATCCCTGTTTTCAAAATGACAAAGAAAGTTTATCCACTTATTATCCAAGTCCGATAAGGTTTCTTTAAGAATGTTTTTCCCAAGAGTCATTTGATCCAACATGCTGGACAAAGGCGGATTCCATGGGTTCAACTTTTAAAGTTCTTAGCACTGAACTCAGAACTCATTGTACCTTCGAAATTATGATTTCGAATTTAATATTTGCAGAAATTTTAGTGGCTTTTTACGCATATATAGATGTTCAATTTTGAAAATACTGGGTCCAGTTGAACATATTGAGTAAAGGCCTCATCTGCCTCTAACGGTGGATAGCTTATACATCCACCTACTAAAACCACGTTACTGTTAGCACCTTCTAGTATATCAATCCTTGGTGTCACATTTATTGGATGTCCAAGTCTCCATAAACATGCTTTGTCAAGGGACAAAGGGAAAAGGACACTGCCAGCCATATACAGAAAATTGACATACCAGTAAGACATTATTGCTGGTTGATCCACAATGCTCTCACAGCCTCCAAATGATGGAGCAATATAAGGAATTTTCAGAGCATCAATGAATTTCGCAGTAGTCAGCAGATCTCCATCAACCTAATTAAGAATATAACCTTCTGATTAACCATCCAGAATATAGGACTTAACAAGCATAAACTTGGAATAGATTGTAAAATACAGACCTCAAAGCTGACCACCCCACCAAAACCAGTCATTTGTTTATTTGCCAGCTGATGTTCTGGATGACTCGGCAAGCCTGGATAATAGACACATCTCACCTGCAACTCATATGATAGCAGTTGGAGCATGGAACAAAGAACATTGAAGCAAAAAAAAAATACAAGGCAACCACAATACATAGATGTACAGCAAAATAATTATGGTCGAGTAACATGGAATATAAGCAAAAAAAAGAGAGGCAAGCAAATTTGAGCCAAACAGAAAGAAAAAAACTAGTTTTAAGAAAAACTGGCAAGAAGAAATCCTTTATCAACACTGACCGGTTTTTCTTATCCTCTTTATTTATTTATCTTTATTTGCCCCTGTTCTCTTTGCAATCGTTTGTGTGTTTTGCCACGGAATGAAACCAGCCAAGTTGCATTTACAGTGAAAGAGCATCATCTTGGTTAACAAAAGAAGTGAAAAAGTAAATCAGTATCACCCCATCCCGCAAAAGAAATGAAGCTTTGTGATACTAGCAGCAGCATCTTAAGGTGCAAAAGAGGAGACAAACTTCCAGTTTACCCGGTGTTGCTACAACTAACAAATAAAGGAAGAAAACAGGAGACTGGAACTTCTGCAGTGGCCACATTCCATATCTTGATTATCTTTCACACACTTTAAGGTCAAATTAGCTACATACAAGCTACAAATATAGACTATGCTGTATGTGTATTAGGCTCCCTGTTGCAAATTATTATATCAATACACATTAAGTAGAACCTTGTTTATTTCCTCAAAGATACATTTCTCTTGAATTCTTTTACTTTTTTCCTTGAGAATTAGTTTAGGCAGTTGTATTCTGCTACAAATGTCGAATCACTGACATAATTACTGAGAGCTTAGAATACCTTGGGATGAGCCTCTAAAATTTCGGCTATCCTTTGCGCAGTTGAGTTCTGTTGCTGTACACGAAGATGCAGCGTCTTCATACCTCTGATGATCAAATACGCAGCATTCTGATACATGGGAGAAAACCGAATCAAGCTTCAACAAAATACAAGCTAAAACTGAGCAAATACACGCGACTACTATCTAGAGTCCATTTAAAAGAAAAAAGCAATTTCCCTTCCCAAGGGTTAACTCTCCTTTAAAATTGTGAGGGTTTCACGATGAATAATAAAGGGTTATCCAATTCAGAGGCACATGGAATTGAAGAATAGATTGGATAAATTTCATTTGGAACTTAATCTTGCATACCAGACAGGCCCATATAGCATAAAATGCATGTGAAATAAGTCAAGCAAGACTACTCACCGGATTGATAGCACCACCCAGGATATGATGCAAGTTACGAACTACTGAAACTAACTTTTCAGGTCCACTAATGCAACCAGCAAGAACCTGCACCAAAATGCAATTGCATAGCATCAGTCCGACTAAGTTTAGTTGTGCATAGTAGTTTGAATTGCTATAAACATCATTTGACGTCACCATACATCATTGTGGCCGCCAATATATTTTGTTGCAGAGTGCACAACGAGGTCAGCCCCTAGAGCAAGGGCCTTTTGGTTAAGAGGAGTTGCAAACGTCCCATCTATGCAAACCAACGCTCCATTTTCATGGCAAAGCTTTGATACCAGCTCAATGTCAACACATCTCAGGAATGGATTTGTTGGAGACTCGGTAAAGAAAAGAGTCACCTGTACCGGACAATGTTCCAGTCATTGGGGATATCTTCAGTTATTCCACAAATATAATTCAAAACAGTTAATGCAATAAGCGGCATACTCACTTTCTTCTGTTTTAGGACTGACTCTAGAGCTCCAATATCAGCTGGGTCAATGACTGTGGCCTGCACTCATAAAGGAAAAGAGACTATCACTACACAGCATAAAGGTGTGAACCATTTCAGACTTGGATATATAAATTATTCATTAGAAAAAGAAAAAGAAAAAAAACTATAGCCCAATTGATTCAGGCAGGAGCTGTTTGAGACTCTCGTGGAAATTTGAATTTATTTCTACAGTTTATGTCTATGAGTAAAGCTAAGCCAACTTCTCAGTTCTGAATCCAATTTTCTTCTTGTGTCAAGAAATATTGGCATACCCTGTGCTTCAAACTTCAAGCATCTTAAACATGTGGAATAGGTAAATACCGTGATTCCCATTTTAGGCAGTATTGTCTCAATAAATATCCGGGTCTTTCTGTAGCAATCTGTTGTTGTCACAATATGTCCACCAGCAGGAACTAATGCCAACAACATTACAGTACTCGCACACATTCCAGATGCCATTAATAAGGTTGATTCAGCACCCTCCAGTGCACTGTTGCAGTAGAAAAAATACATTACCACTTAGCTACCAAACACAAAAGAAACGGAGCGAGGAAGGAAAATTCTCTTAATTAACTCACCTTAGCTTCTCCTCAGCAACAACAGTAGTGGGGTTTCCATAGCGCCCATATTCAAAGCTTGCATGTCTTTTCTCCTGCAAAAGTATCATATATAGAAATCAAACCAAAAATTCAATTCAGCTAAACCCAAAGCAAAGGCAGATCCAAGATTTGAGCTTTCTGGGTTTGAGTTCGGGATTCTACCACCAAACGTCTTATTTATTGGCTTCGAAATCAATTGTTTGTACTTATTTAGTAAATTTTTCGACACTTATAAAGGGTCCAGCCAAAGCTACTGGATTCAGATGAACTCATATTTTACCCACTGCATCAACCCATGCCCAAAAGATTATGTTCTTGGCATTCTCTATAAGCAAATACGCTGATACACTAGTACAATATTACTTATCACAAAATAAATGATACACTACTATAATATTTCACATGAGCTGACTATTGACCAAGAACATCACTTGCCTTCCGTAACTGATATGGCTCAACTTTTCTGGTGTAA
Source organism: Nicotiana noctiflora (assembly GCA_032618575.1). Classification (NCBI taxonomy): domain Eukaryota; kingdom Viridiplantae; phylum Streptophyta; class Magnoliopsida; order Solanales; family Solanaceae; genus Nicotiana; species Nicotiana noctiflora. The sequence continues at coordinate 584,796 of JASVEL010003743.1, read as the reverse complement.
ACTCTTCACTGGACTTGCCTAATGAACCTATTTTACAGGTCATATACCACAAAGAAGTAAAGGCACCAGAGCAAATGTAAGAATTGTAAATACCTTGAAGTCAATGAGCTCAGAAGTCTTCTTGAAGAAATAAGCAGACGTATTAACCACTGGGGTAGTTATTGCATCAGTAACAATACCACGTCCTAACCTCTCACCTGTGGAAAAACAAATCAGGTTATCAAAAAACAAAAAGAATTACCAAATCAATCCCGTTTGAGTTAGCTAATTAAAAGTAGCTGATAACGAATAGAGTTCAAAAAGCAGGCGTATTGTGGTTTGAATCCCTCTCTTTCCGTTGATGACTTGATTTTTTAAAATGTGGTTTCTTTCTTTGTTAAAGCTTCGTGTCTAGTCAAAATGCTTGATACTGAACGCATTTGTATAAAAGAAACGTTGATAAGCACTCCAGCAGTATCAAGTATATATAATCAGAAATATTCAGAGTAAATCCACAAAACCAACGCATAACACAAAATAGAGACAAAATTAGACGTACGACTTTCTAAAAATACAAAACTAAAAGGGCATTAAAAGTATACCGGCATGAATAGCAATACTTCCATCAGAACTCAAAAACGACGAATATTTTCCGTGTGTCAACTCCTCAATCTGTACATTTCGATCATCACAAATCGGATTTTCATTTTCCACCACTACCGTCACCTCCTCGTCAACAGGAGCAACGGCAGCGGCGGCGGCGGCGGCTGAGGCATCAACGGCCTTAGCCGCCGCCGGAGTGAAGTCAGGAGAACCGGGGTTGTTTGACCAGGAAGCCGCAACGACTTGTGCAACGCCGATGTTGCTGCAGTTCCGACGAGCTTTGACGCTCAGTTGCCGCACGAAGTTTGGCGGAAACCTAAGGATCAGAGAAGACATGCCACCGTGAATCGACGATCCGTGATTTAACGAGTTTGCCTTACCGGAGAAACGAACACCGGAGGAGTTTTTTGGAACGTCGTTGTGACGTGGAACGCCGCCGGCGAAGAAGTCGGCATCGGAACGGCATTCGAAGGACGGAAATGCCCTAGCTGCAGCTGCACAGCTTGAAACGGCCATTGGATTTGTGATGAATTGGAGGGTTGAAAGTGTGATATCACCGGCGGCGCCCTATGCCTTCTCTAAAAGAAAATGAGAGGAGATTTTAGTTCAGAGAATCTGTCCCCAGCAACTAATCACGCGAAAAAAGGTATGAGATCCCAGCTAGTTGAGATATGTCCTTTTTTTATAGTAAATGCATTTGGACGGAACCGGAAAATGCCAATTATAGGCCCTACAATGACTCGATAGTCAATAGTCGCATCAACCTACAGCAAATTTTCTAAAACTAAACATTGATTGATCTAGTAAGATGAATTCAATTGCATGTGAAATTGGGGATTTCTTTAGGAACTAGGGTCATAGGTTTTTAAGATCATGTTTAAAGTGGTTCTAGTTTATAAATTGAGTTATTATCATTAATCATCGACCTTCAAATTACTGTGCAATTTAAGATCTTTCCTTTAGTAATTGAAATAGATGCAACTACAATCTTAGACTTGCTCAAATTTCCAACACCTAAATATACTAATATTATTGCTGATTGTATGTATTTACTCCATCAGTTGCATGATCTAGAATTACATATAATCTATACGGAACAAAATGGAGTTGCGGACTACTTAGCCAAATATGGAGCATCAAAAATGAATGCACGGACTACTTAGCCAAATATGGAGCATCAAAAATGAATGCAAATGTGGAAATATTTTCAAGATCTCCAAATTTTGTGTTAACTTCTGTTCAGCAAGATCAAGTGGGAATGCTGAGAAGAAGATTTGTAAACCTTCGACTATGTTAGATGATAATCGGATAAGTTGTAATACTTTTTCTACTTCTAGTTTAACTAGTGTGTATAATATAGTAGGAACTAATCTCATGCATTTTATGCATCCAACAAACTCTTCTGTAACTTTTTAATTTTATAATATATCTATCGTTTTAAAAAAAAAAAAGTATGTGGATTGATTCTCTATGTCTACTTTTTTTTTTTTTGGGTCCAACTTGAGCTGTGTATGTATGATTACTCATCCTTCCTAAATTACGTTGCATAGTCGTTTTTAATATATAATTTTTTTACTAAATAATCTATAGCTATATAATTTTATTGCCTACTTCATATTACAATTTTATAAATCTGCAAATGCCACATAATTTGAGACATGAGGAGTCTAAAACAATATTACAAATTACAGAATTGTGCTCCGTCAAGTAACCCAAATAAATAAAGATAGGAGGGGTCTAAAAGCAACGCCACAAATTTTTAAAATTTGTATTCAGTCTAACAATACCAAATAAGTTAAGATAGGAGGAGTTTAAAAATTTACTCCGTCCAAGTTAACTTGTCATTATTGATTTGGTTTTCCCCTTAAAAGATAAATAACATGATAATTTTACTATTGTCACCCGTAACTATTTACGATTGAAAAACTAACTTTGATGGTTATAAATAAAAATATTTGTAAATAATAAGGAAATATTAGGTAGAAAATAATAAATTATCCGTTGATTTTTCAAATTGGCAAGTAAATGTAAATATCTACTTTTAGTATTGTGGACAAGTAAACTTAGACGGGGGATAAAATATGTTTATACAACGACAATATATGCCTAAAGTTACATATGTATACCATTAATAATTTTTCAAGTAAGAATGAAATTTCTTCGCCCTTAATTAGAGATTTTGTGTTCGAACTCCATAAATATTAAAATCTTGGTATTATTCCCCTTTAATGAGCCTTACACATATACCATGACGATAATGTAAAGGTGAGTATAAAATACCTCCCACCATACAAATGATTATATATATCTTAAGATGATGTGAGTTCCATTTAATATAAGAATATGGTGTAATAGGTCATTCATAAAATATTAAGAGCTCATTCAGAATAGTTGAATTTAAGTATTTTTTAAGCATCAAGTGTTGAAAAGAAGATTTGAAGTGTTGAAAGTTATTTTATAAATAAGCAGTTACGCGTTTGAATATTTTCTTCAAAATATTATTCTTGCTTAATTTTGATGATCCTCGATACAGAAGAAAGTTATCAGGTATTATTAAATATGAGACTATAGAAACACATGCCGTCATCAAAAAAGAGGATTTGGACATTAGAAGATCAATGCCACAAATTCATTTGAAGAATCATAAAATACTGTACGGCCATCCAATTATCATAACTCGAAATCCCAACCACGGGACTGACATTCGCTTGCTAGGCAAGCCAACTCTATTAAATCACATAATTAATTTTAACAATTTAAAAGCAAAGGATTAAGAATATAAGTTGAAATACTCTATAACATAAAAATCTAAAACGACGCAATATGGTCTACACCCAGTAACTAGTGTTACAAATACATGAGCTGCTAATCGTACTACAAACAAGGTCTGAATAAAAATTCAATTGTCTAAAAAACTGAACAATAATAGAGATAAGAAGAGGATTCAAGGTCTGCCAATGCCGTGCATCTCTATCTCAAGTCTCCAGATAATAATAGTTTGAGCAAGCCCCCACTAAACACCGTCGGGACCAATACCAGAATCTGCACAAGAGATAGAGGTGCAGTATGAGTACAACCAACATCATGTACTCCATAAATGAGTAGTGACGAGGTTATAACAAGGCACCCACTATAAACATGTACGAGTATAAGTAAAATTAATAGCAGAATAGAGAAACGGTTAACATAAAAACCAGAACAAAAAACACATAGCAGAGGGCCCTAGAATATCATATATGCTCAAATTCACAATACAACACATATACAGAACCAACATGTACTAATATCTTTTGCAGCGAGACACCCAATTCTAAATATCATATTAATATTGTTGAAGTGTGTGAATCGATCCCAAACATCATATTAATATATGTTGCAACATGAAACTATATATATATATATATATATATATATATATATATATATATATATATATATATATATATATATATATATATATATATATATATATATATATATATATATATATATAGAGAGAGAGAGAGAGAGAGAGAGAGAAACCAAAATAAGTTAATACTCTAATACAAACCAATATGACAAACTAAAGTGAAATAGAAGCAAGTGACAACAAGTAAGCAATTAAAGGCATATAACAAGTAAAAACTGACTAACAGGTAAAAGCATGGATGCATGAAACATGTAGAAACTGAAGCCACGTAGCTATATGGACATGTATTTAATAAATAAAGACAAGTAAAAATGAAGGGATGACATGAATAATAACACGGAGTAAAAGAATGTATGATATAGTTAAAATACACAATTAAGAAGGTATGATTAGGTCGGTTAATGTAGCCCTACTCACTTAGACTTAATTTTCAGAGATATTTTTTAGAGCGTTTGTTCCTCAGACCCTTCTAGATTTATGTCTCAAAAGGTTTGAGCAGATGTATCAAGGGTCTATGTCAGTGTTAGAGTATGCTATCAGATTAAGTAGGTTGTCCCGACATGGACTTGCTTTAGTTTCTACAGTCAGAGAGAGAATCCGCAGATTCATCGAGGGGCTCAGTTATGGTCTTAGATTTAGCATGGCTCGAGATTTAGGGATGCATACTCCGTTCCATCAAGTTGTTGATATCTCTCGGAGGTTAGATGATATGCGAGGCCGATAGATGAATGACATGGAGGACAAGAGGCCTCGAGATTCTAGAGGATATAGTAGTGCCCACGCTTCAGTTATAGGTCATCATGGCAGATGCTATGTGAGCCGCCCTGTTTATTTAGCACATCCAGCTACTAGTAGTACTGTGGCTATTGCGAGGTCTTAGGTTACCCATTATGCGCATCCACTTTCTAGTGCACCTCCTTCACGAGGTTCCTTCAGCAGTCAGTCTAGCCGACCAAGCCAGAGTTAGTTTCAGCAGCCATGCCCACTGAGAGTTTGTTTTGAGTATGGTGATACCAGACATACAATGATGGACTTCACAGATGCAAGAGGGGTGTACCTCCAGAGACTACACAAGCTCTACGGATTACACATGGTCCACAAGGTTCTCAAGCCATGGTTGTTGCTCCAATTACTACTCCGCCTACACCATCAACTATGGGTGGAAGTCGGGTGGGTAGAGGTCACCCTAGAGGAGGAGGCTAGGCTTGTTTCTATGCGTTTCCTAGTAGGACGGAGGCAGTTGCATTGGATGTTGTCACCACAGGTATGGCTCTATCATAGGGATGTATCCGTTTTATTTGACTTGGGTTCCACTTATTCATATATATCACTTTACCTTGCTCCATATTAGATATATCTCGTGATTCTATGAGTGCTCGTGTATATATGTCCACGTTTATGGGAGATTTTATTATCGCATGCAAATTTATAGGTCGTGTTTAGTTGATATTGGTGGTTTTGAGACCAAAGTTGATCTTGGGCATGGATTTATTGTCGTTATATCACGCTATTCTAGATTATCACTCTAAGACTGTGACACTGGATATGCCAACTTCGCCGCGATTGGAGTGGAGTGGTACATTAGATTATATTCCTAGTAGGGTTGTGTCCTTTCTGAAGGCAAAATAAATGGTTGAGAAGGGATGTGAAACATATCTAGCCTTTGTGAGAGATGTTAATATTTATACTCCTACCATTGAGTCAATTCTGGTAGTGAGAGATTTTTTCGATGTGTTCCTAATAGACCTATCGGGTATGCTACCCGATAGAGATATCGTTATTGGTATTGACCTGGTGACGGGTACTCCGCCCATTTCTAACCCACTATATTGTATGGCACTAGTGGAGTTGAAGGATTTAATGAACAACTTCAAGAATTGCTTGATAATGGTTTCATCCAATCGAGTGTTTTGCCTTGGGGTGCTCCAACTCTATTTGTGAGGAAGAAGGATGGTACTATGCGAATGTGTATTAATTACAAGCAGCTAAACAAAGTTACAACCAAGAACATGTACCTACTATCGTGTATTGATGACTTGTTTGATCAGCTTTGGGGTGCTAAAGTGTTCTCAAAGATTGATTTGAGGTTAGGATATAATCAACTGAAGATTCAGGAGTAATATATTCTAAAAACTGCTTTTAGGACTCGATATGGTCACTACGAGTTTCTAGTGATGTCATTTGGGCTAACTAATTCCCTACTAGCATTTATGCACTTGATGGATTGTGTGTTCCACCCGTATCTTGATTCTTTTGTCATCGTATTCATTGATTACATCTTGGTCTTTTCTCGCAGCTGGGAGGATCATGAGCAGCATTTGAGGATCGTGCTCCGGACCTTGAGGGAGAAGAAGTTATATACAAAGTTCTCCAAGTGTGAATTTTGGCTTGATTCATTGGCATTTTTGGGTCACGTGGTGTCTAGTGAGGGAAGCAAGGTAGATCCAAAGAAAATTGAGGCAGCTTAGAGTTGACCCAAACTGTCTTCAGCTACTAAAGTATGGAGTTTCCTTGGTTTGACAGGATATTATCGTTGTTTCATAGAGGATTTCTCGTCCATTACTGCACCTTTGACTAGATTGACCTAGAAGGGCGCTCCTATTAGATGATTTGAGGAGTGTGAGGAGACCTTTTAGAAGCTCAAGAATGCATTGAGTACAGCCCCAGTGTTTGTATTGCCTAAGGTTCGAGGTCTTACATTGTTTATTATGATGCATCACGTATGGGGCTTGGCGCGGTGTTGATGTAAGACACAAGGGTGATTGCCTACGTGTCTCAGTAGTTGAAAGTTCATGATAAGAATTACCTTGTGCATAATTTAGAGTTGACGGCCATTGTTCACATATTGAAGATTTGGAGGCACTATCAGTACGATATTCCATGTAAGTTCTATACCGACCATTGGAGTCTCCAACATCTGTTCAAGTAGAAGGAACTTAATTTTCCACAATGCATATGTTTAACATTGCTGAAAGGCTATGATATCACCATCTTATATCATCCCAAGAATGCCAATGTAGTGGGCAATGCCTTTAGTAGAAAGATGGAGAGTACGGAAAGTTTGGCATATTTACCTGCAACTAAAAAGCCACCCATGGATGTTCAGACGTTGGCCAATAAATTTGTAAGATTTGATGTTTTGGAGCCTAGCTGGGTTCTTTCTTACATTATTTCTCGATCTTCTTTGTATGAGTGCATTTGAGCATATTAGTGTGACGATCCCCATTTACTTATCCTTAAGGACACTGTACAACATGATGATGCATAGGAGGTTTTTATTGGTGATGACGGGTTGTTGCGGATGTAGGGCCTAATATGTGTGCCCAATATGGATGAGTTGCATGAGTTGATCCTTGAAGAGGCCTACATTTTGCAATATTCTATTCATTTGGGTGTCACTAAGATGTATCAGGAGTTGAGGTAGCACTATTGGTGGAGAAAAATGAAGAAAGATATAGTGGAGTATGTGGCTCGGTGCTTGAACTGTCAGTAGGTGAAGTACGAGCATCAGAGGTCGGGCGGTTTGCTTTAGAAGCTTTATATTCTTGAGTGCAAGTGTGAGTATATTACCTTGGACTTCATTGTTGGGCTCCGCGGAAATTGAAGAAATGTGATAGAGTATGCGTTATAACGGATAAACTAACCAAGTCGGCACATTTCATTACTATGGTGACTACTTATTCTTCGAAGCAGCTGACTTAGATCTATATTCGGAAGATTTTTGTCTCCATGGTGTAATAGTGTCCATCCGATTGAGTCATGCAATTCACATTGCATTTTGGAGAGTCGTGCATCATGGGTTAGGCATACGTGTTGAGTTGAGTACAATATTTTACCCCAGACAAATAGGCAGTACGAGCGCACTATCAAACCTTGGAGGAGATGCTACGTGCATGTATTATGGATTCAGAGGTTCATGGGTTCAATTTCTATCGCTTGTAGAGTTCGCTACAACAACAACTACCAATCGAGTATTCAGATGGCTCATTATGAGGTCTTATATGGGTGACGGTACCATTCACAAGTTGGTTGGTTTGAGCCGAGAGAGGCTAGGTTGTTGGGCACTGATTTTGTTTGGGATGTCTTGGAGAAAGTCAAGTTGATTCAATATCAGCTTCGTACAACGCAATATAGACAGAAGAGTTATATTGATTAGAGGGCTTGTGATATAGCATTTGTGGTGGGAGAAAGGGTTTTGCTTCGGGTTTCACTCATGAAGGGTGTGATGAGGTTCAGAAAGAAGGGCAAGTTGAGCCCTAGAATTGGTCCCTTTGATATCTTTGAGAGAGTTAGTGAGATGGCCTACAGACTTGCATTGCCACCCAACTTATCGACAGTTCAGGCTATATTTTTATGCGCTAAAACTATTATGGTGATCCATCACATGTATTAGAAATGAGCTTAGTCTAATTGGACAATGATTTGACTTATGTTGAAGAGTCGATGGCCAACAAAGACATGCAGGTCCAGAAGTTGAGGTCAATAAATATTGCTTCATTGAAGGTTTAATGGAGGGGTCATTGCGGTCAAGGTGGCGACATAGGATACCAATCATGATATGTAGAGTCGTTATCCTCAACTTTTTATCACTTCTGGTATGTCTTATGCACAATCTCGGACGAACATTTATTTTAAGGTAGGGTAGAATGCAATGACCCAATTGATCATTTTGTATATTTGAGCATGTTTCCCCTTTTGGTACTTCACATATGTGTATTTATGGTTTTATGACTTTCGGGGTTGATTAGTTTTGTTCCGGGAAGGTTTTGGGTTGATTTTGACCATTTGGTTCTTGCTTTAGAAGTTTAAGTTGGAAATTTTTACCAAAGTTTAACTTTTGTGATAACAACCCCGAAAATGATAATTTTGATAGATCCGATAGATTCATATCATTATTCTGGATTTGGGCATGTGCTCGGAATTAAATTCGAAGGTCCCTAGGTTGATTTCACTTGTTTTGTCAAAGTTGGCAATTTAAGGTATAAAAGTTTTTCCAAGTTTGACCGTAGGTTGAATTTTTCGCTATCGTATTCAAAATTTGGTTTTGGGACTTAAAATAGGTCTGTTGTACAATTTGTAACTTGCCTGCAAAATTTGATGTCATTTGGAGTTGGTTTGATAAGATTCTAACGCTTGGTACAATTCTAGTGGTTCTCGAGTTTTCTTTTGAAATCCATACATTTTAGTGTCCGATTCATAGTTCTAGATGTTATTTTTTTAATTTGATTGCGCGAACGAGTTCATCTGATATTTGTAGACTTGTGTGAAAGTTTGGTTTGAAGCTCCGAGGGCTTTAGTGAGTTTCAGACATATTTCGAAAAGGTATGCACCCAATTATAGGTTGCCGCGGATACCTCAGGTATCACAATTGCTAACACCAGCATCGCAATTGCGATCTTAGTAGGGGATCTCAAGGGTCACATTTGTGATGCTTGGATTACAATTGTGAAGTAGTACTTGGGCAGGGTAGGCTCGCATTTGTGATAATTATGTCACATTTGCGATAGGGTCAGGCTTCGCAAATAAGAAGTCGATGTCCTATTTGCGACTTCCCGCTTAGGCTGTCAATAGCCGCAATTGCGAGGATTTCGTTGCAATTGCGAGGGTTCACAATTGCGATATGAGCAACGGAATAAAGGGCTGGAAAGTTGGGATGTCATCACATTTCTCTCATTTTAGAACCCTAGACTTGACTGGAGGCGGTTTGGAGAGGAGATTTTCACTTATAATTATTGGGTAGTTAGTTTTAATCAATTTTTAACTATACTTCATGATTATATATGAGATCTAACTTCAAATTTATGAGAATCAAAGAGAGATTTTGGGAATTTTTGTCTAAGTTTTGAAAAATAAAAATTTAGGATTCGAAAGTCGAATTGGACTCGGATTTGAAATAAAATACATATATAGACTCATGGTGTTATGGGTACTAAAGATCTACCCTTGGACTTAGGTTTTGACCGGGCAAGCCCGATGTTGACTTTTGTTGAATTGTGTAAAAACCATAACTTTATTAACCGTAATTGGGTTGTCTTGCATTTGTTGATGTTATTAAGTCATTTTTTGTTAGATTTGAGTCATGTGGAGGCGGATCTTAATTGAAGCTATTTTTAAGTATTGATTTGGCCTAGTCAAAGTAAGTATTTTGCCCAACTTTTTGTGGAGGAACTATCCCTTATGATTTGAGTTGATTGTACTATTTAAATTATAAAAAAATTATATCTTAAAGATAAAAGAAATACCAATGACCTTAAATTTTTTGAATTCGCCACCGAATGAAAATGGTGGTACTTTACGAACTAATGATTGAAATTTTTAGATTTGTCACCTTCATATTAGTTCACAACAAATGTAGTAGTTAAAGAAAAGGAAGCTCATGAGTGATTCGAAAAGCCAATTTGGTATTGTTGATCCATCGGCCACTGTTAGCTATCACTGAAAACTATGCTAGATCAACTATAAAAATATATTCCATATTGTGGTCTAGTTTTCTCTCCCTCTCTTTACAAATGGTACTCTTAATAAATGGTTTGTAGCTAAATCTTGACGTTTTCTTTAAATAATACTTCCTCCGGTTCAAAATAAGTGATTTTTTTATTTTTTTTTTGTGGTCCAAAATAAGTGATTTTTTCGGATTTCAAAAATAACTTAATGATGTTTTTCCTACATTGTCTTTGGAGTAAAAAGTATTGGAATATGTGTTAGGAGTGTTTATGTGAGATGATAAGGTTAAAATGGTCAATTCTATTGCTAATTAATGCTAAAAAATGACTTTTTTAATATACGTAAAAACATAAAAAAAAAAAAAAAAGGTAGCAAATCGAAGAAAACCCATTTAGCATATGCACACGGAAGGAAGTTGGTAGAACAGAATACTTATAATATAATAAGAGACACTAAAATAAATCAATAATTTGCTAGCTAGTGTTTAGACACGTTTGAATGTGGAATATCTAAAAGGAGATTCACAAAATCAGAAGGAGCGATTTGATGCTAGTGAGTTGTAAGCGTGGTCATAATTCTAATTAGTTAATCATATTATGTTGTTGACATGTATTCTTACGTATAGAAATGATTCTTTAGTTATGGTGCAAACACATAATTGTTTTTTTTTTTTGTTTACTTTTTGGATGATCGAGAAATTTGAACTCAAGGCCATCGAGAAATTTGAACTCAAGGCCTCTTGCCTACTCTTATACTATTCGAATTGTGTTATCCTTTCGCCTAAGATGTTATCTCGTAGGAGAGAGCACACTACATAATATTTCAATTACTTAACTATAAGGCTCTTCAGAAGCAATTAGATAACCACTCCTTTTGTATCTTTTACCCTTAAAAATAGATAATTGAATTTATATGCGGTTTTAAGGATATGTGGGTTAATTCGATACAAGTGATTAATGACGTTAAATAAGCAAATAAGAGATAGAATAAACAGTCAAACCAGTAGTAATATTGAAAACCGGCTCGATTATAAGATTAACAAATAACATGCCTTCATGTAACGATCCGACTGGTCGTTTTGATCTCTAGCGCATCGTTCAGCAGTTTGAGGTCTTGAATAGCTTCATTTCAGGCATTGTGACTTGTACGCGTGGTCGGAACTGAATTTCGGGAAGTTCGGAATTGATTTGGAAAGAAAACACTAATTTCTGAAGCTTTAAGTTGGAAGAGTTGACTAAGGTTTGACTTTTGAGTAAATAACCTTTGGAATCGAGATTTTAAGATTTCAATAGATTCGTATGGTGATTTTCGACTTGGGCGTGTGTTCGGTATGCGCATCGGGTGGCCCGGAAGTATTTCAACGCTTATTATGAAAAGTTAACATTTTGAAGGTTTTAGAAATTCCTAGGTTTGATTTGAAGTGGACTTTGGTGTTAACGATGTCCGTTTGGGATTTCGAGCCTTGGAATAGGTTCGTATTGTGATTTATGACTTGTGCGTAAAGTTTGGCATCATTCCAGAATGTTTAAGTGTGATTCGGACGCGTTCGTCAAAGTTTGAAAGTTAAAAGAAGAACTTGATCGTCGATTCATCATTTTGATGTTGTTTTGATGTTGTTTGGTGTGATTTGAGTCCTCGAGTAGGTTCGTGATTATATTTTGGGATTGGTTTGTGTAATTGGACGAGGTCCCGAGGGCCTCCGGTATGTTTGGGTTGTATCGCACTCTTATTTGATGTCTCAACATCGTTTGTTTGGACATAAAGGGTACCATATTGAGCAAATGACCTTTGATATGTGATTTAATTGAACCATTAAATCCGTATTATAATTACGGAACCATTGCAATAAGAATCGTCGAATTCCGACATCGTATGAGTAAGTCATGCCCATTTCCATGTCCGAAAAGATTGTTGGTTTCTGGTGTGGATGTTGTTCTTCGCAAACGAGAGGGAGATCCCGCGAATTCAAAGAAGGAAATTTTGGTTGACCAGTAAATGCAAAAAATTGCACTTCACAAAAGCGAAGGTATCCCGCGAACGTGAATAAAAAAAAGTGCTTGGACACTGTTTTAAATGGACAAACCGAGCATTTTAGTATTTTGAGCATATCTTGAGTTCTAGAGCTCTGTTTGAGGTGATTTTCACGGCATTGTTCTCGTCTCAACAAGGGTTTAAATATATGACCTTTATTTTGATATTTTTCCATGATTGTTTTCGTTAGTTATCATTTTTATCCGTGTTTTGGATTGTAACAATTAAGGTTTTGAGCCCCAAAGTTATAAGATTGTAAATCCTTGATTTGAGGGTCAACTCATGAATGAAATTGAATAATTTTTGAAATATATACTATATAAGTTATGGGTAACAAGTATTTTCGATAATTTTCAGAATCCGAGCTTGAGGGTTAACTTTATTGGCTTTTTAAGCGGAGTTAGAAATTGTTATAAATTGATTAATTATGGGTATTAGTGTATATTTTTATCAAATTCCACATTGTTTGACTAGTTTTGGAGCAACAAGCATCGGTTTGAGGTATTAGATAGGCTTTGGAGCCGGTTATGTTTTGGAGCAAGGTAAGTCATCTTTCTAACTCCGTGAGGGAGAAACTACCCCTAGGTGATGTATTTGATATGTGCTACTTATTGTGGGGGATACGTGCGCACGAGGTGACAAGAGTCCGTATGTGGCGAGATTCATGTTATTGTCCGAGTAGCCTAAGGTTCACACCATATTATAACTATACTATAGGGGTTATCCTTGCTCGTTGAAGTCATTTATTTCGCGTTACGACTGACGACTAGACTTGCATAGAATGGCAAACTTGCTATTGTAGAGATTTGATGGGCTTCATGAATAGTCGTTGACGAGCGCATAACCGGCTTATAAACTTAGGCTTGCTAGTCGAATATAGTATAGAAAATATCATATCCACATGGATTGGAGTTAAATAATATTTTTGTAATTTACACCTTAATTACTATTTAAGATGGTCACACATATAGTTTTGTGTGAATTAAAACTAAAATAAACTAAAAGTCTAACTATTGGCTAATGACAATTGTAGCAATAGTAAGCAAGAAAATATCAAGGGGAGAAATAAAGGATTGATGGGATAGGTGTAAGATATCTGTTTGGGAACTAACTCTAGTCGATTCACTTCTAAGGTTCAAGTAAGTCTCTCGAATTCACTCTATTATTAGTTCGAACTTTCAGCAGAAACTCCTCTCTCGATTAAGTCTCAACCTTACAATATAAAGTAAATTAAGCTCGGTGAAGATATGCACGAATTCGTAGTGAATTGGCCCTTAGGAGAACCTCTTTTGATTATCCTCCTAACTAGGTCTAAACATTAATTCAACTAGGCTCTTTTAATTACTAATAAGAATCAATGAATTCAACAAACAAGATAATGTAAATATCACAAATAATGCCTCTTTCGATTACATAACCATGTGAATATATATGCAACAATAAAAACACCCAAATCGATTCAATACATAAAACTAGAATTACTATCTACAAACAATTCTCAAAATACCAAAACCATCAATCCCGAAGGAAGAATATTACCATGGATATGAGGAATTCATAACAATTAAGTTTAAGTTAAAGGATAACATAAAACATCCAAACCCTTGTCTTGAGTGAGGATGAATGGAAAAATCCTTGTTCTCTTGCTTCTCCCTCTTCTACTTAGCTTTCTTAGGTCTAAATTATATTAAAAGTCCCGAAAATATCATTATATTCCATGTATATATGCAAAGTAGGGTCGGTCCCAAACTAAAACACCTTCTCCTAAGCAAAATAGTATACTTTCGGAGTTGGACGTGCACAGCCGCGCACCTGGAAGTGTTCCCAAGCACTTTTCACACTATTTTGTCCCAAGGAACGCCTAGTGCACTGCCAGTGCACGGACACGCGCTTTTCACCCTTTTATGCTGGGAGTTGAAAAAGTGTAAAACATGAAAGTTGTATCCTTTTTAAATTAATTTCTAATGATATATTGTGGAGCCCAAGCGGATCTCTAGGCAAAAAGTTATGTGCATTTTACTGGACACTGCAATATGCCCGCTCGATTCTTCGTTTGTTCTTAACTATCATCCTTTGATCCATGAACACGATCTCGACTTAATTCATTGGGCTTTTACTCAGACTTCAAAGTTCCAAATCAGTTAAATTCATAACATCTACATAGCTCAGAATCACTCCTATAAGACATAAAATACAAATTAATGCAAAATACTAGTGATTAAAGCTCAAACTCAACTAAAGTGTAGTAAATTGGAATGTAATAATTGACTACAACATGAGATTATAGCCTACCATCAATACCCCACGCTTAAATAATTGCTCGTCCTCGAGCAATCTAACCACACTTTATACAGACACAACCTTACTAAGCAACTCTCCTAACTCATTACACCAAGAATAATTAAAATAGACTAAGCACAATAGTGTATCATCTCACCTCAGGTTGACTCACTACTACCACACATTATTCACAACTCACTCACTTACTATATCATAGAGATCAATGGCATTACCTTTCCTTTACAAATTATATGCCCTCACACAACAAAAGAGAGCAGTTCCACATAGAATAAAAATAAAGAACAATCAGGAACTCGAGATAGAAAGAATTTACTCACTCTTAGAAATAACATCCATATGCCACAAAAGATGAACCATATGTTGCCCATAGTATACTACTCTACTAATTGAGCTCATTCAGTTAATGATCAAGTGGGACTTTTAAATGGTTGTAATATAGGTTGCGGGATGGGTAGGATACATTCAGATATAAGAGTGAATACACATATCTAAGCACTTTAATACATATACTTTATCATTCAAAATCCAACACTTATGTAAAACCATACTCCACCTTCACATCAATATACATTCACTCCATACTTCTTTAAGCACAACTACATCAAGAGATACCACTATCCTAGAATATTTTTCACAATAATACAACTATTTTTTCCTTTTTCAATGGCTCTTACTTTATCACAACAATACACTCTGTCTCCTTATTTTATTAGTTCCACTCAAAAGCCAAACCAATCACCCCAAACTTTAACTTTTATAAAGTTTATAACAATTTCAAGTGATCATGAAAGATACAAGGTCCAAATAGATGGTCAATCCAAATAAATGGATAAGGCTTGTAATGTGGTTGCCTAAGAAACAGGATTACAAGCTCAAATGGGTTAACTAAGATACATAACAATTAGGTGGGTAAAAGTATATCTGGCTTAATAAAGAAATGTCTATATCACTTCCAAAACTAAACAAGACTACCACTTCGCTTTGCAAACACATGGGGAAAGTTCTAGACATAAAATGTAATCCACAGAATAACACAAAATCTCACACACACGGCATATGACTCACTCACAGGATTGGCCTCGTCAAGACATTCTAGTCAAAGCAATTAAGCAAAGTTAAGATCATACAAAATAAGGCACTTTTCCAAGATTAAAAAACTGAGCCTAAGCATCACAACTAAAGCACTCACTATTCTCAAGGTACAACAAAGCTAAGAGATATTGCTTTTATTTCAAACCATAACACAAGGTTTCCTACTTCTACAAAATAAAAACTAACTACACCCGATTCAAACAATACCCTTGGAAAGAACCGCGACACAAAAAAACCAAGGGAAAATTAATACACTACCTAATAAAAGAAATTTTTTTGTCTTTTTATTTCAACATTAATCCCTCAAGAAACTCGTCGAATGATATCCATCATCGAGAAAAGTCGAATTTTTTTAAAATTTTATGGTTTTGTTTCAAAAATAAATTCTAACTACTAAAAAGCAAAAACTGAGACATGTACATAAAACATACAATTATCTCACACCCCACACTTGATGTTGTGGCATGTCCCATTGACACACAATTAAAAAGCATAAGGTAGAGGAAACTTCCTTGAATCTCTTGTCAGGGCCTGAATCAAAGCCGGGCTCCATTCCACGTGCTCGAACTAGTGCACACATCCACACAGACAGCTTCTTCTCAGCATTCTTGGGATACACCCCACACTTTTCTTTTTCACTAACAGTATCATTCTCTTTCACCCCTTCACCTGCCACTCAATGCTTACAACTTACTTCTCTTTTTTCTCTCCAGTTGCTACATTCATCTCAAAAGTCACACTCTTCTCACCCACTTTAATCATGAGTTTTCGATGATGTATATCCAGTATAGATCTACCCATTGCTAAAAATGGTCTTCCTAGGATGAGGGGACCTCATTTTTCTCATCCATATCGACCACTATGAAGTCTACATGAAATACAAACTTATCCACCCACACCAAAACATCTTTTACTATCCCCTCGGGTGTTATAGTTGTTTTGTCTGCTAGTTGCAAAGATAGTGGCACCGACCTGATCTCTCCAATCTCCTTCTCCAGTTTCCTGTAAATAGACGATGGCATTAGATTAATTGAGGCACCAGAATCACACAAAGACTTATCAAATTTTAGAGTGCCTAAAGAGCAAAGTATAGTAAAACTCCCTAAATCTTTACACTTTTGTGGCAATTTATTTTGTAAAATAGCGCTGCAATGCTCTTTGAGCTTGAGCACTGGGGTCTCTTCTATCTTCCTCTTCTTTGTAAGGATATTCTTCAAGAACTTTGCATAATCTAGCATCTGTGAGCGAATATTAGTGAGTGGTAAGTTTACATTAACCTGTCTTAGTATGTCTAGAAATATCTCAAACTGCTGGTCCAACTTTTCTCTTTAGAGCTTTTTAGGAAAAGGTAGAGCAGGCATGTGCTTGCTCTCTTCATTAGTGTCCTCCTTCTTCTTTTGCTCATCTCCCTTCTTGTCCTTCTTTTTTTTGTCATCTTCAATTTTCAGCTCATTCTCACTTTCTATTTCAGGCTCAGCATTTTATTGAATCAGAGTGGGATATTTCAAAACTTGTCCGCTTCTCAAGGTCACAACATTTACATTTATTTGGGATGCTTTTTCAGTATCAACTGGCAGAGAACATGAGATTCTCTCAGATAATACAATTACAATTTGTCCTATTTGTCTCTCCAAGTTATGCAAAACTGTCCTAAGTTCCTTGATAGCTAAACCATGAGCATCTAACCTCTCATCTGTCTTTATAATGAATGACTTTATTAGATTTTCTAACCCAGACTGATTTAATTGTTGGGGATCAAACAGTGGCCTCAGCTGATTCACAATACCAGGAGCTCATTGAAATTTTGAGTTCTTTTGTTGCCATGCATTTGCTATACCCCCAGGTGAACTCCATGAAAAACCGAGGTGCTTTTGACTTATTGCATTGAAGTTGTAATTACTGACAACATTAAATTCCTCCATATATCACATGCTGCATGAGGCTCACTGAAGTTGTAATTACCCATGCTTATTCCTAAGGTCGGCTTCCTGATGTCTTTTGCCATGGCATCAAGCTGTACTTGTACGGATGTGCCAGTATCAACTTGGTGAATACCCGTTTATCTTCTTCTTTCAGCAATATCTGAGGGCCACTGAATTGTGTCTTCAGATAACTCATCTAGAATAATGACTTTCCCCTCTAGAGTATTTTTCATTGCAAACCTCCAGTTGTATTACTCAATGTTTTCCATGAGGTCGTTGTCAAACCATCTCAAATGTCTCGGAGTTTCATCCTGAGTTCAATTTCGATGTGGTGACACTTTCACACAATATCTTTAAACCTATCCAATGCTTCAAACATAGTCTCAGCGTCATTTTGGCAGAAGTTATAGATTTCTCTTCTAAACTTGACCATGTTAGCCGAGGAGAAATATTTAGCAAGAAACTTTGAGTTCATCTCCTCCCATATTCTAATTTATCCATGGGGCAAGCTTCGAAGCGAGTGCTTTGCATCATCTTTCAGAGTGAAGGGTAATGCCCTTAAGTACACTGCATCCCCTGACACACCATTGGATTGAAAGGTGTTCATGATCTCCTCGAAGTCTATTAGATGATTGTTTAGATCTTCGTTCATCTTTCCTCTGAAGACACAGTTATTTTAGAGGGTTTGAAGCAACCCTTGCTTCAGCTCGAAATTATTGGCTACAACTGGAGGTAGTCTCACACTTGATAAACCTTGGTTATAGACCGGTCTAGCATAATCACCAAGTAGTCTCCCTTGGCCAGGAGCTATATTTCCGAACTGGTATGCACCCAAGGGCTGATTCCGAGCCATCATTCAAGCCCTCCCCTCCTCATGAAAAATTTGTTCATCTCTATGTGCTACTTCTTCAGCATCTCTTGCAGCTTTCCCTCTGACTTAGGATACCTCTCTCGTAGCCAAATCAACATTATCATCATCTCCAACCATATTTTCTTTGGTTGAGGATTGCCCAACTGTTTTTTCATTCGCGGGAAGATTTCTTTCCTTCCTTTACTGTCGTAGATGTCTCTCAATTTCTGGTTCGTCTGGTTGTAGTACCTTACCTAAAGATCGAGTCATGCACTAATCTAACCTGTAGCATGCGCACAATCAAAAAACACCATCGGAGAGAAAATAAAATAAAAAGAAAAATTCTTGATTTAGCTCTACAAACTATTTCAAACACTATTGATTTCTAATCCCCAGCAACGACGCCAAAACTTGATGAGCACAAAGCCAGTGTATAAACTTAGGCTTGCTAGTCAAATATAGTATAGAAAATATCGTATCCACATGGATGGAGTTAAACAATATTTTTGAGCTTAATTGCTATTCAAGATGATCAATAATTTAGATTTGTGTGAACTAAAACTAAAATTAACAAAAAGTCTAACTATTGGCTAATGACAATTGCAACAAGAGTAAGCAAGAAAATATCAAGGGGAGAAAATAGATATTGATTGGATAAGTGTAAGATACTTGTTTGAGAACTAACTCTAGTCAATTCACTTTTAAGGTTAAAGTGAGTCTCTCGAATTCACTATATTATTAGTTCGAAAGTTCAGTAGAAACTCCTCTCTCAATTAAGTCTCAACCTCACAATATGAACTAACTTAAGCTCGGTGAAGATATGCATGAATTCGTAGTGAATTGGTCCTTAGGAGAACCTCATTTGATTATCCTCCTAACTAGGTATAAACATGAATTCAACTAGCCTAATTATTAATAAAACTCAATGAATTCAACCAACAAGATAATGCAAAATATCACAAATTATGCCTATTTCGATTACATAAACATGTGAATATATATGCAACAATAAAAACACCCAGAACGATTCAATACATAAAACTGGAGTTAATATCCACAAATAATTCTAGAAACACCAAATCCATCAATCCCTAAGGAAGAATTACTCCATGGATATGGAGGAATTCATCACAATTATGTTTAAATTAAAGGAAAACATAAACATCCAAACCCTTGTCTTGAGTGATGATGAATGGTGAAATCCTCTTACTCTTACTTCTCCCTGTTCTACTTAGCTTCCTTAGGTCTAAATTATGTCAAAAGTCCCAAAAATATCGTTTTCCCATGTATATACACCAATTAGGGTCGGGACCAAACAAAAACACCTTCTCCTACATGAAATAGAACACTTTTTCAGAGTTGGACGTGCGCGGCCGTGCACCTAGCAGTGTGCCTGTGCACTTTTCCTACAGTTCTGCCCCATATGTGCGCCCATTGCACGCCAGTGCACAGCCGTGCACTTTTCACCATGTTCTATTGGAAATTTAAAAACACGTAAAATATGAAAGTTGTAGTCCATTTAAATGCTTTTTGATGATATATTGTGGAGCCCAAATGGATCTCTATGTGAAAAGTTATGTGCATTTTACTGGACAGTGCGCAATATGCCTACGCGATCATTTAACTATCTTCCATTGATCCCCGAACATGATCCCAGCTTAATTCCTTGGGCTTTTATTCAAAGTTCAAAGCTCTAATTCACTTGAATTCATTCCATAACATCTATATAGCTCGGAAGTGCTCATACAAGAACTAAAACACATAATTAGTGAAACCACTAGAGATTAAAGCTCACTCAACTAAAGTGCATTAAATTGGAATGTAATAATCGATTAAAACATGAGATTATAGACTAGCATCACCCATGGGATAATTATACTCTCCTTACGAATTTATTACGCATTATGTGTTTTCATCGGAAGGTTCCCCTTAAAATATATAACTCACACGACTATTCGTGAGTAGGGTCAAGGACCTGATAGGGAGGGATTTCAACCTATTATTTGCTCTTTTATACTTGTGTTATAGGTTAAAATATTTGAAGGTATTCCCGAAAACTAATAAAATGTGCTTGCATGCAGGAATTGTTCAAAATGAGCCAAAGGAGTCAAAACCAACTCACAAAGGAGTCAAAAGTTGAACAAAACAAAGACTGGACAAAGAAGCTTGAAGTGCGGACCGCACCATTATTGTGCGGCTACAAAAACCATGGTGCGGCCGCTATAAAAAATATGTGGTCTGCATAAGGGTAATTCAGAGAGTTGCAACTTCAGGCTATAAGATGAGCACGGAACGCACTAGAAATGTGCATCCACGAAAGTCCCTGTGCGGCCGCAATGAAAATTATGCGGACCGCGATGACTGAGATTTAGAGAGCTGGAAACTTGAGCAAAAGAGAGGAGTGCA
Organism: Nicotiana noctiflora; assembly: GCA_032618575.1. Classification (NCBI taxonomy): domain Eukaryota; kingdom Viridiplantae; phylum Streptophyta; class Magnoliopsida; order Solanales; family Solanaceae; genus Nicotiana; species Nicotiana noctiflora. Next base: position 563,759 of record JASVEL010003743.1, on the reverse strand, counting down.
GACCGCACCTGAATTGTGCGGCCGTGAAATTACCTTGTATGGCGGCGATTGGAATTATGCGGTCTACAAAAGTTCAGCTCAGCCCATATCCAAAAGAGAAAAACATGGACCGTGTTAGAATTATGCGGCCGCGAGAGCAAGAGTGCAGCCGCGGGAGCAAGAGTGCGGCCGCATTCATAATTGTGCGACTGCACAACCTCCACAAGGGCAATTTTGTCAGATATTTTAAGCTTTGTATTAATAAAACTTTTTGTAATTTTTAGGTTATGTTATGTTTTAGAGGAGCACGTGAGACGGTTGTATATTATGTTTTCGGAAATTTTGTACTAGATTCATCTCTTAACATTAGACTTTCATTCCGTAAATTAATATTATGGATTTTATATTTATTTCATCTTCAATTTCTTTTATTTCCATGAGTAGCTAAACCCATCGCTAGGGTTGTGACCCAACCCTAGTGTGGGTATTTAATTTATATTTGATTTTAGGGCTTGAATGTGAATGGGTTAGTGATACTTAGCCTAGTTCTTGCTAGAACTACATAATTCATGGTTGTAAACATTGATTCATGCCTTTATGACTTAGTCTCTACTTGAGAAAGAGGGACTAAGTGTAGGATAATTAGGCTAACAAGGAATTGGGGTGAACTCAAGAAATTGATAGCCCTAATTAAAGGTTTAAACCTAGAGACTGTAATACCCGACTTGAGGTAATATCACTAGATTTGTATGAATGCCCATTTGGCTTGAGAAAGCCAAATGGGGGAAATCACTACCAAGAGGTATAGGTATAGAGTGAGTACTCGGGTGTGATATCTATATTACGATCCCAACTAATAAAGCTTGCCCAATATTTTGCTACCCGTTAGATATCCACCTAGGTGGAAAATCACGACCCTAGACTCTTTAAACACTTGAAAAACAACAATAAACATATTGTCCATGGTTTTAATCATAGCAATCTTTAGAGTAAAGTTAGAAGTAGAAATCAAACCCAAACCTGTTGAAGTGTAATTAGACTCAAAGCCATCATCTAGCTTAGATATAAACCTAATTCCAAAAATTAACTCCCTGTGTATTAGATCCCAACCTAGTTGGGTTAAAACTGCATCGATCACCCTCACTATTCAACAGTAGTGTAGGCTTGGACCGGATACATTTTTGGCACCATTGTTGGGGAGTTAGATGGTCTTAGCTATTATCTAAGTATTTGTGTGTTTTGATTTTCTTTCCTCCCATTTTCTATTTTTTTGTGTGAATTTATTTTAGGTACCAAAAGACTCTTAACAATGAAGCCCTCGGGAATATACCACTAGGGGATGAGGTAGATGACGAACAAGTGGATGAGTTTCATCTTGATGCTCAAGTACAAAGGAGAGGCAACCAGCCTAATGACAACATCCCAACCCCCCTACCTCCTCCAAGGGTAGCACATCGGGTATTGCCAAACAAAGGCTATGCGAGTGCAATAGTCCCGCCCCAGATTAGGGCGGGCAAATTTCAAATAACTAATGTCATGCTAACACTTTTGGAATATAGGGGTTCTTCACCAGAGCTCCACACCAAAACGCCTATAAGCATCTCAAAGGTTTTGTTGACACGTGCTGGGGGAGCAAGCATACTAATGTCTCCGATGACGCATTAAGGTTAAGGCTTTTCCCTCTAAGGGGGGAGGCTTTGGATTGGATAGAGAGGTTACCCAACCATTCCATACACACTTGGGATGAGTTGGCCGAGAAGTTCATCACAAAGTTCTTTTCTCCAGGACATATGGCAACGTTAAGAGATGTGATCCTAGCTTTTAAACAAGAGCCAAATAGACCGTGACATGAGATTGGGAGAGGTACCAAACAATGGTCAAAGAGTTCCCTAACAACGACATGAACGAGGCCATGATCCAATAAACCTTTATATAGGGATCAATACAACTGATCAGTTTGTGGTGAATCAACTCGCCGGGGGTAATTTCATGAGCATGCCATGTTCTGAAGCTTATGAAATATTGGATGAGATGGTAGGTACCTCTTCGGCTTGGCAAAGTAGAGCTAATATTGATCAAGGTAATCCAAATGTTATTCACCTACACAAGGGGCTACATGATCACGGACAAGCTATAACGGAGTTGACAACCATAATGAATCAATTGGCCAAGGCTTAACTTCAACAAGTTAAAAGGCCAAAACAAGTGAATTCCATGAAAGGAGTGAACATGATGGCCAACAAGAGAAGGCAATAAATTCATCAAGTTCAAAACAATCTGGATCAATTTGAGCAAAGTGGTAGTGGATACAATCAAAATGATTCATATGATGATCAAAGTGAAGAGTTTCAATATTTCAACAATTATCAAGGTCAAAGGAGCAATGTTCCAAATCAACAACAATGGAGATCATAGGGAAACCAAGGAAATTAGAGCAATCAAGGTCAACAATTAAATTGGAATAGTGACAGCAGCAACAACCAAGGAAATTGGGGGAACAACAATAATCAAATTTGGGGTAATAAAGGAAATCAAGGCAAGTGGAGTGGCAGCAATAATAGTAACTGGGGAGGCAATGACAATCAAGGGGGTTGGAACAACAATAGAAAATCAAAGGGGTTGGAACAACAATAATTAAGAAAATTAGGGGTCGGGCTTTCAAAGGCCCTCGATGTATCAACAACAAAAAAACCCGCCTCTATATCCGTCACAAGGTCCTAGTTCTTCCAACAATGAGATGGGATGGATTGAAAACATGTTCAAGCAAATGATGGAAACAAATGCCGACTCCGGTGCCCAATTAGCCTCCTACAACACTTCCCTCCGCAACTTGGAAGTCCAACTTGGCTAAATTCTCAAGATTTGGATACTCGCCCTAAAGGGGCACTACCAAGTGCTACGGTGGTAAACACGAAGGGTGGGAACAATATAGGGCATGCTATGGTGGTGGCAACAAGAAGTGGGAAATGTGGAGTTTCTAGCACCTCAAACTTAAGAAAGGTTGTGAATGATGAAGTGGTGATGCAAGATCGTGATGAGCCAAGTAATGATGTTCAAGTAAATGATGAAGTGAGGATAGACATTGACTAAAATGTGAAGGATACACAAGATGATGTGAACCCATCTAGGGAACATGTGATAGACATACCGGATCCGATAGTGCCTAAAGCCAAGGCTCTTTTGCCAAGGCCTCCTCCACCATATCCTCAAAGGCTTAAAAATTATAACAATGAGAATCAATTCAGGAAATTCATTGATATGATGAAAAGCTTGTCCATAAATGTGCCATTGGGTGAAGCCTTAGAACAAATGTCGTGATGTGCCAAGTTCATGAAGGACTTGGTAACAAAGAAGAGATCAATGAACTGTGAAACAATCAAAATGGCACATCAAATGAGTTCCTTTGTTCACTCCATGGCTCCAAAGTTAGAAGACGCCAGCGCCTTTACAATCCCATGCACTATTGGTAGTGTCAATTTCGCCAAAGCTTTGTATGTCTTGGGGGCAAGCATTAACTTGATGCCTTATTCTGTGTTTAATACAATGGGGATTGGGTAGCCAGACCCACATCCATGAGGTTGCAAATGGGGGATCAAACAATGAAGAGTCTATTAGGGATAATTAATTATGTTCTAGTTTGGGTCGACAAGTTCATGCTTCCTGCATATTTTGTGATACTTGACTATGAGGTTGACTCTGGGGTTCCAATCATTTTGGGAAGACCTTTCCTAGCTACAAGGAAGGCCTTAGTTGATGTGGAAGCTGGGAGCTCATCTTTCGGGTAGGCGATGAAAATGTTGTATTCCATGTTTGCAAGTTAATGAGGTAGCCTAATAGCAACAAAGTGTGTTCGTTTGTGGATTTTATGACCGAAGTAATTGATGATGACACAGTGTTGTGATTAATTTTGAAGAACCATTGTAAGTTGTGTTGTTGAATCATGATGAGGATAATAAGTAAGGCTTGGTATAATATGTCAATACTTTGCAAAGAATGAGATCATATAGATATGAGCCCCGAAAACTTTCCTTGGACCTTGAGAACTAGAAGACTCCCCAACAAAGCCCTCAATCGAGGAGCCTCCCATATTGGAGTTGATACCCTTTCCTTCAAACCTCAGGTACGAGTTCTTAGGACCTTGTTCCACTTCACCTATTATTCTTTCTTCATGCTTAACTAACGTGCAGGTAGTTTCCACCCTTGTGGTGCTCCAAAGGAGGAAGAAGGCTATATGATGGACATTGACGAATATTTGGTGTATAAGCCCCGCATTTTGCATGCACAAATTCATACTGGAGGAGGATGCCAAACCTTTCGTGGAACATCAAAGAAGGTTGAATGAAGCCATGCAAGAGGTAGTTAAGAAAGAGATCATCAAGTTGTTGGATGTTGGGGTTGTCTACCCCATTTCTGATAGTTCATGGACTTCATCAGTGCAATGTGTACCAACGAAGGGGGGCATGACTATGATTACAAATGAAAAAAATGAGTTTATCCCCACAAGAATTGTCATCGGTTGGAGAGTATGCATGGAATATAGGAAGCTCAATAAAATGACTCGAAAAGACCATTTTCCGCTTCCATTTCTTCATATGATGTTGGATAGGCTAGCTAATCGTGATTATTATTGCTTATTGGATGGGTATTTTGGATATAAATAGATTATTCTTACACCTGAAGACCAAGAAATACCACCTTCACTTGTTTGTATGGCACATTTGCATTCTCGAAGACGTCGTTTGGTTTATGTAATGCACCGGCTACTTTTCAGTGATGTATGATGGCAATATTTACATATATGGTGGAGGACTTCCTCGAGGTTATATGGATGATTTCTCTGATGGGGGGATTCTTTTGAAGCGTGTTTGGATAATCTTGATAAGGCATTGGCACGTTATGAAGAGACCAACTTGGTGTTTAATTGGGAGAAGTGTCACTTTATGGCTGAGGAGGGAATTGTCCTCGGCTACAAGATCTCCAAGAATGGTATTGAAGTGGACAAAGAAAAAATTGAAGTGATAACAAAACTCACACCTCCTATATCCTTCAAATGATTGAGGAGCTTTCTAGGTCATATAGGGTTTTACCATCGGTTCATCAAGGATTTCTCAAAAGTGGTGAACCCCTTGTGCAAGTTTTCAGAAAAAGATGCCAAATTTGTGTTCAATGATGATTTTATGAAGGCATTTGAAATACTTAAATATAGGTTGACTGCCACTCCCATCAATACCGCACCACATTGGAACTTACCATTTGAGCTCATTTGCAATGCTAGCGACATGGCGGTAGCGGTATTGGGGAAAGAATAAAAAAGATACTCCATCCAGTCTACTATGCTAGTAAGACCATGAAGGACGCCCGATAAAACTATACGGTTATAGAGAAAGTACTCTTAACCATTTTCTTTCCTATGGAAAAGATTCGTCCGTACCTCATGGGTACCAAAGTGATTGTTCACACCGATCACGCGGCACCTCATTATTTGATGAGTAAAAAGGACTCAAAGGCTAGATTAATGCGGTGGCTACTTTTTCTACAAGAATTTGATCTTGAAATCATAGACCGAAAAGTGAGTGAGAATCAAGTGGTGGACCTCTTGTCCCGATTGGAAGAGGAGAGGAGGCCCCATGATGGAATTGAGATTAATGATTCATTTTTGGATGAACAACTCCTTTCCATGTCTTTGACCGGGATGCTTGGGTTTGCCGATGTGGATAACTATCTTGTAAGTGGAATTATCCTGAATAAGCTCTCTTTAAACCAAAGGAAGAAGCTCACACGAGACTGCTTGGATTATTATTGGCATGAGCCATATCTTTTAAAAATTTGCACTGATGGTTTTATCCGGAGATGTGTTTCAGAAGAAGAGCAATTGAGTATTCTTGAAGATTGCCATTGTTCGCCCTATGGTGGTCACTATGATAGGGAGAGAACTGCTACAAAGGTCCTACACTGTGGATTTTATTTGCCTACCTTGTACAAAGACGCTAGCGAGCTCGTTAAGCATTGTGACAATTGCCAAAGGTGTCGATGGGATTTCCAAGAAGAATGAGCTATCTCTCACCACCATCCTTGAGATTGATATTTTTGATGTGTGGTGCATTGACATTATAGGTCCATTTTGTGAGTTCGTATGGGAATACCTATATTCTTGTTACTATGCAGTATGTTTCCAAAACGGTTAAAGTTGTGTCTTTGCCAAACAATGAAGCACGGAGTGTGGTGGATTTCTTAAAGAAAAATATATTCACAAGGTTCGGCACCCCAAGATCCATCATTAGTGATGAAGGTTCTCATTTTTGCAACAAAGCTTTCGACACTTTACTCACCAAGTATGGCGTCACTCACAAGGTGTCAAACCCTTATCACCCCTAGGCAAGTGGATAGGTTGAAGTCTCCAACAGGGAGATCCAGAGTATTCTATCCAAGATTGCCTATACGAATCGGACTGATTGGTCAAGGAAATTTGACGATGCTATATGAACCTATAAAATAACACACGACTGTAATTGGTATATATCCTTATCGGTTGGTATTCAGGAAATCATGTAACCTCCCATTGGAATTAGAGTATAAGGCCATGTGGGCATTGAAAAAATTAAACCTTGAGTGGGATGTGGCTGCCAATCATCGGGTAGAGCAATTGAATAGACTTGATGAGTTCTTGTTCCATGTTTACTCCAATTCGTCCTTGTATAAGGACAAGATGAAGAACCTACATGATAAGTATATCCAAAACAAAGAATTCAAAGAAGGTGACCTTGTTCTCTTATTCAACTCTCGGTTACGGATGTTTTCGGGAAAGTTAAAGTCAAAGTGGAGTGGCCCTTTTGAAGTGGTAGATGTGACTCCTTTTGGTGCTACAGATTTGAAAAACAAGAATGGTGAGATCTTTAGAGTTAGTGGGCACCGAGTGAAGCACTACGTTGGTAAGGTTGATGATGTCCACGTTGTGGCATTGATCCATTTCAAATGAATGATGGTAACAAGCGTCGTGCCGTGATGTTAAATCAAGCGCTTCTTGGGAAGCAAACTATGTGTTTTTATCTCTTTTGATTTTATTTTTAGATTAGGCATTATTTTGGACTAACTGGTTGTGAAATGTATGCATGAAATTGGCTGTGTAGTGGAGAAAATTGACAAGTAAAAAATTGGCCAAGTGGTGAAATTATGCGGACCGCACAAGCCCTCTGCAACCGCATAATTCTACGTGCAATCGCACCGCTGGAATAGGGAAATTCCAACTCTCTCAAGATTGTCCTGAAAAAATCCCTTAAGGATTCGTGACCGCAGTCAAAGTTTCACAGACCGCACAAATTGTGCGACCGCAATCATTTTTATGTGGGGCGCGCTCCAGATTTAACCGCTGAGTGAAAAAAATTAAATAGTGCGGACCACATGAAAAGTTGTGCGGCCGCACTCAGGTAAGTTGGTGTGCCACCATGGTCAAAGTATAAATATGATTCTTTGAGACTATTCAAACTTTTCATGTTCTAAGCTCTCTAGCTAAACTAAAGCACAGTGCACTCTTTCTTGTTTTCAGTCTCATCTCATATTCATCAAGTGTTGATTTCTTACTACATTTCACTACTGGTATGTTGAATTCAATGAATTAATTTCATCCTTTTCTTTTCTTTTCTATTTGTTTTAGTTTTCTTTTTATCCAGGGTTAGAAATCATGCCAAAATGTCAAATTGATGCTTAATTCTTTCTTAAAAGCATGTGAGTAGTGTTTGAATGCATAATGAGTCTATGGTTAGTAGCTTTTATTGTTTAATTGTCACAAATAATGCCTAATTAGTGAAAACTCTAGTATTAATCGTACTTCAGTGCAGTTCTGATTTGAATTTTGTGTCCGCACATATTTTTGTGCTGTCCGCGCTAGGGTATACGTCCGCATACAAAATTGTACGGTCTACGATACCATATATTGAAGGAACTTTTGGTTGCTAATATTGTGCGGCCACACTCAATTTTTGCTGTTGGCGGTTGGTTTTCCCGGCCACACTCAGTTTTGTACTGTCCGCACATCTGAACTTTAGAGACCCAATAAAATAGTTATGCGTCCACACTAAAAATTGTGCGGTCCGTGATGGGTCTTATGAGGACGCACTCAGTTTTATGCCTTCCGCGGTTGGGTAACTTCAGAGAACCAGTAGTCTGAACCTGGTATCTCCATGACCGAACTTAAAATCGTGCGATCCGCGTTGGCCAATTCGCGGCCGCACTCACTTTTGTGCAGTCTGTGCTGCCCTTTTCTGAGAAGTAATGTCTTTATTTTCTACTGTAATTCAATAACACATGTTGTTTACCGTGAAAATGGTAGCAACAATTAAATTTGTAAAATGGATTTCTAAAAATACGTGATCTATTTTTATGCTACTTGTTAGAGCAGATGATGCTAAGAATGTAAAGTCTAGCGATAGATTACGAGCTAAAACGAGGCAATAATCAAACTGAGGGACTTACTGTACTAGCTTCGGGCTGGTTGAGGGAGGACCTCGAGGCTATTATTTGGGCTCTATCTCGAGCTATCAGGGGCTCGATCTCGAGCTTTTGGGGTAGTCGGGAACGGAATAGCAGTTGAAATACGATCAAGCGAAGCTCTTTATGACCAACACTAAGCAATATATGAAGAACAAGTAAGAAAGTAATAAATGCCAAGGGTAGCTTTGAGCGAGTAAGTTAGAGAAAAGATAGAAAGAGAGAGAGAGAGATATTATTGATCTTACGGAGAACAGTTGGAATGCACCCTTCAGAGCAGTAATGACTACCTTTTTATAAGAGGAGGGGGAGCCCAAACTCAGTACAAGATATATTAAGTGATAAAGGAGATGGGACTAGGACAGCTAACTAGCTTCATGACATATGCATGGGCTTATGTCGAGCTACTCAAAGGGACCTTAATTGACCCCGGATGCATTCTTCGGTAGCTTCTTTCGTTTGTCTAGTCTTCATTCGATGTTATCCCAGGCTAGGTGTCGATAGATCTTGAGGGAAGTGACTAGCTCGAGGTCCCGAGCCTCCGAAGTGACCTTTTAAAGCATTTTGTTGATGAGAAATTGGTCTTTTGATTTCACCGTATACAGATAGTCTCCGCATTTCTTAGAGGGAAGCGATAATGTTTTTGACACCCCATTTTGCGAGCTCCTAAAATGACTTTGTGCTAATGACGCGGCACCTTTTGCAAATTCCAAGCCATTTTTACCTTTTCGCTTCTCCAAGATCATTTGAAACGTCGTGACTCTTTGTTCTTCAGGGTCGTGTCATTGCTATCGTTTCAGCTTCTACGAACACATTGATTGCGTCTGCTTTACGCTTCTTGAGATATTATGGCCAACAAAAATTCCTTCTTCGACCATAAAATGTCATTTCTCCCAATTGAATACCAAGTTAGTTTCTTCACATCTAGCGAATACTTTGTATAAATTTGCAAGACAACCATCAAAAGAATCCCCAACCACCAAGAAGTCATCCATGAAGACTTAAAGGTATTCCTCTACCATGTCCATGAAAATGGCCACCATACACCGTTAAAAGGTTTCTGGTGCATTGCACAAACTAAATAGCATCCACTTGAAAGAAAAAAATACCATATGGACATGTAAAAGTTGTTTTCTCTTGATCTTCCGAAGCACTGAGAATTTGGTTGTAACCCGAGTACCCATCAAGAAAGAAATAGAAAGCACCGCCAGCCGATCTATCGAGCATTTGATCCAAGAAAGGAAGTGAAAAATGATAATTTTTTGTTACTTTGATGATCATGCGATAATCCATACATACCCTCTAGCTGGTCACCGTGATTATAAGTATCAACTCATTCTTGTCATTGTTGACCATCGGCATGCCACTCTTTGGGACATATTGAAACGGAGTAGTCCATGAACTATCGAAGGTGGGGTAAATAACCCCGACATCCAACTATTTGATAATCTCCTTCTTGACAACTTCTTGCATAGCCTTATTGAGTCTTCTTTGATGTTCAATAGATGGTTTAACAACATTCTCCATCTTGATCTTATGCATATATAAGGTGGGGCTTATACCCCGAATATCTGCCAAGGTCCACCCAATAGCCTTCTTCCTCTTTGGTAACACCGCCAATGTAGACTCTACCTGCACCTTAGTCAAACAGGAGGAAATAATAACCAGTAAAGTAGAATAAGGGCTAAGAAATTAGTACCAAAGATGTTGAGGCAATGCCTTCAGCTCCAATGTAGGTGGCTCTTCAGTCGAAGTCTTTATAGGAGGACTTTCCCGTTTTGAAGATCCAAAGACAATTTACCGGGTGCATAGTTGTACGACCCCATTCTTTGCAAAGAGTTCACACATTCCATGAAACCATCCATATCGTCTTCATCAAAGTTGAGCAAGATGGCCTCCAACATATCACTAACATTAATAGTATCACTTGTATCATCAACATCGACATCAGTCACCAAATCTACAAAAGAACAAACCTCATTTCTATTTGGTTGGCTCACGGAATTACACACATGGAATACCACTTTTTCATCACCAATCCAGAAATTATGTTTTCCGTCTTAAACATTACAAAGAGCCTTACCCATAGCAAGGAAATGTCTCCTACGAATAGTTGGCATTTCATAATCAAACTCACAATCCAGAATGACAAAGTCCACCGGAAGAATGAATTTATCAACCCATACCAAACCATCCTCAATCACACAACGACCTTTTCATGGTACGATCAGTCGTTTACGATCTCATAAAAGTGAGTCTTGGTTTCCCCATCTCCAAAGTTTTGAAAACCGAAAAGGGCATCAAATTTATAATTGTCCCAAGATCACAAAGAGCTTTTGCAAAATTGATACTTCCAATGGTACAAGGAATAGCGAAAGCATCAGGATCCTCCAACTTAGGAGCCATTCAAGGAATAATTTCACTCACTTGTTGAGTGTCTTTGTTAGTTATAAAGGTCATCGACCGCTGCTTTGTCACAAGATATTTCATAATCTTCCATAACCAGACATTTGTTCCAAAGCTTCTGCCTATGGTACATTGATTGAAAGACTCTTCATCACTTGAATAAACTTCTTGAATAGTTGAGCGACCCATGTTCTTTGTAGTATAGTGGTGGGTATTCTCGTCCATCACACGACTGACCCGGGTTCGATCCCCGACAACTTTGCCAAAATTTGATCCACTCCCAATCCACACTTAACAATGAATGGAAGGGCTCATTAGAAGAATAGTACACAACTATGAGTCGAGGTCGATTTCCTCAAGGAGAAAACAATGGGTGTTAGAGTGTTTACTTGATGCGTGAAGATGAAACAACTTAAATACATTCCCAAATAAGTTTGTGTTGCAAATTAATTCTATAAACTACACTATCAATGCTTAATTAGAGAAATAAAACTAGAATTTGACTAATTGTTTTTGGTTGTTTTCAAATAGGTAAAAAACATAGGGATATAACCTTCACCTAGGTGTTTGCCTAAAGGGTAAAGTATGTTAACACTTATTTTAGTGATCACAGTGTATTATTTCTCTTAATTCTATGTTACCCACTTAATATCTCTCGGTCATAGAGCGTTTTACCCAATTTGGCTTTCTTAAGCCCAAATGGGTATCAAGCTAGATAGTTGATAACTTGATATGAGCTCAAGTCGGGTTTTCCTATCTCTAGTTTGAACTATTTAATTAGGCTAGTCAAATCCTTAACTAGCCCAATTTCTTGTTAGCCAAATATTTCTGGATTATGTCACTCTTTTTCAAGTAAAGACCTAGTGAAAAAGGCATGAATCAATATTTGCATCATTAATTCTAAAATTTAAGTATGAACAAGACTAAATAACAAACAACCAATTATAAGCAAGCATTAAATTAAATACCCATAAGATTTACACACTAGAGTTGAGTCACATCTCTAGTAAATGTCTAGCTATTCATAGTAGAAAATGAAGAAGACAAAAAATAAATATTAATTAAACCCATAGTATAAAATTAAAATGATAAGATATAATTTTTTATCCCAAAATGATCACAAATAACCCAAAGTAGTAAACTACAACGCCTACAACTAAAAGAACTTCAAACCTTGACCTAAAAATGTGATTCACGTCTATTTATAGTGGCTCAAAAATTTCTGACAAAAATGCCCTCAGGAGGTTCTACGACTGCACAATTTCATGTGCGGTCCGCACATTGTTTGATTTTGCAGGGACAATGGTTCTACATTTGCAAATTCGGTATATGACTGCTATTCATCTTCTAGGGCCATATAATTCATGTGCGATCCACACTTCAGGCAAGGCTTCAGTCTCAGCCATTTTGTACACTCTCTGAACTTTTTGAATTCTTATCAATGCGGACCGTGTTCTATGATCGCACAATTTGTGTACAGTCCACACTTCTGCCTCAACTACTTGTGGGCTTCTTCTTCAAACTATAATGTTAGAGAGTAATCGTCTGCTGTGCCCGCTCATGCCTTGTAAGTCGGAACATTTCTTTTTGAGTCGGATTTCTTCACGAGTGACCAAATCTCCAACATTCTTGCAATTTCCATATTTTCATCAATTTTGGGAATATAAATCAACACTTGCGGACTAAAACAAAAGTAAAAAGGTATTAATAAGTGATCATAATCCACACTTATCATGTGGCTATCCCAAAACAACCATGAATCACCTTGAGTCACTCTCTACAACCATCATGAAACACTACTATTACGCCGCTACATCAACGTTTCTCTACTACCAAACACTCAAATACAAAACACTAATGAAACTCCTTTGTTTCTGCCAAGAACCTTAAGTGACGCACAAGCTCCACCATATTTCCTCCCTAGTCACCAACCAATATCTCTTTTTATCATCTCAAATTCTTTCATTGTTCTTTGAAGCACAACAATGGCAGAAGAAAGAGCCATCCATGTGCTAGTGGTCTGGAATGGCAAAGGAAGTGATTATTTCCTCCCTCTTCGATCTTTTGTGGTCTTTTATATTGTGGATTTTTTATGAGTTTTCAGTTTGAAATTCAACCAGATGAGAATATTCTGAAATTCTTAAGCACGCTCATTCTTCTCTTTGCTATTCACCAGCAGTAGATGTTACACGTCCTTCTACTTTTACTTTGATTAAATGGAGAAAGGAAGTGGGTGAAATAGATCGAAATTTTTTTCCAATCGAGATCTAACAGTGGAGCCGAAGGTCCTACTCAATTTGTAATTTTCTTGATTGGTAGTATAATAAATGGTAGTTTAAGGTGTGGTTTTTGCGTATTTTTCATTGAAATGTAGTAACGGTGGTTTAAGTTGGAGATGGGTAGAAAAGATTTGAAGAAGAAGGTGATATAGAGTGGGTCAATATTATCTTTAGGAAAAGAAAAAGATAAACCTAATTTTAGATAGGCCACTCGCGCCCTTGGATAGTGAATTTCATGCGATGTGGGCTAATATTTGATCTTCTTTTGTGAATGAATAAAGTGTCTAGCTAAAAATAGGCTCAATTAAGGTGTCCAACTGTTCGTCAGGTACAACTTAAAAGGGTTGTTTATGTATTTTGCCATATCAAAACCTAGTTATTTCGGGTAAATAAGTTTATTATTCAGTATGTCCATAAAAAATAATAAAATTACTTGGTACATCAAACATTTACATTTTATTTACTATTCGTAGTTATACTTTCAGCAAATTTATCATTCGTAGCTATAAAGAAGAAGATTAAAAACTCATTGGTCTAATCTTTGAATATAATAATAAATCGATGAAAGAAGATATTAATTATTTTGAACTGAAACAACAGAGCAACAAGCTCTCATAACTTAGTTGGTTAGAGCGCCCCTTTAGTTAATGAAAGTCTTGAGTTCAAACTCAACAAGAGCATTTTATTTTTGTATTTCGCTTTGGTTGTATTCATTGCGCGAACAAATACAGTCAATATAGATGGTATCCTTTGTATACACCTCTATATACAGCGTATCCTTTGTATATACCCTTTGTATTTGGCCTTCGTTATAGTTGATACATGTTGAGGTATTCGTTCATGCAATTGCAAAGGAATACAATTGCACGAATAAATACAATTGATACATATTGTATTTATTGCGTGAACGATTATAATTGACACATGTTGTATTTTATATGTGTTTGAATACAAGAGATACAAGTTAGTAATATTTAAACGGTAATAACGAATAGTAATTAAGAAAATTATGATTAACAGGCTCTAAACTATAGTGATTTATGAAAATTTCTTTAAAAACTAGATTAGCCCAATCGAACAATGGGCAGAATTTTTCCAACTTCATTGTCATCCATACATGAGAATTTGCCTTATTTAGGTAAGAAAAGAGACATAGGTCCATTATGGCCCAAACTGCATGTGGAGAAACTGTCAGCTCACTCCCTAAGGCCCAAACTTGTAGATAGCAAAGGGTTGGTAAAAATAGCATGTGCTAGTCAGTTTATAGACTAGTCGTTCAAAAATAGCCAGCATTTGTAAAGTCATTGAAAAATAGTTATTATTTTGCTGCAACAGGGATCGATCCAGCATAATATACTGGAGATCGGTGCACCTGTATATGAACTTCTAGCATATTCTGTAGGAACTCCAACACGTGAAAAGTTCCAGTACATTTTACTAGAGATTGAAGCACCTGTGTATGAACTTCCAGCATATTATGCTGGACCGTTATATTATAATGGAACTCTAGTACATTATGTGGAGTTCCAGTATACTTATGCTGGAACTCCATTATAATATGCTGGAATTCCAGTATACTTATGCTGGAACTCCAGTAAATTATGCTAGAGTATTTTCCGAATTTTAAACAGTATTTTCGTTTAAATTTATCTTTACATGAAAAGTGGCTAAATTTCGATTACTTTTGAGACTGTGACTATTTTGAATGATTACTTGTAAATCTGACTATTTTTGAATGACCCTTGTGGAGCAATTTACCATATTTTTTTATGAAACAGTTTTTCCAGAAAATCTTATCCAAAGATTTTTTTTTTGAATTCAGAGAAGAACCAGGATTCAATAACTCCTACATGAACTCATATGTTTGAATTAAAAAACATATCGTATATACAAAGGAGTTTAAGTCTACATAAATAATATTTATGCAAGTAGGTCATTACAAGGTAATTATAGAAAAAAATCTGTGATAATTACACACTCCGTTTCAACTTATTTACGATAACTATTCCACACTCTGTTAATGTAAATAGTCTAGAGATGGCAATGGGGCGGTGCGGGGCGGTTGCGGGGCGGGTTTATCCTTAACCCGCATAATGTTTAACCCGCCCCGCCCCGCCCCGCATAGGAATATTTTCTGTTTTCAAACCACCCCGCCCCGCCCCGCATAAACCCGCCCCGCCCCGCACCGCAAAGTAAAAAAAATTCATTTTTCATTTTTTACAAGTAGTTTCTCTTTTAAAAAAAAACCTAAAAAAATTAATGATAACCTATTACCTTCTTTTCTAGGTAGTTTCACCTATGTCCATAATGTTTTCAATATTTTATGAAATTTCAATTGAATTTTTTTAATATTTTATAAAATTTCAATTGTATTATTTTATGGATCTATTAACATTATCAATAATGATCAGTCTGGTACATGTATCATGTATGATATATTTAAGTTAATTATTAGTATATACAAGAAAAAATCAAATTATTGAGAAATATGAATCAATCCTTAAAATAATTCATCTTTTACAAGGTGATATACACATACGTCATACGCAGATTGAGATGGTTAGGGAAGATCTACGATTACAAATATTTTTTAAGTTATATACTTATATGTTCATTTTCATATTAAACCGTTAAAAAGACATAAGAAATCTTTGGATTATGTTTATTCAAATTGTAATTAATTATTAAACATCAATTACGGTATGTCTTCTATTAATCATGTTAGAAAATATTTTTTAGCATAGTAATTTGATTAGTAAGTTAATTATAATAATCAATTTTAAATATATCTTCTTAAAACTAGTATGCAATATTTCTACCGGATAGGCGAACCAATATTTTAATGCTCCAAAAATTGATAATATCCTAATATGTTGATAATGTATAACTAGGGTATATGATATTACCCACACATCTAAGCTTAAAAGAGCAAGAAAAGAGGAGATTAATGAATACAAAATTTAAAATTAAAATAAAGATATAAAGATAAGCAAGGGAAAGTTTATAAAACAGATTCTAATTAAGAAAAAAGATTGCAAAATGCATGAAAAAATTTAATCTTCTTTGACGAAAAGCAACAAATATGCGATGCAAGTATTACACAAATGCGTAACCCGCAACCGCCCCGCAACCGCAATTAAATTTAAAAAATAATTCTTGAACCCGCCCCGCCCCGCCCCGCCCGCACCCGCCCCGCCCCGTTTGCCCCGCATAAGCTGAAAACCGCCCCGCCCCGCACCCGCCCCGCCCCGTTTGCCATTCCTAGTAAATACTAACATAGTTTAATAGATTTTAAACGATATTCTAGTAATTTTCTTAGCAACGTATGGGTTCAGTCCAGTTAGGCAACCCATAATAAATGGAGTAATATATCGAACCTTGACGTTATCGGTCTGGAAAACGACAAAAGAAACATGCTGATGATGTACAAAACTCTAAAATGTTGAAAAATTGAGGGTTTGTTCATCTTTCCAAAGAAGTTTGTGATCATGTCAATCATCACATCTCCCATTGAAGAGAAGGGACAAGAGAATAATCAAAATAGAAAAGAAAGGGAACTCAACTAAATTCCTCGAACGGTATACGCAGATGCATTGTAACGATCCGATCGATTGTTTTGAGTATTTTAGTCTCGATCTCCAATTTATTGCCCTCTCTATGTTGAATTATGATCACATGACTTGCCGGGGTGTTTGGTTTTGGTTTCGGGTGAGTTTCGGAGTAAAATGGGATATATAATCCCTAAGTTTGAGCTTTAAGTTGAAAGCGTTGACTGTAGTTTGACTTATATGTAGACGACTCAAGAATAAAGTTTTGACAGTTTCAATAGCTCCGCATGATACTTTTCAACTTAGAAGCGTAACCGGATGTTGATTTGGAGGTCCACGATTTGGTTCGACATGAATTGGCGAAAGTTAGGAATTCGAAGGTTCGGAAGGTTGGAAAGTTTGACCGAGAGTTAATTTTATTGACAACGTCATTGGATTTCGATTCCGAGTTGGAATAGGTCCCTCGTGTCATTTATGACTTGTGCGAAATTTGAAGTCAATCGGGGTTGTTTTGGTATAAATCGGCATTAGTTTTGGCATTCAGAAGTTCATAGTTTCAATAGGCTTGAATTGGGTTGCGATTTGTAGAATCGATGTTGATTGATGTAATTTTTGACCTCGAGTAGATCCATTATGTGTTTTGGAACTTGTTGTTATATTCGGAGGGGGCCCCCAGGGGCCCCGATGTGATTCAGATTGAATCCGGATTAAAGTTGGACTTGGTGCATTGCTAAAGCACCGTTGCTTCACCTGCGAATTTTGGGTCACAAGTGCGGGCCGAGGAGCGGCCCTCGAGCTGCAAAGACGAAGTGGGCTGCCCAGGCTTGGGACCGCAGGTGCGAGGAGATTTCCGCATTTGCAAGTCCACAGGTGCGGAGGGCTGGTTGACGATGTGGACTGGGCTAGCTTGGCCTAATGGCGCAGAAACGGCCCTTGCCCGCAGGAGTCAGTGCACAGAAGCGCATTTTGCCCGCAGAAGCAGAAAGCCTTGGCCTAAGTGGGAACCATACCGTGATGGTTTTTCCACAGGTGCGGTATCGCAAAAGCGACTGAGTGATTGCAGATATGGAATCACTGGGCAGAAAAGGCCTAATTTCATAGGTTTGATCTCATTTTCATATTTGGAGTTAGAGAGCTCGATTTGTGGCAATTTTTCAAGAGTTTTATCAAGAAAATCATTGGGGTAAGAAACTCTAACTTGTTTTTGGCTATATTACATGAATCTATTGTTGTTTTCATCATTTAGCGACTGGGTGATTGCAGATATGGAATCACGTGCTCCTTCAAGTGGTTCAAAAATCATGTCCAAGTCTCTTAATTTTCATGGGCACAAATAGCAAATGCGAGGGGAAATATGCTTCCATTAGCATCTACTGCAACGACAATCAACATCTTAATATCGTACTTTCCACATACATGAGTGGCATCTATGGAGATTACCAACCGACAATGCACAAAATCATCAATGGCTGGTTTAAATGCCCAGAACTCATATCTGAATATATATATATTCTAATATTCTCAGACTCCACTCAAGCTTCCATTCAACAATAGTACCTGGGTTAAAGTGTTGCAAAGCAGCCATGTATCTAGTGGCAAATGACTTATCCCAATTACCATAAACAATCTCAAACGCAAGTTTATGCTCGAAAAATGCCTTTTTAGTAATGGTACGACCATAAACTGGTGGAAAGATGTTATACACTCTTTAATCTTGTACGTTATGGACGATTCAATATGTGAAAACAAGAAAAGAGAAATCAAGTCAACATACAAGTTAAAATAATTCCCATTGTAATGTGTACATATCACAAGTGTGGTTGCCAATGTATTTCCATCCATCCACATATTTGTTTTCAACTTTCTCGCATGCAGTATCCATCTACAACCTTGAAACAATATACAACAAATAACCTTATATACTTGCATAGATGATTCATGAACCTCGATATCACGATAATGTTTTATGTTGTAAATTCGTATAACCCTGCTAAGGTGCACTTTATCAGCAAAAACATATTATTTGAAAGCTCCATTGGTCTAGATTTATTCCATATTGTTGTCCGAACATCAACAAGATCCTGTGTGAGGGCATCCATATCTGCCATACTGGGCTACTGATCAAGGTAGGGAATTTCTCTTGAGTGAAAGGGCGAATGAGACTCATAACACTCTGGGTCTAACGGTAGGTGGAGTCTTCATATATGACATCATACTCCCTCGTCAAATCAGGTTTCTCATTATCATTCTCATTCTCATCAGTAAAGCGCGTTTTCTCATTATCGTCACCCTTATCAAGGAAGGGTGTATCATCTTTAGACTCGTCAGCATTGTTGTCATAATCACTACCATCTTCTTGACTCTATGCATCTGCCAGATCCTGATTAAATATATTATCTTCGCACAACAAAGTAAGGACATTACCTTCATGTTGCTAGTTGTCCCACCACAACTAATATAAAAATGAGTTTTTCAAAGTCATCCCAACATTATACATTAACTTTATCTCTTAACTTACAACTTATAATTTGTTGATAGCCCATGATGCACATTATCGAGTTGTTTATGAGTCGAAGATGGACCAGCATGATCCAAATCACCAAAACTAGGATTATTCCAGATCATAACTTGTAAAATTCATATCTGGTCGGTACCCTTTTTGGAAGATATGAATGTTTGTACGAATATGATACATAAAAAAAAATCATACTAAGAAAAGGAAAAATAAAATTTACCATTCGGCGTGTGAATTATGTAAACTTGGGACAAATTATGGCCTTGTTCCTCATTTGCCCGTGGAGATCAGGCCAAAGTCTTTCAAACACAACCCGTTCGGATAAAACTACTCCAATAACACTACCATACAATTGAGCGTTATTCCTCTTTTGCGGAACCTCAATATTGTGGACGTTTTCAGACTTGACGTACATTTTAGCTTTTTTTTATCACTAGAATTTACCAGTGTTCATCCGGAGTCCTCAAAACATCTTTCAAAGTTTCATCGTTTGATATTAAACTCGGAATAACGAGAAACCCCTTGCGAAGTAAGTGAATATGGATATCTTGTACGATTAGTACAGAAATGTAGCGTGAGTACGTAAACAACGTGTACC
Source organism: Nicotiana noctiflora (assembly GCA_032618575.1). NCBI lineage: Eukaryota > Viridiplantae > Streptophyta > Magnoliopsida > Solanales > Solanaceae > Nicotiana > Nicotiana noctiflora. The sequence continues at coordinate 543,950 of JASVEL010003743.1, read as the reverse complement.
CAATACGTATCTAGTCTAACCTCGAAGAAGTAGTGATGAGGGTAGACATCAACACTTAATAGAGGTCAATAAATAAAGTGCAAGAATTATGAATAGGCATGAAATACAACAATAACAATGGAATTAGAAAACCATAAACAATGATCCTTTAATAGAATGTCAATTTAAGAATCTTCAATCATCACATGCCAATTTTAACAAATACGAGCCATGAAGTAATTATCAAATCTCAAGTCATGAAGGAAATATAAGTATAACCAGACTCTTAGAGATATCACACATGAATTATACCGAGGTCGTACGGTCTGATCCAAAATAAATGTGTACACTACCAAGGGTCGACTAGCGCAGACTATTGATGCATCTAAAATACTGTCGAGGCATTCGGCCCGATCCACAGGAATAGAGAAATTCTATAAACTACGATCAACGACTAGTATACAGGAATAGTACTTAAAATAAGGTATAATTTCCACTACCAATCAAGTATTCCGCTAAAAACTCAAGACGATGAAGCCCGGTCTCATAAAATCCCTTATCTAATTTCAATTATAAACTCAAGTAATTAAACTAACAAGTTGGGTTCAAATAATACAAGTATTATATGGTAATGTATAAGTCTACCCGGACATAAGCATGGGTTTTAGATACGTACGGACTCACGTCACTTCTTTTGTATGTAGCACCCATAATTATTCACAAATAATTTAAATATCTATGAGGAGATTTCCCTCCTATAAGGTTAGGTACGAGATTTAACTTTCTTCCAAGTTCACTGCTCGACTCTTCAACCACACTAATTACCAAAAATTGGTTCCAAGCAATCCGAAACTAGCTAACGGTCGTACAAACTAATCAATATATAGTCAAAAGTTCATATTTTAACTATTAGAGTAATCACCCAACCCAATTTGAAAAACTCCTAAAGGTCACCCCCGAGCCTAAGTGCCTTGATTCCCAGAAATGTTTTGTAGATAAAAGTTACCCAAAACCTCACGAACACAAATATATAATTTCTAATCCATTCCATAATCATTTTCGTGGTCTAATCCCATGTTTACTAAAACCTAGGATTTTCAATAAAATCCCAAAATTTCCACAATTTACATGTTAAAATCTACCCAAAATCTATTTATTAACCTCACATTCTATAGAAATCACCTACCTCAAGATGCTAGGGGAAAGCCTCTCCAAAGAGCTCTATAATCGACAAAGAGTTGAGAGAAATACATAAAATGAGCCTAAATATGTGTTTTAAAATGTTACTTCCCAATGAATGCTTCTTCCTGATCGTGACAATGCCCCCGTGATCGCGAAAACAAAATAGCCAAGGCCCTAAAAATGGGCTTCGCAAATGCAAAGTAAGCCTTGTGAACGTCAAGAAAGCCTCACAAACGCGAAGGCTTTCCTGACCTACCATTCGCAAATGTGTGAGTCCCTTCGCGAACCAAAGGCCAATAGCCTGACCCTTCCCCAGTTAGCTTCACCCTACACGAACGCGAACCCATAAACGCGACGGCCAGTGGCCCAGAACATCGCAATCACGAGCTCTTTATTACGAATGCATAGAACAAAACTCCCCCAACCCAATTACCTTATCGCGAACGCGAGGCCTTCTCCGTGTTCACAAAGAAGGAAACCAGAACAACAAATTTCAGAAATTTGAACTTAGCTCCGGGTGGTCTGAAACTCACCCGAGCCACCTCGAACCCCATCTAACTGTACCAATAAGTTCATAAATATAGTACGGATGATCGAAGCCTCGGAACACAATAAAACAACATCAAAATAAAGAATTAAACCCTAAAACCAAGTTGATCAATTTATGAACTTCAAATTTCTTCAACTAGCTCCGAATGCAGCGAATCATACTTAGAGAACTCAGAATGACGCCAAATTTTGCGCACAAGCCATAAATCATTATATGGACCTATTCTCAAGCTCAAAATCGATAATACCAAAGCATAATTCAAATTAAATTTAAAGAACTTGAAAATTTTCAAGGCGCCAACTTTCAACATTAAGCGCTGAAATGCTCACGGGTCTCCCGAAACTCAATTTGAATGCACGGCCAAGTCCAAAATCTTCATATGAACTTATTGGAACCATTAAATCCAGATTCCGAGATCATTTACTCAAAAGGTTGAATCAAGTTAAACTTACCCACCGTAGGCTATTATTAAGGAACTAAGTGTTCTGATTTCAACCCGAACCCTTCCAAAACCAAGCTAAGCATCCCCCAAGTCATAAAATAGTAAAAAACATATATGGGAATTCTCAAACAGGGGAACATGGATCTAGAAAGGAAAATGACTGGTCCGATCGTTACATTCTCTACCTCTTAAACAATAGTTCGTCCTCAAATGGATCTCGAATTATGCTTGGACTGTTGAATAAGTCTGGATATCTGCTCCACTGGTCCTCCTCGGTCTCCCTAGTTGTCTCCTCAATTGGTTGACCCCTGTACTAGACCTTTTCCACATAAATCGTCTTAGAACATAACTAGCAAACCTGCCTATCAACAATGGCTATTGCCTTCAGCTTATAACGCAAGCTCTCGTCTAGATAAACTACGTTGTAATCTAACACATGCGACCTATCAACATGGTACTTCTAAAGCATTAACACATGGAAAACCGGGTGAACTCTCGATAGACTTGGAGGTAAAGCAAGATCGTAAGTAACCTCCCTAACTCGCCTCAACACCTCAAATAGGCCAATAAACCTCGGACTCAGCTTGCCTTTTTTTCCAAACCTCATTATACCTTCCATAGGCGAGACACTTAAGAGAACTTTCTGGCCCACCATAAATGATAAATCACGTTTTTCTTGATCCGTGTAACTCTTTTGTCTTGACTATGTTGTGAAAAATCTCTCTTAAATCAACTTTACATTATCCAAGGAATCTTTTACCAAATCAGTACCATACAACCTAGCCTCGCTGGGTTCAAACCAAAAGATAGGGGAATGATATCACCAACCATATAAAACCTTAGATGATCCATCTCAATGATGGATGGATAACTATTATGATAAGCAAACTTCATCAACAGTAAGAATCTATTCCACTACCCCCCAAAGTCAATCACACACACTCTGAGCATATCATCCAAAATCTGAAATATCCGCTCCAACTACCCATTAGTATGTGGATGAAAGGCTGTGTTGAGCTCTACCCGGGTTCCCAACTCGCTATGTACTGCTATCCAGATATGTGAAGTGAACTGAGGGCTTCTATCTGAAATGATGGAAATAGGCATACCATGCAATCAAAAATCTCCTGAATATAAATCTGAGCCAACCTCTCTAAAGAATATGTATTCATAATTGGAATAAAGTGCACTGACTTGGTCAGCTTGTCGACAATGACCTAAATAGCAGCAAAATTCTTCAACATCCAGGACAACCTAATTACGAAGTCCATTATAATGCTCTCCTACTTCTACTCTGGTATAACCATCTGCTGAAGTAAGCCACCCAACCTATGGTGCTCACATTTAACCTCCTGACAATTTAAATATCTCGCCACATACTCAACTACGTCCTTCTTCATTAGCCACCACCAGTAATGCTACCTTAGGTCATGATACATCTTCGTAGCACCTGGATGAATAGAATATTGCGAACTGTGTGCCTCCCATAGAGTCGCCTCCCTCAGACCATCAACATTATGAACACATAGACGACTCTAGAGTCGCAGAACACCATCATCACCAATTACCTCATGTCACGATACATTTTCGTAGCACCTGGATGAATAGAATATTGCGAACTGTGTGCCTCTTTTAGAATTTCCTCCCTCGGGACATCAACATTAGGAACACATAGGTGACACTAGAGTTGAAGAACACCATCATCACCAATAGTAAACTTTTTGGCACCACCCTGTAGCACAATCTCTATAAGAACCAGCAAGTACAGATCATTATACTGACGAGCCTTGATCCGCTCAAATAATGAAGACTAATTTAAAATACATGCAATAACTCGACTGGGCTCTGAAATATCTAACCTCACAAGTTTGTAAGCTAAGGACTGAATGTCGAAAGCCAATGGACTATCCTCTACTGAAATAAATGCCAAACTACCATGCTCTCATCCCTTCATCTCAAGGTATCTACAACCACATTTACCTTGCACGGATGATAAAGGATAGTGATATCTCAATCCTTCAGTAACTCAAGCCACCTATGCTGCCTCAAATTAATATTCCTCTGCTTAAATAACTGTCGCAAATTACGTTAATAAGTGTAAACCTCATATGACACCTAATAAAGGTAATGCCTCCAAATCTTGGGAGCATGAACTATCACGATCAACTCAAATTCATGAACTGGTAATTATTTTTGTAGGGCTTCAACTTATATGAAACATATGAAATATCTTGCTGCTCCTGCATCAATATGCAACCCAAGACAATGCATGAATCATCATAATACACAATGTACATCCCTAAATCGGAGAGCAACACTAACACTGGTGTTGTAGTTAGCGTGGTTTTGAGCTTCTGGAAGCCCAGATCCCAATCATCAGACCATCTGAATGGAGAACCCTTCGAGTTCAATCTATTCAAAGGTGCTGCAATAGATAAGAAACCCTCAACAAATTGGCGATAATAACCTCATAACCCCGAGAAACTCCTAATCTCGATCGCTGTGGTAGGACGAGGCCAACTCTAAACTGCCTTGATCTTTCTGGGATCTACCTTAATACCCCCACCTAATACAACATATCCCATGAATGCCACAGAATCTAACCAAAACTCCCACTTAAGGAACTTAGCATATAGCTTTTTGTCCCTCAAGGTCTGAAGCACAACTCTCAAAATGCTGCTTATCCTCCTCCATACTATGCGAGTATATCCATTATGTTGTTAATGAAGACAATGAAAAATAAATCAAGATATGGCCTGAACAACAGATTCATCAAATTCATAAACACCGCCGTGACATTAATCAAGCCAAAGGACATTACTAGAAACTCATAGTGCCCATATCTAGTCCGTAAGGCCATTTTCGGAATATCCGAAGCATGAATCTTCAGCTGATGATACCCAGACCTCAAGTCGATCTTAGAGAACACCCTGGAACCTTTGTAATAGGTAAAAAAAATCACCAATGCACGATAATGAGTACTTATTTTAAATGATATCTTTGTTCAATTGGCGGTAATCAGTGCATGTACACATACTCCCATCATTCTTCTTTACAAACAATACCGGTCCGGTCCAAGTTGACACATTCGGCCTGATGAAATCCTTCGCGAGCAACTCTTCAAGTTGTTCTTGAAACTCCTTTGGAGCCGTGCAATACGGTGAAATAGAGATAGTCTAGGTGCTTGGCGCCAAATCAATAACGAAATCGATATCAGGATCTGGTGGCATGCCTAATAGATCTGAGGAAAATACATCAAAGAACTCCCGTACCACGAGCACTGAATCAATCATGGGAGTCTCCACTGTAGTATCACGAACATAAGCTAGATAGGCCAAACAATCCTTCTCGACCATATGTTGAGCCTTCAAGAAAGAGATAACTCGACTAGATGTACTAATAGATGAACCCCTCCACTCCAATTTAGGCAACTCCAGTATCGCCAAGGTAACCATCTTCGCATGGCAATATAGACCGACATGGTAAGGAGACAACCAGTCCATGCCCATGATGACCTCAAAGTTAGTTATATCAAGTAATAGAATATCTGCTTTGGTCTCATAACCACAGAAAATCAATTGGTAAATTTGATCCACAATAACAGAATTACCAACTAGCATGGATACCTATACAAGAGCACCCAATGGCTCACGAGATATATCCAGATAAGGAGAAAAAAGGGAAGACACATGTGAATATGTAGACCTTGGATCAAATAGTACCGGAGCATCCTTACCGCAGGTAGAAATAATACTTGTGATCACTCGTTTGCATCTGGCCTGCTTGGGAAGGCATAGAACCTCGCTGGAGCGCCACCTGGCTGGTCTCTACGTCTAGGCCAGTGAACAGTTTAGCAGCTTGTGTTGTGATCATGGGTTGATGGCCCTACTGTAATTCCTTGCCCCGAAGCTAGGGGAAAAATATCCTCATACGACCCAGCCCCACGTACTCATAGTAATCTCTCGGTGTAGAAGATGACTGACCCTACTAACCTAAATACCCACTGGAAGAACCTTGAATGGCTAGTGCACGGTAGGTGTTCTTTGAAATGGTGCTAAAGAAAGGCCTCACTAGAGCACCTCCGAGAAGGTGTGGTGCTAAATACATGGGCCTGATAGACTAGCCCCTCACAAACGGATATTTTCCCCCAGATGAAGCACCACTAAATTCTCTGGAATTTCGATGTTGCTTGTCCTTCGGTGCATGCTCTCGGCCTTGCTAACGGATACCTTCGATCCTCTTGTCTCCACAACTTGCTAGTAAGGAGTCCCCATCTCAACTTCACGGGCCATAGTAACCTGGATACCACAATGCAAACCTGTAACAAACTTCTGTTCTCTATGCACATGTGAGGAGTATCATACGTGTGCCGCGAGACAACTCAAAGAACCTCATCTAGTAATCAGACATCGATATCTGACCTTGCTGGAGCCGCTCGAACTGACCCCGCAACTCTTCCCTCAAAGTGGGTGGAATATATCTCTTAAAAAAATGACGTGTGAATTGGACCAAGGTAAAGGGAGGTGAACTTGTTGGCCTGCTACAGAGATAAGACTACCACCATTTACGGGCCTTGCCCTCCAACTGAAATGTGAAGAAGTCTACCCAGTTGGGAAAATGTTGGTGGCTTAAAGCATACTTTTGTCAAGAGGCCTTAATTTATTTTTTATTTTTTTTGGCAAAAATATTCGTATTACATTTTATTTAAAGTCTATTTTTTAGCTCTTTGAAATGAAGAGTTGTTTACAAACTTTTGATCAGGTTTTTATTTTTTTTTCAATTGACAATATGAGCCCGTTTGGATTGACTTATTTTAAGCGCTTTTAAGCCAATATAGCTTTTAATTAATTTGGTAGTATTAGGACAAAATAAGTGCCTTTAAACACTTGTTTTTAAGCTAAAATGACAAAAATAAGCCAAAAGCTAGAATTTGTAACTTATGGCTTTCGGCTTAAAAGTTACTTACAACAAGCCCATCCAAACGGGCTCTACAGCTAATCAATTACATGGCTAAAAGATTCTCTTTCCATTTTTATAAATCTTGTTTCTTCACCTTAAAATATTAAGCAAATTTTGATGAAAATAAAACTGTAGAAACTACTATTAATTAAAAATAAAAAAGGGCCCAAAACATTTAGGGTCAAAAAGCCATTGCCTTAGTGCCTTAGGCCTTCAGTCGGCACTGCAACACTACATTTAAGGGGCGGATCTACCTTGGCCCAAAATTTTACTATTAAATATGCATATATAATTAAAATCCAAAAGCATAGTAGTTGCTATATTTAATAAAGTGATACCACTTGGCAAGAATAATAGTCTAGCTCATTTGATCAAGCGTATCATTTATCTAGGGTAGGTCTCAAGTTCGAAGGGTGGTAACTTAACTTTTGGTTTCAACATATTTTGATCCGCACAACAAGTGGCTTATTAACATAATACAAAAAGTCTGAAACAATGAATCTTTTTTTTCCTTTCATCTTCTTTTTCAATATTGAAATTGATTAAGAACGTTTTGCAAAATCGAATGAATGATGAGCTTTCTAATAATCTAGTGTTTTATATTAAAGATAATACTTACTCCCTTCGGTCCAATGTATGTAATCTTTTTTGCTCTTTTCACACATATTAAGTAATTCATATTTTGGTAATAATTAATAATAAAATTGACCATATTAACCTTAAGTTACTCATTGAAAATATAACAAAGCTCTTTACTCAAAGGACAACTTTGAAAAGAAGAAGTTAATGCTTTCATGATATTTGATAAAAACCAAATATTGTGGACCACAAAAAAGAAGTCAAAAATTACTTAAAGTGGACCGGGAGGGGATAGTATTATTCCTAATGAGGTATTTTATTAACGTGGTATTAACTATATTTTTCTAAAAGGTAAAGTTTCACTTACAATTTTTGAGGTGTTTTATTAATATGAATCTAACTATATTTTTTTAATATGGTGTTATTATAGCGAATTATTATTTGTTTACTCTTTAAAATCATGATACCGCTTATATAATATTTCGTGTACGCCACTGCTGGCTTCACAAGCCTTTGCGAAGAAAAAACCATTTTGTTTGAATTTCTCATATGGTATTTGTATTAGGTCCCGATTAATTTAAATTCTCACTGATCAATTAAAAAGAAAGCGTTTGCTATTATGATTCTTTTGATTAAGGGGGATTGAATTCATCTCACGACAACTTTCCTGGTATTTAGGAACCATTGATTTAGAATCTAAGCTAGAAACGTTTTCGTACTATAAATTAGCATGTGAAAACCGTGATGAGATGTGATGCGCAAAACATAGAACAATACTGCTTTTGTCTCTTTATTCTCATTGGGTTTTTTCTTCTTTCACTTCAAGACAAGACCTCATGAATTGCATGTTTTGATCCATGTCCCATTCTTGTGGAAATCTTTTAAGAAATTGCACTTTGACGCCATATAATAAAGACAAGAACACTATTTCGCATGTGAGGAAAAAAGAAATGTAAGAGTGAAAGCCTCATTTTTTTTTTGTTTTGTTTTCTAGCTATTGACTAAAACATTATCTGCATAATTGACTATGTAACCTATGATCTCACCCCATATATCGGCCAAAATGACTATCTTTTCAGTTAGAGCTTAATTTTAATTTTAATACATTAACAGAGAATAAGAATCGCTATTAGGTCACACAAAAATAAAAGTAACGTCTAACCATCCAGAAATCTTAATACATTTAAATTTTATTTAATTAACTTGTTGACAAATTGTAAAAGGTAAAAAAAAAAAGAGTTGATTTGTCCAAAATGTGTGTTTGTTCCCTTTTATCATATCTTTTTTAGGATGAGTTCGTAAAAAGGGGAAGAAAAAGACTTTGGTGTTTGGGAAGGGTGAGGGGGGAGGGTTGTACTTGCTCAATGTTTATCCCAGTGTTGAGCGGAAATTAATTACTCCCTCCGGTTCAAAATAAGTAATTTTTTGGCCTTTTTTTTTGTGGTCCAAAATAGGTGATTTTTTCGGATTTCAAAAATGACTTAATGATGTTTTTCCTACATTGCCCTTGGAGTCAATAGTATTGGAATATGTATTACAAGTGTTTATGTGAGATAATAAGGTTAAAATGGTCAATTCTATTGCTAATTAATGTTAAAAAGTGACTTTCTTAATATGTGTGAAAATATCCAAAAAATCACTTATTTTGGACCGGAGGGAGCACTATAAAAGAAAAAATAAATCAATATGTACCTTAACACGTTCCACATTAAGCAGAAGCTCTACACAAATAAGCATTACTATAATTGTTTCAATTAGAGCATCATTTTTAGCATATCTTGTTAAGCCAACACTTGAATAAAATCGGAGCATTAAAAATGAAAAAATTCTTGGTAGTGGAGGGCGTACATACCCCTCTAATGAGCCTTACATAGAGCGAATACGAATTAGTCGGACTTTAAATCAGTTATTAAATATCGGGTGGGAAAATAAATAAAATGCTAAGAATACTTTGAGCTAAAAAAGCTCATTAAGGTGTTGACTTGAAAACCTTAATAAGAAGTTGAATATCCATGCGGTTCCTATCTACTCAAACATTGAAAGTCAAATTGTCAAAACTTAAATAAATTAAGAAAATATTTGCCATGGGGCCGCAATAAAGAGAACTCTCACTTACAACAATCGATTAACATAAATAGTCTCAATCCCAATTAGGTGTGCATTCGAATCGGTTTATCGATAAATCGAATCGATTATTTGTTATCGGTTCATCGATAAATGAAATCGAAAAAATCGAAACCTTATTGAAACGATAACGATAAGCAATTGTACAAATCGATAATCGATAAGTAATTATCGATAAAGGTCAAAATCGAATCGATAAATCAAATGTACACCCCTAATTATTTCATCTACCACATTTAAAAAATGATCATATTTAAAGCTGAAAGGAATGAAGTTCAAATTAATAGAAAATAAAATTAGCGGTGATGATGTATTTTTATTTTTTTAATACCGTTGGAGTGCTGGTGGCATATTTTGATCCCTTACTTTAGTTTCGTTGCATATGTCTATTGACACAATTTTTATGTTATAAACAATGTTCGTCTTATTTTAGCTTCTTTTTGTCCATATTAGTTAGGCGTGTTTATAGCTATATACTTTCCGTGGAATCGCGCAAATTTTCTTATCGGTGTAATCGATAACCGAATCGATAAGCCCCAAAAATTAATAAATCGAAATCGAAAAAATCGAAACCTTATAGAAACGATAACGATAAGCATATGTACAAATCGATAATCGATAAGTAATTATCGATAAGAATCAAAATCGAATCGATAAATCGAATGCACACCCCTAATCTCAATCGTTTATTTACCCTATGTGTATATATGACTAAGTGTCAAACATAAGCGTCCAAGCACAGCTATGCGAGTGAAGTACTTCTCAATTAGAATATGATGATACATGGGAAATGTTTTGTTGAAATTAAGAATGAAAAAATCAGAGGATGCCTGTTTAGGAATGAGTTCTTCCATACCAACCAACGGTTGTGATGAGATATATAGGATCTCTTAACTCTTGACCAAAAGTCATGAACTCGAACATTGGTATTAAAAAATCATAATAGAGAGCACTATTATCCTTAATGGATTTTATGTAGCACGAATTTGAATTAGTCATAACTCTATACAGGTATCTGACACCGTAAAAATAAAAAAGAAGGAATGAGTTGTTTGAAAATTTAGTAACATTTGAAAATCACATAGCTTTCATCAATTCGAAATCTTAAAACTAACTTCAACGTCATTTATGTAATTTTCGCTATTAAAAAAAAGGTGATCTTCCCTATTACACTAATTAAATAAGATTGACAGAAAAGTAAAGAACATGAATTTAGCTTGAGTGGTTTTGTTTCTTGTTATTGTCGAAATGAGTCATGACCCTTTGACCTGACCAGAGTAGAAAACTTACTAGATGCATAATCACTGGGTTGGTGGCCTAACAATGGGAAGTTGCATAGAATAAGAATACTTATAGGAAGGCAAAAATTGGTCTCATTATCAGTGTGTAACTTAAACTCTTTTATATTAATGATAGTTAAGACATACAAATTGATGATTTGTAATATCACTCTAAATCAAGATAAATGAAAAATACTTTTGGAAAGACCTTTGATAGCTATAGCAAAGCCCCATATAACTTCAATAAATCATCTCACAACTAAGCAACGCCTAAGTAATAGTTTACAAAATATATACGTATGTATCACCATAAGTGACATTTGTTCAAAAATATTGAGCCGAGGAAATTGCTTCGATGGATCAGATTGATAAAGTCGTTGTGTCAACTGTCGTCTGTCGATACTCACTTGCTCGGAGTGTGGGTAAGTGCTCACCTGTTGATTGTGTCATTGCATGTTTTTTGGTAGAATCCCCACCTCCCACAGACTACAAGCAGGAGCCTAGAAAGGTATAATTTCTCTAATACAACAACAATGAAAAGTGCTTATTGGGAACTAGAAATATGTGGAAATATTGAACTTCATTTTCCTACTAACATATACTAATTACTTGTATTATTTGAGGTAAGAAACATCAATACACAATCAATAATACTATAGTAATCTAACTTTGGGATTTTGAGTTGCAACTAATTGTTGCACTTTCTACCCTAAACCTCAACAGTCTTAGGGTTCGCATCCCAATTAATACACGTATTCTTCTTCTATTCGCTTTCCCTTCTCCTATTCAAGCCCACCCTAAATGAAAAATAATCAAACTTTAGCAACAACTTTGAGAATACATATACACACATACTATATCCATTAGCTTTACCAAGTGTTGCATTTCATATGCTATGTCCAACTGATCACCCCGCCTGTGTTGTATACGGTCAGGAATAATTCCGCCAAAGTAATAAAACGGTTGTTCTTGGGTCTTTATTCTTTCAAATTCAATAATTCCAAAGACAATCAAGATCCTCATAAGCCCTCATATCATAATTCTGCTTTGCTTCTGACTCTTTGTTCTCAAACAAAAGCCTCAATATGGAGTGATCTTGCATTAAACCAAAATCCCCATATTGGAAATTCTCCACATAAGGATCATTATTTATGCTCAAATCATCAGCCAAGCTAGTTTGAGGTTTTTGGTCCTCTATTGAATTGGAGAAGCAGGTCACATGAGAATAATTAGATGTTTCCCCTTTACATGTGGTTGTTGTTGTAATTTGACTGTCATATGATGATATGTCCATTAATGGAGGCAAATTTGAAGAGAGTGAATTATCATTTATATTGTTGTTTTTTATTAGCCCTGAAATATGTATCTTCTTCCCTCCTGCACTCTTTTTGAAGATTCTGCAAATCACCCATTCTTTCTGCACAAAGAACAGCAAAAAGAAATTAACAATCCGTCAAAACATCTATGCCTCAATCACTAACTAGTTACAATAGATTATATGAATTTCTTTATACTGGTCCACTTTACATACCCTCCTACTACATGAAATATATCAATTTTAACTCTAATATACCCTGTCTCATTAAGAGCCAGTTTGGTCAAGCAACCAAAATTTATTTGTTTTAAAAATTAAAAAAAAAAGGATAAAAAATATACACAAAACTGAAAAGAAAAAACTTAAATTAGTAACGAATAGTTTGAAAAATATAAATTTATGGTGAGAATAATTTTATCTTGAACAAATTAATTTTCTAAAACTATAATTTTCTGCTTCTTCCCAAAAACAAAAAAACTACTTCTGCTATTGGCCTTTATTGGCTAAACAGTTTAAATATTTAAAAAAGATATTTTTTGCCTCCCAAATGTTTGGCCAAACATGCTCTAATTCATACTATTATCAATAGCAATCGTCTTGTATTTGCCCTTAACCTTTATTGAACTCTATCTTGAAGTATAATTTTAAACTAAAAACAAATGCAAAGGGGTAAATTTGGGTATTTTTCCAAAGTATTTTGACACATAAAATCTTTCGAGTCCACACTGGAGCTCATTTAAGCCAAAGACAAATACGAGATGATTTACTAATGATAAAAGAATGAACGACCCGAAATATTACGAAAAGTAAAATTAAATATCCGGACGGTAAAAGGGTATTTTTGCCCTATTCCCTTGATTTTATTTCACAAAGAAGAGTTACAACAAACTGAAACAGGGGAACCCAAAAGGACATTACCTTGGCAGATTGAGGAAGGTTTTGGACAGAATATTCGCCCTCTAATCTATATTCATGCATGACCCAATTGGATTTTTGTCCTCTAGGAGCTCTCCCTTGGTAGAAAACCAGAGTTTTCTTCATACCAACAAGTGTTTTCAACTTGAATATCTCCTTATCTTTACCAGTTGCCTTCCAATACCCTGCCTCAGTTGCTCTGTTTGTCCTTAAACCAGTTGGATATTTCCTATCCCTTACACAGAAAAAGTACCACTCCTTTTCACCCATTTTTGCCTTCCCTATTATTCAAAAAGCAATACATTTAGGCAAATTCAAGAAATCATATGTAAAAACCATCTAATAGTAACAGGTTTGGAATTTAAAATTACTGAGCACATATTTAAATATTGAATTCACTAAGTTTAAGTTCTAAATTCGCCTCACTCTGTATGTACGATCCGAGTTATTTGCGGGATTAATCAAACTTATCGCCAGAGACAGGTCTGGATTAACAGTACATGGATATACTACTAAAAAGGATTGAAAAAATATTAAGCGAGAATTGATCCCTATTACTCTTAGTAAATAACTCAACATTCCACCATTTAACCTACTTAGGGTGTCAGTAATCAATATTAATATCTACATAAAATATTTAATTTTATGGAAAGATCATGGGGTTTACGTACCCCATAATCCTTCCTATAAATCCGCCCCTGCTTATCGTGTCTACTCTATATCTGCCAATGGATAAAGATGATACAGCAGTACTTACATGGCAAATCCCAGGGTTCAATCTTGTTCAAATCAACCTCACCAATAGCTCTAGCACAAAAGCTGCTATCAACAACTTTGGGGGATAAGTAGTGAGTGATAAGCTCTTCATCAGTAGGGTGAAAACGAAAACCAGGAGGCAATTCCATTTCTTCTTCATCTCCACAAGATCCAGATATTTTTTCCATCTTTTGACTACAAACTGCAATCAAGTTCTTCAAATATGTAACACTAAAAAGAACCTCTGATTAAATATGAAAATAAAGCTGCAATCAAATTCTTCAAATTGGATGATGGAAGGGAAGAAAAGAGATGGTTATATGAAGGAGGAATTAGAGAATATGCAGGCAGTGGAAAGTGGGGCTTAGGGAAGAAGAGAAAGAGGAATGAATATGTTATAAACAAAGAGATTAATAAAGAAGGGAAAAAGTGTTGCTGAGGAGGAACACAAGTCCCTAAATAAACGTGGTTCGCAAGCCAACTTCGTTTTTCTTATTCCTTCACTTTCATTTTCTTTTGCCACTATTTTTATATTAATCAATTCCAAAAATATTCATATATTTCTATATTATCCTTTATAGTTAGAGGCAATGTGAAGGTTGTGATGCACTTTTAAATTCAACCAAATTATGTTTTGTATATAAGATAGCTCACTAATAATATATCACTATTTTATAAAAACATATACATTTTCACACGGAATTTTTTTAAACTTTATGGATGCTGGTGAATCCTCTTGGTATAGCATAAATCCGCACCTGTTTTGGACATACAAAGACTATGACTCATTTAAGGGGTCGTTTGGTATGAGGTATAAGAAGGTATATGGGTCGTATAAAATTTTGATACAACCATAATACTCTGTTTGGTTAGAAAACCAGGTATAAGTTATCTCGGTATTAAAATTAACATTGGGATAACTTATACCGTATAGAGGTTGGGCAATTTGCACTGGTATAACTTATATCTTCTTCTTAGAAATTATACAATTGTCATTCTTAATACAACATACCAAACAGTGAATAACAACAATCTTAGCATAACTAATCTCAACATAACTTATCCCAACATAACTTATACCGGTATAAACCCTATTCTAACCAAACGACCCCTAAGAGTACAAGTTTCAAAAGTGTTATAGTCATATAAATATTATGGCATATTTAATACCGCAAGTTTATATTTTTTTACTTTATTAAACTTTATGTCAAGAAAAACTACGACAAACAAATTGAAATAGAGAGATTATAACCATAAGATATTAGAATTCACTGTTTCCACTAATTCAAATTAGTGTTGTTTAAGTCCATTAAAGGGGTTATCTATCAAGATGTATCTCTATTTTAATGCAGTGGCGAAATCAGTAAGGGTTTTGAACATTCTTTGCTAGTAGGTCATGCAGGGGTGTTCGAAGTCTATTTTTTAATCAATAATAAGTAATATTTTACCCTATAGATAGTGCTATAATATTTCTGCGAATGATGTTCAATTGACCATCCTTGGGCCAATACAGCTTCCCCCATGTTTCAACGGCTCGAACCCATTATATCTGCTTAAAGGTGGACGAACTCCACTATCTCATCTAAAAATTTAAATTGTTAATTGTATTTAATTAATAATGTCATCAATGAGTTTTCTTTCGATTAAATTGCATCTATAATATAAATTTATTTTTCTCCATATTATATGTAAATTGAATCAAACTTTAAATAATTTTATAACGCGTTGTTTTGGTGCTGAGGTTGACCCGGAATACCTGTTTATATATACACTGTTTTTATATTACAAAGTACTTTCAATGATAAATTAAAGATGAAATGTATATGATATTTGTAGTTGTTTACAAGTATGGGTATTTAAACGATTGGGAAATAGTTCTGGTAGTTGTCATTCTTTTAACCAAATTTATATAATTGCAAGGTTGCAATATAACTAGTAACTAGTCATAAAACCTGCATCACTCCAATAAAATATGGAACCTTAATAGTGAAAACTTCATTATTTTTGAGCGGGTTTAGTGGGACTGATGTAGGCGATCCTTGAAATAATCACGTTATTTGACAAGACACTTGGAAAAAGGAAGATAATTAATCAGAATTTGGGGCAGAATATCTAAAGAAAGAAATGAATCAGAAATTGGGGTAGAAATATCTTGTAAAACGACTTTTTATGTAAGTAAATAGTGATCAAGACGAGCCTTATTTTCTTAACGAAATCGTCATGGACAATTATCAGGTTCTACGAGTTCCACTAAGCTCGTTATTTTTCTCCTCGAACTATGTGTATGCATATAAAAAATTACTCCCTCCGTTTCAATTTATGTGAACCCATTTGAGTTCTAAAATCATAGAACCCATACTTAGTTATTGGATTCACAATTAAATATTTATACATATTTAATTAATTTCTTAACATATTACAGTGTTTAAGCAAAAGTGACTCAGTTCCGCCGAATCTACACCTAATAGGCTAGCTCCGCCTCTGTATATAGGATTACACTCATTCAGAATTCACTGAATTTAAATTTTGAATTTGACTCTATGCTTAAGCATAATTAATCTTTCAAAAGCAATTAATAATTCTTAATCTACTCCATCTATTCTTAAGGTCTGCAAATTGAATGATGTTTGGAAGATTAGGCTAACATCACTTTAGCATCATTATGACAGCAGTAAAAGATGGTTTTTAGTATGAGATGAGTATAGTCAAGTACAAAAAGCAAAGTCGGTTCCAACATGTTTAACTGAATTTCAGTTCAAGCCAAGGTTCTTTTGCCTTTTCCCATAGGAAAACTTGTGTGCGAAAAATGAAACGAAGAAATGAGAATTCAATCATATGTCATGCTGCACCATGCACATGACAGAACTCACCCTTTTACTTTGTAACCGATCCCATACAATACAGCTGTAGTACTACTAGCAAATTAAATTCTTCAAACTCTCCGTTTTATAGGTAATACGTACTATTTATTTTGGTATTGTCATTGCGTTCAGGATCGGCAGTGTATTGGAAAATCCTATATACGCAGATGAATGCACAACATAGGTTGAGAGGATCTCATTTGCTAGAGTTCTAGTGGAAATAGATGTAACAATGCCCCTAAAGGGGGCAACTAAAGGCGTATATTCAATACTAGAGAGTGCAATCGAGAATGATGAACATCGAACTACGGATAAGCGAGAAAGCCGAGCAATGAATGAAGCTTAAACATCAAAGAAGCCTAAGCACCATAAGTTTACTGTTAAAAGGACCACCAACTTGAGAAAAATATAGGCTTCAAGGTTGTTGAACAACCATTCAATTAAAAGAAGTAACAGCTTGCCTCCAGATTATTGCAGTAACCAGGGAAAGGGAAAGGCTATCTGAGGAGAACAAGGTGGTGCCATGCTCTGTCTCGATTACTAAAAAGTGCTAGGTTGAATTAGAAGTACACACAACTCCACATTACAACACAGTAACAAGAACATCCAGTAAGTTCTACTGAGAATTAACAATAAAGGAAGAAGATAAAATCATGGGAAATACCAAACAATGTTCTTTGGATAAAGAAGATTGTGAAAGTGGTTGCTTGAGGAATTTCTCCTGCATATCTTATTCATATTACATAGGCATAGGATGCATGAATTGGGAGGGGAGCTTAATTGATATTCAGAAGTTCCCAGGGGTGGGGCTGATTTATTCCTTCGACTTGCATATACTGAACAAGGTAATGGAGTACCTATTTTTCACTTATGTTTGCATTCTTTAGCTTGCTGTCTCAAAACAAAAACGTAAGTTTGGTTGAGCTCTGCATGCCAGAATATATGTACAATAACGTATATGTTTGGAAATGCAGATCAAAAGAAGGAACATAAAGTAGCCATTGGGATCGTAGTCCCAATTGGCTCGACAACCATTGCCATTTTGGGATACATTTCCCACAAACTATTGGCTAAACATAAAGGTAACAAGCTTATCTGTAACATTTTTAAACTTACAGTAGCTTTAATAAAACCATTGAGCTAATCTCTCAAACATGCATTTTGAATCAGGAAGGAAGAGAAAGAGTGAACTCTTACCAAGCAAATCATTGCTAACATATTACGAGCTAAGCTTGGTTAGAGATGACATTAACCGAGTTAAATTTGAAGAGCTGTTATTATACAACTTTGACATTTACGTGGTGAAAGGTCAAACAACCAATATTTTTTTATTTTTGAAATTATTTTATGAATTATCTATAAGGTCTATCTGAACTAAACTATGACTTTAGTTCCTCAAAAATACTAGTCATGACATCCGAATTCAAATAGCAAGCTATCACAGGATCTGATTCGAGCATAATAATCTAAACTTCAGCCAATATAATAGCGCAAAATCAAGTAGATTAAGTCTAAATGAAATCGCAACACAGTTTAATATATACGCACAAACAACAGACTAAACCAGTTTCCATCAGAAATGAGAGAGGAAAGAATTGAACCTGAAATTGCTCTCAATATATTCAAACTTTCGACGATTACAATTTAATAAGAATTCCAACAACTGAACTTGAAAGGAGACAGAAATACAACAGCGATAGAATCGAGCATATACCGCAAACCAGCAACAATACATGAACAACTTTCAATTGAATTCCATTTTCTTAAATATTCCTATTTTTACCTCCCGTGAATTACAAACACATGACCAACCAACACACCCCTAATCCGTCGCCAAAAAAAAGTAGTACTTAATTAAGACCTCAGCAGATTTTGACAAAGAATTGTGAAGAGAATGAAAATTTCTGATTAAAATTGAAACCCTAGTGATGCCATTGATTTTGTACACTAAAATCGAAACCTAGTCTTGGCCAAAGATTAGACGGGAAAGAGAGAGTACCTGATGAATTCTTCGTCGCCGTCGCCGATTTTTCCGGCGCAGTTGAGAGAGCTGCGATTTTGCCGGCGCAGTACTGATGAGTCGGAGACGCAGTAAGAACGCAATAAGAGAGATACTCTGTGGAAAAGGGGAATTAGGGAAAATAACTTAAAGTTTCTGACTACTGTAGTCGGAAACTATATATTATTCAATTTTTATATTTATATTATTATCTTCCTAATACTTTTTTATTTTTGCTTTAATAAACTAAATATTGTGCTTTTAATTAAATTTGGTATACTACAATATTTTCCGACTACTATAGTCAGAAACTATATATTATTTAATTTTTTTAATATATATTATTATCTTTATAATATTTTTTTATTTTTGCTTTAATATAATTGAATTGATTATCTAATGTTTCTGACTACGGTAGTCGGAAAATTTTTAGCGCGCAATTTCCCGCAAAATTTTATGGTTATTTTAGTCAGAAACGTAGTCGAAATAATTCTTAAACATAAGTTGAAAAATAAATATGACTTTTCTGACTACAGTAGTCGGAAAATTCTGACTGATATTTTGTAGTCGGAATTTGTAGTCGGAAAAAAGGTATTTTCTGGTAGTGTCGGATTTGCGCATTACCAACGTTTTATAATTTTCTAGTCAGCCCTATATTAAACTGCAAGCCCCCCCCCCCCCCCGTCCCATATGGGTGTTGAGGAAGAAACTTTGTCCGAATAAAAATAAGTATATGTTTAGTTACGTGCACAATGTTATTATACTGTATTTGTAAAATAATTCTGAAAATATAAATGAACATAAATAAAAATAAACAACGAAATAATAGAAAACTAATTCGAGCCCATTGAATTCACAGTATTTCCTTAAGGAATGTAATTCCCTCCTAGTACCCAAGATATAACGAATTACACATTGATGTAGTGGTACCTCAAACCCCAGTGTTTCAGCGAACACAAAGTTCGGTAGCAAATCACACTTATTGTTGCTTTGTTTGATGCTAGAAGTATGCAGAAGAAGGAGATGAACTTAGAAAATCATATGGAAATTCTGAGCAGAATAGCCTTGTATTTATAGCCAAAGTTGGGCTGGAATCTGAAGAGGTGCAACTCTTCAGAATAGTTGTTTATGCAAAATGGCCGCAACATAAATGTTATTACATAAATGGCTATTTACTCAACAATAAAGAGGAAAATTGAAAAGGGTAGTTTATTTTCTGTTACCAAAACAGAAAAAATAGATTGGAGGATTTAATATTGATATTTATTTTAATATTAATATTTTTTATTAAAATAAATATTTAATAGTATTTCTATGAATATTTTACTATTACAAATAAATTTGGTCCAAAAAGTTAATCAAATAATCATTTGACCGAATCCGAAGCCGAAGCTGAGCGGCGCGAGCAATGACAATGACGGCGCGAGGCTTGCCTTCTTCTTAACTCTTTAAGAGCTAGAAGAAGAGCAATTGCTTATATACCCATAAAAAACATCTTCCTCTTCCAATATGGGATAATGTCCATTAGCCAAGGCAAAAAACTTAAAATTTCACTCAAAAATTTTATTTCCATCCATTTTCCATTTACCTTCTTTTATGTATTTAATATATTAAATACAAAAAACCCAACAATCTCCACATGAATGGGGAATGACTATATCACGGAAGTGTGCATGAAAAATTGTATGATTCGCAAGCAAGGATTAATTGCATCCGGATAAGTAGGTTTCCCTTTGAACCTTTCGTAGTGAACTTATGTCGGATATACTTGATCAATCAGTAGATTTGATATCTTTGAACCATCGAACTTTGGTGTATACCTAGACAATCACAAGTCACACAACCGACTCTTAATCGTCTTTGGTTCTCATTGTTGTGTTTTTTTCAGCCATGAACACCGCCTGATTTCATAAGTGCGTAGAGAAATGGCCTTACAAAGTTCTTCTTGAAGCGGCTAATACTTCATACTTAGATAGGTGATTCCTAAACATGTCATCCCATAGATACAATATTTGGTATACCCCGTATCAAATTTAGAAATCATTAAAAAGCCTTAATGCTTTATCCTTGGTACTGAACATTGTCTCATCACGAGAATGGATAAAAAATTTAGTTAACAATGTTGAATCATCATTAATGACTTTGTTTGATCTCCCTGAACCTAGATCTTGGGATCTCCAGTCTTCTAGGTAGAGTTAGCGCCAGTATGACTTGTTCTCGACCATAATCCCATTCCTTTTGATGACTTCTCAACTACCTCTCTAGTTAGGCCTTTTGTAAGTGGATCCGACACATTATCACTTGACTTTACATAGTCAATCGTGATAATTCCTCTAGAGAGTAATTGTCTAACGGTTTTATGACTTCTTCGTATGACGAGATTTACCGTTATACATAACGCTCCCAGCCCTTTAAATTGGCGCTTGACTATTGCAATGTATGCATATTGATGCCAGCGGTTTGGGCCAAAATGGAATATCTTCCAAGAAATTCCGGAGTCATTCAGCTTCTTCACCGACTTTATCTAAGGCTATGAATTCAGCCTCCATTGTAGAGCGAGCAATACAAGTATGTTTGGACAACTTCCAAGATACCGCTCCTCCATCAATGGTGAATACATATTCAATTGTGGACTTGGAATCAGTTGATTCGGTGATTGACTTTGCATCACAGTATCCCTCAATGAACGCAAGATATATAGTGTAGTGCAAAACAATGTCCTGGTATGTACTAAATATCCCAAAACTCGTTTCATTGCCATCCAATGAGATTGACCTAGATTGCTTGTATATCGACTCAATTTACTTATAGCACAAGTTATATCTGGTCGTGTACAATTCATGATGTGCATTAAGCAACCCAACACACGAGCATAATCCAGTTGTGATATGCTTTGGCCTTTGTTCTTTGCTAATCCAACATTCACGTCAATTGGAGTCATTGCAACTTTAAAGCCCAAGTGCATGGATTTTTCAAGTACTCTCTTTATGTAATGAGATTGTGACAATGACAGACCTTGAAAAGTCTTATGGATCTTAATTCTCAGAATTAAATCAGCAACTTCAAAGTCTTTCATATCAAATTTGCTAGTTAGCATACACTTGGTAGCATTTATGTTGATAATGTCATTACTCATTATGAGCATATCATCCAGATATAAGCAAACAATGACTATGTGATTTGGACTATTTTTAATGTACACAGGTTTATCACATTTATTTATCTTAAACCCATTTGACAATATTGTTTGGTCAAATTTCGCATGCCATTGTTTGGCTGCTTGTTTTAACCCGTAAAAGGAATTAACAAGTCTACATACCTTCTTTTCTTTACCTGGAACCACAAACCCTTCAGGTTGTTCCATGTAGATTTCTTCCTCCAACTCTCCATTTAAGAAGGCTGTCTTAATATCCATTTGATGAATTTCAAGACCATAAACTGCAGCTAACGCTACTAATATTCATACGGGCGTAATTCTTGTAACTCAGGTGTGAGCACGTGATTTTTGCCTAACATGAATTACTCCCACAAAATCAAAACAAAAATTGTCTATTTTATGGTGTGTATTTTTTGTGAATTTTTGTGTTATTTTGGTATTTGTTTGCATTTATATATACGTGATTATATGTGTTTAAATTAATAAAAAAAAAGTAATACAAAAATATGTCGTGATTACATTTCTTATCTAGTTTGAAATTAGGAGTAATTAATTTTATCTTACGAAAACGAAAATCACAAAAGAAATAATTCATCTTTTACATTTTTAGCATTTAAATGCCTAATTGTGTGATTTATATTTAATCGATGTTTAAATTGATTGTGTTAATTGTTAATATAACTTAATTAGTATTTCTTATAATTTAATTGATTTTTGTAGTGAAATTAGAATTTTTGTTTTAATAAATTGAGAATTAAAATTAAAAAAGAGAAGAGAAAAGGAAATAATTAAGAGAAAATCTGATTTGGGCTTGCACCACATGTTCATTACCCAAAGACCTCTCCAAATTATACCAGCCCAAAACCCATGACCCGCCCCGTCGCCCTGAACCGCCCCATCTCCCATCGTGTAATCTGGACCGTTGATGACACTTCATCCAACGGTCCAGAACATTAGCCTAATTCTAATTACCCAAAGACCCAAATCAGATTTCTAATTCACCCAAACCCTAAATCCTTCTCCCTCTCACTCCCCAGCCGCCAGAGACACCCCTCCCTCCTTCTCTTCTTCTTCAACGCATCCGACCAGCCACCATCACCCCAGCCCATCGTCCAACCAGCCACCATTACCCCAGCCCATCGTCCATCCACACAGCCACGTTCGAACCACAGCGACGACCACAGTCGCCTTCGAACCACCGCCGCACCCCTGCGCGGCCTTTCTTTTCTTTTTCTCGCACTGAACCGCCGCCGCCGACGACCACTAAACCGGCGATCCCTCGCGAAATCTTTCTCCAAACCGTCAAGCCCCAAATACCAAGTTGATTCAAGAACCCTAGATATTTAAAAAATAGGGATTTCATCCGATTTAACCAAGATTTGGGATCTAATAGATTTTAATCGGGGTATTTTCATTTGAAAATACTTCGATTAAGTTCCATTCGATTCTAAAAACCCAAGACGACTGAACTTCCGATCTCACTATTTTCGTAGGTAATTTTTCTTTTTCTTTTAATATTTTTCTGTTTTTATACATCTCGTTTTCAGTTTAATCATTTTCGGATTTTTCATTTGTGTTTGAAATTCTTCGGATATTTTTGAGGAATTTTCTGTTTTTCTTCATCTCTTGGGACCTTTTATTTGGTCGACTTGATTGTTTGTTATTCTTCGCTGTTTAACGAGTGATTGTGAATCGAATTCGATTCGTCGTTAATATCGTTAAGTTGTTTGATATTGAATTTATACATGCTGTCCGAAATTGTGTAGTCACTGCTTTGTCGGATTTTGTTTGTCGATTACGCATATTGTAATCGGCTAATCGAATGATATAGAATATGTGTTTGCGTCGATTAGCGTCGTCGATTAGTTAGCTTCATTTTCCTTCTTTCCTCTGCTTTGGCCGAGAATCACTGTTAGTGAATTGTCAATTCTAAAGTTCTGTTTTGTCTATTTGATTACCGATGTTGTTGAATACAGGTTCGCGTCGATTAGCGTCGTCGAACATTTAGTTTCGTATTTGCTTCATCTTTCTTCTCTTCTCTCGGCTTTGAGTGTTACAAATTTGTGAATTTGTTTGTCGGCTTTTGTTGTCGATCATACATGTTGTGATTCGACTTAACGAATGTCGTCGTTTCAATTCGCAAATTTGTTGTTTGAAATTCCGGGCAGTGGTTCACTGTTTTGCTTGATTTCAAATTTTTCGGTTTGTTGTTTATTTCAGAATGTTGAGTTGATTGTTGGATTGTTTGTTTTGAACCATTGTTGATTCTAATATAGGATTGGAATTGGTTATAGCTGTTTGAATCATAGAGTTTAACTAGCTGTTAGTTAATAAAAAAAACTGATTGGATATAGTTGTTTAGCTTAGGATAGAAATTTGAGGGTGCAAGGCACATGTTTAGGCAGTGGAACCTGCTGGACAGCAAGTATCCCATATAGTTTCTGCACTTTAGGGCTGTTTAAAGGGGTAGAGGCATGTTTATACAGCTGAAAAGTGCAAAAAAGGAGAGAATAATATGTGCTGGACAGATCTGGAGTAATTAAATATGTTGTTGATCTGAGTTTTGAAGGCTATAAAATGAAGCAGAGAACACTCTCTGGAAGGACTCACACTCACAGATATACTCACTAAAAGCAGAATGAAAACAGAAACACATTGAGGGATACATAGGAAAACAAAGAGAGAGTTCTGGCAGTTTAGAAAACAGATACAGAGAAAGCTTTGGGAAAACACTGAAAAGCAGGAACACTGCCAGACTTTCGAGTGTTTGAAAATCAGATAAATACTGTTTCATAACTTTTAGTTCTTCCTGTTTTCTTTTGGTAATCAAGTCTTGGATTGGTTGAGTTCATACTTGGGAATTGGGACTTTGTTTTGGCTATTCTAATTGTCCCATTGCTGTTGGTGTTTTGCTATTGATCTTAAATCTGGGCTATTTTGGTGTGCTGATTTGCTGCTGCTACTGTCTCGCTGTTCTTGTTCACTGCCGAACAAGTCACTCACTTCTTCTTTTGCTTTTGAATTCCAGGTACACATCCTTGGATTGTCTATTGCTTTTACTGGAAATAAAAAATGAAAGCATGTTTTGAATATTGCCGCAAAGCCATTATATGAATGATACTGTTAGTTATTTGTTAAACTAAGGATTGTTAGTTGAGATAGAAATTGTACTATTAATCAGTGAGAAGTTAAGAGTATACATAGTTCGTATATCTATTTAATTTTGTTTTTTTTTTCAGCATGTATACTTTGAAACAACATCCGTTAGGCTTGTATTTGTAAACTAGGACTTTCTTCGAACTGTTGTTTAAAATAGACACTAGTTTTCATTCATGTTCGTTTAGTGCTTGTTAAATGTTCGGATCTGTATAAGTAAAAGGCTTGCTAGTTCGGACTGAGATTCTCTTCGATACTTTAAATAGGTAATTTGTTAAAGTCAAGCAGTTTAAGCATATTTAAAGCGTTAGTTTGATTAATGTTAGCTATTAACATAAGATGTTCGGGATCATTTTCGAGTTTTCTTCACTTGAAATTTCTTTGAAATTTATTTGTAATTAAGCAAACAATATAAGTTAGCCCGGGCTTTAGATGCCAATGTTAGGTCGATTTTAATCGCATAGTCTTGATCTCGCTAATTAGCATCGGATTAAGGATAGTAAACAATCTTACTTTTAATAATTGGATCAAGGTGAATTATTTCTATTTCGCATATTTTGATCGATTTTCCGTTAGTTTACATCTTGTCATTTAATGTCCAGCCATAAGTCAAAAGCTAGGAAATAACAATCATTTGGTACGATTCTTTAACTGACAATAATTTTAAGAGATATCATGTTAAATAAATTGAATTGTTTAGTTTAGTTTTTTACAATGTTTTTCTTTAATTAGCATAGTTTTCAAAGTAAGTAATTCGGATATTTTTTTTATTTTGTCAAAAATCCAAGTCCGTTTGTAATTAGTTTTTGTTTCCTTTGGGTCCGGTTTTCAAATTAAAAGAGCGGTTTGAAGTTTAATTAGAGCATATAATTTATAAACATTTTTAAAATCAGATAATTTTAGCCATTTAGAATAATTGAAGCGACCGTGCTAGAACCACGGGATCCGGGGGTGCCTAACACCTTCCCTCGGGTCAACAGAATTCCTTACTTAGAATTTCTGGTTCGCGGACTTCATTTAGAAAGTTGAAATTTCCTCGATTCGGGATTTAAATAAATCGGTGACTTGGGACACCATAATTTATTCCAAGTGGCGACTCTGAAATAAATAAAATAATCCCGTTTCGAATATTGTCACTTAAATTGGAAAAACTCCCTTGTACGTTTATCCTTCGGGGTAGGCGCGCCAAAAGGAGGTGTGACAGCTCTGGCGACTCTGCTGGGGACACAAACCCAGAACTACTGGTTCGGGGTTTAAGAATTCGAGCTTTGAATAATTATTTTATTTGGCTTATTTATTATCTGATTTTATTACATGTTTATATTTTATATGCTAAATGTTGTTTTACCGCTTTGATATTTTGTGAACTGTATATAAATTGTACCGATACCCATTTTTCTCTTCTGAGTCTTTTGAAATACAATACCGGGCATTTGCTGGACATAACCCGTTTTTCTCAAGATAGCTGTGGTGCTTGGCACCGGTGAAGGATTTTGTAGTCACACATGTTTAGGCGGAGAGTTTTGTCAATTAAGCCGGAAAGCCATGCTACCGGTGCACTGACACTCTTCGGCTCGAGTTGTCCGCTCGAGTTAAAGCCGGTCTAGACACTTTTCCAACAGGATGATGACTTAGAATAACAAGACCTTATGCCGGATCCCCGATAGGAACGTTTATTTGCATCATGTGCATATTTGACTTAGGAGGCTCAACACAGGGGTTGGGCCTGTCTAGGACAGGTGTAACTGAAACAAAAAGACCAACTTGTTGCATCTTTTTGTGTGCATTTATTTGTTTCGATCTTACATGCCGACCGGTTTGTTAAAAAAGAGGAAGAAGTGGAAAACGTCGGGGTATATAGTTAAAATAATTTTATGAAAATAGTTAGTTCTTTGAAAATAAATTCTGAAAAAAAAATAAATGCAAAAAATAAAAAAATAAAAAAAATAAAAATTCCAAACTAAATTTTTTTAATTTTATGAAAATAGTTAGTTTCTTTGAAAATAATTTCTGAAAAATGCAAAAAGAATTCCAAACTAAATTTTCTTAATTTTATGAAAATAGTTAATTCTTTGAAAATAAATTCTGAAAAATTGCAAAAAATTCCAAACTAAATTTTCTTAATTTTATGAAAATAGTTAATTCTTTGAAAATAAATTCTGAAAAATTGCAAAAAATTTCAAATAAATTTTCTTAATTTTATGAAAATAGTTAGTTCTTTGAAAATAATTTCTGAAAAAAAAAAAAAAAAAAAAAAAAAAAAAAAAAATTCCAAATAAATTTTCTTAATTTTACAAAAATAGTTTAGTTTCTTTGAAAATAAATTTCCAAATAAATTTTCTTAGTTCCTTTGAAAGTAATTTGTTTTAGAAATGCTGTTTAAAAAATAGTTCGTTTTCTTTTCTTAAAATAATTTAGTTCTTTTATTTTCGAACTACGCAAGTTTGATTCTCACCAAAAATGAGATACGTAGGCAACCCATATCGGGCTCAACTAATACTGATTTTTTTTAAGAAAATAAAAAATAAAAAAAAATAAAAAAAAAACAATAATAAAAAATATTAGAATTAGGATTTTTGTTCTTAGTCGAGAGTTAGGAAATTTTGCAAAAATAGCCAAACGCCTCGAAAGGGGCGCCGGAGGACTAATTTTGCAAAACGGAATATAGACATCACACTGGTATCCTGTTATACAGCCTTCAAATCTTCTTCAAGTGCTGAAAGGCCGTATTAACAAGATTCGTTTTTTATATATAATAAAAAAAAAAAAAAAAAAAAAAAAATCTTAAATCCATTTTTTATCTTTTCTAGGATCAGCATGACTTCCTCGCAACGAATCGGCCAAAAAAGGGTGAGAGACGAAATACCACCTATGTTCATGGTCCAGGACAAAACCCCAGATCGGCTCCGTAAATGGTGGACTAGTTTTTCAGCTTGGGAAAGAAATCAAGTTCACAAGCACCTCAAATTTCTTCCGGACATCATGATGATAAAACCGGATAAAAATGTGATCAGAGCTTTAGTGAGTTTTTGGGACTCAACAAGCAATGTGTTCAAATTTCGGGATTGTGAAATGACACCCACTTTGGAAGAATTGGGCGGACTCACAGGGCTCAGAAGAGATTTGCACGAGATGAGGCCTGCAGCTCCTAGGCAGGATGAGTGTGAATAACTTCTTGAAAAAGCTATGTCTCCGGCGGGTTCCCCTCGGTTGTATGGAGAACGGTTGGGTGCCACTAGATTATCTCTACGACAGATTTGGTGATAAGGAAGGGTTTGGGAAATTCTCAAACGTCGAATTTGTTAACCAGCTAAATTATGACGCCTGGGGAGATTTAAGAATCTATGCTTTCATGATCGCTTTTTTGGGAACCATGGTTTTCCCGAACGTGGTGGACGCATCAGAATCCGTTTAGCTGCGGTAGTCTCATATATACAGAGTAACGAGGAACACACTGTTCTTCCGATGATATTAGGAGACATCTTCCGGGACTTAACTCGGTGCCAAGAAGGACAAGACTATTTTGAGGGTTGCAATATTTTATTACAAATGTGGTTTATAGAGCACCTCTACCATCACCCAATTGTGATAAACTTCAAAGCGGATTGGCTGAATTATATTCGCTGTCATACAAACAGAGCCGCCCGTTGTAACCTTCCAGAAGACTTGAGGACTTGGCAAGAACTCCTCAACTCTTTGAGAGCCGATCAACTTACCTGGAATTATTATTGGTTCCCTTCCGCCAAAATCATGCATATGTCGACATACCGCCCGTTCTACATATTAATGGGTTTCAGGGGTTTCCAACCATATGCCCCGCTACGTGTCATGCGGCAGCTGGGAAGAGAACAGAAAAGGGCCCCAATTGAGGATATGCGATCATTTGTATGGGAATTTGTGACAGAAGAGACCCCGAGGGAGACTTATGCACAGAAGGTTTGGTTCGGTAGTCGACTCTCCGACATCAACGAAATGGTTGCCGATCGGGAACGGGGAGAAGTGAGTCTCGCTTATCTTGAATGGTTCCACAACCAACCAATACCAGAGCAAAGGTCAGAAAGGTCGGTGAAGTATGCCGTCGATTGGGAGAGAGAAATAGAAGCCAGAGTTAGAGAGGTTGAGCATGAAACAGCACAAAATTTCCAATCTTGCATCGACACTTTAAAAGAAGACAAAGGAATCCTGGAAGCAGCCATGGACATACAACAGGCTGACTTCGATCGGGAAAGGGCCGGTTGGGAGCAGGAGAGAGAAGCACTCCAAACTCGAATTCAAGAGATGCAATTGGCCGCAGAAAGGTCAAGGAGGAGTCGGAGTGATCAAATGCTGATAAACGATTTGGAAAGAAAAGCCTTTGAACACCAAGAAGACTTGGAGAAGGCAAAAGCGGCTTTGGTTGCAGTCCGAACAAAATGGAAGAGAGCGGCCCACCAAGAAGCACTCCGTCTACAACAAGTAGAGAAAGACTATGATGCGATCATCGTTGATTTGAGAAAAGCAAATGCCACTCTTAAAGAGCGAACTCTCAGGCAAGTCCAGGATGCTAAAGCAGATAGAGACCATTGTCACAACTTGATGGCACGGATGGAAAGACAAATAGATAGGCTCTTGGACCATGTCTCCGGCAACTCTCAAGTATTAGGGGCAAAGAACGGGCACATAGGGCAGCTGCTCAGAGAAAAAGACATAATCAGAACCAGGATCAATGAGATCGGGCACTACATTACTATGAAGTGTTTGAACTGCGAACAAGTACCTCGGCCTGCCCTCTTTTCTTCAATCATGGAATGTGTCCACCAGGTCATGGCAGAATTGGGAAGTATACAGAAAGATCTCACCCCAAGAACTGCAGCAAGGCCAAACAACGCCCCCCGGGCGCAAAGATTCGAGGCGTTGGAACATGCTTAGGAGAGTCTTTTGTTTTAGAGTCTGTTTGTCCTTTTACAAGTTTTTCTCCATTGTTGTATTTTGCAAGTGTTTCAAGTTTTAAGTTTGTTGAAATAAAATTCATGAACACTTCATCTTATGTCTATTGTTTCCGAACTACGCTCGGTCTGATTCATGCGGGGACATGATACGTAGGCAATCCACATAAGATTCGACCATCACTAAAAAAAAATAAATAAATAAAAATAAAAATGAAAAAAAAGGGGGGGGGGGAAAGAAGTTAAGAGAAAAGAAGATCGATACAAACCGGAATGACGCATCGCAAGCGAATACATGTAGCAACATTGTCACCTGTATAAGTGCATCACACCCAACGTGAGATTACTTATCTGTTATGTTGTTTCGGACTAACCGTTTGTTTGCCAAAATCCAGGTTTTAGTAAAAGTGGTTGACTTTGCGGTAATCTGGCACCACACTCGTACTTCACAAGGTCCAAAGGAAAAGTTCGGCAGCCTGAAAGTACTCATTCCTATTTTACTAGATCAAAAAGGGTGCCGACATGTCTTCAGAAATGCCTTTAGCAACCATTCCCGTTTCAGAGGAAAGCTCATTGACAACCATCCCGGCTACTGAGTCGGCAGCTTTGGAAGAGAATAGAATGCTGCGTTGCCGCATGCTCGAGATGTTGGACGATTGGAACAACGGAAAAGAGCCCCCGAGTCTGGTCCCTGGGTTCCCTGAAATTCTTCTCAGGTCAAGCGGTATTTCAAATACCCCCATCAATTACCCGCCTACTCTGTTCGGGTATTCCAATGCTACAAACCTCTCCGAATCACCCTCCACATCCCATCCTCGGGTAGCACCACATGATACATCTGCAAGAACGTCCGTTGAATTGCCAGTTCCAATCACAACGCACCCCACCACACATGCTCCTTTCTTCGACTCCTCATCGTTTACATTCCCAGCACCACCGCTTACACGGGACCATACCCAGGTTGCAGCCAATATATATCCTCAGCTGCCTCGATATGAGTTTCTACCAAGCCAAAATCCAAAGGCCCCCGAACAGGATGAGATGGCAAAAAGAATGAGGAGTTTGGAACAAAGCTTTAAGAACATGCAAGGTCTGAGTGGACAGAAGAGTGTATCTTACGCCGATCTGTGCATGTTCCCGCACGTCCATTTGCCATCAGGTTTTAAGACACCAAAGTTCGAAAAGTACAACGGACATGGCGACCCCATTGCTCATTTGAAGAAATACTGCAATCAATTGAGGTGCCGGCGGCAAAGAAGAATTGTTGATGGCGTACTTCGGAGAGAGTTTGGTCGGAATAGCATCGGAGTGGTATATGGATCAAGACATATCTCGATGGCACATCTGGGATGATCTGGCCAGAGATTTTGTAAAACAATTCCAATACAACATCGATATTGCGCCGGACGGGAATTCTCTATCGAACTTAAAAAAGAAGCCCTCAGAAAGCTTCAGAGAATATGCCATCAAGTGGCGAGAGCAAGCGTCCAGGGTGAAACCCCCCGTGGACGAAATTGAAATGGTCACGACTTTTCTCCAAGCTCAAGAGCCCGATTACTTTCAAAATATGATGTCGGCAATGGGAAAACCTTTTGCCGAAGCTATCAAGATCGGAGAGATGGTAGAAAATGGCTTGAAAACAGGGCGAATTTTGAGCCAAGCGGCCATTCGGGCAACTTCCCAAGCCATTCAAGGCGGGTCTGGAGGGATGCCCCGAAGCAAGAAGAAAGAAGAATCTGCTATGGCGGCGGTAGAAGACAGGAGATATCGAACCTCAAGGCAGGTATTCTCCGACAGGGCCCCCCAGCATTACTATCCACATCACAGCATGGCTTATGCTCCTCCGCCTCCACCCTACGCGGTCATGAACATTCAACCTTTGGCACGGCCGCAGCCACCAGCCAACAGAAATCCACCTCCATTCCAGAGAAGCCAACCTCCTTACCCAAACCAGTACAACCCCCGGCCAAATAACGCCCGCCACCGTGAGCAACCCAAAATGATCTTTACACCGATTGGGGAGCCGTATTCCACTCTTTTTCCAAAACTCAGGCAAGAGAACCTACTACAGCCCATTCCGCAGAACATGTAGAATTCGGACTCTCATGCCTACCGGTGAGGAATATACTGTGCCTATCATTCAGGTGTTGAGGGACATAGCACCGACAATTGTTGGACGTTGAAGAAGGCGGTGCAAGAATTGATCAATCAAGGGAGGATCGTCTTCGCAGATGAAGACATCCCAAATGTGACAAACAACCCATTACCGGCCCACAACAACGGACCGGTGATTGGGATGATTTGTGACGACAAAGAATTTGACCCAGCTTTGAAAGCGATAATCGCCATCGCCAACATAGAGAAGCGTCCTGAGGCTACCCCGAAACAAGAGAAAATGGGGAAAAAGGTTGAAGCTCTTGAAACCAAATCCGAAAAGACGATTGAATTGAAAGCATCGTCTCGGAAGGGCGGAGTCCTTTACCTCCCACGAGGTAGAGTGGAAAAACCATTGTCCATAGGTGCCCCCAAGAAGTTCCATTTAAAGAGAGAAACATCAATGTATGTACCAAAGGGAACTTATGTGGCCCGAAAACCGGATGAACCTGTGGTTATTGCACGCGTGCAACAAAAACCAATGACAGATCCATCCGCAGTACCCTGGAGCTACCAACGAACGCTTGTTATGCGCAAAGGGAAAGAGATCGTGGGAAATTCATCTGAGAGTGTCTTAGGACAGAAGTACTTAAACACACAGGAGGTAAATAACGCCACACAAAGGCGTTTCCCGTCGAAGAAACCTGTAAGTGCTGAAGAGGCAGAGGTCTTTTTCAAAAGATGCAAATGCCTGATTATGAGGTGATAGACCAACTGCGTAAATGCCCAGAGCAGGTGTCGATGTTGTCCCTTCTAATGAAGTCTACTGAACATCAAAAGGTCTTGCTAAAAGCTTTGAATGAGGCATACGTGCCTATTGAGACTTCATCAGAACAACTTGAAAGAATGACAGAAAGA
Organism: Nicotiana noctiflora; assembly: GCA_032618575.1. Taxonomy (NCBI): domain Eukaryota; kingdom Viridiplantae; phylum Streptophyta; class Magnoliopsida; order Solanales; family Solanaceae; genus Nicotiana; species Nicotiana noctiflora. Next base: position 510,759 of record JASVEL010003743.1, on the reverse strand, counting down.
TTCTTCGCGATCAATCGGATTTCCTTCAGTAAAGCTGATTTGCCTTTGGAGGGTGCCGCCCACAACAAAGCTTTGCATTTGACTGTCAAAAGCGAAGGCTACTATATGAAGAGGGTCATGGTTGATGGGGGTTCGGGGGTGGACATATGCCCACTTTCCACTTTAGGCCGCATAGGAATCGGAGCTGAAAGGATTCGGCCTAACAACATATGTGTGCGAGCTTTTGACGGTGTGAAAAGAGATACTGTTCGGAGAGATTGATGTAATTATGACCATCGGCCAGGTGGACTTCGAAGTGACATTCCAAGTCTTGGATATGGACACTTCTTACAATTTTCTTCTAGGGAGACCATGGATTCATGCGGCCGGAGCTGTGCCCTCTACCCTCCATCAGATGTTGAAATTTGAGCACGAGGGACAAGAGATCGTGGTCCACGGGGAAGATGAGCAATCAATTTACCGAGATCCATCCATACCTTGCTTGGAAGCGGAAGCGGGAAGCGAAAACATTGTCTATCAAGCTTTCGAGATTGTGTTGGCGGATCAACACGAAGAAGGGAACCCTCTCCCCCAACCTTTTTTGTCTAATGCCTCCATCATGGTGGCAAAAGAAATGATTAAACATGGCTTCCGACCGGGAAAAGGTTTGGGAAAGTCCCTACAAGGAGTGCCGAAGCTGATAACTTTACCTGTAGCTGAAAAGTTTTTCGGAGTGGGCTTTCGCCCAACCCCTGAAGATGAAAGATGGGCCAAAAAGAGAAAGGAGAAAGGATGGGTTTTGCCGCAACCATTGCCGCATCTGTACCAAACTTTTGTCCGACCAAGGTACAGTGAAGAAGAAGAAGACGAGGTCTTTACAACGGAGGAAATTGAAGACATATGTGGGGCCATGAGGCAAATGCTCTATGATGTTAATATGGTCCAATCGGGAGAAGGAACAAGCACGCTGAGGTACTGTATGTGGGCCCCGAAGCTAAATTGCAAAATTGGAAAGCCACACCCTTCCCAATCAGGCGGGAGTTCTGGTAGATTTGTCCTGTCGTTTTTCCTTCATCACAAGTTACTTCGGGACGTAGCTTGGATGTTTTTCTTTGTTTTCTTGTATTTTGGTTTCCCCAATGTAATTTTGTTTGTTTTCAAAAAATTCCAAGAAAATAAAATAAATATTTCCTCATTTCTGCACTCTTTCTAATTTTGTTATTTATTCTTCCTTTTCAGTCCTAATAATGCGGCTTTAAATAACATGACATGCTTGCGGAACTCATGCTCAAATCCGAACACGCCACCTAATCTGGAAATAATGAACCAAGAACCGGAATACGATGAAGATGAGGCTTTTAGGGAAATAAATCGAGAATTGGAACATTTCGAGAATAAACCTAAGCCAAATTTGAATGACACCGAACCGGTTAATTTGGGAACTGATGAAGAGGTCCGAGAGACCAAGATAAGCATCCACACAGATGAGAAAACACGAGATGCAATAATCCAACTCTTGTTTGAATTTAAAGACGTGTTTGCTTGGTCTTACGACGACATGCCAGGATTAGGAGCTGACCTAGTGGTGCACAAATTACCAATCTACCATGACTGTCGCCCGGTGCAACAGAAGCAAAGAAAGTTCAAGACTGACATCAGGTGATAAAATCAAAGAAGAAATCACTAAGCAGTTGAAAACAGGGGTAATTCGAGTGGTACAATACACCACGTGGTTGGCTAATGTTGTGCCCGTGCCAAAGAAAGATGGAAAAACTCGAGTATGTGTTGACTACCGAGATTTGAATAAAGCGAGTCCTAAAGATAACTTTCCTTTACCGAACATTCACATCCTTGTTGATAACTGTGCCAAACATGAGATACAATCGTTTGTGGATTGTTATGCGGGATATCATCAAGTGTTGATGGATGAAGAGGACGCCGAGAAGACTGCTTTTACCACACCTTGGGGGACTTACTGTTACCGAGTCATGCCATTCGGCTTGAAAAACGCAGGAGCAACATACATGAGATCTATGACTGCCATTTTCCACGACATGATGCATCGGGAAATAGAGGTGTACGTGGACGATGTGATCATCAAATCCAGAACTCAAGGCGATCATGTGCGAGACTTGAGGAAATTCTTTGAGAGGTTGCGGAAGTACGATTTGAAGCTGAATCCGGCCAAATGCGCTTTTGGAGTCCCGTCAGGTAAACTTTTGGGTTTCATAGTCAGTAGAAGAGGTATTGAATTAGATCCCACAAAGATAAAATCCATCCGGGATTTACCTCCCCCAGAACAAAGAAAGATGTAATGAGTCTTCTAGGCCGACTGAACTACATCAGTAGGTTCATCGCTCAGTTGACTTCCACATGTGAACCCATATTCAAGTTGTTGAAGAAAGACGCTGCAATCAAATGGACAGCTGAATGCCAAGAAGCTTTTGACAAGATCAAAGAATATTTGTCAAACCCTCCAGTCTTAGTCCCGCCAGAGCCAGGGAGACCTCTTTTCTTGTATTTAACAGTCTTGGAAAACTCTTTTGGTTGTGTTCTCGGACAACGTGATGCGGCGGAGAAGAAAGAGCAAGCAATTTACTACTTGAGCAAGAAATTCACTAGTTATGAGGTCAAGTACACTTTGCTGGAAAGAACGTGCTGTGCTTTAACCTGGGTCGCTCAGAAATTGAGACACTACCTCCAAGCCCATACGACTCACCTCATTACTCGGTTGGATCCTTTGAAGTATATATTCCAGAAACCGATGCCCACCGGAAGATTGGCAAAGTGGCAAATCCTGCTCACTGAGTTTGACATAGTCTATGTCACTCGCACGGCAATGAAGGCCCAAGCATTGGCAGACCATTTAGCCGAGAACCCGATCGACGAAGAGTATCAACCATTGAATACCTACTTTCCTGATGAAGAGGTAAATACGACAGAAGTTGTTTCGGACGACAATCATGCTTGGAAAATGTTTTTCGATGGAGCGGTAAACGCTAAAGGTGTAGGGATCGGGGCAATCTTGATCTCTCCTGCTGGTCAGCATTATCCGGCCACGGCTAGGCTCCGTTTCTTCTGCACAAACAATACGGCTGAGTATGAAGCTTGTATCATGGGTATGAACATGGCAATTGATCAAGGTGTCGAAGATTTGTTGATCATGGGAGATTCAGATTTAATTATCAAACAATCTCAAGGTGAATGGGAAACTCGAGACGTTAAACTCCTCCCTTATCGACAGCACGTGAACATTCTTGGCAAGCGATTTGCATCGATAGAGTTCAGGTATATCCCACGATGTCACAATGAACTAGCTGACGCACTTGCCACTTTAGCTTCGATGCTACCTTATCCGGGCAACGCCCATGTCAATCCCTTGGAAATTCAAATCAGGGAAAGCCACGGTTATTGCAATGCGATCGAAGAAGGACCGAGCGTCAAGCCATGGTATTACGATATCAGGAGATTTCTGAAAACGCAAGAATACCCAGAACATGCTACTGGAGATCAAAAGAGGACCATTAGGAGACATGCAGGTGGTTTCTTTTTGAGCGGCGAGGTCATGTACAAAAGAACCCCGGATCTTAACCTTTTAAGGTGTGTTGATGCCGAAGAAGCAGGAAGAATCATGCACGAAGTACATGCGGGAGTATGCGGGCCTCATATGAATGGGTATGTCTTAGCCAAGAAAATCCTTCGAGCAGGATATTATTGGATGACCATGGAAAAAGATTGTTTCGGTTTTGTCCGAAAATTCCATCAATGTCAGGTACATGGAGATCTGATTCATGCACCTCCAACTGAGCTGCATCCTATGTCAACGCCGTGGCCATTTGTCGCTTGGGGAATGGATGTCATCGGCCCGATTGAGCCGAAAGCTTCGAATGGGCACCGATTCATACTGGTCGCTATCGATTACTTCACAAAATGGGTCGAAGCCGTCACTCTCAAATCAGTTAACAAGAAAGCGGTGGTGGATTTTGTACACTCAAATCTTATCTGTCGTTTTGGTATACCTGCAACTATCATCACAGACAATGCTGCGAACTTGAATAGTCATTTGATGGAAGAAATATGCGAGCAATTCAAAATAACGCATAGGAACTCCACCCCTTATCGGCCCAAAGCCAATGGTGCCGTTGAAGCAGCGAACAAAAACATTAAGAAGATTTTGAGAAAAACAATCCAAAGTTCTAGACAATGGCATGAACAATTACCGTTCGCTTTACTGGGATACCGTACTACAATACGCACATCGGTGGGAGCAACTCCATACCTGCTAGTCTATGGAACTGAGGCTGTGATACCGGCAGAGGTAGAAATTCCTTCGCTTCGTACAATTGTTGAAGCAGAGATTGAAGATAGCGAGTGGGTTAAGACTCGTTTGGAACAATTAACTTTGATCGATGAAAAGCGAATGGTTGCGGTCTGTCATGGACAACTGTACCAACAGAGAATGGCTCGTGCTTACAACAAGAAAGTACGACCGAGAAATTTCGAAGTAGGTCAGTTGGTTTTAAGACGCATTCTTCCACATCATGAGGAAGCGAAAGGAAAATTCGCTCCTAATTGGAAAGGACCATACATCATTAGGAAGATACTGCCAAGAGGAGCATTATACTTGGGAGACATGGAAGGAAAAGATCCTGAAACGGCTGTGAATGCAGATGCTGTGAAAAGGTATTATGTCTGAACTTGCTTCAATGAGGTCCTCGCAAGTCGAAATGATTGAAGGCTTTTATTCCCGCTACCCAAACACTACCAACCCTTTTTGTAAACCCTTTGAGCCGGTTACCTTCTTAAAAAAAAAAAAAAAAAAAAAAAAAAAAAAAAAAAAAAAAAAAAAAAAAAACAAAACAAAACAAAAACAAAGTTCTGAACTACGTTCTGACTTGATTCCGAAAGGATACGTAGGCAACCTCTCCCTGAGGTTCAGTCACACCAAATCAAAAATCCCGGTTTCCCAAAAAATGAAACTGGGGCAGATGATATTTTTGATTCGGTTTAAGATCCGTCAAGATGATTCCAAAGTTGTAATTTTGTTTACAATTCTTGTTACCCGAACCGAGTACAATTCCTTCAAGATCGATTGGAAGTTGTGAAAACATCATTGTTACGATCCGGGGTTCATGGAATGAAAAGAAATAAAATGAGAGAGTCTTATTGGTGAAAACCTTCGGGCACCATAAGACGATGGAAGTAGAGGAATAAAATGAGAGAGTCTTATTGGTGAAAACCTTCGGGCACCATAAGACGATGGAAGTAGAGAAATACAAAATGAGAGAGCCTGTTGGTAAAAACTCGCAAAGAGTGCTATCTGGCGATGGTAAGAAGAGAAATGAGAGAGGTCGATTGGCGAAAACCCGCAAAAGGGCGCTATCAACCGAAAAGTTTGTTTCACCACGAGAGGTCCCGGCACGGCTCCTTAGCTCGGAAATATAGACCCGTTTTGGTTCATAAGAAAATGGGAGTTTTGTGACGATCGAGCATCTAGTCCGAGGAGCATGTCATGTTGGTTAAAGTCAGCATATACCTCAGATAAGTCCTTCTTTTCTCCCTCGAAAGGGACTCCTCTATCTTTGATACGTTTTTCCATTCTTTGATTCATTCTTCTTCTTTGAATCCCTTTCGGTTTAATTTTAATTCTGAAAATATTACAAAGGAAGGTGACAGGACCGGTTTTACAGGACTCCGCCTGGTAAAGAAGAAAAGAAAAACAGCCTCAGTGGTGTATTGTTACAATCCACGATTGGATCGTAATGATCGATTGTTTCCAAAGGAAAAGAGTTTTAGAAAGAAAACGGAAATCAAAGGTTAAGGTCTTAGAAGAGACAGAATAAGGCAGAAGGATAGAACCTACACGGAAAATCCCCATGGAATTCCGGGAATGAACCCGGTCAGTTCGAAAGGAAGTCATCCCAAAGACAATTGGTAGCAAACTTCTCAATGGAAATGGGGAAACGATCAAGCAATGAAGATAACCAAGGCCGCAAAGCCAACCACTTTTTCAACTGATAAAATGTTCTTTGTTGAAAGCAGGTCTGTTTAATTGTGCAAGAAGAAGGTATCACTCAAATAAGTGAAATACGCAAGCTTTGAAATGGCTTTGGAACAAGGAAAACACATAAAAGGTAAGTTTCTTTTAGAGATTTATCCTATGCATTTGTTGATGTTTAAAAAGAACGCCTAAAGAAGGCCAAAAAAAAAAAAAAAAAAAAAAATGAAAGAAAAGAAAATGAAAACTCCGAAAAAAGAGAATCAAATCATATCGGTCCAATATCTGTTTGGACCCGGTCGAAAAACCGAGGGTCTTTCCGACGAAAGCCGTGAAACTTTTATCCGGTCGGAAACCGAGGATCTCCCGGTCGAAAACTGCGAGCCATTTACTTTTACCCCGACCAAAAAACCGAGGATCCGACGGCCAAAAAACCGTTAGATATTGTTTGAATTCGGCCAGAAAGCCGTGAAACTTTTATCCCGGTCGAAAAGCCGAGGATCTCCCGAGTCAAAAACTGCGGAGCCATTTACTTTTACCCCGGCCAAAAAACCGAGGATCCGACGGCCAAAAACCGTTAGATATTGTTTGAATTCGGCCGAAAGCCGTGAAACTTTTATCCGGTCGAAACCGAGGATCTCCCGTCGAAAAGCTGCGAGCCATTTACTTTACCGACCAAAAAGCGAGGATGTGACGGCCAAAAACCGTTAGATATTGTTTGAATTCGACCGGAAAGCCGTGAAACTTTTATCCGGTCGAAAACCGAGGATCTCCCGATCAAAAACCGTGGAGCCATTTACTTTTACCGACCAAAAACCGAGGATCCGACGGCCAAAAACCGTTAGATATTGTTTGGATTCCGACCGAAAGCGGTGAAACTTTTATCCGGTCGAAAACCGGGATCTCCCAGTCAGAAAACTCTGGAGCCATTTACTTTTACCCCGGCCAAAAAACCGAGGATCCGACGGCCAAAAACCGTTAGATATTGTTTGAATTCCGGCCAGAAAGCCGTGAAACTTCTTCCCGGTTAGAAAACCGAGGATCTCCCGGTCAGAAAACTGCGAGCCATTTATTTTAACCCCAAAAAACCGAGGATCTGACGACCAAAAACCGTTAGATATTGTTTGAATTCCGACGAAAGCCGTGAAACTTTTATCCGGTCGAAAACCGAGGATCTCCCCGATCAGATGCGGAACCATTTACTTTTACCCGGCCAAAAACCGAGGATCCGACGGCCAAAAACCGTTAGATATTGTTTGAATTCGACCGAAAGCCGTGAAACTTTTATCCCGGTCGAAGCCGAGGATCTCCCGATCGAAAAGCTGCGAGCCGTTTACTTTTACCCGGCCAAAAAGCCGAGGATCCGACGGCCAAAATCGTTAGATATTGTTTGAATTCGACGGAAAGCCGTGAAACCTTCTACAAAATCCCGGCTAGAAAGGCGTTGAACGTTTGTGAAACCGTGATTTCTTACCCGATACCAGAAGTCTTTTAATCACTTTACAGTATCACAACTAACTCACGAAATTTTCCTAGCAAAGCTGGGGGAGAAAAATTTCGTTCGTTTGTTTGTTTTGTTGTCTTAAATAGGTTTGACCTCGGGACGCAAGGATCGAGATAACCTACAAATGGAATATCAATCCAGAGTGAAGAAAAGAAGAAAAGGACCAAAAGAAAAGAGTTCAAATGTGGGAGTAAACAAAGGCACGATTGCTCAGAAGATGATTGAAGTAACAAGCTCCGCCGACTCCGTTTCACTCAATGTCACAGAAATAAACGAGCACGTACAGCTTGTGGAGCATCAAGATTCAGATCGAGGTCTACAGCAAATCAGCTAAGATTCAAGATCAAGTTTTCAAGAGAAGCATAGATAGGAATCTTGTAACTCATAGTTTGATAGCATAGTTAGTTCAACTTTAATTTCTCTTTTGGTGTAATAAGGAGGTCAGTAAGCAGTAAGCAGTAAGCAGCAACAGCAGCAACGACAGCAACAGTAACAACAAAGTGTCAGTCCACGGTAGTCCCAGCTACCAAAACTTCCCGAACTACATTGACCTGATTCCTGTTTAACCCGGGATATGTAGGAGGCCTCCGAAGCAAAGGCTCGGTCAAACTCTTTCAAAATGCTTCCCACGGAGTATTCAAACGGGCAAAAATTGCTCGTATTTGCTCATTTATCTTTGCACGAAAACTCTTCGTGGTTTCCGCGCAAAGAGGGGCAGCTGTGAGCACGTGATTTTTGCCTAACATGAATTACTCCCACAAAATCAAAACAAAAATTGTCTATTTTATGGTGTGTATTTTTTGTGAATTTTTGTGTTATTTTGGTATTTGTTTGCATTTATATATACGTGATTATATGTGTTTAAATTAATAAAAAAAAAGTAATACAAAAATATGTCGTGATTACATTTCTTATCTAGTTTGAAATTAGGAGTAATTAATTTTATCTTACGAAAACGAAAATCACAAAAGAAATAATTCATCTTTTACATTTTTAGCATTTAAATGCCTAATTGTGTGATTTATATTTAATCGATGTTTAAATTGATTGTGTTAATTGTTAATATAACTTAATTAGTATTTCTTATAATTTAATTGATTTTTGTAGTGAAATTAGAATTTTTGTTTTAATAAATTGAGAATTAAAATTAAAAAGAGAAGAGAAAAGGAAATAATTAAGAGAAAATCTGATTTGGGCTTGCACCACATGTTCATTACCCAAAGACCTCTCCAAATTATACCAGCCCAAAACCCATGACCCGCCCCGTCACCCTGAACCGCCCCATCTCCCATCGTGTAATCTGGACCGTTGATGACACTTCATCCAACGGTCCAGAACATTAGCCTAATTCTAATTACCCAAAGGCCCAAATCAGATTTCTAATTCACCCAAACCCTAAATCCTTCTCCCTCTCACTCCCCAGCCGCCAGAGACACCCCTCCCTCCTTCTCTTCTTCTTCAACGCATCCGACCAGCCACCATCACCCCAGCCCATCGTCCAACCAGCCACCATTACCCCAGCCCATCGTCCATCCACACAGCCACGTTCGAACCACAGCGACGACCACAGTCGCCTTCGAACCACCGCCGCACCCCTGCGCGGCCTTTCTTTTCTTTTTCTCGCACTGAACCGCCGCCGCCGACGACCACTAAACCGGCGATCCCTCGCGAAATCTTTCTCCAAACCGTCAAGCCCCAAATACCAAGTTGATTCAAGAACCCTAGATATTTAAAAAATAGGGATTTCATCCGATTTAACCAAGATTTGGGATCTAATAGATTTTAATCGGGGTATTTTCATTTGAAAATACTTCGATTAAGTTCCATTCGATTCTAAAAACCCAAGACGACTGAACTTCCGATCTCACTATTTTCGTAGGTAATTTTTCTTTTTCTTTTAATATTTTTCTGTTTTTATACATCTCGTTTTCAGTTTAATCATTTTCGGATTTTTCATTTGTGTTTGAAATTCTTCGGATATTTTTGAGGAATTTTCTGTTTTTCTTCATCTCTTGGGACCTTTTATTTGGTCGACTTGATTGTTTGTTATTCTTCGCTGTTTAACGAGTGATTGTGAATCGAATTCGATTCGTCGTTAATATCGTTAAGTTGTTTGATATTGAATTTATACATGCTGTCCGAAATTGTGTAGTCACTGCTTTGTCGGATTTTGTTTGTCGATTACGCATATTGTAATCGGCTAATCGAATGATATAGAATATGTGTTTGCGTCGATTAGCGTCGTCGATTAGTTAGCTTCATTTTCCTTCTTTCCTCTGCTTTGGCCGAGAATCACTGTTAGTGAATTGTCAATTCTAAAGTTCTGTTTTGTCTATTTGATTACCGATGTTGTTGAATACAGGTTCGCGTCGATTAGCGTCGTCGAACATTTAGTTTCGTATTTGCTTCATCTTTCTTCTCTTCTCTCGGCTTTGAGTGTTACAAATTTGTGAATTTGTTTGTCGGCTTTTGTTGTCGATCATACATGTTGTGATTCGACTTAACGAATGTCGTCGTTTCAATTCGCAAATTTGTTGTTTGAAATTCCGGGCAGTGGTTCACTGTTTTGCTTGATTTCAAATTTTTCGGTTTGTTATTTATTTCAGAATGTTGAGTTGATTGTTGGATTGTTTGTTTTGAACCATTGTTGATTCTAATATAGGATTGGAATTAGTTATAGCTGTTTGAATCATAGAGTTTAACTAGCTGTTAGTTAATAAAAACTGATTGGATATAGTTGTTTAGCTTAGGATAGAAATTTGAGGGTGCAAGGCACATGTTTAGGCAGTGGAACCTGCTGGACAGCAGGTATCCCATATAGTTTCTGCACTTTAGGGCTGTTTAAAGGGGTAGAGGCATGTTTATACAGCTGAAAAGTGCAAAAAGGAGAGAATAATATGTGCTGGACAGATCTGGAGTAATTAAATATGTTGTTGATCTGAGTTTTGAAGGCTATAAAATGAAGCAGAGAACACTCTCTGGAAGGACTCACACTCACAGATATACTCACTGAAAGCAGAAAGAAAACAGAAACACATTGAGGGATACATAGGAAAACAAAGGGAGAGTTCTGGCAGTTTAGAAAACAGATACAGAGAAAGCTTTGGGAAAACACTGAAAAGCAGGAACACTGCCAGACTTTCGAGTGTTTGAAAATCAGATAAATACTGTTTCATAACTTTTAGTTCTTCCTGTTTTCTTTTGGTAATCAAGTCTTGGATTGGTTGAGTTCATACTTGGGAATTGGGACTTTGTTTTGGCTATTCTAATTGTCCCATTGCTGTTGGTGTTTTGCTATTGATCTTAAATCTGGGCTATTTTGGTGTGCTGATTTGCTGCTGCTACTGTCTCGCTGTTCTTGTTCACTACCGAACAAGTCACTCACTTCTTCTTTTGCTTTTGAATTCCAGGTACACATCTTTGGATTGTCTATTGCTTTTACTGGAAATAAAAAATGAAAGCATGTTTTGAATATTGCCGCAAAGCCATTATATGAATGATACTGTTAGTTATTTGTTAAACTAAGGATTGTTAGTTGAGATAGAAATTGTACTATTAATCAGTGAGAAGTTAAGAGTATACATAGTTCGTATATCTATTTAATTTTGTTTTTTTTTTCAGCATGTATACTTTGAAACAACATCCGTTAGGCTTGTATTTGTAAACTAGGACTTTCTTCGAACTGTTGTTTAAAATAGACACTAGTTTTCATTCATGTTCGTTTAGTGCTTGTTAAATGTTCGGATCTGTATAAGTAAAAGGCTTGCTAGTTCGGATTGAGATTCTCTTCGATACTTTAAATAGGTAATTTGTTAAAGTCAAGCAGTTTAAGCATATTTAAAGCGTTAGTTTGATTGATGTTAGCTATTAGCATAAGATGTTCGGGATCATTTTCGAGTTTTCTTCACTTGAAATTTCTTTGAAATTTATTTGTAATTAAGCAAACAATATAAGTTAGCCCGGGCTTTAGATGCCAATGTTAGGTCGATTTTAATCGCATAGTCTTGATCTCGCTAATTAGCATCGGATTAAGGATAGTAAACAATTTTACTTTTAATAATTGGATCAAGGTGAATTATTTCTATTTCGCATATTTTGATCGATTTTCCGTTAGTTTACATCTTGTCATTTAATGTCCAGCCATAAGTCAAAAGCTAGGAAATAACAATCATTTGGTACGATTCTTTAACTGACAATAATTTTAAGAGATATCATGTTAAATAAATTGAATTGTTTAGTTTAGTTTTTTACAATGTTTTTCTTTAATTAGCATAGTTTTCAAAGTAAGTAATTCGGATATTTTTTTTATTTTGTCAAAAATCCAAGTCCGTTTGTAATTAGTTTTTGTTTCCTTTGGGTCCGGTTTTCAAATTAAAAGAGCGGTTTGAAGTTTAATTAGAGCATATAATTTATAAACATTTTTTAAAATCAGATAATTTTAGCCATTTAGAATAATTGAAGCGACCGTGCTAGAACCACGGGATCCGGGGGTGCCTAACACCTTCCCTCGGGTCAACAGAATTCCTTACTTAGAATTTCTGGTTCGCGGACTTCATTTAGAAAGTTGAAATTTCCTCGATTCGGGATTTAAATAAATCGGTGACTTGGGACACCATAATTTATTCCAAGTGGCGACTCTGAAATAAATAAAATAATCCCGTTTCGAATATTGTCACTTAAATTGGAAAAACTCCCTTGTACGTTTATCCTTCGGGGTAGGCGCGCCAAAAGGAGGTGTGACAAGCTGGAGAGTATGTATCGAAATAGTCAAGACCTTCTCATTGTCTATAACCTTTGACCATAAGTCTTGCCTTAAATTTGTCAATAGTGCCATCATCTTTCATCTTTCTCTTAAAGATCCATTTAGAATCCAACGATTTATTTTCAGGAGGAAGATCAACCAATTCTCTTGTATGGTTGTTCAATATGGATTATATTTTACTATTGACTGCCTCTTTCCAAAATAAGGATGCCAAAGAAGACATAACTTCTTTAAATGTTTGAGGCTCATTTTCCAATAAGAAAGTCACAAAATCAGGTCCAAATGAAGTTGACGTTCTTTGATGTTTACTACGACTCAGATCCTTATGGTTAAGTGTACTTTCTTTTATTTCTTCCTGAGGTCGTTTAGATCCTTTACCAACCGACTCACATTTCTTTTTATACGAATATATATATTTTCAAAGAACTCAGCACATCTGATTGTATAACCATATTATTATGAATGTCGGGACTTTCTGATTTATGAACCGAAAATAGATATGCTTTACTATTAGTCGCATATCCTATGAAAACACAATCACCGATTTTCGGTCTTATTTTACCTTTTTGAATTTAGGAACTTGCACTTTTGTCAGACACCCACACACTTTAAAATAATTCAAGTTGGGCTTCCTTTCTTTCCATTTTTCATATGGAATGGATTGTTTTTTTCTATGGAGTACTCGATTTAGTATTCCTCTTGCAGTAAGAATGGCTTTCCCTCACAAGTTCTGTGGCAAACCAGAACTTATCAATAATGTGTTTATCATCTCCTTTAATGAACGATTCTTTCTTTCTTTCTGCAATTCCATTGGAACGGGCATGTAAGGAGCCATTGTTTGATGAATAATTCAATATTCTAAACATATATGTTCAAAGGGATATTTATATTCATCACCCCTATTACTTTTTATCATTTTGATTTTCTTGTTAAGTTGCATTTCAACTTCATTTTTGTATTGCTTGAATATGTCTATTGCTTTATCTTTACTGTTAAGTAAGTAAACATAGATCGTCAATAAAAGTTATGAAATATTTCTTTCCACTGCGAGATGGTATTGACTTCATGTCACAAATATTTGTGTGAATTAAGTCTACAGGATTTGAATTCCTTTCAACTAACCTATAAGGATGTTTAACATACTTAGATTCCACACATACTTGATATTTTGATTTTTCATATTCAAACTTAGGCAATACTTTCAAATTAATTATTTTCCGCAAGGTTTTATAATTGACATGACCCAAACATATATGCCATAATTTATTTGACTCAAGTAAGTAAGACGAAGCTGAATTTTTATCATTATTTTCATAACCATTACATTCAGCTTGAAAAGGCCCTCAGTGAGGTTACTTTTTCCTACAAATATTTTGTTCTTACTTATTACAATGTTATCGGAAATAAAAATACCTTTAAAACCATTCTTAACATGAAGTCCAGCAGAGATTAAGTTCTTTCTAATCTTGGGAACATGAAAAACGCTGTTCAAAGTCACCACTTTGCCGGAAGTCATTTTTAAAAATATCTTCCCATATCCTTCAATATTGGCCTTAGAAGTATTTCCAATAGAAATCATCTCATCGGGTCCAACAAGAGCATAAGTAGCAAAAGTTTCTTTAACAGCACAAACATGGCGAGTGGCTCCAGAATCAATCCACAACTCTTAGGATTGCTCACCAAGTTCCATTCAGAAAGCATCGCATATAAGTCATCAACATCATCATACTTTTCAAATATGTTTGCTTGACCCTTCTTCTTGTCTTTCTTCAGAGCACGATACTTCGTAGATTTGTGTCCACTTTTTTTTACAGTTGTAGCATTTTCCACTGAATTGATTCTTGCTTGGGTTGTATTTCGGTCTAGAATCCTTCTTCATCTTTTTGTTCTCTTCAACAATATTTCCTCTTATTATTGTTGAGTTTTCACGGCCTCTCTTTTCATCAGCTTTGTTATCCTCTTCGATTCTCGATCGAACAATGGGATCTTCAAGGGACATCTCCTTGCGTTTTTGTTTCAAGTAGTTTATGAAGTCCTTCCACAAAGGAGGCAACTTTCAATCATCGCTGCTACTTCGCTTCATTGATGACAAGACCTTCAATGAAATTACTGTTAGTAAAAATACTAAGATTATTACTTTCAACATCAATATTAATTTGATTTATAACTTCAGTAAGGAGATAATGAATAATCATTTGCAATTCCTGGACTAGGGTAATAACATGCTTGCTATCAACCATTTTGTAGTCCAAAAACTTTGCAACAATGAACTTTTTCATCCCGGCATCTTCGGTTTTATATTTTTTTCAAGCGCGGTCCATAGTTCTTTTGACGTTTTCACGCCACTGTAGACGTTATACAAAGCATCTTCCATCCCGCTTATAATAATTCTTGCCAAAAAAATCGGAATGCTTCCACGCCTCAATCACGAGAAAGCGTTCAGTTTCTGGAGTTTCATCGAACAACACATGAACATCTTCCTTGATGAACTTCTGGAGACTTAGAGTAGTCAAACAGAAGAACTTCTTTTGCTACCAGCGTTTGAAATTAATCCCAAAATTTTTTCCGGGTTTCTCTGCCGGTGTTGTTCGGCTCATTGAGGCATTGGCAGTCACCATTGAAACAACTTGGTTCACATTACCATTAGTCATTTTTATAAAAGAATGACACAAAAGTTAAAAATCACGTAGATTTTAATAGAATACAAAATCACAAAGGTTTTACTCTCCAGAAACAGTGAGTACGAATACATAAAATAGATTAAATTCCTTAAGGTTGTTATTACACTGCATTTGTAAAATAATTATGGAAATATACATGAACATAAACATAAATGAACAACGAAATAACAAAAAACCAATTCGAGCCCACTAAATTCACAGTGTTTTCTTAAGGAATTTAATCCCCTCCTAGTACCCAATGTTATAGATTATTTCCTCCCATGATAGAACTAATTACACATAGGTATAGTTGTATTTCAAACCCCAGTGTTTCAGCGAACACAAAGTTCGGTAGCAAATCACACTTATTGTTGCTTTGTTTGGTGCTAAAAGTATGCAGAAGAAGAAGGAGAAACTCTGAAAATCATATGGAAATTTTGAGCAGAATAGCCTTGTATTTATAGTCAAAGTTGGGCTGGAATCTGAAGAGATGCAACTCTTCAGAATGGCTGTTTATGCAAAACGGCCACATCATAAATGTCATTACATAAATGGCTATTTACTCAACAATAAAGAGGAAAAATTGAAGAGAGTAGTTAATTTTCTATTACCAAAACAAAAAATAATGGATTGGAGGATTTGATATTAGTATTTATTTTAATATTAATATTTTATTATTAATTTTTGTTAATATTTTACTATTAACAAATAAATTTGGTCCAAAACGTTAATCAATCAATTATATGACCGAAGCAGAGTCGAGCGAGCAACAAAGACGACGACGCGAGGCTTGCCTTCTTCTCAACTCTTTAAGCGCTAGAAGAAGAACAATTGCTTATATACCCAAAAAAAACCTCTTCCTCTTCCAATATGAGACAATGTCCATTTGTCAAGGGCGAAACTTAAAATTTCACTCAAAATTTTTATTTTCCTCAATTTTCCATTCACCCTCTTTTATGTATTTAATATAATAAATACAAAGAACCCAACATACAATATATAATATTGAATCTACAAATAAAAAGTAACTTTTCATAGTAAACTTAGATTATTAACCTGCAAAATAAAATATTAACCTACTCTGGTCTATAGCTAGTTAAATTAAGTTAATTGTGCACAATTTTATCAGTTTATTGATGCACATTACTTAAATGCTTTTTTAAAAAGTCATATTTGTTCTTCAAAGTCGTAAATAAACAAGTGGAATTAGGTAAAAATAAAGGAACAGTAGCAGGAAGAAGTGCCGCAAATATGTTCATTCATTTATTCACATGCAATCACGCTGTCTTTCATATTAGTCCACTGCAACATGGCAAGATTCCTCGTTTTCCTTTCCCTATCACAAGAGCAAATAATTAATATTATCCGTCAAACAGTGAATATAATTCCTGCGGCCTAACAACTAAAGCGTGCTAGCTAGCTGCTGTTTCTCAGCGACGCTGACTTGTATACGGTCAAAATCAGGTTCGCGCCTTACGTGATTAATTGAGATTGGAATATTAGATATTAAGGTTTGATCTCGCATTGTACCGAACCAAGGTGCGAAGTTATATAATTAAGTTTGACATCGGGACCGGACAAGATCGATGTTAGACGAAATCGAGGGAAATTTGCCATGCCGAATAATAGAAGGACGATATATTCGCGATCGGGTGCAGATCACGGCAAGAATCTCGGCACGTATCAAGGATGGGCCGGTTAATTAGCTAATCATGGAATTTCTTACCTCATATAGAACTATATCAAGAGTACAACTCCGCTGCTATATAAAAGAGGACCGATTATTTGTAAAACACATCATCTTTACGCAACATACATCAATATACTATTATTTTCTAGCTTTCATTATCTTGTTACTCTATTACTCTGTTCATACTTCAATTGGAACACCTTTGGTTCGAGGGCGGTTGAACTCGAGGGCCAGGGCAATTCAACTTGTGTGGTTTACGTTTATTCTTTTACCGTCAATCTCAATATTAATCTATTCTCTTAATTTGTAATAAGTTATATTACGTATCATTAAAATCACATATAAATTCAATTGTTATCCGATTTAAGGGTAAACAGTTTGGTGCCCACCGTGGGGCTAAGGATAATAGTGGTTACTCGGTGCAATTTTTCATAACGCACACTATTTTTCACTTGTTCTTTGAAGTATCTTTGATTCAAGGATCAGAATGTCGAACTCTTAGTCAGCATCCCTTCACCTCAATAATGATTTCGGCCACCACAACGAGAATTATAACTTAGCACCAGGAAATGACATACCCTCGATTTACCTCGATGGAGTTCCTGATGTACATACGATCAACGTCAGCTCACATGTAGCCCTCAACACCAACTTGGTAGTTGATCTCTCGGACATCTTCTTGGGGGGGGGGGGGAGACGTTCGATCAGCTGATTAAAGTGAACGTGGCGGTGAAGATGGTGGGATCAACCTGCGAGTGATCTTCTGAATGTTGCAGGCTCAATAGGCAATAATAGCCCATCTCCAAAATCAAAATCACCCACCGAGCTAGATCGAGACCGAACCATCATAGGAAGTTGTCTGCGGGATTGAATTTCTTTCAAAGAAATCAAACGATAAAGAATTGGGGATCGATCCTGCAATCATGAAGATGCTTGAAGAATGGACAAAACAAATTGAGTCGGGAAAAAAGAAGATCGAGGCAAATAATAAGAAGGTGGAAACTTACAACTAGGTCAATCAAATCCCGGGGGCACCACTGATACTGAAGGCTCTGGACTCCCAAAAGTTCGTGCAAAAGCTTTCCCCCCAGCGCAACTCCCAAACCGATCCCCAAGAAGTTTCGAATGCCTGAGATTCCTAAATACAACGAAACAACCGATCCAAATGAGTATGTCACCTCTTACACATGTGCTATCAAAGGGAACAACCTGGAGGATGACGATGTCGAATCTGTCTTACTAAAGAAGTTTGCAGAGACCCTGTCGAAGGGGGATGTGATATGGTACTGCAATTTAGCGCCTAATTCCATTAACTTATTTGCTATGCTTGTAGATTATTTTGTAAAGGCACACGCCTAAGCCATCAAGCTTTGAACAAGGAAATCAGACCTTTTCAATGTAAGGTGGACAACTAAATGCTCGAAGAATTCTTGTCTCGATTCCAAATGCAACAGATGGACCTGCCACCGATCGCCGATGATTGGGCAGTTCAAGCTTTCACCCAAGGACTCAATGTTTGAAGTTCGATGTCAAAATTTGAAGAAGAAATAGATAAAATACTCGGCTATCACTTGGGCTGATGTGCATAATCATTATCAAAAGAAAATTAGGGTCAAAGATGACCAACTCGGGTCTCCTCCCAGGTTCCTTTATCCTATCAGACTCGTCGACAAAATTAAGATATTAATCGAGAACCAAGATCAAATAGATATCGATACCAGCGATATGATGGAGATCCTGACCTGGGCGGAATCCTATACGAAATGAAAGGAAAAGTGATCAAGGTTAGAGCTCTCGAGGGCTCATGAGCAAGAATGACTTCGACAAGCCTATCAGACTCAAAGAAGCACCTCAGTTATTAGAATACAACTTTAATGTGGATGCAGCCACCATCGTATCAGCTATCACATACATCAAATATACTAGATAGCATCGACCTTTGCAAACTGATCTAGGAAGATTATTGGCAATTAAGAGAAGAAGTAGCTCGATAATTCAACAATATTCATCTTTGGGAGTTTCTGAGCAACTAGGCCAAGAATGATTTTCGAAATAGGGAATCCAATAAACAAAATGAGAAAGAGGAACCTCAACACGACATTCATATGATCATTGGAGGGGTTGATGTTCCTCAAGGTTCGATGCTTAAGGGCACCAAAGTTTCGATCACGAGGAAAAATGGACTAGAGATTCCATGCCACAAGGAACTTTATTTTTCAACGATAAAGATGCTGAAGGAATCATGCAGCCACATAATGATGCACCTGGAATATCTATACTCATGAATAAAACTCGAGTTAAACGTGTGTTAGTTGATCCAAGAAGCTCGGCCAACATCATTCGATCGAGGGTCGGAGAACAACTCGACCTATATGATCAAATCGTACCTGTAGCCCGAGTGCTAAAAGAGTTCAACATGGCTTGTGAAACCGTTAAGGAAGAAATATCAATGCCTATAAACATGGTTAGAACTATCCAAGAGACCAACTTTTTATGTGATCGAATGGGACATGAGGTATAAGGATATGGTCGGGAGGCTGTGGATCCACAACATGAGAGCTGTTCCCTCGACCCTTCACCGGGTGTTGAAATTCTCGACACCAGAGGGAATTAAAACAATCTACGTGGAACAACCCGCTGCAAAGGAAATATTTTCCATCGATGAAGTAATTCATATATCGATACTCCCGTAAAAAAAAGGAGCCATATTAAAAAAAAAAGGCAAGAAGACAAATAGCAATCACTGATGCCGACCTCGACCCAACAGGTAAAATAGGGCACTAATGAAGATGATGCCTTCGGGGTTCCTCGGTCCTTCATAGTCCCCGATGATTCAAATGCTACCAAATCGATAGTCGAAGAGTGGGAGCAAGTCACATTGATCAAGCATCAGCCTGATAAAAAGGTATACTTGGGTACGGGGTTAGCCTCCGAGCTCAGGAAAACTTATTCAATTTCTTATAACTAACATGGATTGTTTCGCCTGGTCCCTTCTCGACATGAAAGAGATCCCACCGGAGATCACCACCCACAAACTTTGCCTGGACCCAAAATTCCATTCGGTGAAGTAGAAAAAGAGACCATTGTCCGAGATCAAGCATGCTTTCATCAAGGATGAGGTAACTAAATTCCTTAAAATAGGGTCCATCCGGGAAGTCAAATACCCGGAATGACTAGCAAACATAGTAGTAGTCCCTAAAAAAGAGAACAAACTGACAATGTGTGTGGTTTACAAGGATTTAAACAAAACATGAACCAAAAATTCTTTCCCTTTGCCTAACATCGATCGTATGACCGATGCCACAACCAGCCACGAGATACTCAATTTTATCGATGCCTCTTCTAGGTACAACCAAATATGAATGAACCCGAATGATGAAGAAAAGACCTCTTTCATCACTAAGTATGACACATATTGTTATAATGTAATGGCAATTGGGCTAAAAAATGCTGGAGCCACTTACCAACGCCTAGTAAACTGAATGTTCGAAGAACAAATAGGAAAATTTATGAAATCTTACATTGATGATACGCTAGTTAAGTCCCTGCAAGTAGAGGACCATTTAAAATATTTGAAGGAAACCTTTAGTATATTGAAAAAGTACAACATGAAACCGAACCCGGAAAAATGCATGTTCGGAGTCAGATCGGGTAAAAATCTTCGGTTTAGGGTATCTAATCGTATATTCGAGATCAACCTAACAATATCAAAGACATCGAGGATATCACGGTAGTGGACAACGTTAAGGTCGTACAAAGGCTAACCAGGTGCATAGCTTCCCTAGGGTGGTTCATCCCGCGGTCTTCCGACAAGAGTCATCGATTTTTCTTGTTGCCGAAGAAGAAAAACAACTTCACATGGACTCTGGAAGGCCAATGAGCCTTGGAAGAACTCAAGCGATACCTATCGAGTCAGCTCTGTTTCACACACCGAAGGCGGACGAACAACTATACTTGTATTAGACAGTATCAGAGACAGTGGTAAGTGGATTCCTAGTTCGACAATAGAAAGGTATGCAATCTCTGATTTATTATGTTAGCTGGACCTTGGGTAAAGCTGAAACAAGATATCCTCACTTTGAAAAAATGGCGCTCGCTTTTATAAGTGCCTCAGGAAAGTAAGAACGTACTTTTAGTGCCACCCTATATATGTTGTGACAACTTACGTTTGCGAAATATAATGCATAAGCCCGAACTTTTGGGGCGAATAGTCAAATGGGCCGCAGAAATCAACATGTGTCATATTGAGTATCGACCACAAATGACCATTAAATCTCCATTTTTGGCAGATTTCATGGCCATCCCTAATACTCGAGGTCGAAAAAGAGTAATTAATAAACTCGGGGACGCCTTCGATAATCTAGACCCTATTTACGGACAATGCATCAAACGTAAAGGGGTCCGGACTTAGCATCTTATTGAAGCCACCCATAGCAATATAGTTAGGCAATCCATTTGAACTGTAAAATTACTAACAACAAGGTTGAATATAAGGTCATGATTGTTGGTCCCAAACTGGCAAAAAGCTTAGGGGCGGAGGTGATAGAAGCTAAGTGCGACTCCCTCCTTGTGGTAAATCAACTTAACGCAATGTTCGAAGTTAGAGAAAAATGGATGCAAAGGTACTTGGATAAGCTACATGTAACATTACATCAATTCAAAGAGTGGACAACATATACCTCAAAATCAAAATAGTGAGGCTAATGCACTTGCAAACCTAGGCATTTCGGTCGAGGACGATGAGCGCAAATCGGGGGCAGTTGTACAGCTTATAAGATTGGTAGTAGAGGAGGGTCACGTCGAAATAAGATCTACAAGCCTAACTTGGGATTGGAGGAATAAATACATAGAATATATGAACACTGGCAAAGTACCCTCAGATCCTAAAACGTTGAGGGCCATGCACACTAAGGTAGCTCGATTTAGCTTGTCCGAGGATAGAACCTTATTAAGAAAAATGTTCGATGGACCACTAGCAATGTGTTTGGGATCAGGAGAACCGAGTACGCTTTGAGGGAAGTTCACGAAGGTAACTGTGGGAACCACTCATGCGCCAAATCATTGGTTCAAAAGGGAATCAGAGCCAGCTATTACTGGGATGATATGGAAAAAGATGCAACAGAGTTCGTACAAAAGTGTGATAAATGCAAAGACATGCTCTAATGATTCATCAACCCGGAGAACTAGTGCATTCGGTCTTGTCGCCATGGCCATTCATGAATTGGGGAATAGACATTGTTGTCCCTCTTCCATGAGCACCAGGTAAGGCTCAATTTATCATATTTATAACTAACTATTTTTCTAAGTGGGTTGAAGCCCAGGCATACAAGAAGGTCAGGGAAAAGTAATTCATTGACTTCATTTGGGACCACATCATATGTCGATTTGGGATGCCATCCGAAATTGTATGTGACAACGGGAAACAATTTATCGGCAACAAAGTGACCAAGTTTCTCGAGGATCACACGATCAAAAGGATATTTTCCACACCTTATCACCCAAATGGGAATGGACAGGCCAAATCGACCAACAGAACCATAATCTAAAAACTGAGAAAAAGTTGGCCGACGCCAAAGGAAAATGGAAGGAAATTCTTCCCTAAGTTCTTTCCCGCATGCCGTAAAACCTCAAAATCTAGTACTGGAGCTACCCCATTCTCATTGGTTTATAGTTCCGAAGCTCTAATAACGGTCAAAATCGGGGAGAAAAGTATCAGGTTTCGATATGCTACAAAGGAATCTAATGATGAAGCCATGAATACGCGCTTGTAACTATTGGATGAAAGGCGTGAAGCCGCCCTTGTTCGATTGTCCGCCATAAAGCAGTGGATTGAAATGTATTATAATTGAAGGGCCAACCTTAAATACTTTTATCTCGAGGATTTAGTACTAAGGAAAGTCACACTGAACACCCAAAACTCGAACAATGGGAAGTTAGGTCCGAATTAGGAAGGACCATACCAGATTCTCGAGGTCACCAGGAAAGGATCCAATAAACTCAAAATGATGAACGGGGAACAAATACCGAGCAATTTGAATGTAACTCACCTAAAATGATATTACAGCTAAGGTACGACACTTTCTTTTCCATTTTGTTTTTGACTAACACTTACAAATGATTGACAAGAAGCAACACGAAGTCTTTAGGTCTGAAAGCACGCCTTGCACTCTTTTTTCTGAGAAGGTATTGTCTAAATTGGTTTTCTGAAAATGTTTTTAATGAGGCAACAATGAATTGTTCTAACATAGAATTAAAGGCCGATCACGAATCAGTGTCGAAGATTGTATTTACAATATTTGAAGATTTGTCTACAATCAACCTCGAATACTTGGGGGCATTACTCTCGGGTATCGAATTTCTTTAGCAAGAAAATTATTTCGTAATGGAAGGGTCTCGATAGGTAGGATTTGTTGTGAGGGACAAACGGTCATACAATAAAACATGTACACATACATAACCATTTAGCACAAGAATATACAGAAGTACTTTCCTTGAATTCATCTTATGTTTAAAAAGTTTTCTATTTACATCCGTTAAAGAATTTGGTACTTTTGATCTACGAAATCAAGGGCCGACTATAACCAAAATTCGGAGGATTGCTCCCTCACTTGGGTACTGCCATCCGAAAAGAAACTCCAACAGATCAAGCTACTAAACATCGGGGATGCAAGACCTATTAGGAAATCCCTAAATTATAAAGACCACAGCCATACCCACTCGGGGTTATTATCTTAGGCAAGCCTGGATAACTTAGGGAAGCAAGCCCCAGAATAAAAAAGCCTCAACTATATTAACACAGCTCAAAGACATCCGATAATCGTTACAAAAAATAGGCCATCAAAGTTGTCATAACCGGTTCTAAAGGCTACCCTCATCAAATTGTATTTTGAATTACTTACATTGGGACAAAGTTCCCAATAACACCAAATCTAAGATGCCTCAAAACAGAATATGGTAAAGGCAGGGTTCGTTCGAACTTACACAACCTAAGTTATCTTGTGGTAAGGCATTCTGACCTTTGTGAACACAAATAATAAATAAAAGGAAAAATAAAAGAGTAGAAATGGAAAGTAAGCCTTATATATATAACAACTTTTTACAAAGGCTAGAATCGCCTAATAAAAATTTACAATGGCCAGAACAGCCTAAAAAAGATGCCAAAGAGAAAAAAAAGATATATAAACATATAAAGGCCTAAATAGACTGGTCATCATTGGAGGTAGCATCTCCATCCTCGTAATCTTCCCTGTCTTCGGACTCGCTTAAGCTTTAGGAATCTTCCTCGGGAAAGGATAGCTTCCGGGCCCTGGCTTCTTTCTATTTGGCATTCTTGATTTCGGCCAATATATCGAAGTCTTGAGCATGAGCTTCCTCGAAGGCTTGCCTTGTAGCGTGCCACCTTGCGTGATCCACCAAGCTTTTGGTCTCCATAGGATGGCCTTGGCATCAACCTTGAATTGGGCCACTTTAGCATTGGCTTTGGTATTTGCCAAGACCACCTCAGATTTAGCCGCCTCAAGTACGTTGGCCAAGTTTTCCTTATTAGAAATAGCCAAGTCCAATTAGGATTGAAGCTCCTCAATTTTCTTGACCTGTACCGAGGCTTTCTCTCTTGTAGCCTGAAGCTGGGACTTGGCCGAATCCAGATCTGCTTGGACAACCTCCTTTTTCAAGGACAAGATGCCGATATTTTTCTTAAACTCCCCAGCCTTGGCTTGTATTATATCTACCTGTGCATGAAGTTGCCCGATCTGTTACAGGCCCACAGGATCGTAGCATTGGTGGTGATCTCTAGTTCGTCTTCACTATCATAAAGCACTCGAAATACCTACTCGGCCATCTCGGTACGTTTCCTCTGAGCCGCTTCCAACTCGGCCTGAAGCTTCGCACTCAGAAGCTTGTAGGCATCCCTCTTCTTAGTGAGTTCACAAACCTCGGCATGGTGCTCCTCCTGGATTCAAAGGAAAGCTTCATGCTGCAACACCAAAGCCTGCAAGCACAAAGAAAGTGTTAGAATTACTTACAACTTTAAGTTTAAAATAAATAACAGAGTGACACTCGAAGTTACATGATTCAAAACATGTTGGGCCTTACTAAATAGGCAAGGATCTTCTACTATATTCATCATAGCCTCGTCTTTCTCGGTCACATGCATTTAAGGTAGCTAGCAACCCCCACGAGGTAGAGAAGACCCAGGCATCCTCTGGGACAGAAACATTTATCGACTGGCGGTTGGGGTTAACACTTGGGGCCGGTAATTGATCCACTAGCTTTGGGCTTGATGAAGACCTAGAAGCACCCGATGACGGTACCTTTTTTAGAACCTATAAGTGACCAAGCCTGGTGAAATATTCTGATGCAGTGGACTCGAATTCGTCTAAGAATTCATGGATATAAGTTGCCCCCGAGGCCCCTCATAAGAGCGCCTTTCTAACATGCCGGCCTCGCGAATCATGGCATTCAAAATATGTCGATCACCTCAAGCTCGTCCCTCGGTGCATCTTCAGATACTAGAGAAGCATCGCCCCTAGTCTCTCTTTTGACCCTTTTAACTTAGGGCGGAGTGGCCTCGACCCCTTCTGGTTTAGGAACTTCGGCCAAAGCTCCCTCATCGACCTCCTCCCATTTGGATCTATTTTCCTCTTCTGCTTCTTCATACTCATCCCTTAGTCGGTGGACTGAGTCCTAGGGTAGAGCACCTGAACCCCTAGCTTGTGAGACCTCCTCATCCGGCCTCTTCTTTTTTGATTTCGGAGGACTTGAGAGGCATATCCTCATCACCGGATGAACGCATTATAACAACGTCCTTGGGAAGACCTACAAGAAAATGTTGATGAGACCAATAGCGAAAGAGGGAAACTAGACATTATTATCTCGGGAAAAAAAACTTACCGTGATTACTGCCCTCCTATAGACCCTTCGATAATTCCACCCAAGTACGCCCGAAATATGGTCTCTGTGACACACGGTCTTTGACAAATTCCTTTAGTTCAAGAACTACGTCCGATATCTGGGCCACAATCGCAACAACAAAAACATCGATAAGGAAGGATATACGAGGGAAAACAACAAGATTGAACATTTAAGGCAAAGAGAAACTTACGTTTCATGTTCTATTTCTTCAGAAATGGAATTTCTTCGGTAGGGATCAGGTCGAAAGTCCTTATTTGAACAAATCAACCCATCCAACCTCGGTCCCAAGACTCGTCTATGCTTGAGAAAAGGGCTTTAATGGCCTGAGGAGCAAGCTTGATCAAGTCCCCTCGATACAGTTAGGAACTCTAGAGGTGCATAGAGTGATCGAGGGTAAAAGTACATCCCTCGATTGTGCTTACGAAGAATCGGAGAAGGATTACTTTTCTCTAGAAGGAAGGGTGGATCTAGCCGAGAGTCATGTCGTACCTCTTGTAGAAGGCAATGATGATGTGGTCTAAGCGACTCAACGTGAAGGGGTAAGTGTAAACACTTAGAAAACCCTCCACGTGGGTAGTGATTGACTCATCGGTTGAAGAAACCACCATATGCTTATCGCCCCAATTACAATCCTCTTTAAACTTGGTGAGGAGATCATCGGTAATTGTGCATATGTGCCGCTGGACCAGCTCACATCGGTCGTGTACCGAAGAGGTTTTCTCAACCTTAAAGTCGACAACGGCAGGGCACCCTACCGGAACAAATTCCACAAGATGGGGCCTGACCGCTGGCGGGTCATGATGAAGAGGTGGCCTCCTTTTGCGGTACGGTATTAGAAGTTTTTACCATTGAAGAACTGAAGAAAAGAGAATTGGGATGGTATGCAGTTTGATAAAAATTCAAGAATTTTTGGGGTGCAAGAGTTGCAAAACAAATGGATTTGTGAAGAAATACAAGAATAGGAGAAACTTTGAAGGTAAAGTTTGAATGAAGGAAAGCTAGGGTACTTATAGCTTGCTGTTAGTGGTTCAGAACCAGTAGTGGCCGACTAACAACTCACAGGATTTTAATGCCTTGGTAAATGGACCGACGACACATTTCGATGTCCCTTTGTCGCTTCAGTCATAGTCGAGTTTGTCGCTAATGTCATGGCCCATCGAGACATGATTTGGAAGTTCATATCATTTCTCATCATCTTCTCATCATCTTATCACTAAGAAACGTGGGGGCTATCGGTATACGGGGGTTCGCCCATTATGTGGTTAATCGAGACTGGAATATAATAGAATAAGGTTCGACCTCAGATTGTACCGGACCAAGGTGCAAGGTTATATTGTTAAGTTCGACCTCGGAACTGGGCAATATCGATATCAGATGTGATCGAAGGAAAATTGCCATGCCGAATAACAAAAGGACGAAATATCCGCGACTAAGTGCAGATCACGACGGAAATCTTTGCACGTATCAAGGATGGGACGGTTAATAAGCTAATCATGGGATTTCTTACCTCATATAGAACTGTATCAAGAGTACGACTCCGCTGCTATATAAAGGAGGACTAATTATTTGTAAAACACATCATCTTTACGCAAAATAAAGCAATATACCGATTTTCTAGCTTTCATTATCTTGTTACTCTATTACTTTGTTCATACTTCAGTTGGAACACTTTTGGTTCGAGGGCGGTTGAACTAGAGGGTCATGGCAATTCGACTCGTGTGTTTTGCATTTATTCTTTTACCGTCA
Organism: Nicotiana noctiflora; assembly: GCA_032618575.1. Taxonomy (NCBI): domain Eukaryota; kingdom Viridiplantae; phylum Streptophyta; class Magnoliopsida; order Solanales; family Solanaceae; genus Nicotiana; species Nicotiana noctiflora. The sequence continues at coordinate 483,507 of JASVEL010003743.1, read as the reverse complement.
ATCTCAATATTAATCTATTCTCTTAATTTGTATCAAGTTATATTACAAATTCTTAAAATCACATACAAATACAATTGTTATCCAGTTTAAAGGATAAACATGACTCAAACTGCAAATTTCTCCTAAGCCTAGTACGGGCAGATGTAATCCTCACAGGGATCCTCTGCTTGTGATCGTGATAATGTATATAGTAGTTTAAGGCAGACTGAATCAAAATTTCCTTAGATAGCCACTCGACCTACAATTATCCCTAAAATTTGTATTTTGTGAGAAAAAAAAAAAAAGCTTACAAATGTATCACTAGTTGTCCTGTACTCTACGGTAGACACCCATAACTCTACTGCAACATGGGATCGTACATCGGATTAGAGGAAGATTTTGAAATAGCGTATTTATTTAGCATTTTTAATTTGACTGTACTTATTTTTGTTTCTTTTTGGGCTTCATTTCTCTAAGGATTATGGTTTCTACTCGCGATTACTTTTGTTAAGTCGAAAATATTAAATTAATTTAAATTATATATAAAAATGCCATTCCTTTCAAAAAACTCTTATGCATATTTCCTGTTCTATTTTATCTTTGATTAATCAAATTAATTGAACAACTTTGTATAAAAATTGAATTTAACAGCAGTACGAGTATTGTGCTTAGTTTAGGTCTTTTTGTTGCATTCACTTAATTACCTGTACTTGGTACTATTGGTGTACTGCTAACAATTTGATGTATTTTTCGTTCTCTTTTTGTAATTTTTTTGGATCATATATAGTACTTTCTTGCTAAATTCAAAATCTTTTCGCTTCTGCCGAATCCTTGGAGCACATATTCCTTTCAAGTAAAATATTAACATCAAAAATTACAAATCACTATGCTCTTTATTATTGAACGATAAATAAAATGCGCAGTTAAATTTTAAAAAAAAAACATAAAAAGTTTAGGACGGAAGCAAACTGTTAACCTTTATCATATGCCACGTCGGATCTGAGAAGCTAAATTTGACTGGCCGCAACTGCTGACGGAGAACCAATCAAACTGTGTTTAGTTTGGCATTTCACAAAATTAAGGTCAAACAGGACCTAACCTTTGCTAAACTAATTAAAAACCAAACGTTTGACTGCATTGTTTCTGCTGAGCTGGCATGGTGGGTCCTGTTTCATCTGTTCCGACAAGAAGCCACTGAGGGGAACATAGACGTGGTACCATTTAGTTCGTAGGAATTACCCTTCGAAACTGATACTGAGAGTTGGTGTCGAACTATTAATAGGGTCTTAATATAATCATCAAACAAGCAAATCACTTAATTTTTTATCTCCGTATTTTCACGTCTCTTTTAGTTGTAGAATAGGTGTCAAAGGTATCAACAGAACTACAAATGTAATAAGAAGTCACGTAAACTAGCTTATAGAAAAATAATACTTCGTCCGTCTCGATTTAATTATGCGATATTTTTTTCTTTTTAGTAAGTGTTCCTTAAGGAATAATATTTTTATATAGTTAGAAATAATTTAACTTTAAATTTCTTATTTTACTTTTAATTGGATAATTTATAGCTATACAAATACATATGACTTATTTTAGACAACAAGCTAAGCTTTAACAAAGTTGTTTGTTCTTTTGAAACTACATGGCCAATTAAATAGTATCATATAAATTAGAAAGACCCGGACCCATATCAGGTAAAAGTGGTGGTCAAGTTGTCCCCACATCCCTTTATTATGCGTGTCTATAGAAGCAGTTTGTGCTATCGTTTTGGCGCTTGCCTTATGGTTCTCAATCCTTTTGAGGAATGGTTGAGTCTTATAACTTCCCACTTGTTATGACTTGGTCAATGATAGAGCTAGAAATTGTAATAAAAGGATTAAGCAATTCAAAAATGTTGTACCTAGGCGTTTCCTTTATTTGAAGGGTGTTCAACAATTTGTACTCACACAAAAATATATATTATATTCATAAAGTATGATTATCTTATTTGCATATTATAATTTCTGACGAAGAGGACTCATGCAATTATATTGAACCTTTTCCTTACCTTTAGCTCTACCGCTGAATTCGGCCCTTTTATGGCGGATAAGAAAATGACAGAGAGAGAAGCTAGTGATCACTCGTGATTATGAGGCTTGATTAATAATGAGAAGTCCCAAAATATTAGGTAATGGATAAGGATTGAAAGAAACTTTGAAGGTTCATTGAATGGTGATGAATCAAGAGTTTGAGATATCTATTCAAAGAATGATAATTTTCCAAATTAAGAGCAGCAAACAAAGAAGAGGCAAGGCTAAGAATGAATTGTCCAGCCAAAAATGGAAACTAATGTTTGCTTTCGGCATCGCATGCTATATCTATTGCAACTTGCAGGGAAACAAGTGGCATATGGGCACATACATCGTCGAACCCTAAATATCACAGCTTGTCATATCAATATCAAGAAGAAAAAAAAAGAAAGGAATAAAGCTTCAAGCATAATCAAATAGATAAAAGTCTTGACTGAAAAAATAAAATAAAATAAAAACAGATAAAAGTAGCTAATTGATCTGTAGAGATTTTCAAAGTTAAAGAATTCATTACGTGAAGATTTCTAGTAGTGGAGTTAGGAATTTCAATATGGAATTGGAAAAAAAAACATCGAATTGAGAATTTGAACTTATGACAATTTTCGAGTCATTTTTGTCACTACACTAGACTAGAATCCTTCTTGCCAAGTAATTCACCAATTTATTTAAGTTAAAGAAAGTTTTTTTTTTTGTTGCTTTATTTGCACAATATAATTTTCTAACAACAAGGATTCAATTGAACCCCTTTGTATCCTCGTAGTTCCGCATACTTTGCTTCGTGCAAAATTTAGGTAGCAATGAACATCATATGCACGATGAGAACAGGTTAATGACCAATCCATGCATGCATGAACTTGAACACTGAGGTCAACTTCACTCAACAACTGTTTGAAGCACAACCTCAGTTAATTACTAGCATTTACCAATTTTAGAAGTAATCTTAGAAACTTTATTATCAGTATAAGTCTTTAACAAAGAATAAGAAAAAAAGTACGGAGAATGAGGGCAATTTTAAGGAGATTTTAGTTGTGGTTGAATGTCAAATATGCTGTTGTACGTTGACATTAATAAAGGGCAATCCACTAAGCAATTAAACAAATATCTAAGATTAGTGATTCTCAGGGAATAATATTAATCATCCTGCTAATCAAAGTCGGCCACCCTGATTAATTCTAACCTTGACAAGTTCTCTATTGACATGCATCTTTCCACCAATTTGTTTATTAATAATACTACAAAAACTAGTTTTGATGTTTTATATGAGGAGAGGGGCCGAGTAGGATTTTCCCAAAACTTCACTACAACTCTGAGCTTAAATAACAATGTTTACAAACTCTTATAAATCTAACGATTACCTCTAACCCTTGTAGCAACCAGCCACATGCTATTGCGACAGCTTCAAGTTACCTCTAACATGCACAGTATAACTCAAAGTACCTTGTACAAATGCCTTTAAACAAAGCTGAAAGGTACAACTCTAAAGCTCTACTACAATTAAACTAGAATAAAAGACATATACATGAAACTAGTTTTTCTCCAGGTTCGCACACTTGAAACACACAGGAATTGCTTGCAAAATGCCTTGCTATTTTACTCTCAATTTTTGCTTAACTTCAGCGGTTGTGCGTCACCTATAAAAGAGAATACAACAGAAATATATAGAGTTACTAAGATTGGGATTAACTAGACTTCTAATGCTTTACTCTTCCTTCACGGAAGAGTTCTAGTTAACATCAATCTTTAACTCTTTCCTTCTCTAGGATAGAGTTCTCTTCAAGTCGGAGTCCTTCTCCTTTTCAATTATACAACCTTTTCGTTCAGGGAATATCACATATAACCATTTATACTTATCCCCTTCACGTGCATGCCTCGTGCTTGAATTTGTAACCTGTGTTACACTGTGCATGGACCTAGTTCATGCAAGTGTTCCTTTGTCAATCATCAATACGAAAACCAAAACCAATTAGGTCAATAAATTCTCCCGTTTTGATGATGTCAAACTTTGTGCTTTTTAGAATCATCGAACCTCTTTCAACTTAGCTCAACATTAAACACAATGTTAAAACACTTTCCATTTAAATCAACAATCATCAAGGACCAGGTTCATTAGGTTATAAACATCACAGTCCAAAGCAAAAGCGCATTCTATCATCCCCTTTTGGCATCATCGAAAATTTTCATAATTAAGTTAAGTTATTAGATTTTAGCAAATCTTGCTCATGGCCACTAAGGCTACTTCAAATGCGATCATGAATTCAATTTTCTCTTGTCAATCTAAAGATATTATCCATCTAAGAAATATCAACAAATAATTAGATCAATAGAAATGGTTATTATTGATAAGATTCTTCCAAAAAGTATAAAAAGAAATAAAAGTACTAAACCAAGATAAAAAAGAAAAAAACATTCCACTTGGGTCACTAGTTACAAACTAGGCTTAGGAAGGGTTTAAGACTGGAAAGTATCGGGTTCTTGGTGTCTAGCCGGAAGCAGCTTCAACATGTCTTGAATATAAAACTATACTGAACCACGTATCTGTTCATTTGTTGGCACTATCCCGACACTGATGAGCATCACTTAGGCCTTCATTCATGATAATGCCCTTATTATTCTCTTTCTAATTTGCAATCTCAGACCTGAGAGAGTACTTCTCAGTTTCTACTTCAGCCAGCCTCTTTTTCAGCCTCTCTCTCGTGCTCCAATGCTCTCACTTTGCTGTTCTTGGGCATCGTCTTGGATGAACCAGGTTCTTTAGGAGCAGTAAGGACTTCATAATCTCAGTCAGCCAAAGTATTAGCCCCAAAGTAATCTTTACTCGTTCAAATATCTCATTTCTTGAAGGGAACCTTAAAGTGAGCAATCACGGTAGTGAGTAGAGGTGGCAAAATATTATCGACTAAAAATGGGTCGAATAATGAACTATTTAAAACAGGTCAAATATGGATAGAAACCATATTATCCATTTAGAAAATGGATAACCGATGGGCCTAACTTTTACAATTGTAAAGCCTCAAAGTGGGGTTTTCTCAAGTTAGGGAGACTAAGAATTCTCCCAAAAGTGATCATATGAATGAATTCATGAATAATATGGGTAACCAAATGTTATGACCCGAAAGGTCATCTTGTGTTCTAGAACCCAATTCTGCACTTTTAAGACTTCAAAATCTCATTTTTACCCTCCTTGATTTGCGTGCACAGTCTGGGCATATGATGTTTAGACTTGTGTATATTTTTGGTTTGGAGCCCTGAGGGCTCGGGTGAGTTTTGAGTAGGCTATAGAGTGATTAAATCTTGGAAAAAATTTGTTGGAGTAACTAATTTTGTTGTAGGCCTCCAATCATGCATTTGCGAGATCAGGCATCGCAACTACAATCTATGAGAGATTCGTATTTGCGAGCATCTCATCACAAATGTGAAGAGGCGCTAGGCCACACAGGTTTCACAATTACGAAACAAACTTCGCATTTGCGAAGTTGGTCTGGAGAGGGTAGCCTTCGTATTTGCGATGATTAGGTCGCATTTGTGGTCATTCAGTGTTCGCATTTGTGAAAATTTTCTCACATTTGCGAACTATGCTAAAACAAGAAAGGGTTCGTATTTGCGGTTAGGTCGCAAAAGCGACATCTGCACCTGATGAAAAGAACCTTAGACATGATTTTTCTCCCATTCTTCAAATTTTCAAAACCTAAAACACAAGAGGCAATTTTCCAAAGAAATTTCGTTTCCCATATTATAGACAAGTGATTCTAAACTAGTTTCTTTCAATATTTCACTTAATTTTACAAGATATCAACATAGAATCTAAAGTTTTCATAGTGGACTTGGGGATTTTTGCGTAGAACTAGTGTCACGACCCCAAATCCGGTCGTGATGGCGCCCAGCACACTGCTAAGCCAGCCTGACCAATTATCAACAATCACGGAGCCATAAGCTCACTTTATCCAATTTAAGCATACGTAAATAATTCAACAGTGATAGATACATATTAAAAACAGGGAGCCAAGTCCCAACACGTGCCAACTCCCATAGATCGAAGGGTCAAGAGTCATGAGCCTCTACAGTGTATACCAAGTGTAAATTGTGAATATAACTGTGCACAAGTGTGGGATGATCAGAACAAAATACAGACAAACTGGCAGGTCCTGCGAACGCTGGCAGCTACCTCGATTGTCCAAAAGCACTCCCGAGCCGCAATGGAATCAGCTCTGCTGTAATGTACCTGGATCTGCACACAAGGTGCAGGGAGTCGGGTGTGAGTACTTCCAACTCAGCGGTAATAAAAGTAAATAATGCTGAAGGGAAGAAAACCACGATAGGCACTATCTCATGCTACACAATACAGAACTATCTTTTTGTTTCCTTTCAAGCATATGTGAGTAGATTATTTAGAAATCTCAATTTTTAGCTACTTTCTTTCATAACAATATACCAATACCTGGATACAATCTCAAGCAGTGCAAGTCAGCACTCAAATCAGCCTCTCGGGCTCAACACTCCTTAACGATTTATACCAGGAGATCTGGTCAATAAAGCAACAAATGCACATGTGCCAGTAAAGTATGAGTGCTACAATGTTATGCCACGTAGTACACGTAAACCAATGTATGTATGCCATGCAATGATGACCGCTACGGCGTGTAGCCCGATCCAATTTGGGTACCCGTGCTCACTGTGGGGGTTCAGACTCCGGAGGGGCTCCTACAGCCCAAGCACAATATTAATATCACACCTGCTGCGGCGCGCAGCCCGATCCGTATACCACTGCGGCGTGCAGTCCGATCCATACATGTGTATGCATATGCTCACATAAAATGTCATGTCCTAACATATGGCCCTCGGCCCCAATCAGTCTAACAAATAATCAAGAAAGCCCTACGGGCAACAATATCATATTAGCTCACAACTAAAAATGTTATTAAGACCTTGTTCAAGTTTTTCATGACCTTATAAGAATGCTGAATAGCAAAAAATCCCATTTTTAAACCTTAATTTTAGAATAAAATATGCACGGTGTTATCAAAACAATGATACCAATCCCTTAAGGATTCAAATAATTGGCACGAAGCCCAAACATGATAATTAGTCCAATTCATTTCAACAATTAGGTGTTATTATTTATTACGCTGGACGGACCAAGTCACGATCCCAATGGTGCTCTACCCCACGCCCGTTATCCGACATGCAAATAACCTCAACACAGTACTAAGATGTGCAAGTTCGGGGTTTACTAACCCTCAGGACATCATTTACAAGTATTACCCACCTCGAACCGACGAAAGCTCATGCCCGCGATGCCTTATCTCCTCGAACCGGCATCCGCGCATGTCAAAACTAGCACAAATCAGCACAAATATATCACAATAGGCTAATGGAACATCACCCAATCGAAAGAACTCGAAAAATATCAGAAATCACGAAATTGGCAAAACCCGAGCCCCGGGCCCACATCTCGAAAAATTATGAAACTCACATTTTCGGAATCCTCGTCTCTCCACGAGTCCGTACATACCAAGAACTCCCAATTCGGACCACAAATGGTCCTTTAAATCCCCATTTTAAGATTTTTGCTCAAAGCCCTAATTTTCTTGATTTCTTACCCAAATTCAGAGAATTAATGGAAGATTCTTTGATAAAATCATGTATTTAACTCATAAAACTTACCTCCAATGATTCCCCGTCGAAATCCCTTCAATTCCCGTCCAAAAGCTCTCAAGAATGACCAAAAATGGTGGAAAAATGGGTTGATTTCGCGACTGGAATGTTTTAAAAACATTCTGCCCAGGCATATTACTCATCGCGATTGCGGGAATGGCTCTGCGATCGCGGAGAACAAAATTTGGCCCAAAATTTACCCTTCGCGATCGCGGGAAAGGATTCGCGATCGCGGTGAACAAACTCCGGTTCCTCCGACAGGCTTCAGTATAATGGCCATAACCTTTTGCACACAACTCTGAATGATGAATGGTTTGATGTTCTGGAAACTAGACACATAGGGCTATAACTTTCCTTTGATGCTCATTTCCTGAATCCGTATATATTTATAGATATAAGCTTCCCAACTTATACATGTGTATTAGAGATCCTACTCGGACACCCTATAGAATAACGTCCATAACTATTTACATATATGTCAAAATCACGATTGCTTTATTTTTTTGAATACTAGACACGATGAGATACATCTTTCATTTTTAAATCACCTTAAAATTCCTTGTAGATAAAAAGATATGAGCTTCCGAAGTAGGATCAATGCACAGAAATTTTCCTTCTTCGCGATCGCGGAGAATTTCACGCGATCGCGATTCATGAATACTTTTCGCACATTTTACTCACCGCGATCGCGTCCCATTGTCCGCGATCGCGTAGAACACTGCTACAGACATATACCAGCAGTTAAAAATGGCCTAAAAATGGTCTGAAACCACCCCGAAACTCACCCGAGGCCCCCGGGACCTCAACGAAAAGAACCAACACGCCCTATAACCTTATTCGAACTTGTTCCAATCATCAAAACTCTATCGTTAACATCAAAATCGTCCGTTTTCAACAAATTTAAGCTTAAGTTTAACTTTAACTTCAAAAATTCACATTCGATCAAAAACTCGACCAAACGATGTCCGAATGACCTGAAAATTTGCAGGCATATCCAAAATCACCTAACGGAACTACTGCAACTGTCGGAATTCCATTCCGACTCCCGTATCAAAATCTCACCTATCGATCGGATTTCGCCAAAATTTAACCTTAGCCAATTCAAGCCTATTTCTACACCGGATCTCCAAATTCAATTCCAATTGCTCTCCTAAGTCATAAATGATCCCTCAAAACTAGTCGAATCATCAGAATCCGATTCCGAGCACTCTAACTCGATAGTCAACTCTAGGTTGACTTTCCATATTCAAACTTCCTTCAAACATGCTATTTGCTTCATTTTTAATTCAATTCACTCCTAACTCACCCGATAGGTTCTAACACCGATATAGAAGCATAAGATATGTTAATGCAAGGTAACGGGGTGGAAATTTCCGTAACGACGGGCCGGGTCGTTACATTCTCCCCTACTTAAACAAACGCTTGTCCTCGAGCAGACTCAGAGTTGTACTGGAAGCAACCCACTAGCCGAATGACCTTACCAAGTATATATCCGGGCGATCATACGTCACCCTATCTCACATAAGTCCGAAAACACCATATAGTCAGAATTTCACAGACCATCTGAACCATAAATCACATTGCACTTTCTGAAATCATATGCCAAATGCAAATCCCATGCCTATACTCAGGATACACTCGAATCCACTACAATAACCCATATTCACTACTCCGGGTGAGATCATATGTTGTATCGGCAACCCAAATAACTCGAGACGATAGTCTCTAATCACAACAACTGGCCACAATAACCAAATACTAGCTGAAAACCTCTTTCATTAGGTAGAGTCTTATTCCAACACCTCCATATCCTGCCCACGGTAGCTGAAGCACGCGATATACCGAACCCATCTCTCAGGTTAACCATTCGTGAATCTATTTCCCTCTTAAAATTGATACTACAATAGGTTTCGGAGCCAAACCTTGATTTTTACCTTTCTAACAAGCTAAGATCTAATATGCTCGTATTCATTAATGACTCCAACGATCATTTCGATTATAACACACCGCACTGGCGATAAGACACCTCAACACCGGCCTAAGCCACGACGAGCACAACATAGGCTCCAATAGAAATGTATGCACACACTCGAATCATGACATCTCAATTCATGACAACTGTCTCCAGCAAATAGAGCTGCAATTCAATTCCTCTGTGCCATCATAACATAGAACTGAGATCGCGTCTCACATTATAGAAATAGAGTACATGAATCCTCCTCGAGAGGTCATAACATCACGTAGCCTTGTCGCGATTCGTGATTCTACCCCAACATTATTACTCATGAAGCACCTCAAGCCACTAAGCTCAAAACGGTTAGCCACGCACAGCATCTAGGTCTTGAACCCAAGCAATCAACCTCACCCACGGTGAAACAATTAACGTATGCTATTAAATCCCGAAAGGACACAACCGATGTGTCATTCGCCAAGCGATACTTAAAACGATCCTTTCCTCAGAATCGAGGAAATATTGTATACCAGGTAGCATATAACTAACTATATTTTCACGATATTCTATTGCGGCGTGCAACCCGCTCCAATGACATACCCGTGGCGGCGTGCCACCCGATCCAGATACCATACCTGTGGCGGCGTGCCACCCGATCCAAATAACCCGTGGCGGCGTGCCACCCGATCCACGCATAAATCTCGCAAAAGGAAATGCATATCGAGTCGAATTTTCTCATTAGAGCAAACATGTATATATAGCCTCAAGCTCGGCCACATGAAACGCATCTGACAACGTTTCTCAATACTGGAACTGAATCAATGGTAGATACCTCTACATTGACATCCGCCACTAAGGCCCAACCAACAAAGCAATACCCACCAGCCGTCTGCTGGTCCTGAGGTACAACTACCCCGCTGGAGCATACTCCGATGCACTTTGCTACGCAATTTGTGCCATACCATCATAGTCCATATCACATCAGTCTAGACAACCTGGCCAAATGATGACCAGTCAGCAATCAAGTATCATAATCCAAATTCGTCATATCAAGTTGAGAGAGAAAGCCACTAGAGCCTCCGATTTTTTTTAATAATCACAAAACGGTGTCGATACACATGATATACAACCACTACAATAGGCGGACTAATGAGAGCTTCAAGTCTCCAACACATATATAACACATGAATCACAATGCCTGATCCCGTACTCCACTGTACATATACATAACGCACATCAAGCGCCCATTCGTTCCACGAAAGCCATCCAAGAGTTTCACTATGCCATCAACGACTCAATTATTACAGTCGATCCAACAAGAGAATACCACCATGCCATTAGATATTATCAGTTTACATTACCTTGTCCTTTTTGGACCATATTCCCTGCCAAGTTAATAGAATAGCAGTACCATTTTCTTAAATCATCAGAAAGATCGATTCTTAATTCACCTGTAGTTGTCCGCGCCGCTCAATAATTTTATTGACTTCCCATATATTATGAACTGATCTCAAAACCTAGAATATACCATTATCAACTTTTCATAACACATCGTGTATACCATATTACACTAAGACAACATGGAAATTCATATCCCTTTCCTCCGCCTCAACGTCGGCGCACTCAACTAGTCAAGGACTTTCGTGGTCCCATATAGAAGAAAACTTATTACACATTCCACTCTTCGCATACCGACAGGAATATACTCATCTTCAAACCATGATAAAACACATCACAAACTATTTCTTCCCATTCATTGCATAAGGTTAACTGCCAGGACTGAGTCCTTATACCTATATCAAGTTACACAACTGCCAGCACTCAAGAGCTTTGTTGCAATGTCTGCAAGACTCATTACTTAAATCACATACCAGATTCGTATTTCTTTTTATACCATTTTAATTTATGTTGTTCCATTTACCCAGTTTCCTTTCTGATTCATCTTTAACTCAATATTAGCGCTTACTGTAACACCATAATACATCAACTCCTGTTACCACACTAGATTTGTACATAAGACCCATAGGCCACTGAATACTCCCTCAATGTTTCCCAAAAGTACCACATTCTACCATACTTTATTTTGATGAACTTCCCGCGATTTTTTTTTTAAAATTGTTATCAATACTTCCCAATACGGATACCTAGAATCCCATCATTCACATGATATAACACAAGCCTTGATCTTCTCTAACGAAACCGCCATCTTTAGCCACATACACAAATCTTAAGGCACTTGACTGTTACAAGCAAAATCTTGAACACTGCAAAACCATTCTCGGGCATCATTCACCCTTATTCAGTTATAATTCAACTGTCTTATTGAACAGAACCACTCGTGCCTTGTTAGAATTCTGACATCGCAGAACATGATTACATACAGATCCAATTAGCTATCTTTCTTTTCTATACACCGAACATTCTTTACCAACAGCAGTTCAAAACACCCTAGTACTTCATTAGATCTACGAAGCACCATAACCTTTACCAGAATTTCCCAACATACTTAGAGACAGAATCAACATAGCGCACAATAGTGCCATTACTTAATCAATAGCAACCTCCCCAACTTAGCTCGAAGCCATTCATCAAAGCACTTTCAACCACTCATATCATTATTACTCAAGTGATGCCAAAATGTTAATATGAGATTAAACTCAAGTCATTTACAAGCCTTGACAGAGACTCGAATCATCAGAGACCTTAGCTCTTCTGCAATTCTTGCAGATATACATGCACCACCAATAAGCCCACTCTCTTTGGGTGACAGAAATCTTTCTAAGTCCCAAATTTTTCCAAAATTTTCGGCAGAGTTTCCTATGTAAATTGGCCTATCCACCTGCCAGAGAATCACCAAAACCATCCTAGCAATACATTCACAACTCGACAAGACATCACAATGCATATCGACAACATTAGTCTCAATACTACACAAATCATATTATCATATTTGGTACATGAACATGCGTTGTACCTGCTCGAATCATAACACATATCAACTACCTTTCAATTACACATGAGAACCAATCCACCTATCTCGCCTCAATTTAGCATTTCAGCACAATACCTTCCACCAGGATACACATAGCATAATCATTTTAGTCTTCCCGAGTTTGAACTCGTTCCACTACACATAAGGCAATTTACCTTCCAATTAAGAGGCGATGGAAATATTTCTCACGCCCATTTCAAAATGGTTTATCTCAATCTGAATCAAGTACGCACGATAAGAATTCCAAGAAATGTGAAGTGTTTCCTAAAGGTTTGCAGCCTCCCGAGGATAAGTACATGCGTCCCCGTACCGATCCACAAGACTCTACTAACCGGCTCAAGACTCATGAGGCCTAGTAAACCTAGGCTCTGATACCAACTTGTCACGACCCCAAACCCGGTCGTGATGGCGCCCAGCACACTGCTAGGCCAGCCTGACCAATTAACAACAATCACGGAGCCATAAGCTCACTTTATCCAATTTAAGCATACGGAAATAATTCAACGGTGATAGATACATATTAAAAACAGGGAACCAAGTCCCAACACGTGCCAACTCCCATAGACCGAAGGGTCAAGAGTCATGAGCCTCTACAGAGTATACAAAGTGTAAATAGTGAATATAACTGTGCACAAGTGTGGGATGATCGGAACAAAATACAGACAAACTGGAGAATCAGGTCCTGCGAACGCTGGCAGCTACCTCGATTGTCCAAAAGCACTCCCGAGCCGCAATGGAATCAGCTCTGCTGTAATGTACCTGGATCTGCACACAAGGTGCAGGGAGTCGGGTGTGAGTACTTCCAACTCAGCGGTAATAAAAGTAAATAATGTTGAAGGGAAGAAAACCACGATAGGCACTATCTCATGCTACACAATACAGGAACTATCTTTTTGTTTCCTTTCAAGCATATGTGAGTAGATTATTTAGAAATCTCAATTTTTAGCTACTTTCTTTCATAACAATATACCAATACCTGGATACAATCTCAAGCAGTGCAAGTCAACACTCAAATCAGCCTCTCGGGCTCAGCACTCCTTATCAATTTACACCAGGAGATCTGGTCAATAAGGCAACTAATGCATGTGTGCCAGTAATGTATGAGTGTTGAATGTTATGCCACGTAGTACACGTAAACCAATGTATGTATGCCATGCAATGCATATGACCGCTACGGCGTGTAGCCCGATCCAATTTGGGTACCCGTGCTCACTGTGGGGGTTCAGACTCCGGAGGGGCTCCTACAGCCCAAGCACAATATTAATATCACACCTGCTGCGGCACGCAGCCCGATCCGTATACCATTGCGGCGTGCAGTCCGATCCATGCATGTGTATGCATATGCTCACATAAAATGTCATGCCCTAACATATGGCCCTCGGCCCCAATCAGTCTAACAAATAATCAAGAAAGCCCTACGGGCAACAATATCATATTAGCTCACAGCTAAAAATGTTATTAAGACCTTGTTCAAGTTTTTTCTCATAACCTTATAAAAATGCTGAATAGCAAAAATACCATTTTAAATCTTAAATTTAGAATAAAATATGCACAGTGTTATCAAAATAATGATACCAATCCCTTAAGGATTCAAATAATTGGCACGAAGCCCAAACATGATAATTAGTCCAATTCATTTCAACAATTAGGTGTTATTATTTATTACGCTGGACGGACCAAGTCACGATCCCAATGGTGCTCTACCCCACGCCCGTTATCCGACATGCAAATAACCTCAACACAGTACTAAGATGTGCAAGTTCGGGGTTTACTAACCCTCGGGACATCATTTACAAGTATTACCCACCTCGAACCGACGAAAGCTCATGCCCGCGATGCCTTATCTCCTCGAAACGGCATCCGCGCACGTCAAAACTAGCACAAATCAGCACAAATATATCACAATAGGCTAATGGAACATCACCCAATCGAAAGAACTCGAAAAATATCAGAAATCACGAAATTGGCAAAACCCGAGCCCCGGGCCCACATCTCGAAAAATTATGAAACTCACATTTTCGAAATCCTCGTCTCTCCACGAGTCCGTACATACCAAGAACTCCCAATTCGGACCACAAATGGTCCTTCAAATCCCCATTTTAAGATTTTTGCTCAAAGCCCTAATTTTCTTGATTTCTTACCCAAATTCAAAGAATTAATGGAAGATTCTTTGATAAAATCATGTATTTAACTCATAAAACTTACCTCCAATGATTCCCCGTCGAAATCCCTTCAATTCCCGTCCAAAAGCTCTCAAGAATGACCAAAAATGGTGGAAAAATGAGTTGATTTCGCGACTGGAATGTTTTAAAAACATTCTGCCCAGGCATATTACTCATCGCGATCGCGGGAATGGCTCTGCGATCGCGGAGAACAAAATTTGGCCCAAAATTTACCCTTCGCGATCGCGGTGAACAAACTCCGGTTCCTCCGGACAGGCTTTAGTATAATGGCCATAACGTTTTGCACACAACTCCGAATGATGAATGGTTTGATGTTCTGGAAACTAGACACATAGGGCTATAACGTTCATTTGATGCTAATTTCCTGAATCCGTATACATTTATAGATATAAGATTCCCAACTTATACATGTGTATTAGAGATCCTTCTCGGATACCCTATAGTGTAACGTCCATAACTATTTACACAGATGTCAAAATCACGATTGCTTTATTTTTCTTAATAATAGACACGATGAGCTACAACTTTTGTTTTTGAATCACCTTAAAATTCCTTGTAGATAAAAAGATATGAGCTTCCGAAGTAGGATCAATGCACAGAAATTTTCCTTCTTCGCGTTCGCGGAGAATTTCACGCGATCGCAATTCATTAATACTTTTCGCACATTTTACTCACCGCGATCACGTCCCATTGTCCGCGATCGCGTAGAACACTGCTACAGACATAAACCAGCAGTTAAAAATGGCCTAGAAATGGTCCGAAACCACCCCGAAACTCACCCGAGGCCCCGGGACCTCAACCAAAAGAACCAACACGCCCTATAACCTTATTCGAACTTGTTCCAATCATCAAAACTCTATCGTTAACATCAAAATCATCCGTTTTCAACAAATTTAAGCTTAAGTTTAACTTTAACTTCAAAAATTCACATTCAATCAAAAATCCGACCAAACGATGTCCGAATGACCTGAAAATTTGCAGGCATATCCAAAATCACCTAACGGAACTATTGCAACTGTCGAATTCCATTCCGACTCCCGGATCAAAATCTCACCTATCGATCGGATTTCGCCAAAATTCAACCTTAGCCAATTCAAGCCTATTTCTACACCGGATCTCCAAATTCAATTCCGATTGCTCTCCTAAGTCATAAATGATCCCTCGAAACTGGTCGAATCATCAGAATCCGATTCCGAGCACTCTAACTCGATAGTCAACTCTAGGTTGACTTTCCATATTCAAACTTCCTTCAAACATGCTATTTGCTTCATTTTTAATTCAATTCACTCCTAACTCACCCGATAGGTTCTAACACCGATATAGAAGCATAAGATATGTTAATGCAAGGTAACGGGGTAGAAATTTCCGTAACGACGAGCCGGGTCGTTACAACTAGGGATTTCAAAAATTGGGGATTTAGATCTCTAATTGAGGTCCGATTCCAAAACCAGTTATATATCTGGGCTCGGGGGTGAATGGGTCGTCACACCCCAACCTCGGGGAGCTTGACCGATGCACGACCGAGTGAACCCGATCAAGCAAGCCTATCTAATCTTTTCTACCCGACTGATCCATGGACCAAAAATGGAACATGTTACCGTTTGTTAAACAGGGAAGAGATCAGTTATATAAATATGAAACTGTTTTACTAGTCCATTTTTACTAAAACGCATATGCCATAATTATGTTTCCAAAGGGGGCATATAGTTCACAATCTAGTGGAAGAATTTAAAAAATACAATGTGATCCAATAACCACCCTTCCTATACATGACCCACATAAATGTCTACGGAGCCTCTAAGGATATAAAAGATCAAGATGTCAAAGCCGGCGAAAAGGCCCCAGATATACCTTAAAATATGATAATTTATACAAAAGAAGGTCTACACAACCCTTGGGAGTAACAGGGGCTTACCAAGACTGCTGTACGGAGAGATCAAGAGAGCACCACTATCTATGATCGCCTCTATCTATGATGGAACCACCTACATCCATTAAAAGATGTAGCGCATCTGGCAAAAGGGATGTTAGAACTGTCGAATAGCACTAGTATGTAAGGCAAACACAAATTTTATTAGAATGAACAATGAAACAAATAGAAGGCAGTTACAAAAATTAACAAGTACTGCACAGAATTACAAGGAACCACCAAATAAGGATCACATCATTCCGGTTCATTCTTTCCATCTCTTTTAGGTTGATGATCATTAGTGCCAAGTGCCACAACCTATAATGCGATCGTGGTTTTTACACGGAGTCCGGTCTCGTCCCAGCCGACTAAGCCATCCCAAGTGAGACATATCCAAATTCATAATGATAATAGAAGTCCAACATAAATGCTACCATGTGTACGTCATGACGTCCGATCTCGGTTCGATCGGCTAAGCCATCTCACTTGGGACATAACCTCTTTCTATTATCCATTTCATTTCCATTTCTTCCATTTTTTTATTACGTAACACAAGCAGTCCCATTTATTAAGTAGTTCTTGGCACTTGGACACGTTTCGTAATTCAAGTCTTTCTCTTTATTATTTTCCCAAATATCGTCAATATCCGTGTCAACAAGTGCTATCATATAAAGCATGTGCATATAAGGAAAGAAAACAAAACAAAAAGAAAGCTTGGAGAATATAATCACATTTTCAAATAGCATGATTTTAGGGAAACACTTAGACAATTATGGAACATAAATCTTTCACCCCAATACATAAAGGCAAATCATTTAGTATGATCAATTCAGAACTTACCCCAATTATTCACCAAGAGTTCAATTCTAAGAAGAAGAGGGTTAGCCATACATACCTCATTTGAGTCTTTTACTAATTCCTACGACAAGTTATGGAACCTTTAGAACCATCAATCTATTTAACAATGTAGCATAATTGAACTCATTATTAAGAAATTGATAATATCCCTAGCTCACTTAAGCATTATATTCCACAGACCCTTTTTAGTGGAAGATTTCCCCAACCCAGTCCCTAGTTTTTCCTATCTTTATCTTAGAACTCCCCTCACATACCTTAGGATCTCATGCATGCAAGGTAACCACTATAATCCCCATGAATTACCTCACTAAAGGTCCGTTTTAGCTACAATAGGGAAGTGAGAGCTTGGATGATAGAAGCTTACCTCTTGGAAGGGAGACCTAGGTGCCTTTTTTGTTAATCTTCAAGATGTTTAGGCTAGGATTTGATAAACAATAAATGAAGACCCATTCCCCTCTCTTTAATCCTCATCTCTTACTCTAATTATGTGAGAAAGTATGTAAAAAATGGCCTAAGGGGGGTGTTTTAACGGAATGGGGGTCGGGTTTTAAATTAAGAAAATGGGTGCCCCGATACGGGTTTGTGGTCGCATATGCAACATCATAAGGGTTATGAGGTCTGCAAAGTGACCGTAGAATGAGCCTTAGGATGTTAAGTTTTCTGTCCGAGTATGAGACCGATATGCGGTCCGTATATCTATTTTGCGGTGCATTTGATCAATACGCGGGCCGCATAGCGATTATGCGATCACATAATTGAGCCACATATCTGGCCTCAAAATGGCCAACTTTTTGTTTCACTTTGCGGCCATTATGCGGTCGCATAGTAGTTCACAGAAATACGTTCTTTTGTGAAACTTTTTCCTTAAGATGTAGGGTATTGTTCAATCCAAAAAGTCCGATATGCAAGAATCCAACTCGGCTCCACAAAATCCCGAGTGGGTCTTTACATGGGTAATCGGATTTTGATCCAAATTTTGGATTTGGACCAAGCAAATCCGGGTGTTGACTTTTGTTGACTTTTTTAAATAATGGCATAAAATGAATTCTTTATGATCGTGGGTAATTCCTAGGTCTTATTTTGAATCATTGTTGGTAATTTGCTAGATATTTTTGGTTCGGAGGCTAGTTTGCAAGGCAAAGCGTGGTTAAACTTTGAGTGGTCTTTGGAGTGAGGTAAGTATTGTGTCTAACCTTGACTTGAGGGAATTTAGGAACCATCAAACTATTTTCTATGTGATTCTCATGTTAGCGGCGTATATGCGAGGTGATGAGTGCTTATACGACGCCAAATTATCTATTTTCCCTGATTTACCGCTTTTCCTTAATTGTTTCCCTCTCTGTATTAACTGTTATATGCTCTACACACTTTCTATGCTTAACTGCTACCTGTTGTCACACCTCCTTTTTACTACCCCAACACTTATAGCATATGAATACGCTCGTAGGGTATACCCCGACGCTCAAATACCCGAAACGGATAAAATAACGTAAGGAAAGGAGTTTTTCCAATTAAAGGACAATCGGTTCGGGATTTTATTAGAGATTAATCAGAGTCGCCACTTGGGAATGGCAATAGTGTCCCAAGTCACCGGTTAATCCCGAATCCGAAGAATTTTGACTCTTATAAATGTCTGCGAAGCAGAGATCCGGATAAGGAACTCTGTTAACCCGGGAGAAGGAGTTAGGCATTCCCGGATTCCGTGGTTTTAGCACGGTCGCTCCACTGTCGTTCTCGACTTTTGTTTGACTCAATTATAGGTTTTAACAACATAATATGCTTTTACGTTAAGTATTATTTTAGGAATTTGCGGTATCGCGAAAACACGCCTCGAGTCATACCGCAACCAGTACGCCTATGACTTTTGGTGTATTTCAGCTTTACCGAGATTTGGATTTGAGTCGCACCAAGTGCACACTCATTCATAGGAAGGTATATTAAAATCGTGCCTTAAGATAGTTTATATCGGCTTTTAACTTTGGAAGAGGCTATGGAATTTGCTATTAGCCTCCCCGGTTTTACTATGTCATCTTATTACTAAATGGGGGCCCCGCTTATTATTCGGGTGAGGCTCGTCCCAATTTTATTAATGTCCGATCCTATTTCGTTCAACTATATTTGCTATATTGTTTTTGCCTTAGCCGATTTTGTATCATTAAACATTCCAGGCCCGTTATTTTCTGTTGTTTATTGGGCCTGGGCTCTTCACTTGCTCAGACAGTATTCGATCCACCCAGGTCTCCGAGACCCAGGCTTGTTTTTGGGCTTTTAATCAGCGGACCAATCAGTTTCATATTGCAGTCCAGGCCCACGTTACACATAGGGCCCAAACCAAAATTGTAATAACAAAAGTATATCACATAATTCATATGAAGAATCAAATACTCAAAAAAACGAAATCGGATCATTTTTATTCAATTTTCAGAAGATGAAAACCATTATACAATATAATCAATACTTACACCAGATTACTACTAATTGATCTATATATGGCTGGACTACTGTTGTTCCTTTATTTTCTGCCAAAGGGCCTATAACATCGTAGAAATTACTTATACTAAGAAAGGAAGAAAAAGTGATTCAACTATATGAGACAGTGCTTAAACAATCTAATTACTTACTAATGTCAACTAAATTATCCAGGACTAAGTGATCTATTTATATGTACACAAGTATATTATTGATTCTAGTTCAATTTAGCTTATGAGATGTCATGAACCCAGTCTCGAATGAATTACTACTTCTTCTAACTATTCTTCTCTTTTGGACTTGTTGTATCTAGAAGCGGATTCACTATTATGATCAACCATTGTTATTTAATACGAGCTGAACTTATTTGATGTTATTAAAGCTAGTTTCACCTCGGTTATTACTTCAATCAGGTTGTTTCATTCTTAAACTTACTCGAATCTGATTGTCAACTTCCAAATCTTATTACCTACGTGAGTTGGCTAGACTTGCTATTAATGATTTATATCAGAGTTATTTAGCCTTGTTTTATGATTCTCACCTATTTAACTAAGTGATGTATAACTATGATTATACTACTACTATACTACTACTATTATACTAGTTATTACATCATTTTTTGTTTCTGTTTTCATACTACTACCTGCTTCACTACATGAAATTTAGATCTAAGCTATATTAAACTATCAATCAAAGAGATAAATTAAACTACAGCATAACGATTGATTTCAACATCTTGAACTTTATTCCATTTAAGCTTTTTCAACAATTACATCTTCAGTTGAACAAGGAAATGTACCTGGTTCAGCAAAAATGGGAGCCGATGAGTTCTAAGGGAATAAGAGATAAGCAAAGCAGAGACTCAAGCAACAAATGCAACAGTAGAATCTGAATCTCCAAGGAGTAGAAAATCACAGCAACAAGTAACAGAATCCAAGCAACAGAAAACCCAGACCAATTTGAGCAGAAGAACCCAGCAAAACCAATAGAAATAAGCAAGCTCTAACCCGAGAATTCCCAGAAAAATTATTACTAAATTGCTATGTTTTCTCTGAACCTTCTTCTTAACAGCTAGCCTAGAAATGATTTTTCAGATTGCTCAGAATTTGGAACCCCCTTTTTCAGCCCTTTTTTAGAGGTATATATAGTTGAGTAAGGGTTGATGACTTGGGGAGAAAGTTTGGGATTAATCCCACTTCTCCCCCTCTTAAAATTATGAAATACCCACTTTAGTCCCTAAATCAGTTACCAGAAATCCTTCCAGCATGTGCTGGAAGGTTCTAAAGATTCCTTTTAGGGGCTTTTTACCAATGTGACCTTAAGGGTTTGAGATTTTTACAGATTTCCCTTTTTAGGGAGACCATTATACCCTTAAATCTCTGCAAAATTGCAGAAATCAGGGGTACAAAGGACTCCCCTACCCTCTTAGGTTCTAAACTATTTATTGTTTTACCTTTTTAACTCCCAATTGTGCCCCTAAGGGCACTGCTGATTTACTAGCCTACCTAGGTCAGATTTCAGCTTGTTTTGAACTTATTTAACTAATAGCCAGCCCTTGCATTGGTATTTAAGGGCTGGCCAGTTCTATTTTAAGAAACTATTTCAATTTTAGCCACTTTAAACTAATTTTAGTCAATTAAGACCAATTTATTCCATTTTACAGCTAATTGCAGGTCTAGCCTGCTTTGTTATTAAAGTTAAACTTATTTAAAGGCTAGCCAGTCTCAAGTTGAGACTTCGCTTTGGCTATTAAAGCCAATTACTGAACAGCTGGGCCCAAAACCTTTACAGGTTTGGCCACTTTGCTGTTCAGGGCTCTGAAGAGAGCCTGGGCTAGTCTGCATTTGCAGACATAGCCATTTTGCACAACCAGCCACTTTTAAAGTGGGCTGTGTGTTATGGCTTTATAGAATTGGTCAACCCTTTGCAAGGTTGACCATTCTTAGGCCAATTTTTAACTTATAACCTATTTTATTCATTTTCAGTTAACACCTATTTAAAAACTAACCAATTAGTGAGACCTAACACTAACAGCTATACCCAATTCACCTAAAGTATGGTAGGCCCTTAACAGTGCTCAACTAACATGGAACTATTGCAGTTTTAGCCATTTCAACATATAATTGCACACATAACCATATGAAACCTAACAGTGTTTATCAACTAATTAAAATTCAGAAAAGGGATTTGATAATGTTGAATCTCAACTAATCAACTCACATTGCTCAGGTTCATATAGCAAAGATATCAATTAACATTGAACAGGACTAATTAGAAACAACTTATGTTAAATGACTCACTGAAAGACTCAAACATACTCAAGATTCATGGGCACAGACATGTATGAAAACTCAATTCTCACAAACAGTTAAACTTAAACATGGCTTGATCAGACATGAGAATCAAATTGTCAACCTTAGAACCAGGCTAATGTAGGGAAGAGGAAGCACCAAGAACATGAAAATCTTAATAGACAAATCCTAATTGAGAATTAAACAATTAAACCAGTACATGAATTAAACATGCATGATAACAGGAGAAAAACTAAACCATGAAAGCTAGAAAGAAGCCCAGTTCTATCATGAATTATTACAGCCATAGGCAACAAGAGTGGTCACAATAACTTAAGCTTGATTTTAAGCGTAGGACAAAGATCAAAGGTCATGCTTTTGCCATGAATCAGAACTCAACAGTTAAAATGACACAGAAAAGATAAACTTCTCAATCTTAGAGCAAAAAGCCATGTGATCAGAACAAGACATATAACAGACAAAGTCCTATCACTAACAGGCCCAAAAGAACACGGGGACACGTAGGAGATGAACAAGTTAAGAAATCAGTGTGGTCACAGAGAAACAGACAAGGACTCACAGCATGAGGAGATAAGCAGAAAGGTCCTAGACTAGCATGTGAAGCACAGGATCGAGATAGCAAGAGATATGAAACAGAAATGAAATCAGAAAACCAACATAAACCCTATGACTAACATGCTCAGAGGAACTAGTCAAGAATTTAGAGAAGAAACAGGTCAACAGCTGAGAATATACAAGACAAATTAAAACGAAAGAAGATAAACAAAAGGAAAAGAAACAGAAGATCAACAAGAACAAACCCTAAAAATAACATGCAAAAAACAAAAATCAAAGAAGACAAAACACATCATGCAAGAAAACATAAACACATCACAATAGAAAAGCAGAAAGGGCGGGTACTTAGCTTGGCGGGGTCTGTCCCCCAAGCTTTCCTTATTTTCACTCTCTTCGCTCTCTCAGATTCTCCTATTCTTCTTCTTTGTTCCCTTTCTTTATTTATTTTCAGACTCTTTTTTTAATTTTCTCTTCTGATTTTCGTTTTAGGCTTAAAGGTGAAGCCTTTTGGGGTTTTGAGTCGTAGAGGGGTATTTGTGAGAGTAAAAGGCGAGGCCTTTAGGTGATTCGAGGTTTGGGGGTCGCCGGAGTTAGGGTTCCGACGACCTTCTTTGGGATATTCGAGGAGCTCGGGGAAGATTCGAGGGAGGTGAATGGTGTAGGGGTGTAGATCAGACCAAGCCGGATCGATTGGCATTGGTTTGGAAGGGATCCTCGTTGTTTGGTGGTCACCGGCGGTAGATTCCGGTGACCGGAGTTCTAAAGAAAGGGGGGTTTTCTGTGGCTTTGATGGAGAAGGAAGAAAAAAAGAAGGAAGAGGAAGAGAGAAGGGAAGCTGAAAGGCCGGCGACCACCGTGGAGGGCGGTGGCCGCCATGGCCGTCTAAGGTTGAAGGTTGAAGATGATGAAGGAATGGGAGAAGAGAAAGGGGTTCGGGGGCGGCTAGGTTTAGGGAAATATGTAAATGACAAAATCGTTCAGACACAAGCCTTTTATAGGCCATGCGTCCGAGGTGATCTGGGCCGTTCAATTTGTGAAGATCAACGGCTCAGGGAGGCGTTACTTATACGACGCCGTTTTGTGACAAACGAGACTTAAGCCCTTGACCCTTGGATTAGATCAAACGGACGGCTCGGATTATTCCTTTCTTCTCAATTAATTAAAGAAATCAACTAATTATTCTCACCGTTAGATTACCTAGTATGAACGGCTGAGATTAAAACCAATTAAAGATCAGGCAGGCCAATTCATTGGGCCAATTCACTGGGCCAAACGATTGGATTTTAATTGGCCCAGTTTTAATCAAACCTATGTATTTTTGTATTTTCTGGTATTTAACTATTTTTATGTATTTTCTTTTATATTTTTTTTCTTTTTCTTTTATGAAAAATTATAAAACCTAATTTCCTACTTACTCTAATTATTTAGTATTTTTGGCAATTTTCTACTATTTTTCCCTAAATTTCCACTACTTAACACTATTTTTGCTAATTTTCTTAAAATCTAACTAATTAAACTAACAAATTAATTACCTAGCCTATTATTTTGAATTTTTCTAATTTCTACTTATTCAAACACAAAAGTATAGCTAATTTCAATCAAAGCAAGTAATTGCACTCAAAAACATTTTAGTTTTGGAATTATTTGCCTAGTGCAAAAATCATGTGCTCACAGCTGCCCCTCTTTGCTCGGGAACACGAAGAGTTTCAGTGCAAAGACAAGTGAGCAGTAATGAGAGATTTTTGCACACCGACACATTCCATGAAAGCATTTTTGAAAACCTTTTGACCGCACCCTGCTTTAGAGGTTGCCTACATATCCTGGGCTAAACAGGAATCAGGTCAGTGTAGTTCGGGAAGGTCTGGCAGTTTTAAAACTACCAGACTCACTGTTGCATTGACACTGTTGAGACCTGCTGACTTACTCCTTATTACACCGGGGGGGGGAATGTAAAATGAAGAAGCTATTCTAAGCTAAGATCCTACAATTACAATTGTTCCTAATCTAGCTTTTGCTCTTCTTCCCTTTCCGGTGATGCAGAATCTTCCTTTTTTGTTGATTTTCTTTGGATGCTGACTCTTTTTTTTGTTGATTTTCTTGTTTTCCCTTTTTTTTTTGATTTGATTTAACTGGTATTTCTTGATCCTGAGCTGAACCTGCTCAAAACAAAACAACAAACTACCTTTTTTCTTTTTCTGCCCCAGTGTGGGCTTTTAACTGTATAAACCATGATGTGCAGAAATGTATTCCCGTATTAGAAGGTGGGCACCTAACAGAATTTAAACGTGCAATGCAAAATGCAGAAAAATATTCCCGTATTAGAAGGTGGGCACCTAACGGAATTTAAAAATGCAAATGCAGAAAATATTCCCGCAGCCTAAGGACTGGGGAGTGGATTTCAAAAGATGTTACCTTCCTCTTTTTGGTATTTTCTTTTTTTTTACCAACTTATCTCTTGCCTGTGAATTTCTCCACTTATCCAGCAGACTTTCTCTTTTTGGCAGAAATTAAACGTGCAATGCGATGCAGAAAAATATTCCCGTATTCGAAGGTGGGCACCTAACGGAATTTAAACGTGCAATGCGATGCAGAAAAATATTCCCGTATTCGAAGGTGGGCACCTAACAGAATTTAAACGTGCAATGCGATGCAGAAAAGTATTCCCGTATTTGAAGGTGGGCACCTAACAGAATTTAAACGTGCAATGCAAATGCAGAAAAGTATTCCCGTATTAGAAGGTGGGCACCTAATAGAATTTAAACGTGCAATGCGATGCAAAAAGGTATTCCCGTATTCGAAGGTGGGCACCTAACAGAATTTAAACGTGCAATGCAAATGCAGAAAAATATTCCCGTATTTGAAGGTGGGCACCTAACAGAATTTAAACGTGCAATGCAAATGCAGAAAAGTATTCCCGTATTAGAAGATGGGCACCTAACAGAATTTAAACGTGAAATGCGATGTAGAAAAGTATTCCCGTATTCGAAGGTGGGCACCTAACAGAATTTAAACGTGCAATGCAAATGCAGAAAAGTATTCCCGTATTAGAAGGTGGGCACCTAACAGAAATTAAACGTGCAATGCGAATGCAGAAAATATTCCCGTATTAGAAGGTGGGCACCTAACAGAATTTAAACGTGCAATGCAAATGCAGAAAAATATTCCCGTATTAGAAGGTGGGCACCTAACAGAATTTAAACGTGCAATGCGATGCAGAAAAGTATTCCCGTATTCGAAGGTGGGCACCTAACAGAATTTAAACGTGCAATGCAAATGCAGAAAAGTATTCCCGTATTAGAAGGTGGGCACCTAACTGAAAATTAAACGTGCAATGCGATGCAGAAAGTATTCCCGTATTAGAAGGTGGGCACCTAACGGAATTTAAACGTGCAATGCAAATGCAGAAAAGTATTCCCGTATTAGAAGGTGGGCACCTAACTGAAAATTAAACGTGCAATGCGAATGCAGAAAAATATTCCCGTATTAGAAGGTGGGCACCTAACAGAAGTTAAACGTGCAATGCGATGCAGAAAAGTATTCCCGTATTAGAAGGTGGGCACCTAACAAAATTTAAACGTGCAATGCAAAAAATGTATTCCCGCAGCCTGAGGACTGAGGAGTGGATTTTAAAAAATGTTACCTTCCTCTTTTTGGTATTTTCTTTTACCAAATTATCTCTTGCCTGTGAATTTCTCCACTTATTCAGCGAACTTTCTCTTTTTGGTATTTTCAATTTTCCACAGTGGTCACATTCACTTTAACGTGATTAGTGACAATTTGTTCCTGCATGAAACAAAATTTATTAGATATAAATTGCTGGCAACTGACATCTGCCGTCCCCACTTCTTATTGCTTCCTTTGTTTTTGCTTTTCTCATGCTGCATGACTTTCAACTGCTTGTCCCTTGCAAACTCTTTTTTTTGTATTTTCTCATTTTTCTATTTTTGTTTTGTTTTCTTTTCCTTTGGCCATGTTTGCCAAGCTTCTTTTATTTCCTTCCCAACTCTTCCTTCTTTCTGACCCAGTGTTGTTTCAGCTTCCGTCGTCAGGAGCTGGTAGTTAGCTCTCAAAAGGTAAATAATGAAATGCAGAAAAATGAAAGAAAGGTAAGGGTGTTTTGGAGAGATGATAGAACTTATCTGGGTATTTGCTGGCTGATTCCGCTGACCATGCCATGTATTTAAACTCTGACCCAGTTCGTTCCAATCATTATTCTGTCTCCGAATTGTTTCCAACCTAAACCGATACTGTTTTTGTTACCTTTTCTCTTTCTGATGGTCCTCATGATCGCTCTACGGTGCCTCGAAAGGTTTTCACCAATAGAACTCTCTCATTTATTCTCTCAACCTCACAATCGTCTCGCAGTGCCTGTTAAGGTTTTCACTGACAAGACTCTCTCATTTTATTTCTCTCAAACTCACAGTCGCCTCACGGTGCCGGTTAAGGTTTTCACCGATGAGACTCTCTCATTTTTTTTATTTTTTTCATTTTTCCTTTTTGTATTTTGTTTTCTGCACCACGGGTATTATTCGATGCTTCGCTCATCCTTTATTGCATTCGTTATCATTTCAGAATTAATCAGAAGGTCTTTCTTTGGACTGTAATGTGGCTTTTGGATGGGTTAAGAAAGAAAGGTATAAAGGCTCAAAATCTCACGAGAGTTTAAAAATAATTACAACTCTCGGAATTATTAAACATAACTTCTGCCCCAGTTTCAATATGTGGGGAATTTTTAGATTTTTTCTTTATTGTGACTGAACCTCGGAGAGGCTGCCTACGTACCCTTTCGGGATCAAGTCAGACGTAGTTCATCCAACTTCATTAGTTAGATGGATTTCTTTTTGACTTTTTTCCGATTTTTTTTGTCTTTTTCTCTTTTCTTTCATTCATCATTTTCTATTTTTCCTCCTTTTTTTCATTTTTTTTTCATCAATCGGCAATTTTGATCTTATTGCGCTAAAGCGATTCCGAGAGAGGGATATGAAAGAATATATTTATTAGGGCTCAAAGGGGTTATCAATGGATAAAGTGTTTGGATAGAGAATAAAACGCCTTCGTCATTTCGATTCCAAAATCACAACACAATACAAAACACATAATTGAAAAGGAATCATACATAGTATCTTTTGACTGCATCTGAATTGATAGCAGTCTCTACGCACTTTCCTTCAACATCTGTTAAATACAATGATCCATTGGACAACACCTGTGATACCACAAACGGTCCATGCCAATTTGGTGCAAACTTGCCCTTTGCTTCGGCCCAATGTGGTAAGATACGCCTCAAAACAAGGTGTCCGACTTCAAACTTTTGAGGTCGTACCTTTTTATTATATGCTCTAGCCATTCTTTGTTGATACAACTGCCCATGGCAAACTGCGGCCAACCTCTTCTCATCAATCAAACTCAACTGTTCCAAGCGGGCTTTTACCCATTCATCGTCATCTATCTCAGCTTCAGCTATAATCCGTAATGACGGTATTTCTATTTCTGCGGGTATAACAGCCTCGGTTCGATACACCAGTGTATAAGGTGTGGTTCCGATAGAAGTACGCACTGTCGTGCGGTAACCCATGAGAGCAAAGGGTAACTTTTCATGCCATTGCCTGGATCCCTCCACCATCTTTCAGAGAATCTTCTTGATATTCTTATTCGCCGCCTCTACTGCACCATTCGCTTTTGGCCTGTAAGGTATGGAATTGCGGTGTGTGATCTTAAATCTTTCACAAACTTCCGCCATGAGATGACTGTTCAGGTTGGCTCCATTGTCCGTGATAATTACCTTGGGAATTCCAAATCGGCATATAATATTTTCATGCACAAAATCCACCACCGCTTTCTTCGTCACTGCCTTGAATGTCTTAGCTTCAACCCACTTGGTGAAATAGTCGATTGCAACCAGAATGAACCTGTGCACATTAGAAGCGGCTGGATCTATTGGGCCGATAACATCCATGCCCCAAGCAACAAAGGGCCAAGGTGCTGACATTGTATGCAACTCATAAGGCGGGGAGTGGATCGGATCCCCATGTACCTGGCATTGGTGGCATTTCTTTACATACCTGATACAGTCACGCTCCATGGTGAGCCAGTAATACCCAGCTCTCAAAATCTTCTTTGCTAAAACATATCCGCTCATGTGGGGTCCACATACTCCGGCATGTACTTCAATCATGATTTCGTCTGCTTGTTGTGCATCCACACACCGCAATAAGCCCAGATCTGGTGTCCTTTTGTATACCACTCCTCCACTGAGGAAAAATCCATTGGCTAGACGCCTGATGGCTCTCTTCTGGTCTCCGGTGGCTTGCTCCGGATATTTGCCAGCTTTCAGGTATTCCTTGATATCATGATACCACGGCTCTCCATCTGACTCTTCTTCCACAGCGAAGCAATAAGCATTTTGATCACGGACTTGGATCTGAAGCGGATCTATATATGTCTTGTCAGGATGATGCAACATAGAGGACAGTGTGGCCAAAGCATCTGCAATCTCATTGTGCATTCTTGGGATGTGCTTGAACTCTATAGACCGGAATCTTTGAGACAACTCGTGCAAACAATACCGATAAGGTATCAATTTCAAATCTCGTGTCTCCCATTCCCCTTGGATTTGGTGTACCAAGAGATCCGAATCACCCATGACCAAAATCTCTTGAATACCCATGTCAATTGCCATCCTTAATCCCAAGATGCACGCCTCATATTCGGCCATATTGTTGGTACAGAAAAATTGGAGCTGAGCTGTGACGGGATAGTGCTGACCCGTACTTGAAATGAGTACCGCTCTGATACCAACGCCCTTGCTGTTGACGGCTCCGTCGAAGTACATTTTCCATCCTGGTTTCTCATCTTGCTCCATCTCCTCGACAATCATTGCCTCTTTATCCGGAAAGTGCGTCTTCAATGGTTCATACTCATCATCCACCGGATTCTCAGCTAAGTGGTCTGCAATAGCTTGTGCCTTCATTGCCGTACGAGTCACATAGACAATGTCAAATTCTGTGAGCAGAATCTGCCATTTGGCCAATCTTCCCGTAGGCATAGGCTTCTGAAATATGTACTTGAGAGGATCCAGTCGTGATATCAAGTATGTGGTGTATGCTGACAAATAATGCTTTAACTTCTGAGCTACCCAAATCAACGCACAACAAGTCCTTTCAAGTTGAGTGTATTTCACCTCATAGGATGTAAACTTCTTGCTGAGGTAATATATGGCTTGCTCTTTCTTACCTGTCTTGTCATGTTGACCGAGTACACAACCGAAGGAGTTATCCAGCACTGTCAGATACAAAATCAAAGGTCGCCCTGGTTCTGGAGGAACTAACACCGGAGGATTGGCCAAATATTCCTTGATCTTGTCAAAGGCTTCCTGACACTCGTCGGTCCATTTCACTGCTGCATCTTTCTTCAACAACTTGAAGATCGGCTCACACGTTGATGTCAATTGAGCAATGAACCGACTAATGTAATTCAACCTTCCTCGTAAACTCATGACCTCCTTCTTGTTCTTCGGCGGAGGTAGACTTTGAATAGCCTTGATCTTTGATAGATCCAGTTCAATACTTCGCCGACTCACTATAAACCCTAGTAATTTCCTTGAAGGTACTCCAAAGGCGCATTTTGCAGGATTGAGCTTTAAATTGTACCTCCAGAGTCTTTGGAAAAACTTTCTCAAATCTCTCACATGATCAGGTTGTTTCCTGGACTTTATGATGACATCGTCCACATACACTTCAATTTCTCGATGCATCAAATCGTGGAACATTGTGGTCATCGCCCTCATGTAAGTTGCCCCGGCATTCTTCAATTCAAACGACATTACTCTGTAACAGTACGTTCCCCAAGGTGTAATGAAGGCAGTTTTCTCAGCGTCTTCTTCGTCCATCAGGATCTGGTGATAACCGGCATAACAATCCACAAACGAACCGATTTCATGCTTGGCGCAATTGTCGATCAATATGTGGATGTTTGGCAATGGGAAGTCATCCTTCGGACTGGCTTTGTTGAGGTCTCTGTAGTCCACACACACTCTGGTTTTGCCATCTTTCTTTGGGACCGGCACAACATTTGCCAACCAGGTGGGGTACTTGGTAACTCTTATGACCTTTGCCTCAAACTGCTTATTCACCTCTTCTTTTATCTTCACACTAATGTCCGTTTTGAATTTCCTTAACTTTTGCTTTACCGGCCGACATTCAGGACAGATAGGCAACTTGTGTACTACCAAATCAGTGCTAACCCCGGGCATGTCATCATAGGACCAGGCAAAGATGTCCTTAAATTCATGTAACAACCTTATCAATTCATCCCTGAGGGGTGCCTCCAAATGTACACTAATCTTTGTTTCTCGGACATCATTTTTGCTCCCCAAATTTACAGACTCCGTATCACTCAGATTCGGTTTGGGTTTTTCCTCATATTGTTTCATGTCCTTGCTTATTTCCTCCAGGGCTTCCTCATCCTCTCATTCTATTTCGCTATCTTCCTCAATTTCTTGTATGGTAACATGATTGTCAGAACTGGGTCTAGAATCCTTCACGCATGACATGGCATCGGAATCAACACATGCAAAACTGTACAAAAGGAAAAATAAAGAAAAATAAGGCAAAAGTGAAGAAAAGGAAAACTGCATTTCATTGATAAAAAGAACGAACAAAGTTCGGGATACATGGTGATTTTCTTTTCATGAGGGGGATGGGAAAACTATAAAAATAACAACTTTTGGGAAAGCAATGATGAAATTTTGGAGCTAACTACCAAGACTCCTTCCTGATAGGGAAAGGAGTAGCTTCCCAATTGTTCAACATGATTCCAGGTCCCATAAACTGCACATCCATTTTGCTTGTGCCTTCCCCCGCCTCGACCATATTCACTTCCCAAAACATCTTCTCAAAACTCAGCATTTCTTCATCAAGTTGAGTCTCAATGCACTTTATCGCAGCAGATGTCCGATATCTTGTACCAGGCCTGACGAAGGTGTCGTATATTTTGGGTATGGGTTTAGGCAAGGTCCAGTTCTTTTTGGCTTTTGAGGCTCTCTGGATGTCGGAGAAGGTGGGTTTCAACCCTAAGCCGAATGTACCTTTGTTTTCTGGAAGCTGAACCGGCTGAATAACTCCTTGCAATGGTTTGCCCAATCCCTTCCCTGGTGCAAATCCGTTTCTAAGCATTTCTTTGGCCACCATCACAGCAGTTGGTGCCATCATAGGGATTGGCAACTTTTCCCCTTCAGCAATTCTGTTTACTACAATAGCATCTGTCACTTGATAAACCCAAGGACCTATATCCCCGTCAGTATCATCAAATGGTGTCACCACATTACAATCATTTTCTTCCCCATGGA
Source organism: Nicotiana noctiflora (assembly GCA_032618575.1). Lineage (NCBI taxonomy): Eukaryota > Viridiplantae > Streptophyta > Magnoliopsida > Solanales > Solanaceae > Nicotiana > Nicotiana noctiflora. The sequence goes on along the minus strand of JASVEL010003743.1, from coordinate 451,232 downwards.
CTACAATCTCCTGCTGTTCCCACTCAAATTTGACCATCTGGTGTAAAGAAGATGGTACTGCCTTGGCCGCGTGAATCCAGGGTCGGCCTAACAACAAGTTATATGACACAGCAATGTCGAGCACCTGGAACTCCATAGTAAAATCAACGGGACCGATGGTCACTTCCAAAATAATATCTCCCAATGTGTTTTTACCCCCACCGTCAAACCCTCTCACGTTTATATTGTTCTTCCGGATTCTATCCGGACTGATGTTCAGCTTCCCTAAAGTCGACAGCGGGCAAATGTTAGCGCTTGATCCGTTGTCTATCAATACCCTGGTCACTACTGACTCTTCACTCTTTACCGTAAGGTACAATGCCTTATTGTGCTCAGTTCCCTCCACCGGCAGCTCCTTATCAGAGAATGTGATCCTATTAGACTCGAAAATTTTGTTGGTAATCTTTTCCAAGTGGCAAACTGAAATCTTTTCCGGAACATGAGCCTCATTTAGAATCTTCATAAGAGCCTTCCGATGTTCTTCTGAATGTATTAGCAAAGATAGCAAAGAGATCTGGGCAGGGGTCTTCCTCAACTGCTCAACCACCGAGTACTCTTGTGACTTCATCTTCTTAAGGAATTCCTCTGCTTCCTCTTCGGACACTGGTTTCTTCAATTGGCTCTCTTTTACTGCTTTCATTTTTCTCAATTCTTCTGGAGCAAAGCATCTCCCAGACCGGGTGAGACCATGGGTTTCATTAACTTCCCCAGAAACCTCCTTTCCTTTATAAACTACTGCTACCTTGTTGTAGTTCCAAGGTACAGTCTTTGTGCTCACCACCGGCATTTGCACTACCGGTTTTATGATTACTGGCTCTGTACTTGCGCCTTTCACAGTCACAATCGTCTTTGCGCCTGGCACTACTACTTTCAAACCTGCCACCACTACTGGCTTTCCTGCCTGTTCTTTAACAATCACTTTCTCTTTCACGACTTCCTTTTCTGCCTTGCCACTTGACTTTATCATCATCACAGCCTGAGACGGTTTCTGACTGCTGTCACCTTGCACCAATTCTATCATGTGTGTCTCGTGGTGATTTTGGCAGCGGATTCTGGGTAATGTTCGGGGCTTCTGGAGCCTGTACTTCAATTCTCCTCTCATCAATGAGATCCTGAATGGCATTCTTCAACTGCCAACATTTTTCAGTATCATGGCCCAGTGTTCCCGAACAGTATTCACATCTAACCGAAGGATCAAGATTTTTCGGGGGTGGGTTTGGAACTTTAGGTGCAACTGGGCTTAGCATCCCCAACTCCTTCAACCTATGATAAAGGCTGGTATATGATTCCCCGAGAGGGGTGAACGTTTTTCTTGCCTTGTTTCTCCACTCAGAGTCAGGCCTGGGCTTATTTTGGTTTCTGTAAGGTTTAGAGGTCGGGTATGTGTTTTGGGTGTGGTAAACATTGTGTGGAGCTTGAGCTCTCCACACATGGGGTGGTGGTGGTGGGTAGGCTTGGGCTTGTGGGTGGTGGTAATGTGGGACTATTGGTGGGTATGGTGGTGGTGGTGGGTTATATGGGCTTGATATGTTGTATGGGTTTGGCGGATAAGATGGTGGTGGTGGATTATATAGGGTTGATGGGTTTGGTGGGTGCTGGTGGTAGGGTCTTGATGGGTGATGATGCGGGTTACGACTCCATGGCCTGCTCTCTACAGTTGCTACCTCTTCCTTTTTCTTCTTTCCCATAACTCCCCCGTTTCCAGTTTGTATAGCCTGATTGGTGGCCTTGATGCCCGAAAAACTCATGATTTTATTTGTTTTTAATCCTTCCTCTACAAAGCTTCCCATTTTCACGACTTCATTGAAACTCTTCCCAATCGTCGACACTAAATGACCGTAGTATGTAGGCTCCAAAGCCTGTAGAAAACAATCCACCATCTCCCCTTCCTTCATGGGTGGATCTACTCTTACAGCATGCTCCCTCCATCTGAAACCGAATTCTCTAAAGCTTTCCCCTGGCTTCTTCTCCATTTTTGTAAGGGATAGCCTGTCAGGTATGATCTCCAAATTGTATTGAAAGTGACTTGCAAAGGCTTGTGCTAGGTCATCCCAGACGAACCACCTTGTATGGTCTTGTCGAGTATACCACTCTAAAGCTGAACCACTCAGACTCTGGCTGAAGTACGGCATCAATAACTCATCTTTACCTCCTGCACCTCTTATCTTGCTACAGTATCCTCTAAGATGAGCTACCGGATCCTCGTGTCCGCTATACATGTCGAATTTTGGCAACTTGAATCCTACGGGAAGTTGCACCTCGGGAAATAGACACAGGTCCTTGTAGGCTACACTCACTTGCCCTCCTAGCCCTTGCATAGTGCGGAAAGCATTCTCCAGACTTTTCACTTTTCTGGCCATCTCTTCCTGCCCGGCATTCTTAGCAATTCTTTCTTCACTTGTTTCTATCAACGGAGCATGAGACTCATGTTGTCGGAAGGTTGGCTCTGGAGGGTAGTAGTGAGGATCATGTATATGAAACATCGGTTCACCGGAGGATTTGTGCATAGCAGCGGGTGGAGGTGCCACATACACGGGAGCAACTTGGGGTATGTGAGATGGTGCTTGTTTGACTGGAGGTGGTGGTACCTGGGAGGTGGAGGCATAGTAGTGAGGGTAATCGGGGTAGGTAGAGGATGAGTTCATTGTAGGTGGTTCAGGGTTGGGGTTGGCCGGAGGGACATATGTGGGGTTGGCAGGGTAAGCTGGTAGTGGTTGACCTCTAGACCAGGCCTGGTACATCTCGGCCATCTGCTGCCTCAGCTTGTACATTTCCTCCTTCATTCCTTCCACATCCACAATCTCTTCTTCGTGAGCAGGATCCACAATAGTTGCCTCAATTTCCTGGGACACAGCTTTCGCCATCTTTTTGTATCTGGTGTTGTATGGGTGGGTAGCCATAATGCCAGTTGCCTAAAGAATCTGAATCCACAAGCATCAACACCCGTTAGTTGTAAGCGCATAAAATGCAACGACTTTTAAAAAAAAAACAGACACAATTCCTCTAGTCGCTATGCATCATCCCGACTGCTGCTCATTTGGACCAATCACTTTCTCTTTTCCGCCCTTTTCTTTTCTTTCTTTTCCTTTTTTTTTCCTTTCTTTCTCTCTCTTTTTTTTTCTTTTTCTTCTTTTTCTTTTGTTTTTCTCTTTTTCTTGTTTTTTCTTTCTTTTTCTTTTTTTTCTTTTTCTTTTCTTGCTTTTTCTTTTTCCCTCTTTTTCCTTGTCATTTTCATAATTACGTTCCTATTTATTTGCCTAGCGAATTTAAAGGAAATAACATAAAGCAAAAGAATTGATAACAACACTTGTTTTTTCATTGATAATCCAAAACATTAATTACAAGGTGATGTTTTAAAGGAAAAAATATAAAAGATGATGCATGCCCTATGAGTACATTAATGCACCTAGTGCCCGCGATGCATCGTTCGGCCTTGCCGCGGGCCTATATGCTAATCCCCTTTGGAGCCTATCTAGGTCAGCCATGACTTGTTGCACGAAAAACTTCACTGCGGATACAAAGGTCCTTCGAGACATATCTTCACACAGTTGAGTCTTCCGGGTGATGTATTGGGCAATGCGAACAATCTTTTCTCTGATGACCCCTTTTTCTTGCAATAACCGGCTTATTTGTTGAGTGCGAGCATCCAAGGTATGTTGGTTGTCTTTTTGCACTTGTTGCAGCTCCAATTCTAATCTAGCCATAGTCGTGTAACAGTGTTTTCTCTCTTCTTCAAGATCTTTGATGATCTTGTTACTCTTGACCGTGGCTGAAATTATTTTCTTTCTAAGCTGAGCTACCTCAAAATCGTGCTTGTCTTGTAGTTTTCGAACCAACTTGGCTCTTTCCTCAGCATCTCTGTCCATTTGCTTCCGAGCCCTGACTAACTCTTTTTCAGCTTTGTCCAAATCGAAGCTATAGTCATTTACTTTGAGCCGGAGAATCTCAATTAACTTTTCATCCCGGGCTGAGCGAACTGGGGTCTCGGATGCAATTTTCATTTGAGCCATTTGAGCCTTCAACATATCATTTTCTTTCTTCAGCTGTTTCTTCTCCACTTCATCGGATGCTGCCTGTAAACCGCCTTCGAAATGGAGATTTCTCAATTTATCCTTCAATAGACTGATTTTGGCCTTGTATTCTTTTTCCTTGGCCACCCATTTCTGATTCTCCTCGGATTGCTCTATCAGGTCTTGCAAGTGAGGTCTCTTCGAATGACCTTCGTGTTCAACCCCTCATCGGTACCATGTGGAGTATCCAGGTGATATCTCCCCCTTTGCTCTATTCGGCACACAAGTATCAATCTTCAGATTTTGGCACTCATTCCAGATTTGCCGAATTTTTGCTTCCGGAAATTGCCCGTCAGGACCAATCTCCACAGCTTGCACACTGAGATCCCCATCCCTCGGAATAATTTGACACCGACCCAACTGTCGCAGGGCTCTGTATGGGGCATAAGGTTGTATACTCTTCAAACCCATGATCAAAAATGGCGATCCCTCCGTTGGCATGTATATCACCTCGTCAAGAGGTAACCAGTCATACGTCCAATCGATTTGACCGTCAGTTAGTGATCGAAGATACACAATCCAACCTTGGACTCCCTCTGGCAACTTTACTTCTTTTGTCCTCGTATTGAACTCTTCCAAACATGTCCGTTCGGCTGAACCATAGCTCGAGAACGAAGGGTGGTGGCATAGATGTTCAATTAGCCAGATTTGCAAGATCAAGTTACACCCTTCGAAGAAGTTGGCCCCCGCTTTACACGCAGTCAGAGCACGGTAGATGTCCGCCACAATCATTGGGGCCAGAGTACAGTTTTCTTGTACTATCAGTGTAGTAGCTACCCCGGCGACTTTTATATTGATATGTCCATCTTTCCTCGGGAATACAACAACTCCGAGAAATGCCACCAAAAATGCGAACCTCCGGTGTTCCTCCCATTTCGCTCGGTTGGACTTACAGCATAACTTGTTGGTGAGGTCATTGAAACCCCCAACGTGTCCAAACCTACTGTAGATGAAGCTTTAAAGAACAAAACCCATCGGCCAGATCTTCATTGTGAACATTCCGGGCAATTTTCAAAGAGTCGAGGAAGCGATGTACTGTTACCGTCCTCGGAGATACCGGGTATTTTCCTTTCAGCGGGACCTCAGTCTTCCCGATGTAGAAGGCAATCTCCTCCAAAGTAGGTGTAAGTTCAAAATCTGGGAAATGAAATACGTTGTATGTCAGATCCCAAAACGTGACCAACGCTCTAATCACATCACCTCGAGGAACCATGTCTAGTAATCTCGTAAGGCCTTTTAAATACCCTTTGACCCAGTCTTGACCATCGGATCCCATGTCCTGCCACCATAATTTCACCTCCAATGGGATTTTATTTAGGGAAAAATGTTCATTCATTATCGTGCTCGTCCTGCACATTTATTAAGGCGAATTTATTTTGAAAAAAGGAAAATCTTTTTCAATGCAAGTTTTTCAATTTTTAAAGGAAAGAAAAGAAAAATGACTTTCGAAGTGGCCATTTTTGCCAAAACAGCCTTCCGGCGTCCTTTCGAAACATTCGGCCATTTCCAAAAATAGCAATCACCTCGATTATTCGAAAGGAAAATCTTTTTTTGGTCTTTTTCTAAAAGTGTGGTTGGACCCGTTTAAGCGTTGCCTACGTATCCCACCTAATGGCGAGAATCAAACCTGCGTAGTTCGGTCAGATTATTTGACCAATTATCAAAAAATGTTCCACCTATTTTTTCAAGTTTTCAAATTTTCCAGGTACCTATTTTCTATAACTCTTATTTTCCTCCCTCTCTTTTTTTTCTTTTTCAACAATTTTTCTATCCTCGGGATTTCCACCGGTCCGCATAACGATCAAGGACAATAAAAATGCAACACATAACATGCTCGGTCTTTTCCAATACCGGGTCACCTATCCTAGACGGACCCAACCCCTGTGTTGAGTCCCCTAAGTCAAATATGATGCAAATAATCGTCCTAGACCTATGTCCAAAATCTTACGTGTACCCGAGCGGACAACTCGAATCGAGGAGGGGGCTACGTACTGGTGACCCGCGGAGTCAATCGGCTATGTAACTTATCCGGCCTCTATTTTCTTAATTTGGGGTGACTTTAATAGAAAGGGGAGTCTCAACCAGTAAGCACATCCCCGGGGGTGAAGAAGAGAAGGATTTTCGGCACAATTTTTATATACGATCCACATAATATCAAAGCGATAAAGCACATAGCATGTTGTTCAAATCATATAATGAAGTCAAACAATATCACGAACGGCAATTCTCTGTATTAACTGTTATATGCTCTACACACTTTCTATGCTTAACTGCTACCTGTTGTCACACCTCCTTTTTACTACCCCAACACTTATAGCATATGAATACGCTCGTAGGGTATACCCCGACGCTCAAATACCCGAAACGGATAAAATAACGTAAGGAAAGGAGTTTTTCCAATTAAAGGACAATCGGTTCGGGATTTTATTAGAGATTAATCAGAGTCGCCACTTGGGAATGACAATGGTGTCCCAAGTCACCGGTTAATCCCGAATCCGAGGAATTTTGACTCTTATAAATGTCTGCGAAGCAGAGATCCGGATAAGGAACTCTATTAACCCGGGAGAAGGTGTTAGGCATTCCCGGATTCCGTGGTTTTAGCACGGTCGCTCCACTGTCGTTCTCGACTTTTGTTTGACTCAATTATAGGTTTTAACAACATAATATGCTTTTACGTTAAGTATTATTTTAGGAATTTGCGGTATCGCGAAAACACGCCTCGAGTCATACCGCAACCAGTACGCCTATGACTTTTGGTGTATTTCAGCTTTACCGAGATTTGGATTTGAGTCGCACCAAGTGCACACTCATTCATAGGAAGGTATATTAAAATCGTGCCTTAAGATAGTTTATATCGGCTTTTAACTTTGGGAGAGGCTATGGAATTCGCTATTAGCCTCCCCGGTTTTACTATGTCATCTTATTACTAAATGGGGGCCCCGCTTATTATTCGGGTGAGGCTCGTCCCAATTTTATTAAAGTCCGATCCTATTTCGTTCAACTATATTTGCTATATTGTTTTTGCCTTAGCCGATTTTGTATCATTAAACATTCCAGGCCCGTTATTTTCTGTTGTTTATTGGGCCTGGGCTCTTCACTTGCTCAGACAGCATTCGATCCACCCAGGTCTCCGAGACCCAGGCTTGTTTTTGGGCTTTTAATCAGCGGACCAATCAGTTTCATATTGCAGTCCAGGCCCACGTTACACATAGGGCCCAAACCAAAATTGTAATAACAAAAGTATATCACATAATTCATATGAAGAATCAAATACTCAGAAAAACGAAATCGGATCATTTTTATTCAATTTTCAGAAGATGAAAACCACTATACAATATAATCAATACTTACACCAGATTACTACTAATTGATCTATATATGGCTGGATTACTGTTGTTCCTTTATTTTCTGCCAAAGGGCATATAACATCGTAGAAATTACTTATACTAAGAAAGGAAGAAAAAGTGATTCAACTATATGAGACAGTGCTTAAACAATCTAATTACTTACTAATGTCAACTAAATTATCCAGGACAAAGTGATCTGTTTATATGTACACAAGTATATTATTGATTCTAGTTCAATTTAGCTTATGAGATGTCATGAACCCAGTCTCGAATGAATTACTACTTCTTCTAACTATTCTTCTCTTTTGGACTTGTTGGTATCTAGAAGCGGATTCACTATTATGATCAACCATTGTTATTTAATATGAGCTGAACTTATTTGATGTTATTAAAGCTAGTTTCACCTCGGTTATTACTTCAATCAGGTTGTTTCATTCTTAAACTTACTCGAATCTGATTGTCAACTTCCAAATCTTATTACCTACGTGAGTTGGCTAGACTTGCTATTACTGATTTATATCAGAGTTATTTAGCCTTGTTTTATGATTCTCACCTATTTAACTAAGTGATGTATAACTATGATTATACTACTACTATACTACTACTATTATACTACCTATTACATCATTTTTTGTTTCTGTTTTCATACTACTACCTGCTTCACTACATGAAATTTAGATCTAAGCTATATTAAACTATCAATCAAAGAGATAAATTAAACTACAGCATAACGATTGATTTCAACATCTTGAACTTCATTCCATTTAAGCTTTTTCAACAATTACATCTTCAGTTGAACAAGGAAATGTACCTGGTTCAGCAAAAATGGGAGCCGATGAGTTCTAAGGGAATAAGAGATAAGCAAAGCAGAGACTCAAGCAACAAATGCAACAGTAGAATCTGAATCTCTAAGGAGTAGAAAATCACAGCAACAAGCAACAGAATCCAAGCAACAGAAAACCCAGACCAATTTGAGCAGAAGAACCCAGCAAAACCAATAGAAATAAGCAAGCTCTAACCCGAGAATTCCCAGAAAAATTATTACTATATTGCTATGTTTTCTCTGAACCTTCTTCTTAACAGCTAGCCTAGAAATGATTTTTCAGATTGCTCAGAATTTGGAACCCCCTTTTTCAGCCCTTTTTTAGAGGTATATATAGTTGAGTAAGGGCTGATGACTTGGGGAGAAAGTTTGGGATTAATCCCACTTCTCCCCCTCCTAAAATTATGAAATACCCACTTTAGTCCCTAAATCAGTTACCAGAAATCCTTCCAGCATGTGCTGGAAGGTTCTAAAGATTCCTTTTAGGGGCTTTTTACCAATGTGACCTTAGGGGTTTGAGCTTTTTACAGATTTTCCTTTTTAGGGAGACCATTATACCCTTAAATCTCTGCAAAATTGCAGAAATCATGGGTACAAAGGACTCCCTTACCCTCTTAGGTTCTAAACTATTTACTGTTTTTCCTTTTTAACTCCCAATTGTGCCCCTAAGGGCACTGCTGATTTACTAGCCTACCTAGGTCAGATTTCAGCTTCTTTTGAACTTATTTAACTAATAGCCAGCCCTTGCATTGGTATTTAAGGGCTGGCCAGTTCTATTTTAAGAAACTATTTCAATTTTAGCCACTTTGAACTAATTTTAGTCAATTAAGACCAATTTATTCCATTTTAAAGCTAATTGCAGGTCTAGCCTGCTTTGTTATTAAAGTTAAACTTATTTAAAGGCTAGCCAGTCTCAAGTTGAGACTTAGCTTTGGCTATTAAAGCCAATTACTGAACAGCTGGGCCCAAAACCTTTACAGGTTTGGCCACTTTGCTGTTCAGGGCTCTAAAGAGAGCCTGGGCTAGTCTGCATTTGCAGACCTAGCCATTTTGCACAACCAGCCACTTTTAAAGTGGGTTGTGTGTTAGGGCTTTATAGAATTGGTCAACCCTTTGCAAGGTTGACCATTCTTAGGCCAATTATTTAACTTATAACCTATTTTATTCATTTTCAGTTAATACCTGTTTAAAAACTAACCAATTAGTGAGACCTAGCACTAACAGCTATACCCAATTCACCTAAAGTATGGTAGGCCCTTAACAGTGCTCAACTAACATGGAACTATTGCAGTTTTAGCCATTTAAACATATAATTGCACCCATAACCATATGAAACCTAACAATGTTTATCAACTAATTAAAATTCAGAAAAGGGATTTGATAATGTTGAATCTCAACTAATCAACTCACATTGCTCAGGTTCATATAGCAAAGATATCAATTAACATTGAACAGGACTAATTAGAAACAACTTATGTTAAATGACTCACTGAAAGACTCAAACATACTCAAGATTCATGGGCACAGACATGTATGAAAACTCAATTCTCACAAACAGTTAAACTTAAACATGGCTTGATCAGACATGAGAATCAAATTGTCAACCTTAGAACCAGGCTAATGTAGGGAAGAGGAAGCACCAAGAACATGAAAATCTTAATAGAACAAATCCTAATTGAGAATTAAACAATTAAACCAGTACATGAATTAAACATGCATGATAACAGGAGAAAAACTAAACCATGAAAGCTAGAAAGAAGCCCAGTTCTATCATGAATTATTACAACCAGAGGCAACAAGAGTGGTCACAATAACTTAAGCTTGATTTTAAGCATAGGACAAAGATCAAAGGTCATGTGTTTTCCATGAATCAGAACTCAACAGTTAAAATGACACAGAAAAGATGAACTTCTCAATCTTAGAGAAAAAAGCCATGTGATCAGAACAAGACATATAACAGACAAAGTCCTATCACTAACAGGCCCAAAAGAACATGGGGACACGTAGGAGATGAACAAGTTAAGAAATCAGTGTGGTCACAGAGAAACAGACAAGGACTCACAGCATGAGGAGATAAGCAGAAAGGTCCTAGACTAGCATGTGAAGCACAGGATCGAGATAGCAAGAGATATGAAATAGAAATGAAATCAGAAAACCAACATAAACCCTATGACTAACATGCTCAGAGGAACTAGTCAAGAATTTAGAGAAGAAACAGGTCAACAGCTGAGAATATACAAGATTAAAACGAAAGAAGATAAACAAAAGGAAAAGAAACAGAAGATCAACAAGAACAAACCCTAAAAATAACATGCAAAAAACAAAAATCAAAGAAGACAAAACACATCATGCAAGAAAACATAAACACATCACAATAGAAAAGCAGAAAGGGCGGGTACTTAGCTTGGCGGGGTCTGTCCCCCAAGCTTTCCTTATTTTCACTCTCTTTGCTCTCTCAGATTCTCCTATTCTTCTTCTTTGTTCCCTTTCTTTATTTCTTTTCAGACTCTTTTTTTAATTTTCTCTTCTGATTTTCGTTTTAGGCTTAAAGGTGAAGCCTTTTGGGGTTTTGAGTCGTAGAGGGGTATTTGTGAGAGTAAAAGGCGAGGCCTTTAGGTGATTCGAGGTTTAGGGGTCGCCGGAGTTAGGGTTCTGACGACCTTGTTTGGGATATTCGAGGAGCTCGGGGAAGATTCGAGGGAGGTGAATGGTGTAGGGGTGTAGATCAGACCAAGCCGGATCGATTGGCATTGGTTTGGAAGGGATCCTCGTTGTTTGGTGGTCACCGGCGGTAGATTCCGGTGACCGGAGTTCTAAAGAAAGGGGGGTTTTCTGTGGCTTTGATGGAGAAGGAAGAAAAAAAGAAGGAAGAGGAAGAGAGAAGGGAAGCTGAAAGGACGGCGACCACCGTGGAGGGTGGTGGCCGCCATGGCCGTCTAAGGTTGAAGGTTGAAGATGATGAAGGAATGGGAGAAGAGAAAGGGGTTCGGGGGCGGCTAGGTTTAGGGAAATATGTAAATGACAAAATCGTTCAGACACAAGCCTTTTATAGGCCATGCGTCCGAGGTGATCTGGGCCGTTCAATTGGTGAAGATCAACGACTCAGGGAGGCGTTACTTATACGATGCCGTTTTGTGACAAACGAGACTTAAGCCCTTGACCCTTGGATTAGATCAAACGGACGACTCGGATTATTCCTCTCTTCTCAATTAATTAAAGAAATCAACTAATTATTCTCACCGTTAGATTACCTCGTATGAACGGCTGAGATTAAAACCAATTAAAGATCAGGCAGGCCAATTTATTGGGCCAATTCACCGGGCCAAACGATTGGATTTTAATTGGCCCAGTTTTAATCAAACCTATGTATTTTTGTATTTTCTGGTATTTAACTATTTTTATGTATTTTCTTTTATATTTTTTTTTCTTTTTCTTTTATGGAAAATTATAAAACCTAATTTCCTACTTACTCTAATTATTTAGTATTTTTGGCAATTTTCTACTATTTTTCCCTAAATTTCCACTACTTAACACTATTTTTGCTAATTTTCTTAAAATCTAACTAATTAAACTAACAAATTAATTACCTAGCCTATTATTTTGAATTTTTCTAATTTCTACTTATTCAAACACAAAAGTATAGCTAATTTCAATCAAAGCAAGTAATTGCACTCAAAAACATTTTAGTTTTGGAATTATTTGCCTAGTGCAAAAATCATGTGCTCACACCTGTTAATCAATATCTTCTCCCGTTAATGATGTTAGCTCTTTTTCATAATTTCACGAATCCCTATTATTTTCTTAACTTGACTTAGTTTCACCTTATAATTATAAACTGCTGGATTGGTCTCGCTGTGTAGTACTTGTTTATTTTATATTTATATCTCTTTTGGTTCAGTTGGTATTGATTGTAAAGGCTTTGTAGTTTCTACGGTTGATTTGATTGCGTACATTTTGTGTTTGGTACTGATATGGTGGGATTGGGTTACACGCCACAACATGAGGAGCAAGAGTGGATTGATATGGTAGAATAAGGGTGAATATGTGTATACGATGGGATCGGGTTGTACACAACAACAGGTAAAATAAGGGTGGATTAATATGGTGAAATAAGGGTGAATTATAATATTTATACTTATATATTGTGTGATTGGGTTGCGCGCGGCAACAAATCTGATTATTTATTGTTATTGATATTGTTACGGTGGAATAAAGGAGGATTATATGTTGTCTCGTGGGATTAGGTTTCGTGCTGTAAGAACCTATATGTTTCCTTTTTCTGAGCTTTGTTGTTTCCCGGTATTATTACTTGATCTAGTAAAGATTGGTAATTCTGGATGACACTAGTTTATCTTCGAGGATGTAGTTATCATTTTTTGTTAGATGTTTATATTCAGTTCAGTATTTTACATATTGTGTACAGGTTATAGTGTAGGTGACCCGCCTTAGCTCGCACTACTTCGTTGAGGTTAGGCTCGACACTTACCAGTATATGGGATCGGTTGTACTGATGCTACACTATGCACGCTGTGCAAATTTTGGAGTCGATCCCGATGTCGGTTACTAGAGAGCTCGGATCAGATAGCTTACGGAGACTTGAGGTATAGTTGCTCAGCGCTCGTAGCTCCTGAAGCCCCTCCTTGTCCTTATTTAGCTGTGTATCTTCTTTTCGGATATCTTTAAGTTATTTCAGACCTTTATATGTATTATTCTAGCAGCCAATGCACTTGTGATATTAGATTCAGGGATTGTAATAGACTTTTAGTTTTATCTTCCGTATTAACATTTCAGTTATTCCAATTGTCACACGTTATTTCATTCAACTGTTAAAATTGATAATGTGTTCTAACGTTGGCTTTCCTAGTAAGTAAAATCTTAGGCACCATCACAGTCCCGATGATAGGAATTTTGGGTCGTGACAAGTTGGTATCAGAGCACTAGGTTACATATATCTCACAGGTCACAAGCAAATTTAGTAGAGTCTGAAGGTTATGTATGGATACGTATGTACTTATCTTCTCGAGGCTATGGATTTAGGAAAAAATTCTCTTTTTTTCTTCTATATCGTGCAATTTTTATTCTATCGATGATGATTGAATCCTTCTATTCTATTTTATCAGAGATGGCGAGAAGACGCACCGCATCTTCAGCCGAGGAGCAGCTAGAGCCTCCAATGATAGCTCCTGCGAGGGATAAAGGTTGAGGCCGAGGTAGGGGTAGAGCTCAGCCCTAAGCTCATGTAGCAGCACCAGCGGTGGAACTTCGGATGGAGTTTGATGAGAAGGTTCTAGTCTAGACTGTGTCTGTTAGAGCAGCTTAGGTCCTAAAGGGGTTCATCGTAACCCCGGTACTTCAGGATGCTTTGGTCCATCTAGTAGGCCTCATGGAGAGTGTGGTACAGACCAACACATTTCCTGTAGCACCAGTCATCTCTTAGGATGGGGGAGGAGGATAGACTCCTATTACTCACACTCCAAAGCAGATTGCTCCCCAGTTTCAGACTCTAGCAGCTTAGCCCGTTGGGGTAGTTTAGCCGGCTGTTGTGGCGCAGATCGCCGATGGATTAGCTATGTCTTTTGAGGCTTTATGGAGTCCGGATAGGTTTACCAAGCATTTCCCAGTTCACTTCATCGGTGCATCTTTGGAGGATCCTTAAGACTATCTGGACAGTTGTCATGAGGTCTTATAGAACATGGGGATAGTGGATACCAATGGGGTAGACTTTGTAGCATTTCATTTGTCGGGTTCCACCAAGAAATGGTGGAGGGATTATGTTGACTAGGCCAGGTAGGTCTCCGGCTCTTACTTGGGACTATAGTTCTATCAACTATTTCTTGAGAAGTTCCTTCCTATCACTCAGAGAGAGGACCGTCGGAGGTAGTTTCAGCGTCTACAGTAGGTTTCTATGACTGTCTCTCAGTACGAGACTCGATTTGTGGATCAAGCTCGCATGCTATTCTTCTACTTTCTACCGAGAGAGAGGGTAAGGAAGTTTATTGAGGGACTTGTTCAGCCTATTAGGTTGCAGATGTCTAAGGAAACTGGGGTGAGATTTATTTTCAGGCAGCGGCCAATGTTGCCTGGTGAGTCAAGATGATACTTGCTCAGGGACGTCAGGGGTGTCTGACAAGAGACCTCATCATTCCGGTGGGTTTAGCGGAAGACAGGTGTACTTTTGGTAAACGATGTCCTCCTAGGCCATTCCATTACGTGCTTTAGGCATCCCATAGTGCTTTAGGGAGTTCTTATGTGCCTCCTTCTAGACAGCTAACCTATAGTGCACCACCAACTGCTATAAGTGTACCTACTATTCAAAGTTATTACCACGGCTATCCGACCCGTCTGGCTTAGTCTCAGTTTCAGTAGCTATAACACTAGGATGTATGTTTTAAGTGTGGTGGTTTTGGGAATATTAGGAGGACTTGTCCGAGATTGTTGGGTGGCGCCTCAGCAAAGTTCTCGGGCCATGATTCTGGCATCGGTTGCATAATCACCTGACCAGCCAGCTAGAGGTAGGGGTCAGGGAGCCAGAGGTAGAGGCCAGACCGCTAGAGGTGGAGGTTAGGGAGTTAGAAGTGGAGGTCTAGCCGCTAGAGGTGGAGGTCAACCAACAAGAGGTCGTCCTAGAGATATAGTTCAGAGTGGTAGGGTCCAGCTCCGATGTTATTCCTTTCCAGCCAGGCCTGAGGCTGAGTCAACCTATGCAGTTATCACATGTGCTATGGATTTAATGTACCGGGTATTCAAGCCCTATTTGGATTCCTTTGTGATTAAGTGTGACGACCCGACCCGTTGTCACGTAAGTTACCATCCCGTTTCCCCATTTTTTGCTTCCTTATGTTTCATTATAAGAGTCTTGGGTGAAAAAGTTGAAATGGATAGGTTTTAAATGGAAATGAGATAGTCTCTTTAAGGAATGACTTTTATCCCAAACAGGTTTGCGCAATCGGAGAATGCTGTAAACCAGGCATATTTCTTGAACAATCTGACTAATGACAACGTATATTTGATGTTCGCGTGGTTCCCTAGTAGTAAATTCATCATCTGGTCAAAAGATACTCCTCATCTAGTGCTAATCGGATTGAGGGGAATCTATCCTTATGCTCATATAAGGATTATGAGTCAAACTGGTAGAAAGCAGGTTATAACACGAGTTTCCAAAATGGTTCAGTGCAAAGCAAACTTCTAAGGGAATTCCATTCCATTCAAGTTCTAGGCACAACACATGTGGCATCAAAAGATCATTGTGGAGAAAGATACCATCGAGCCAGAGCGATATCATGCCAGCCATGTGCATTTTTACCCATCATGGTTGGTAGATGATATAGTAGGGGATGTCAAGCCAGGGATTAATCTAAAGAAAAAGGTTGTAGACGACGCTCCTGAAGCGCAAGTCTAATATAGGATGATGCATAAAAGGGTCTTCGGGTCAGTAGCTAGGAATTTGAATTAACATAAAGTGGACATAGAAGCAATCAACGAATGTATAGAAATTGCTACTACGTCAATAGAGAGGTTGTAGTATTTGGAGCAGGGGTTGATGGAGCTTAAGGGGAAAATGAGAAAGAGGGTTGCAGGCTATCAAAACATGGATGCCAGAAGGAGGGCTCCTAGCAAGAGCATATCTAATGTTGGACATGCGCGACTTGGGGAATTTGATTGAGGGAGCAAAGAAGGCTAAGCATGGAGAATTTCCCTTTGGGACTAAATAGATTAGCAATTATGTTTTTTTACTTGCTTTCAAGATTCGTTTTAGATTTTGGTTGTAATAAGGGCAAATGTCATTTGTGACTCTTTATTACTATTGTCATTTTAGTAGAGATTTGGTTCATTTATCACATTAATAAAATGACGCAGTTACTGGCATCAATTTTCTCAAAATCTATATGTCTCTTAGGCCTACCTCGAACACAATAAGGCCCCAAATTAGGACGCAAATTTATAATTTTACAATATGTGTTTAAATACCGCTACATCCTTTGAATACACCTTACTGGCTTGTTTACCTTTTGTTTTATTCTTTTCTTTATTTGTTTATTCATATCTCCTAAGGTTGGTTCGTGCATACTACCATCATCAGAATACCACACCAGATCTAGAAGTCCTCGACCTCCTCTATCTCCAACCATCCTAAAATCAAGGGAAAAGCCAGAATAGATTATAGGAGTGGTATCAGGAAAGACAATGCTATGCATACATAAAATGTAGAGACTTCGGATGGTCGTAGTACTTTCTCTTCGAATGGTTATAGGCTATGTTGTCATTCCATGGTCATCGTATAAGTTCTTGACGGTATTCTCCTCTCTGAAGGTGTTCCAATAACCATACTTGCAGCAATAGATTGCAACTCTCGAAATGCCTATACCTATTTTTTGCAACGGTCTAAAGCCCGGTAGGAAGTGTGGAATTTTTCTCCTTGTATTGGAAATACCAACATCCCTAGAAAATAGACAGTGAATACAAAAACTCGTCGGTGAGTCCAACCCAAAGAAATAATGGAAAACTCATCATGGTAAAGGCTGTATGAGTTGTGTTACCCATAACACTCATAGAAGAAATCGAATGATATATAAGACTTCTTCAGACAAACTAAATCACATATTTTCCTGAAACCCATCATTTTCAAGAAACCTCGAGGAGTGCAGTCTTTTGGTACCAACTAACCAGGACTATCCCTTGGGAGCCCAGCGAAACCTCATATTTCTTCTTGAAGGGGAGTCATTTCTATGTCACCATAATGGAAACGTGTCTCTTCTCATCCCAGAACATGGTGGAAGCCTCGATTAATGCATTATTTTGCTGAATGTCTCACATAGAGGGTAAATTCTCGGGGACTTTTTTTAAATGGTTTTTGTCACTTAGTGCAAGATTTTCCCACCAATCTAGAAGCAATGTGGGATATTTTGAACCATGTAACAATAAAAGGGAAACGGGAGCGAGATGTTCATGTAACAGCAAAAAATAGTAAAGACAGGTTTAGTAAAGAAGACTAATTCATATAGACCAAGTTCACTCATGGTAAGAGCCTAAAAATTCCCAACAAAGCTCCCCTTTTTCTCACGATATCGGGTTTCAACACGTGACAACTCTTTTAAGGAATGTGTTGAAAGAGAGAGTCGCTACTTAACGAGTTTGAAGTGCGTTAGGGCACCTATTTGAAAATAACTCAGGTTTAACCAGTTTGTGTCGCCAGAGATCGGGTAAGGGTTCAAACTTACATAGAAGAGAAAGTGTTAGACCCTCTTCGAGGTCCATAACTATGGGTCCCGATCGGACTCGAATTATATGAATTAGTCTATTTGATAAAAAAACAAAGAGAGAGCACAACAATTTAAGAAGTTTATTATAAACAGGTTTTAAACAAAAGGTACAACTATTTTTTGATTCTAGTAGGAAAGAAAGAAAGCGGGGGTACGGGATGGGGGTGGTGTCCTAAATTTTTAGCCTAAAGGATCACCTCGTACAATATAAATTATACTTCGTAACTCCCTCCAGATGGGTGTTACTCATATTATTCAACGGGCACAAACTATCATCTTCTGCTACCTGATTACTATCTTTAAGTTGTTCCCTAAAGCATACTAGTTAAATTATAACTCGTACCCTATGCGTGCACTACCCGTCCCATGCCTACGGTCCATGAGGCATTTAGACCTCTATTTTTTGTGGTTCTAGACATAACTTAGGTTTCTCAACATACAAAACAAGTTGGACTTTGCATAAAGCAGGTTAATGGCTCAATTTAGCCTCCACACTTAGATAACAAATGCATGAAAACAAATTAAGCATTTGACAATTTCAGAATTGAGCCGTGTTAAAGTCATTAATCCCTACAGACATGATTCATGTATGACTTTGGTATTCAATCATGCGGGCAATTCCAGATGCGAGATGTCACTTTAGAGGCATGCTTTCTGAATAACTTTTAATTCCATAGGTCTAGTATTGCGCACTGATCACTTGAAATTACAGATTATAAGTGTTTAAACCTATAGACATGATATCTAAGTGTAGTAGTTGGCAGTGATAACCATGGAAGGAATTCATAATTACTTAGGCTGATCCTATAGGCATGCTTTCAAACAATAGTAATGAAAGTGTGTTTAAAAGTTCCATATTAACTCTTAAAGTGAGTGGGATTATCCTATAGGCACGATTTTTACAATTAGCGATTGAAAATGGTTTTTATCTCCTATAGGCATACCATAATAAAGAATACAATAACCAATCTAAAATGCACATTTGTTAAGCATGAACTAATATAATCCTATGATCATTGTATCTAGTGAATATGCTGCAATTGAAAGATTAGTCAGTTTATTTCCTATAGGCATGATATCTAGCAATCATGTGGAAGCTAAATATGTGGAATGAATTGAACATTGAGGTCCGATAGGTAGGTTGGCTAACACACATAGGAACGTAATATGTTTGAGCAAATTAAATTCCGGACCTCCGAATTAAATTTCGGTCACACTTCTAAGTCACAAATCATCCCCCGAAGCTAACCGAAACATCGGAAATCACATCCGAGCCCCTAACTCATAAGTCAACATCCGGTTGACTTTTCCAATACAAACCTCCCTTAAAGAGACTAAGTGTCTCATTTCCATCTAAAACAAATCCAATTTAACTCGTTCACCCAAGACTCTTATAATGAAACATAAGTAAGCAGAAAATGGGGGAAACGAGGCAATAACTCAAATGAAGACGGGCCGGGTCGTCTCATCTTCCCCTACTTAAAACACACATTTGTCCTCGAACGTACCCAGAGTTGTTCTAAAAGCAACCAATAGTCGAATAACTTTAACAAGCATATACCTGGGGGTGATCCCACGCCACTCTATCTCGCATAGGTTCGATAACAGAACATAGCTGAAATCTCACAACCCATCTAGTCCATTAACCTTAAATTCACATTGCACTTTTCGAAGTTATACACAAGATAAGAACCTCACATCTATACTCTGAAAAATCCCGAGTGAGCAATAATAATCCATACCTGCAACCTCAGGTTCAATCATATGATATACTACATAACCCAAACACTCAAAACGATAACTTCTATTCACAGCAGTTGCCCATGACACCCAAATACCGGTAGAAAACCACTTATCAACTAAGGTCTTATTCCAACACTTTCATACACTACCAACGATAACAGAAACATGCAATAAATTGTAACCATTTCTCAGATCAACCATTCATGAAGCCACTCCCCTTTTGACTAATACCACAGCAGATTTCGAGCCGAACCTCGACATTATCCTTCCAATAAGCTAAAATCAAATCCGTTCGTATTCATAAGTGTCCTCAACGATCACCTCGAATCCAACACACCACTACAATGATATGGCATCTCAATACATGCCTAAGCCACAACTTGAATAATACACGCACCAATAAGAATGGTCAGAACATACTCACAACATGGAGAATGGCTTAGACGGAAGAGCTGTACCTCAAGCTCATCAGTACCATCACAATACATGGTTGAGACCCCGTGTCACATCATAGAATTAGAACAGCTGAATCTACCCCGAAAGGTCATATCTCCACGTGGCCTCGCTATAATGCGTGATCCTATCCAAATATTGTTACACATGAAACACCTCAAGTCACTAAGCTCAAAATCGACAGCCAAGCACAATTGATATCTGGAACCCAAGCAAATCATTACACCCATGGTGAAATAGATAACATATGCCACGCAAGCCTGATAGAACATAACCGGTACATCAATCACCAAGCAACACCCAATTACTCTTCCCGCTCGACTTTTACTATGAATCCCCAATATAACCGTACCAAATGTGCCCATAACCCATAAATCATAATGTCTCACAGCACAAAAACAACTCGTAGATCTCCCTAGATCACTAACAAGCTCACTTTGGTCGAATCAACCTACCCCTCAACAATACGATTCGGGCCCAAGCCAGCTCAAGCTAAACACGTATCCATATCAGCCTACCAACGACCTCATTACCAAGAAAGCCTAAAGTTGCTCCTTCTACTGCTACGAATCCTGCCGGAGCCATACAATACGATGTGCAGCACAAAATCAATACCGAAACCCCTAACCTCGCACGGCGACATGCCCGACCACAAGAAACACATCCAAAAAGTCCCTCAACACTGGAATTGAATCAATGGTAGAAACCTCTGCACTGACATTCATCACGAAGGCCTAATTAAGAAAGCAATCCTTCCTAGCCGCCTGCTGGGTCTTTGAAATGTAAGCCACTCTACTAGACATATCCAATGCACCTCGCCACTCAACCAATGGCATTTCCGACATAGCCCATAGTGCAATAGTCCAGACTAACCCAACACTAAGATAACCAGTTTGAATTCCAATATCACATCCGGAATCTAACATACAACAATAAAGATTCCCTTGAGCCTATAGATCCTGATAGACACTAAACGGTGCCGATACATACGATCTACAATCACAACATAGCCTGAATATGAGAAGTCGTGGTCTCAAACTTCATGCAGCACACAAATCACCATACCTGATCCCAGATTCCGCTGTTTAAATACATATCACACCTCAGGTACCCAGCTATTCCTCGAAAATTATTCTAAAAAAATTCCCATGTGCCATACAAGCAACTCAGATATAAATAGCTGATCCAAAAAGAAAGTGCCGCAATACCACCAAGGTATCATCTGTTTAATTACTTTTTTTCTGAAACATATACTCCCATCAAATCACTTCCAATTAGCAATACCATTTCCTTGATTACTTGAGGCTACTTGTTGCCTAAGAATTTTTATGAACTTCTTTCCAATACCAAACTGTAGCTCATCTAGCAAGAACTTCCACTAATCCCATTTGAAAGAAAATCATTACACATCCCATGCTCCACATGCCCATAGAAAATATACATCTCCAAACCCCGATAAAACCCAATAAGAACTCTCTCCCAATTCTATTTGAACGAGCTAAACTGCTAGGACTAAATCCTTCTAACCAAACCAAGCTAAGCAAGCTGTCAGAACTCAAGAGCTTTGCCGCAAAATACCTGTATGGGCTCATTAACTCGAACACATACAAAGAAATTAATCATATCCTTACCATATCGATTCTGTCTACTATTAAGATATTCCATCTATCTAATTTCCCTTCTAGTTCATCATCAACTTGATATTCCCTCTTGTTGTAGCACCACAATGCCTTAACCCAAGCTTTCTACATGAGACCCAAGCATAAGACCATACTGTCTAAGACCCATAGGTCACTGAGTACTCTCTCAAGTGTTCCCAGAGACACCACATTCCAGAATGCTTTACTCTGAAGAACTTCCTCCAAATCTAAAATCGTTACCTTTACTTTCCTGATACTAATGCCTAGAATCCCATAATTAACATTGAAACACCACAAATCTGGACCTCTTCCAATAATAACACAATTTTAACCCGCACATGAAACTTTGAAATACCCGTTTGTTCCCTGTAGAATTTTGAACACATTAGAACCATTCTCGAAAGTCATTCACTCTTATTCAAATCGAAAATTACCTGACCTAGCGAACATAACCACTCGTGCCTCATTGGAATTCCTACACCGCAAAATGAGGTCCTCATTCCAATACAACCAAGAAAATTCCCGCTCTATGCACCTATCATTCTTTACCAACAACTCTAGACATTTCGTGATTCTCATACCCTATGAAGCTTAATATAACATTTTCCAATATTTTTCTCTACTCGAGCCATAGCTAACTCACTCGCACGCCTCAAACTAGAAGCATCATAGCACCTGACCGTGCAATCAACTGCTCACAGCAGACTCCCCTACTTGGCTCGAAGCCATAGATCAAGATACACTCAATAACTCATAACACTTTTACTCTAATGATGTCACAATACCTAGTGAGATTAAACTCAAATCATTTGTAAGTTTGTGAAAACACATATCATCTAGTACTGTAAATCTTCTACCAATCTCGCATTCATCCCCGCAACAATTAAGCCCACTCTCTTACGCAATCCGAAATTCCAAATTTCAACACATACCCTTCTATTACACATGAGATCTTCTAACATACACATAAGGATCACACTACTTCGGAACACTTCGTAGGAGATAACCCACCTGCTTTGCCTCAATATAACATTTCCATATACCTTTCACTGTCATACATATTACACAGCCCCTTAGTCTTCCTGAGTTTGAACTCATACCGCAATATGAAATTTACATCACTCCCATCTAGGAGATACGAAATGATTATTCACGCCCATGACTCTAAACACATCAAATCATAATAGAAATCGAACACTTAATAGTTCATCTATTATCCAACAGACCTTCATCGTCACTTTCAAATCACATGGATACATATCGCAGTACTACTATACTCTTTACATAGCTACCCAGCCGTTACTTCCACTAATAAGAACAATACCGAATTTATAAGTTCAAAACACTTGCTCACACAATCAGCACCTCGGTGCTCAAGCCATAGGACACATAGAGATCACATCTCACCCCTCGATCGGGGAATCACAAGCCATCAAGGTGCATCTGATACTAAGTGCTTACGCATGCATTCAAACGCGTGGAAGGAATTTCAAGAGTTTTCTTGTAAAGCTGAATCAAGAACGCACGATAAGAATTCAAGAATGTGAAGCTTTCCTAAAAGTTCTACAGCCTCTCGAGGATAAATACAGACGTCTTTATACTGATCCGCGAGACTCTACTAAACCCACTCATGACTCGTGAGACCTAGTAACCTAGACTCTGATACCAACTTGTCACGACCCAAACCCCGCACAGGTCGTGATGGCGCCTCTCGTGAAGATAAGGCCATCCAACTAGCCCAACTCACCTCTTTTAAAATAGTTAAGCATAAGTGAACTACAAAAATATGACTTAATGATATTAATTAAAGAAATTACAACCCAACACATCCCTAATCGGGGTGTCATAAGTCACGAGCATCTATACGAATGTATTCCACTTTACAAGTCTAGAAATACACTGAACATGAATAGTGAATAACATAGTAAGACAGTGGTGCTACGAACGCTGGCAGTCACCTCGCTAAAACCTCTACAACTCTGCCTCCATGGAGCTAATACCCGCTAAAGGTGAATAAATACCTGCAACTGCACACGAAGTGCAGGGAGTAAAGTGAGTACTCCAACTAAGTGAGTAATAAAGGTAGATAACAGCAGAGCAGTAAGAAATCACGTAAAGCAACCAATATGCTGTATAGAAGCCGGGTACAATTCTCTAAGAAATTAGTGAAAACTATGAAATTATTTAGAAATATCTTGGCTCAGTTTAAATCTCTTTTGAAAATGATCCTTTCAACTGTTACAAAATGGTTTCAAATAGTTAGTGCTGATAAGCACAGAAAATCCCACCCCTCTGGCACAAATACCACCGTATAATAAGTAAAAAGGCAATAAATATGCAAGATGCGCACGTAAAATTTCTCCCCTCGGGCAACATCTCAAAACACTACCAGCCCCTCGGGCTCACTCTCGGAACAGTATCATATAGTAACCGCTGCGGCATGCAACCCGATCCACATCTCGCTGCGACGTGTAACCAGCTCCATTTATTTATTGTCGACGGCGTTCACTAAGGGTGTGCAGACTCTAGGAGGGGCCCCTTACGGCCCAAGCGCAATATTAAGCCACCTCGTGGCACATAACATAAGGCCTGAACGCCTTCTCACATCACACTCAAGGCCTGAAAGCCTCCTCACAAAATACTCGAGGCCTGAAAACCTCATTTCATAACACTCGAGGCTTGAAAACCTCCTTACAATACACTCGAGGCCTGAAAGCCTCCTCATAATAAACTCAAGGCCTAAAAGCCTCCTCACAATACACTCGAGGCCTAAAAGCATCCTCATAATACACTCGAGGCCTGAAAAGCTCCTCACCTCATGCTCAAGGCATGAAAGACTCACTCAGTCCATAAACATCATATGCCCCTCGGGCATCACTACGGTAATAGTGCTCAACCCAAACAACAGTGAAAAGTATCATTTCAATCTCGAAAATTAATTAAAAATGGCTGAGTTTGCAAAATAATATAATTATCAAGACTGAGTTCAAATAACTTATCGAAATAGTGAGGTAACAGTGAAAACAATCCCCGAAGGATTCAAATAGTCGGCATGAAGCCCCAAATATGGCAATCAGCCTAACTTATGATAATATCAAATAGGTTTCAGTCAAATACGCGGTAAAATTAACAATCGGGACGGACCAAGTCACAATCCCCAATGGTGCTCTACCCCATGCTCGCTATTCGGCATGCAAGTCACATCAATATAGCACTATGGTGTACAAATTTGGGGTTTCAAACCATCAGGATATCATTTACAATCATTACTCACCTCAAACCGACGAAATCTCTAGCTCGCGATGCCTTTGCCCCTCAATTCGGCCTCCATGCACATCGAATCTATCAAAAACCATGATGAGTACGTTACAATAGACTAAGAGAACATAACCCAATTGAAAAGACTCGACAAATATCGAAAATCCCGACATTTGCAAAACTCGAGCCCCGGGCCCACTTCT
The DNA here is from genome assembly GCA_032618575.1 of Nicotiana noctiflora. Lineage (NCBI taxonomy): Eukaryota > Viridiplantae > Streptophyta > Magnoliopsida > Solanales > Solanaceae > Nicotiana > Nicotiana noctiflora. The sequence goes on along the minus strand of JASVEL010003743.1, from coordinate 426,396 downwards.
CAAAAAATCAGGAAATTGACCTCATCGGATTCTTTATCTCGCCACGAGTCTATACATATCAAAATTACCAAAATGGAAGTCCATTTGACGCCTCAAATTCCACTTTGAAATACCAAATTCCCAAGCCCTACCCCCTTTTGATGAATTTCCACAAATTTTCATGTTACTTCTACCATTAAATCATGTATTTAGGGAACTCACCAACAATCACACCTAGTCAAAATCCCCTTCAATTTCTGTCCAAAAGCTCCCAATTTTGATAAAAAATGGTGGAAATAAGCCTTAGCTCGCGGAACAAAGTGAGTCTTTGAAACCCTTCTCTGAACAGGCATTATCACATCTGCGGTTACCTTACCGCATTTGCGGCTACCACTTCTGCAGTTCTTACTCTGATTCTGCGCATACTTTTTTAAGCCCAGGACCGCTTTTGTGGTCAAGTCCCTTTTTTGCGGAACCCGCTTATGTGGCCTAACTTCCGCTCCTGCGGAACTCCTCTAAAGTGTGCGGACCACTTCTGCGGTTAACGTCCGCACCTGCGGACACCGCACATGTGATACCAATCCGCTTCTGCATATTTTCTCCAATTGGCAAACTTTGCACCTGTGACCCATACCTCGCATTTGTTAAACTACATCTGTGGCTCTTTTTCCGCAGATGCGGAAATACTAGGTACCAGAAAAACCAGCAATCTCATAAGTCCAAAGTCCATCCTGATGGCCATCCGAAATCACCCCGAGGCCCTCCGGACCACAACCAAAAGTACCAACACATCTCAAAACATATTCAAACTTGCTCCAATCATCAAAACACCTCAACTAACACCAAAATTATTAAATTACATCGAATTCCAGCCTAAGTTCTTCAAAAACTTCCAAATCACGCATTCGATTAAAAACCCAACCAAATCACCTTTGAATAACTTGAAATTTTACACACACATCCAAAATCACCTAACGTAGCTGCAACAACTCTCAAAATCCCATTCCGACCCTTGTATCAAAATCTCACCTATCAATCGTTATCCGCCAAAATACTAACTTCGCCAATTCAAGCCTAATTCTACATCGGACCTCCGAATTCAATTTCGGTCACACTCCTAAGTCACAAATCATCCCCCGAAGCTAACCGAAACACCAGAAGTCACATCTGAGCCTTATAACTCATAAGTCAATATTCGGTTGACTTTTCCAATACAAACATAGTTTAAAATCAACAACAATAACAATTTAACAATCCCAATCACAAGGATTTCTACCACCAAGAGTATGAATACACGGGAACAAGAGAATCACGGAACAATCAAGAAGCACAACAAACTTTACAAAAAAAAAAACAAGACATATAAGGTACATGATAACTACACCAACAACCTCAACAATTTGGCTATAAAGCATATAGGCACATAGTCATAGAGGAATTTCACAATTAAGAATAACAAAACAATAAGGATGACAAATACTCCAATCAAAGCAATTAAGGGCCAAGTAACAAGTAATAATTTGAGAAAAGTTGACAACATTGTATGGAGCATATAGAGGCAAACAAGCAATTAGGAAACACAATCATATCGTAACACTTCCCACTTAACGAACATAAGGACCTAAGAATCCTAAAGGCAATTATTTCCACAAATAAGTCCGAGCACACACTCGTCACCTCGCGTGCATGAAATACAAATAGCATAGAAGACTCAATTCATAAGGGGGAGTCCCACACACAAGGTTAGGCAAGATACATACCCCAATCCGGACAAGTCAATCAATTTAGATTTTCCTTTACCAATTCATCAATGCCAAGCTCAATCTAGCCAAATATAACTTGAATACATCAACCAATGTAAGAGAAAACAGGTTTACTTAACAAAACTATGATTCTTATACAATTTGCATAAAGTCAACAAAAGTCAACTCCCCGTGCCCGCACCTCGAAATCCAACAAAATTTACAAAAATTGAATACCCATTCCGCTACGAGTTCACCCATACAAAAATTATATAATTCCTATACCATTTGGTCATTCAAATAATCTTTTTAAATTTTTGAAATATTTCACAATCTTCCCCAAATTTTCCTCTATATTCTTGTGAATTTGATGTTAAATATAGGATATAATCACAAAATATAGTTGGAAATTTATTAGAGACACTTACCCAATGATTAGGTATGATAATCTTCTCTCAAAATTGCCTGCTCTCGGAGTTAAGGTTTAAAAATATTAAAAATGAGTAAAAACTAGGAATACTCAGCTTTTAGCAGGCTGCAGATGTCGCAGTTGAGACATTGGGTTCGCAAATGCGAAGAAAGCTTCACAAATGCGAAACCTGGAATTATCCTATTAAGGTCGCATTTGCGACAAATTTTTTTCACATGCGATAAAAGGACTTTCGCAAATGCGGCAGACTCATTCGCAAATGCGAACTCTGCCTAGCAGCTCAGACCTTGCAAATACGATGGCTGCTTCGAAATTGCAGCTGTCATATTTGCGACCTATACATCACAAATGTGATGATACCAGAACCAGAAATCAAAGACTAGGCAAAAATTATTTTGAAACCAATCTGGAACTCAACCGAGCCCCCGGGGCTCCAAATCAAACATACATATAAGTCTAAAAATACCTCACGAACTCGCTTGCGCGCTCAAATCATCAAGACAACTTCTAAAACCACAAATTGGATGCCGAAATGCATGAAAATCCCTATGAACTTCAAGAACTTCTAGAATTGTAACCACGCTTTTGAACCATACCAAATCAACTCCAAATGACACCAAATTTTGCACGCAAGTACCAACGACACAATGGAGATGTTCAAACTTTCGGAATTGCATTCTGACCTCGATAACACAAAAGTCAAGTATGGGTCAAACCACTCCATTTTCTAGCCTTCAACTTTCCAACTTTTGCCGAAATGCCTAAAACTACCCTACGGGCCTCCAAATACAAATCCGAATACACGCCTAAGTCCAAAATCACCATACGAAGCTACTAAGATCATCCAAAACACATTCCAGAGCCGTTTTCTCATAAATCAAATTCCGATCAAATTCTTACTGTTTAAGCTTCTAAAACTAGATCGATACACATAATATCAAGCTGCTCGTGACCTCAAACTGTCGAAATGGACGCAATTGCTCAAAATGACAAGTCGGATCATTACATCCTCCTTCACTTAAACATACGTTCGTCCTTGAACGTGGCCGAAGTCATTCCAAAGCCATCGAACTACTACATAAGCTCACCATACACACCTTCGGGGGTGATTCCCCATCACCCAAACCCATGTAGGACTGACAATGCAACTTAACTGAATGTCTCACCTCCTCCTTAATCCATAATATTAGGATATAACAAACCTCAGCATCTGAAATTATTCAAGGGACCTGAATCTCACATCATCACACTACATGAACCAGAACAATCTGAATCGATCCAAAATTCCACTCCAAAATACGATCACTTGCTGTTCCAAACATATCAAATGCCCGAAGCAATAACTTCTGACCACCATAGTTGCTCAAATAATGTCCTGGATGATGTCAATACACTTATCATTGATTATACCATGTTCCAGACCTCCACAATGCTGCCCATAATAAAGAAACGTACGGAAACTCATAGCCGTCCATGAAGTTAAGAAGCTCTCTCACCCACCAAGGGCCATTACCTAAATCTTAGCAGAAACACCCACATACTTACAAACACTCCTCACCCCTAATACCATAGTACTAATCTCAGGTCTAAAAACCTCATCTCAGCCAATACAAGCAGCTCAACTAGTAACTCATCACGAAACCACATAAATTCTCACACTACACAGCTCATACACCAAACCAGCAAAAGAAAAGCAAAGTAGAAGAATTATCTATCAAGTGTAATATGTGCAACAACAAAAATATTGTTTTCATCAAATCGTTCCACAGATGAAAAACAGAACACCAAATAAACACAAGGAAAGGGTATCCCATATAACATCCATCGCGGCGCACAGCCCGCTCCCAAATACTCATCAAGCAAAAATGCACTGGTTCATTGATCATATAAATACGGATATCAAGCACATCAGAGTGCACCCATATAATTGTGGGAGAATGAATAGAAATAAATAAAATATGAGAGAAACATGCACATATAAGGAGCAATGAGCAAATCAACATCACTAGGGCTATCTCACCCACATCGTCATAAGGGCTTAACAAAATTATAACATGCGTGGGTATAATCATACAACCTCGCCGCCTAACACATTATAAAAGAGTAGCACATAACATAGACGAGGGGCGCAAATAGTATTCACTCTACCTGATAACATAACCATAATGACATTTCATAGGAGCACGCAAACTCGACCTGATACAAATTACATATTCTCGTTGATCTTCCAAATAGGCCCAAACCAAATCCTGATCCTTCCCAATTAGGTAAATATTCTTCAAAAATCAACAACAACTTATCAATAATACATGTTATTAATTACCCCATTCTTAATATTTCTTCGCAATCCACTAACAAGAAATAGTCCACATATGGGGACACCTGGTCCCAAAACCTCAGGAATACTAAAATTTCCATACCTGAACTCAACTACACAAATCAAATGGCTGATACATCACTCACCTTACATCATTCTGTCTAAGCACCCATATAACATTTTCGGTCGCGTAACAACACATGAACCTTGAAAGCCTCAAAACCCAGAAATCACCATGCCACTAGCCACGCACCCGCAACCCAAAACTCAAGGTCCTTTCTGGAAATGCACAATCCTCACAAATGAGAGCCAACAATGCCAACACCCCAGTAATTTCTAACACTTATTCAGGAGAAAACCACAATGCAAAACATATTTCCTTAATAGACAACCAACTCAAGTCGTTGCCAACTTATCAAGAATCCTCTGAATTCTCCCACACATAACTAAGCCCTTAGGAACGCATCTTCCCAACTCAATTAAGTCACACAACCCGTCCAATCTAAGAGTACCTCCATAAATGTCGGTAGATAATCTCTTATTTAAAATGACCAATTAGTTCCATTTCCCTGCTGACTCAGTACCATGGAGCTGACCCATTTCTTTGAATAGTCGACATGCAGTAATTCCATTCAATTTCCCAAGTGCAGATGATCCAAGCACTAACCACATAGCAACAACAACAACAACAACAACAACCCAGTATATTCCCACAAGGTGAGGTGTGAGGAGGGTAATATGTAGACAGGCCTTACCTCTACTCGAGAGGGCAGAGAGGCTATTTCCAATCGACCCTCGGCGCATGGAGAAAAAGGCAAACAAAAACAAAAATAAAAACAAAAACAAAAACAAAAACCGCATTAGTTACTCCAGCATACATCTCATAAAAATTATCTAAACATAAGATGCATATGTAGTACCATAAATAAACAGGCATGCAAAGATATCAAAACAGTAACTACCAGAAATGACTACCAAAAGAGAACACAAACTAATCATCTATGGGCGGCCCTACCACGCCTCACACCCCGGGAAAGGAGTATGAAAAATCTAGAAGCCCTTATCCTACAACCCTGATACTAGACCTCCAGACTTTCCTATCAAGGGTCATGTCCTCGGAAATCCGCATCCTGGCCATGTCCTTTCTAATTACCTCTCCCCAGTATCTCTTAGGCCTCCCTCCGCCTCGCCTCACACCGACCACCGCTAGCCGCTCACAACTCCTCACCGGGGCGTCGGGGCTTCTCCTCCGCACATGCCCGAACCACCGAAGTCTTGCCTCTCGCATATTCTCATCCACTGGGGCCATCCCCACCTTCTCCCGAATAACTTCGTTCCTAATCTTATCTAACCTGGTGAGCCCGAACATCCACCTAAGCATCCTCATCTCCGCAACCATCATCCTCTGAACGTGAGATTTCTTCACCGGCCAACACTCCGTCCCATACAGTATGGCAGGTCTAACCACAGCTCTATAAAACTTCCCCTTGAGTTTCTGTGGCACTTTCTTATCAGACAAGACTCCTGATGCACTAACCACATAGCCTAGAAGCTTATAAACCACCGCAGTAACTCTGAAGCACCACGTTCTGCCACAACTACAATACCCACGCTGAATAGACCTTCTATGAATCTGATATTGTTCTTCCAACTCTCCTTGATACTGAAATGTAGGTTTATTTTAATGACGCAGAAACACCGTAAGCCCCAACATCATCTCGTGCAAGATATCAGACCTTAGTCCTACATAAAATTCGGGAACCTACCAATACCACATACACACATACCTTGGGCCAACACTGTAAATCTTACTGTGCAATCTGAATGTCGTTAATGGACTCCTTTACTTGGCGCGAAGCCATAAAAAATAACATCTAATGATCTGCAGAACTAACCTTCATAGCTCGTACAACACAAATCGCAAGATACTCCAATACTACAAACTATCCTCAATCAATACCCCACCTCGTGACCTTGCCACAATCACGACGAGTAATCATCCAATTAAACCTTTCCAAACCTCACACTCGTCAACTAGATGTCGGGAAACGTTGTGCCTCCATATAGGCAATTGAATAGTCTCCCAATGCATCTGCATCTTCAGTATGGACAACACGTTGAGACAATGTCTGAGCATCCCTAGCTCCCTCATAGCACGTCTGTAGCATCACAAATCATTGGTGCGTAGTGGAAACTGAGAGTGTAACATCATACACGAGTGGATACAAGGGAACATAAGTTACATATACTTCGAGCTGAATCAATATCGCACGATAAAAAAAGAAAGAAGTGGAATTTCCTAATAATTCTGTAGCCTCTCAAAGATAAGTACAGACGTCTCCGTAATGATCCACAAGACTCTACTAAACCTGCTTATTACTCATAGCACCTATGAACCTAGAGCTCTGATACCAACTTGTCACAACCCAAAATTCCTCTAAAGAAGTCGTGATGGCACCTAGTCTCTAAGCTAGGTAATCCTAACATTAACAGAAATAATATGAACATTCACTAACTTCAAATTTTATAACTCTGAACATTTATAATTTTCAATTGGCGCTACAAGTCATAAGCCTTTCTAAGAGTAGTTATACAAAATAAATACAACACTGTTCCAGAACAAGAAGGTACAAATGAAAGCAAATACAAATGAAGGTGACTTCGAAGCTAATGAACGTTGTAGCAGGTTTACCTTGAGTCTCCACCACGACGATTCGTGCAACTACTACCAATCAAATACCTGGACATGTACAAACAAATATACAGAAGCATAGTATGAGTGCACCATGACGGTGCCCAATAAGTATTAAGACTAACCTCAGTGGGGTAGTGACGAGGAACAGTCAAGACCTACTAGTCAAATAAGTTGAATAGGATATAATAATGAACTATCAAGATAAAATTAACAAGGTAATATAATTAGCAGGGTGTAATCCAACTACAAATAGTAGAGACAATAAAGGAAAATACGGATAGTAATGGACGATAATCAAGTTAAGTAACACCAACATAACTGGAACGCAGACAAGTAAGGATACATTCAAACAAAGAAATCAATGCCAACTCAATCGTTCACAACATGTCTATTACCCAATTCTGACCCCCTCAATCCTCGGTATCTGATGTCACAATATCAAGTTCTACACCTTTAGTACACATAGCACATTGTGCCCACATATCTCTATCTTGCTTTAAGCAACATCATCCTCACGCCACTCGGTGTATAGGGTCTATAACCAGTGCAATAAAGATGTCATGGAGTCTATTTTACATAACATAAAGTAGATTGTGACTTCTAAATAAATTAGGAAATCAACAAGAAATATGAAGTTACTTTTGGAAATCATTTAAATAACGAAAATACCCTTTTTAATTAAAATACAACATCAAATGACATATTACCTTTAACATAGGACTTAATATATTTTAAAATTAGTAAAAATTCCTTTTTAAATAAAATACAACCTCAGACGATTTAAAAAATTTTAATTGAGGAACTAATTGAATTAAAGACATAACAATTATTGAAATTTAATATATATATATATATATATATATATATATATATATATATATATATATATAGTGAGTTCACATTTAAAAGTCATACAAAACAAATATAGTATAAATTCCTTTAATTTTAATCACAACAGTACTAATAACTTAAAGGGACAGGAGAAGAATGTTTCAACGTAGTAAATTTACTTCGAAAATTAATTCACCAGTGTAATAGTTTCAGGATAAAAATTCAAGAAACAACGGCAAGTAAATAACTCAATGTTAATAACTCGATCTTCACGACTTAGTGAAACCGCAAATACAAATTGTCAAATTTTAAATAAATGAACTGGGATCCTCTCACTAATAAGCTATAACTATATCCTAGATGAAATGTAAAACCATTGGATGACTTGTACAGTCGAAGAGGAATCCATAAGCATAAATATACATTGATGCGACACGCTTCCCGATCACACCAATTCTCTCTTATTCCTCCTCAAAAATCACAACAAAGTAAATAATATATATTTGTTGGGGCGTGAAAATCGATCCCACCAATACTCCCTTATTCCTCCTCAACAATCACAATAAAGCAAATAGTATATATATATCACCATATTAGTAACAACATAAGCATTCACCCTTATTACTCCTTGTTGCGACGTGTAACCCGATCCCATTAGTCCACCCTTATTACTCCTCAATATATATTTATCACCCTTATTCCTCATGTTGCGGCATGCAACCCGATCTCACCTGTCCATCCTTATTACTCCTTGTTGCGACGTGCAACCCGATCCCACCAGACAATATCAATTCTCCCTTATTCCTCCTTAACAATCACAACAAAGTAAATAGTATATATTTGTTGCGGCGTGAAACCCGATCCAACCAATCCTCCCATATTTCTCCTCAATAATCACAATAAAGTAAATAGTATGTATATCACCGTATCAGTAACAACATGATCATTCACCCTTTATACTCCTTGTTGCGATGTGCAACCCGATCCCACTAGTCCACCTTATTACTCCTCAATATATATATATATATATATATATATATATATATATATATCTTGTTGCGACAAGCAACCCGTTCCACCTGTCCACCGTAATTACTCTTTATTGCGGCGTGCATTCTGATCCCACCAGACAATATCAATTCTCCTTTATTCCTCCTCAACATATCAACAACCTAACATAGTTTAAAATCAACGACAACAACAATTCAACAATCCCAATCACAAGGATTTCTACCACCAAGAGTATGAATACACGACAATAAGAGAATCATGGAACAATAAAGAAGCACACCAAACATTACAAAAATAACAAGACATATATGGCACGTGATAACTACATTAGAAACCATAATAAGTTGGACATATAACATATAGGCACGTAGTCATAGATGAATTTCACAATTAAGAATAACAAAACAATAAGGAGGACAATTACTCCAATCAAATCAATTAAGGGCCAAATAACAAGTAAGAATTTGAAAAAAGTTGACTATATTGTATGGAGCATATAGAGGCAAACAAGCAATTAGGAAACACAATCATATCGTAAAACTTCCCACTTAACGATTATAAGGACCTAAGAACCCTAACGGAAATTATTTCCACAAATAAGTCTGAGCACACACTCGTCGCCTCACGTGCATGGACTACAAATATCATAGAAAACTCAATTCCTAAGGGGGAGTCACCCACACAAGGTTAGGCAAGATTCTTACCTCAATCCGAATAATTCAATACCCAATTTAGCTTTTCCTTTACCAACTCATCAATGCCCGGCTCAATCTATCGAAAAACGACTTGAATACATCAACCAATTCAAGAGAAAACAAGTTCAATCAACAAAACTAATGATTCTTATACAATTTGCAAAAAACAACAAAAGTCAACTCCCCGAGCCCGCTACTCAGAATCCGACAAAATTTACAAAAACAGAATACCCATTCCGCTACAAGTTCACCCATACAAAAATTATATAACTCCGATTCCATTTAGTCATTCAAATCATCATATTATATTTTTGAAAGATTTTACAATTTTCCCCAAATTTTTCTTTAGGTTCTCATGAATTTGATGTTAAATCTAAGATATAATCACAAATTACCCAATGATTTGGTATGAAAATCTTCTCTCAAAATCGCTCACTCCCGGAGTTAGGGTTCAAAAATATGAAAAATGAGCAAAAACTCAAAATACTCAGCTTTTAGCAGGCTGCTTATGTCGCATAGCGACACTGGGTTCGTAAATGCGAACTCGCAAATGCGGAGAAAGCTTTGCAAGTGTGAAGGTGGGAATTACCCTGCTAAGGTCACATTTGCGACATAGTTTTCGTAAATGCGATGGAAGGACTTTCGCAAATGCGGTAGAGTCCTTAGCAAATGCGAACTCTTCTCAACAACTCATACCTCGCAAATACGATGGCTGCTTCGCAATTGCGGCTGTCGCATTTGTGACCAATATATCGCAAATGCGATGATACCAGAACCATCAATCAAAGACTAGACAAAAATCATTCTGAAACCAATCCAGATCTCAACTGAGCCCTCGGAGCTCTAAACCAAATATGCACACAAGTCTAAAAATACCTCACGAACTCGCTCGCGTGCTTAAATCATCAAGATAACTTCAAAATCACGAATTGGATGCCAAAACGCATGAAAATCCTTATGGACTTCAAGAACTTCTAGAATTGCAACCACGCGTCCGAACCATATCAAATCAACTCCAAATGACACCAAATTTTGCAGGCACGTCCAAAATAACATAACGGAGTTGTTTCAACTTTCAGAATCGAATTCCGACTTTGATAACACAAAAGACAACTATGAGTCAATTCTCTCCATTTTCAAACCTTCAACTTCTCCAACTTTCACCAAAATGCCTCAAACTACCCTACGGGCCTCCAAATCAAATCAAAATGCAAGCCTAAGTCCATAATCACCATATGAAGCTACTGAGATCATCCAAACCCATTCCTGAGCCATTTACTCCAAAATCAAATTTCGGTCAAATTCTTACCGCTTAAGCTTCCAAAACTAGATTCCTTCTTACAATTCGAGTCCGATCATTTGGAAATAGAATCCAAAAATGCACTCAAGTCGATACACATAATATGAATCTGCTCGTGTCCTCAAACTGCCGAACCAGACGCAATTGCTCAAAATAAATAGTCGGGTTGTTACAACATCTCTTCCATTAGAACTCAACCTAGCGCGATTTTTGAAGAGGGAATTCAACACCAATTCATAGGTTTGTGCTCTTTAAATCATTTCCTTCAATTTCCATCAACACCCATTAGATTTCTAGTCCTAAATTTTATTCTTTCATGGTACAATTAGGGATTTTTGGAAGAATTGAGGGGTTTTTACAAATTGGGGATTTAGACCTCGATTTGGGATCGGATTTTGGAACTAATTACATATTTGGTCTCGGGGATGAATGGGTGAATGGTTTTTTATCCGATCCTTGAGCTTTTACCAAGCAGGCCTGGGGTCGGTTTTTGATTTTTGGGGAAAATATTGAAAAACTTACAATTATATATTGGAATTGATTTCTTTAGCAATATGTGATGTTATTAAGCTAATTATGACTAGGTACGAGTGGTTTGGAGGTGAAAACTAGAGGAAAAGTGGTAATTGAGCCATGAGTGGCATGTGGATCGAGGTAACTGTTGGATCTAACTTTGACTCGAAGGATTAAGGACCCCCGACTTAATTTCTATGTGAAAGTCCATGTGAGTTATGTATAGGTGAGGTGACGAGTGCCTATGCACCGCCAATTTATCTATTTTTTATTGTTCCTTTCCCCGTCCTTAATAAATTATTTTTCTTGTCTTAGCTGCTACAGGCTTATAGGTGCTTCCATGTTACTTGATAGACATTATTTTTTATTATTGAAGGTATTAGCTATCCCGTAGTTTCATTGTATCACACTATTGGTTTAAGCTGGTTTATCGGTGTTTCATGGTAAATTTTGGTTGGTCTCGCTATGTAGTATTAATTGAGCGACGTTTCATAATTGTATAGCCTTCTGTTTGCTTTTGTTTGAGGCTTAAACAATGTGGAGGGTATTGAGCTAAATTGTGAAATTCTTATTCTTATTGTGTGATTGGTATTGATATGGTAGGATCGGGTTGCGCGCCGCAACAGGAGGAATAAAGGTAATATATTGAGGAGGAATAACAGTAAAATGCTATTATCTGGTGGAATCGGGTTGCACGCCGCAACAGGAGAAATAAGGGTGGAATATTGAGGAGAAATAAGGGTGGAATATTGAGGAGAAATAAGAATGAATTACTATTGTACGGTAGGATGGGGTTGCATGCCGCAATAGGAGGAATAAGGGTTAATTTAAATGGAGTAATAAGGGTGAATCATATTGATATTGATTATATGATGGGATCGGGTTGTGCGCCACATCAGTTTATGTGTTTATGCACCTTCCTTCTATTGTGCAAGTTATTCTGTAATTTGACTTTAAATTTAAGGTTTGGTTATAGTTGGTTACTGATAAGATACTGGAGTTCTGGATCATGACAGTACAGAAGGAATGAGGAGTTTCTATTGAAAAAGGCGAGGAGGTCGAAATTGGATAGTAGATAATACTTGGTAAATATTTTAAATAGCAGTTTCTTTGGTAAAAATAGCACGGGCTAGAAAGTTTTCGGACTGGTCATTCAAAAAAGGAAAATTTTACTTTATACACATGTCCAAATTATTTACTCTTGAATACCCAAACCCAAAGGATTTACTTTTCCTACCAATACGTTCTAAACTATTTACTCGCCTATCCAATTCCTTTTACCTTTTCAATTTCTCTAAACAAGTAGAGTCCCATGCCCCAAATGTTCCTTTCCCATTTCAAAACAAACCCATGCATTTACCTGTTTTTTTATTTAAATTGAATTTTCTATATAATTTTTAAAAGATAAATTTTTATATCATTATACGTGAGTTTCACTCTAAAATCCTCTTTCTATATTAGTATTGTTTTTTTTTGTATTTATTTATATTTCTGAACCCATTAGTTGTCACGGTAATATATTAAGTTTCTCATCTCTAATTTTTGTGTGTGTATGAAGATCTACCGTTGATGAGCTTGAAGCTGCCGAATTTAAAATTTTATTTTAAATATTTATTGTTTGATTCAATGTGGGTACTATAAAATATTGATTATAGTACCTTCAAGTAATCTTCCAGGATTTGAAAGTTTATGTATATTTGAATATATATCATTGTTGGGCTTAAAGCACTTGAATTTAAAATTTTTATTTTAAAGATTTCTTGTTTGATTCAAAGTGGGTGTAGTTAAATATTGCTTATAGTATCTTCTGAAAGATTATATTGAAATTTGATAGCATTTGGAGCTGATTTGAGGTGCTTGAGATCAAAAAGTTTTAGCTGAAAATCGAAGAAGAACACAACTACCCAACAATATACCGTTATGACATACAATATGATGTAGGAGTATATAGCTATACTGCAATAGTATATTGTTATAGTTTACAATATACTGCAATAGTATATTGTAATATTCGAAGAAGAACACAGTTACCTAATAGTATACTGATATGGTATACAATATACTATAGGAGTATATAGCTATACTGCAACAGTATACTATTATAATATAAAATATATTGTTAGGGTATACTGTAATAATATGCAAATATACTATAATAGTATGCTGTAATAGTATCCAATATACCATAATAGTATCCAATATATGCGATTTGTTGAATCATCTAGGTGTTATTGTGCAAAAAATACGATCACTGTTATAATAACATTATACTGTTATAGTATATAATATAATATAATAGTATACCGTAATAAATTAGTTATTTTTTATTATTTGTTTAAAAAAAAATTCCAACTAGGTCCCTGCAAATAAATAAATTTTTGATGGAGTTCCATGAAATAATTTTTTTTTTATTCCCTCTCCTCCAAGAGCTCCCCACCTTGCTTTGTGGCTCGAACTTATAACATATTGGTTGGAAGTGAAGGGTGCTCACCACTTAATCAACCCACTCTTGTCCCGTAAAAATATTATTCATTGTATACAGTGGCGGATTCAGAATTTAAAGTGATGTTCGCCGATAAAAATCTGAAAATAGAGAAAAAAAAAGTTTAGTTATGGGTGCTCACTATATATTTATCTAATTATTTTTATAATTGCCTAGGCATATTTACTAAATCCAGTTAAAAGTAATGGGTGCTCAAGCACCCATAAGTAACAATGTACATCCGCCACTGATTGTACAAGAAGTAATTGTCGGAAAATATAAAATAGTAATATAGGAAAAAGAAATAAAAAAAATTCAATGAAATTAGAAAAGGGAACACGAAATTAAAAATAATTAAACAAAAGGGAAGAAAAAATGAAAAATGAAAAGAAACGAGCCAAATGGAGTATATATGGTAAATAAAGAAAATAAAATAATATGGTTCTGGAAAAATATGTATGAACAGGAAAAAAAAGAGACAAGAAGAAAGAAGAAAAGAAAGAAAGAAATAGAAAAGAGCAGAGAAATAAAATAAGAAACAAATAATGGGTAGGAAAGATAATTAGTTTGGTGGGTAAAAAAATTAATGGCTAGGCAATGGTAATTAGTTTAGTTTTGTGAATAAAGCTATAAAAATCCCTTAAAAAATAGCAGTGTTTGCAAGTCATTAAAATATAGCCACTATTTTGCTGCAACACGAAAAGTTCCGGCATAATATGTTGGAGACCGATGCACCTGTGTATGAGCTTTCAGCATATTATGCTTGAACTCCAACACGCAAAAAGTTCTAGTATAATATAATTGAGATTGGAATACCGGTGCTACAATCTCCTCTATATTATGTTGGACCGGTATATTATACTGGAACTCCAATATATTATACTGGAGTATATTTTTCGAATTTTGAATAGCGGTTTCATTCAAATTAATATTTACATGAAAAGTGGCTAAATTTCGATTACTTTAAAATTGTATCTATTTTTGAATGATCACTTGTAAATCTGGCTATTTTTTAATGGGGGTTTGATACAGTTACCTACAAAAATAAAATTATTTACCTTTGTCTACCTATTTGTTTTTCTACCCATAAACTAATTACATTTCCTACACATAGTAGATTTTGTGGGAAATTTTCTCTTTATTCTCCAATTCTTTTTTATTTCTATGCTTCTTTTATTTTCTTTTTCTTTTCTTTTCTTTTCTCCTTTTCTTTTTTCTCGTTTTCTTCTTATTTTTTTCTTTTTCTTTTTCCTATTCCTAATTTCATTTAACTTCTTTTTTTATATTCCTTTTCTCTTCATAATCTAATTTCATTTACTATTTTCACTATTTTTATTATTCTTCTTTATATATATAGCCAAAAATGAAATTGGAAAAAAATTGTGTACCAATTAAATGTAGCTAATATAACCAAAAAAATATGAACTAACATTTGATACCAGTATAGTATATAGTTATACCAACATGGTATACAATTGTACGCAAAGAGTTAAAAAAATTTAATTCAATTATTAAACTGAAATAATATCAGTTGTCAATAAAATAATTTTAAAAAATCTAAAAGGATAAAATTGTAAGAGTATACCGTTATATTATAAGTATAGTATACTATAATTTTATTTTATTTTTGCATTTTCAATTTGCTGCTCATGTTAGGTAAAAGCGTAAAATAAATTAAAATGGAAAAGGCAAGTGAATTTACGGGTAATAAGTATATTATTGTAGTATATTGTATATATTACAGCATATTGTTACAATATCTAGCATATTATAATAGTATATCCTAACAATATATTTGTATACTATAATGGTATACTGTTGTAGTATAACTATATACTCGTATAGTATATTAGTATACTGTAGCGGTATATTGTTAGGTAACAGTGTCCTTCTTCGATTATTACTGTAGTTGTGTTCTTCTTCGATTTTCAACTAAAAATTTTGATCTAATCGCCTCACATCAGCTCTAAGTCTCGACCAAAATGACTCAACATTTAGTTACAGTTGCCAATTGATATTTTAGTTATGCCAATCAAAATCTAATTAAACAATTACAAATTCGATAAATGCAATTTATGATTTTCAAGTTTTAAGGTCTTTCAATGGATGATCTAATTTTTCTTACAATAAATCACTATGAACTTCTCAAAAGATATTAGAAATAATTATTTGTAACACTGTATGTATAAAATAGTTATTTTGCTTATCATTAAATTATATCAAATTCACTCATTAAAATCACAATAAAAAACCGGGCAATGACTCAAACAAATACAAACACAACGAGAAAATATAAGTTATGTAAGATGGAGATAATATGTTTTGCTGGAAGAAGAAACAGGAAGAAAGGGAAGGGGAAATGGAAGCTTTAAGGAGGCAACAGGTTGATAAGCCAATAAAGAAATGGGTGGGCGGGTAATAATTTTGGTTGGCTTAGGTAGGTATAGTAATTATTATTGAAATAGGTAAAACCGGGTTATTATTTTGGGTTTAGTGGGTAGTTAATGTAGTTTCCCCTTTTTTAATTTCTCCCATTTATTTGTAGGTCTTTTGTTCAGCCCACTATAAGAAATTTGGGCTTGGGTCAAGCTTCAAATGCCTTTTATTCTCATATCTTAGACAAAATCATATTTATATTTTTAGTTCTAAAAAATTAATATAATGGAATAAATTGATTATAAATGTCATAAATTGAAAGTAGCTGCTAACAAAAATTTCTTTCAACTTATTCAGAGTTGTTAAGAGGATTTTACAAGATACGGAAATGCCAAGAAAGCCGAATGCCTTACATAATTTCTATTACTTTGTGTATATATACGCGAACCTGGCCCTTCTAGATGGTAATTTGTATATAGATAGATAATCATGACAACTTCCTAATTAAGTAAATCTGTGATTCAAGCTAGTGTTTTAGTCTGACTTACTGGGATTACTATGTTATTAGTGCAGATAAACTAATCATGTAGTTATTTGGCTAAAAAACAAATGAAAAAATACATTATGTTATGCTTGATATGTGATACTAAGACCTTATTTTCATTTGCACTCACCGAATTTAAAGAATGGTTCACATAAAATAAAAGTTTACATAAGTTAAATAAGGAAAAGATTTATGTAATAGTTTTAACACTAAAAATTTATATACAATTCAAACATGTAAGGATTATTGCACAAAACTTGATTAAAAAATTAAGGATTATATGCACAAAACTTAATTAAAAAAATTGAACTAATAGGGAAATCTTAAATGATAATTTTGGGCAAATGATGATAATGAGTATATAATTACTGAATAACGTGCAATGTTAGTTTCAATTAATGTTTTTATACAGTTCAAAATTAAATGGTGATGATTTTGGGCATCCGTTTTTACGCTTCCGATTAAGTTATTAAAGTTATCCGACTCTTCTTTATTTGGAAATTAATTGATAGAAAATATTCAATATACATAATTTAGAATGATAAAGTTGTAATAATAATATCTTTTAGTCAAACCGTTTGGTGCCGTCCGTGGAGATTCTGCAATCAAAGTCATAGTTCACATCTAGAGTATAAAAAATAACGATCATTATCCTCCAAACTCACTAGAACCAACAAATGGCAGACAGAGAATCTAGGCTAAAGATGATAGCCGATGTCTCAACCAACCGTATGGGCCCCCCCAACGAGGCTGGTAGAGAAAATATTGCAAACGCAACGTTGAGTAGTCTTTCGAAGGAAGAAATTTTGCCCTCCTCGAAGATCTAACGATCTTGCACGAGAAAGGGGCTTCGACTGCAGTAAAGGAAACACCCTCAATAGTCAAAAAATTACTGGAAGAGTAGTTGACGAACACCCTCAACGGCCTGCTCAAGAAACCGTCTCTAGGAAACCTCAATGACTCGCCAGCGGCAGCAACCACCATGGTCGTCGGCGAACCAGGTGTTGTGCAGACGAGCAACGCTCATACAGATATCTACACAAGAGACAACTCGCAATCGTCCTAAGAAACATGGAAGAAATGGAGAACGAGAATAAGGCACTCCGTGACCAAATGAAGGAGCACCAGGAAAGGGTAGACAAAATACCCAGTGCACCAAAATTACTACCGAAATGCGATGTAGGACGATTCGTCGAGAAACCGTATAGTGAAGATGCCCCTCACCCGATCCCAAAAACCTTCAAGATGCCCCCATATTTGAGAATATATGACGGGATCATGGAACGAGAAGATCATCTGATCCACTAAGTAATCTCTGTAACAGAAAATGACTTGTTAAAGGAGCAGGTGCCATCCATGCTGCTGAAAAAGTTTGGAGACACCCTGATCGGAGGAGCGCCAACATGGTACTCACAACTACTGTCCAGATCGATATCAACGTTCGAAGAAATGGTGGATAAATTCGCCACCGCCCATTCTGGAGCAAAGAAGGCCGAAGCAAGGGTTAACAACATATTTGCGATCAGGCAAATGACAGGCGAAGGGCTCAGGGACTTCTTAGAACAGTTCAACAGGGTATGAATGATCGTGCCTAACATATCTGAGGGAATGGCAATTGCCGCCTTTCAAAACGGTTTGAACAGAGATGGGTCGAAAGCAACCAAAAAACTACTCGGCCGACTCATGAAGTATCCCCGCACAACATGGGAGGAGATCCACAATTCCTACTGCATAGAAATAAGGGCAGACGAGGACGACCTTAATGGTCCAACCCAGCGATAGACGTCAGTACAGACGAAAATTGGGAGAGATCGACGCAATGACGGGCAACGAGATCCACTCCCACGGTTCATTAAAGAACGGCATCAACCCTACGTCAGAGCCCCTAACCACCTCATTCGAGACATCAGGATGCCTTGCAATGACATAGTGCTACGCTTCAGAATGAAAGAGGTATGCCTCCAATATTATCCACTCATAACTTTTGTGTCTCGCTTTCAGAAATAGTATACGGACTGGAGAGGCTGGGCCCGAAGGTACACTGGCTGTAGAAGATGAAATCGGATCCTAGCACAAGAAAATCAAACGTCCTATGCGAGTTCCACCAGGAAAAGGGACATATGACCGAAGATTTCATAAGACTACATCAAGAAGTAGTTAGGATGCTGAACTAGGGATACCTGAAGGAGATCCTCTGCGACAAAGGGAGAGCCAACTTCGCCAGGGGACGCGGTCAATCTCAAGGACCGCCAAATGCCATCCCTAAAACGAACCATATAGATGATTGTCGACGGTGGCGACAATTCGGCAATCAACCTCATCAAGTTTACCACCACACACAAATTAAAGCATACCATTGCACACGAACGGTATAACAACTTTGAAGATAGTATCACCTACGATAATTCTGATGCCTATGATTTGTCTTTTCCTCATTATGATGCTTTACTTATAACCTCACGCATTTCTGACACTGATGTGAAGAGACTCATGGTAGACGATGGAAACAACGCATGCATTATCCATCCGAGAGTCCTCACACAAATGAGGCTCGAGGATAAAGTAATACCGCGTTGCACAATACTAACATGTTTTGACAATGCAATAGAACGCACCTCTGAAGAAATATCACTGCATGTCCTGGCGGGAGGAGTCACACTGGACACCACCTTCCACATCATGAACCAGGAAACAACCTATAACGTAATCATAGGATGTCCATAGATACACGCCATGCGAGCCATCTCCTCAAGCCTCTATCAAGTAATTAAGTTTCCCACCCCATGGGGAATATTCAGTATCTGAGGTGAACCACCCTCTGCCCAAGAATGTTACTGGATCGCCTAAGATTGCACTTACACCAAGCAACTGAAAGGGGCAAGCGTAGAAGCATAGAAATCAGCCATGCTGGGGACCAAAATCACCCCACCAATGGAAGGCATCAGGGACCTCGATATTGTAAAAGATCGCAAAGCAACAATCAAGGACCTCGACCCTGTCATGTTGGACAGTACCGATAGTTCGAAAAAAGCCTGCATCGGGCATAATCTCTCCGACCCGGGTAAGTACCATGAATTCTTAACTAACCATGCAGGCATGTTCGCCTTCTCTAATTCTGACATGCTAGGGATCCCAAAAGACATTGCCACTCACAAACTGAACGTCCACCCACTTTATCTGCCCGTGCAGCAGATAAGGAGAAAATTCAATGCCACAATCAATGAGGCAGTCGGCAAAGAATTAGATAAACTGCTTGCTAACGGTTCTATCAAAGAATCGAACTACCCTCGGGTCACCAATGTGGTCATGGTCAAAACGAAAAGTGGAAAATAGAGGATGTGCGTGGACTTCACCGTCTTGAATAAGGCATGCCCAAAGGATTCCTTTCAATTGCCTCACATCGATCAGCTGATAGATGCAACAGCCAGACATGAGCTGCTAAGCTCCTTGGATGCCTACTCTGGTTACAACCGGATCCTGATGGCCGAAGAGGACTAAGAAAAAATGACTTTTATTAACCACCAAGGGACTGACTATTACAAGATGATGCTCTTCGGGCTCAAAAACACCGATGCAACATACCAAAGGCTGGTCACCAAGATGTTCAAGGAATAGCTCAGCAAGACAATGGAGGTCTACATCGATGACATGCTAGTAAAGTCGGCCAAAAAGGAGGACCACATCGACCTTTTCAAACAAGCCTTTGAGATACTAAGACAATACGGGATGAAACTAAACCTAGAAAAATATGCTTTTGGCATGGCTTTCGGAAAATTCCTAGGTTTTCTCATATCACAGCGAGGTATCGAAGTCAACCTGGACTAGATCAAGGCCATAGAAATTATACAAGAAATCCTAAACAACAAGAAGCGGGTGAAGAAACTAACGGGGAAAATAGCCGCTCTATCAAGATTCATCTCGCGATCCTCAAACATGTACCATAAATTCTTCAGTGTACTGAGAAAAGATCGAGGGCTGCAATGGAACTAGTGCCTACACATTTATCTGGCGGTGTCAAAAGTCGCTGTAAACACCGTTCAAGTGCGCGAAAGCAAAGGTACGCAATCCCCAATTTACTATATCAGCAAAACCCAATCCGCACCTCGACAAGATGGCTTTGGCATTACTCATAGCTTAATGAAAGCTTATACCCTACTTTTAGTGCCATCCCATAAAAGTGATAACTACATTCCCCCTAAGGGGCATCTTACACAAACCCGAACTCTCTGGTAGGCTCGCCAAATGGGCCATAGAGCTCAGTAAACATGACATAACCTATCACCCGAGAACCGCCATCATGTCACAATTACTTGCCCGACTTTATCACCAACTTCAGCACGGAGATATTTCCATGAGTAGAACAAGAGGCCCTCTGTTCCTCTGCAAACTCCAACGTCTGGACCCTCTACACCGGCAGCGTTGCAAATGCCTCGGGATTAGGACTGGGACTCATTCTCGGAGTCCCTATTGGAGAAGTAATTTGCCAGTCCATACGATGCCCCAAGATGACTAATAACGAAGCCGAGTATAAGGCTGTGATTGCAAGTATGAAGCTGACCATCAAATACGGAGCCCGTCGGCTCATCCTCCATTGCGACTCTAAACTCGTAGTAAACCAGGTCACCAGAACCTACCAAATTAAGGAATAAAGGTTACAAAAATATCAGTCAAAAATCCATAAGCTAATGTCTTAGTTTGACGAATAACACTTCGAGCAGATTACCAGGGGATAGAACATTGAGGCGGACAGCTGTAAGGCCCCGTGAAATTTTTGTGCATAAAACCTAGTAGATGTGGTGTCATGGTCCGAATAATGTGTTAGGAATGCGTAGAATTCTTCGCGGCTCGCAAGCTCGCCGCGGTTCGGACCCTTGGTAATGATTTAAGTTTCAAAAATGTAGAGAAATAATTTTTCCGAAAAAGTGTCAAATGTGCGGTCAAGAATGCGACCGCAAACCTGACATGCGGACCGCATAATGACCGCAAATCGTTCCAGAGAGTTGCCCAAAATTGTGTCCAATGTGCGGTCGATATGCGATCGCATGTCAATCTGCGGTGCACTTTTGCGACCGCGGAATCAACATGCGGTCCGCATAGTGACCGCAAATCGTTCCAGAGCCTGCGTAATTTTTTGAGCCATTCTGCGGCCACTATGCGGACCGCATGTTGATTCTGCGGTCGCATAGTGACCGCATATTTGACCCCGGCCCAGATTTTTGTAACATTTTGACCCGATCTCTTCTTTAATATAACACCTTTCTTCTTCATTTTATCATATCATCTCACCAAAATTAGAGAGAGAAGAGAGGGTTTTTAGAGAGAGAAGTTCTTCATCTTCAAAGATTGTTCCAACTACTTAATTCCAAGGGATTCTAGGGCAAGGATTCAACTTCCCCAATATTTTCAAGGTAAAAACCCTAACTATTTTCTTTGATTTTCAGTTTTAATTGGGTAAAGAGAGGTTTGCATATAATAGCTTTTAAAAATAGAATTTTTACACTCATGCATGATTATTGAACTTGATTTCTAGTAAAAAGAAGTGGGTAGAAGTAAGAGTCTTCAAGAACAAGGTTGGCAAGAGTAGGATATCTTGGGTAAGCATAAAGTAGGAGGAAAAACATCATCACCAGGTATGTATGGCTAATTTTGATTCTTGTGAAATCGCCTGTATGTGTGAAGTTTGTTTGTTCGTGTTAAATTGACAAATTATGTGAAATTCTTGATGTTGTTGTTGGATATTTAAAGTTGTTGTTGAGCTATGAGTAATGTAAAATGAGAGTTTAATTTGGCAAAAGAATTGTGAATAATGACTATGATGGCCTATATGGCACCTTGTGGAAAACAAACGAAACACTTGAGAATTGGTTTATTGTGGAAAGAGATGAAACACTTGAATTGTGGAAATATTGTAACATGGTTGTGATATTGCATTGAGAATAAATTGAGAACATGAACCAATGTGTAAGTTGCTTATTTGAACTTGTTGAAATTGTGTGTAGTACCTTATCTGCTGTTTGAAATTGTTGTGTTTTCAACTGTAAGGCGGGGTCGTGTTGCGCGCCGCAACGTGGTGAAATAAGGTGTGGGTTGGGGTGATAAGGGTGGCCGAGGTAATAAGGGTGGTCGGGGGCAATAAGGATGGAAAGCGATCGAAATCGCTATTGAAAATTGATACATAAATCAATAATGTGAAATTGTGAAAGGAGACAGCAGGAGGAGAGTTTGCAACCTGTGGGGCACTGATTGCCCCTTTGTTTGACTACTTGTGTTTTACGTGATTGATTGGTTATTGTTAAATTGGTTGATCGTGGAAAGTGCTTTGTGTGAGAATTATTTGAAATGAGGAAAATGTGGAAACATGGTTGGGTGGCTTAATTGATTGTTGATGTAATTTAATGGCTTGAGTTTACTTGGGACAAAGTTTGTCCATACATACCAGTACAATTTAAGTGTATTGACGTCCCTTTTGCCGGGGGCGCTACATTCGTGTCATGATTGTAGGTGGATCAGTAGCAGGCACTTCAGCTCATCGGCAGTAGTATTCTTCTCCTTCCACTGCCCGTCTTGGTGAGCCCCTTTCTTCCTCGGGGCCTTGTGTGGTTCATGCCACTCGGTTTGGATTTCATTTTGGTTTTGTAAGGTATAGCCGGAGCCTTGTTACCGGCAAGTATTGTATTTCCCTTTTGTATTCTAGAGGCTCTGTAGACATGTAAACTGTGGGACTCCAGTCTTATATATATAAGGTGTTATGTCGGGCGTTGTAAAAGTTGAAATCTTGTTAATGAATCACTCGTATCATTTTATTTGTTTAATGTGAAATCAATTATGATTAGTAATATATTTGGTTAATGAGAAACAGTCAACACAGGGGTAACGCGTGGGAATGAAAGGCACCCAGGTCCGCTTGACTGGGGCAACCCGGTCAGGCGCCGGTCATGTCCCTCGATTTGGGGCGTGACAAACTTGGTATCCGAGCTTAAGGTTTTAAAGTGTCCTAGGATGTCTCGGAGCCGTGTCTAGTAGTGCCCTTCTTATAGGTGTGTTGTCGACCACATCATATAAGTAGGGGGCTACACGGGCATTTAGGAATTTACCTACTTCTTTGATAATCTATATCGTGCGGTAAAGTGCAATGTGGAGATATATGTGTCTAATTCGTGCCTTGTTCCCAAATTTTCAGAATATGGCACCTAAGAAGAAGGCTAGACTCGGCCTTAGGGCCAATGCCGGCCCAAGTGCAGCTGTTAATCATGTACCCGATGCCGTGGGAGAGAATGACCCACCAGTCCCGAATTTGCCTGACCCATCTGTTCAAAACCCAAGTGTCCCTATTCCAGCTACGGCAGAGGATGCCACCATTCCTCCTGCCAGTGTTCCTGACTCAGATACAGTTCCTGCTTCGGGCTTCGGTATCTCTAATGAAGATCTTAGGGGAGCCATTCATATGTTAACACAGTTAGTGGCCGCCCAGGCCCAGAGATCCCATGATGCTCCTGCATCCTCCAGCGGACAGGGAGATTCCTTTGGCTCCAGAGTCCACCAGTTCTTGCGATTGGCCCCTCCAGAATTTTCAGGCACCGATCCAGAGGCTGACCCACAGGAATTCCTTGATGAGATATACAAGACCCTCAGAGTGATGAAGGCTACAGATATAGAGGGGGTAGAGTTGGCCTCTTACAGGCTGAAGGGAGCGGCACGTTCATGGTTCGAAATGTGGGAGGATTCCCGTGAGGAAGGGAGCTCTCCGGCCAGATGGGATGAGTTCGTAGATGCATTTATGGACCACTTCTTACCTGCGGAGGCAATGGCAGCCCGTGCCACTGAGTTCGAGGTTCTCAAACAGGGCAGCATGAGTGTTTGGGAGTATCACATGGAGTTTGTAAGGTTGTCCAAGTACGCTCCTCATTTAGTGTCGACCATGGATGCCCGGGTTCGACGGTTTGTTCAGGGCCTTAGCCCTTTGGTAGTGAATGAGGCCGCCACGGCAGCTTTGCACTCAGACATGAACTATGGGAGGATTGTGGGGTTTGCTCAGGCCACAGAGGCCAGGAAATTGAAGATTCGTGCAGAAAGAGAAAGTAGCAACAGGGCCCGGTCAATGGGTCGTTCGGGGAGATCACTTCCAGGGAAGGGGTCATCAGGGCCATCCCAGTCATATGCTCAGTCCTCCGCGAGTGCACCGCCATCCGTGCACAGTCATCAGCAGGGCAGTTACTCGAGACCTGGTTCAGATAGCAGGAGGTCTCGTCAGTCCGGTCATCCTGGGGTGAGATCCCAGCAGCAGGGGAGACCTACATGCCCCAAGTGTGGAAGATTTCATACGGAGACTTGCTACCTTGACCTTCCAGTGTGCTTCGGGTGCGGGGTGAGAGGTCACATTCAGCGGGACTGTCGTGCACCCCGTCAGGGTATAGGTAGGGGATCTGCTCAGTCATCCGGTTCTTCAGCTGCTACATCATCAGCGCGTACTCCAGCAGCAGCAGGGCGTGGTGCAGCTAGGGGTGGAGCTCGGGGTAGGGGTGGACCTAGCCGATTCTATGCATTGAGTGGCCGCCAAAATGCCGAGGCTTCTCCAGATGTTGTTACAGGTATCATGTCTGTTCAGAACTATTGATTGCTATGCCCTTATTGATCCAGGGTCCTCCTTGTCTTATGTTACTCCATTTATTGCTTCAAGTTTTGGGATAGAACCCGAACAACTTCATGAGCCGTTCTCTGTGTCGACTCCTATTGGTGATTCTATTACAGCCTCACGAGTCTATAGGAATTGTGTTGTTACAGTGGGTGGTCGTGATACCACAACTGATCTTATTGAGCTTGGGATGGTAGATTTTGATGTAATTATGGGGATGGATTGGCTCTATTCGTGCTTTGCCAAGCTTGACTGTCGGACGAGAGTTGTGAGGCTCGAGTTCCCTAACGAGCCAGTCATTGAATGGAGAGGAAATGGTGTAGTGCCAAGGGGTAGGTTTATTTCCTACCTTAAGGCTTCGAAGATGATTAAGAAGGGGTGTATCTATCACCTGGTTCGGGTAACGGACACCACCTCAGATGTGCCTACCCTCGAGTCCGTGCCAATTGTGAATGAATTTCCTGAAGTGTTTCCAGATGAGCTTCCAGGCATTCCGCCGGATAGGGAGATTGACTTTGGGATCGATGTATTGCCGGATACTCAGCCAATATCCATTCTACCATACAGAATGGCGCCAGCAGAGTTAAGGGAGTTAAAGGAGCAGCTGAGGGATTTATTAGAGAAAGGGTTTATCCGACCGAGTGTGTCGCCATGGGGTGCTCCGGTTCTCTTTGTCAGAAAGAAGGATGGGTCACTTCGAATGTGTATTGATTATCGGCAGCTTAACAAAATCACCATTAAGAATAAATATCCATTGCCTCGAGTGGATGATCTGTTTGACCAATTGCAGGGAGCGAGGTTCTTCTCAAAGATTGATTTACGGTCTGGGTACCACCAGTTGAAAATCAGGGAGCAGGATATTCCTAAGACCGCCTTCAGAACTCGTTATGGTCACTTCGAGTTTTTGGTCATGTCTTTTGGGCTAACCAATGCCCCAGCAGCTTTCATGGACCTTATGAATCGGGTTTTCAAGCCATTCCTAGATTCCTTTGTGATTGTATTCATTGACGATATTCTCATCTACTCTCGGAGCGGGGAAGATCATGCCGTTCACCTCAGAGCAGCATTGCAGACCCTTCTTCAGCATCAATTGTATGCCAAGTTCTCAAAATGTGAGTTTTGGTTGGAGTCCGTAGCTTTTCTAGGGCATGTTATTTCCGGTGAGGGAATTATGGTGGATCCTCAGAAGATTGCGGCAGTGAAAGATTGGCCTAGACCCACGACCCCGACAGAGATTCGCAGCTTTTTGGGTCTGGCAGGGTACTATCGGAGGTTTGTAGAGGGATTCTCAACCCTCGCCTCCCCATTGACTAAATTGACGCGGAAAGCAGTTAAGTTCCAGTGGTCCGAAGCATGTGAGAAAAGTTTCCAAGAACTGAAGTCAAGATTGACCTCGGCACCAGTATTGGCC
Organism: Nicotiana noctiflora; assembly: GCA_032618575.1. Taxonomy (NCBI): domain Eukaryota; kingdom Viridiplantae; phylum Streptophyta; class Magnoliopsida; order Solanales; family Solanaceae; genus Nicotiana; species Nicotiana noctiflora. The sequence continues at coordinate 399,438 of JASVEL010003743.1, read as the reverse complement.
TTGCCAGAAGGCAGAGAGGGATTTGTAGTCTATTGTGATGCCTCCAGAGTCGGTTTGGGATGTGTATTGATGCAGCACGGAAAGGTCATATCTTACGCTTCCAGGCAACTCAAGAATCACGAGAAGAATTATCCGACGCATGATTTGGAACTTGCAGCTGTTGTGTTTGCCTTGAAAATATGGCGACACTATCTTTATGGGGTTCATGTAGATGTGTTTTCGGACCACAAGAGCCTCCAGTATTTGTTCAAGCAGAAAGAGCTGAATCTGAGACAGCGGCGGTGGTTAGAACTACTCAAGGACTATGATATGGACATATTGTACCATCCAGGGAAGGCAAATGTGGTAGCCGACGCTCTTAGTCGGAAATCCATGGGTAGTTTGGCTCATTTGGGTGTGGATCAGAGACCCCTGGCTCGAGAGGTCTACCAATTAGCCAGCTTGGGGGTTCGTATTTCGGCGTCGGACGAGGGGGATATCTTGGTGCATAATGGAGCAGAATCATCATTGGTCGCGGAAATCAAGGAAAAACAGTTCATGGATCCAGCATTGGTTCGGGCGAAGGAAGCAGTCATGAATGACAAGACCTCAGCATTTGTACTCAGCAGCGAAGATGGTGTATTGCGGTGTCAAGATAGGCTATGTGTTCCGGATGTGGACGAGCTTCGGGAAAGAGTGATGGCAGAGGCTCATACTTCCAGGTATTCTGTGCACCCTGGTTCAACGAAAATGTATCACGATCTTAAGGAGATTTATTGGTGGAACAGTATGAAAAGGGATATAGCAAGCTTTGTAGCTAAATGTCCGAACTGTCAACAAGTGAAGGCCGAGCATCAACGGCCCGGTGGATGAACTCAGCCTATAGAAATACCAAGGTGGAAATGGGAGATGATCAATATGGATTTTGTGGTGGGGTTACCTCGCACTCAGCATAAGTTCGATTCAATATGGGTGATAGTAGATCGACTCACCAAATCAGCTCACTTCCTGCCTGTCAAGTCCACTGATACCGCGGAGCAATATGCAAGATTGTACATCAAAGAGATAGTAAGGCTTCATGGCACTCCACTTTCTATTATCTCGGATCGCGGGGCTCAGTTCACCGCTAACTTTTGGAAGAAGTTTCAGCAAGGTTTGGGAACTCAGGTGAATCTCAGCACAGCTTTCCATCCACAGACCGATGGACAGGCCGAGCGGACCATTCGGACGCTTGAAGATATGTTGCGGGCTTGTGTCTTAGATTTTAAAGGTAATTGGGATGAACACTTGCCACTGATAGAATTTGCTTACAATAACAGCTATCATGCTAGCATTCAAATGGCCCCGTTTGAGGCATTGTACGGGAGAAGATGTAGATCGCCAATCGGGTGGTTTGAGGTAGGTGAAGCGGAATTGCTAGGGCCGGATATGGTGTACGAAGCTATGGAAAAGGTCAAGGTTATTCAGGAGAGAATGAAAACAGCACAGAGTCGTCAAAAGTCCTATGCAGACGTTCGTCGAAGGGATTTGGAGTTTCAAGTCGATGATTGGGTGTTCTCGAGGGTATCTCCTATGAAGGGAGTCATGCGATTCGGAAAGAAAGGGAAATTGAGTCCTAGGTATGTCGGGCCATATCGGATCGTTCAAAGGATTGGTCAAGTTGCTTATAGGCTAGAGTTGCCTCCTGAGATGTCATCGGTGCACCCGGTATTCCATGTGTCCATGTTGAAGAAAGTGATTGGAGATCCATCCACCATCATGCCAGTCGAAGCTATAGAGGTTAATGAAGATTTGTCATATGAAGAAGTTCCGGTTGCCATTCTTGATAGGCAAGTCCGTAAGTTGAGAAATAAGGAAGTTGCCTCTGTTAAAGTATTGTGGCGAAGTCAACAAGTTGAGGAGGCCACATGGGAAGCGGAAAAAGATATGAAGGAAAAGTACCCCCATTTGTTCGATCAAGCCTAGAAGAAATTAGGTGACCCTTCTACTCCTAGTAACTGCTATCTTGTCTAAGTTGTTTCCCTCTTAGTATTAGTAAAGTCTCCTTTATTTGTAATGAGTTAAATGTGTTGTTACCTTGGGTCACTTGAACCGTTCTTGACAAATGAAAGCCTTATAAAGATTTACGTGTCTAATAAACAACTAATAGTAAGTGTAGATTGGTAATGGTTTGTTAAGTGTACATGGTGTGTTAAAATGGTTAAATAAGGTAAGAATTCATTGAAGTGACTAGTTTATGTGCAATTGTAACAATGTGATAGAATATGTGCATTCGTTGAGGTAAGAAAGTGTATACCAGTTGTGAAAAGTGTTGTATTTGTGTATTGTTGTTTGGTAATGTGTTTCGGGGGCCCTCTGACAGGTGGATATGTCCATAATACAAAGGAAACTCTGGCGAAATTTTTTCAAAATATAAGAGTTAGTCAAAATTTTGATAGCTTGCATATCATGTCTTTCAAAACTCATTTATTTCAAAATCCTCATTCGAGGACGAATGATCTTAAGGGGGGGAGGATGTAAGGCCCCGTGAAATTTTTGGGCATAAAACCTAGTAGATGTGGTGTCATGGTCCGAATAATGTGTTAGGAATGCGTAGAACGGTTCGGACCCTTGGTAATGATTTAAGTTTCAAAAATGTAGAGAAATAATTTTTCCGAAAAAGTGTCAAATGTGCGGTCAAGAATGCGACCGCAAACCTGACATGCGGACCGCATTCTGACCGCAAATCGTTCCAGAGAGTTGCCCAAAATTGTGTCCAATGTGCGGTCGATATGCGATCGCATGTCAATCTGCGGTGCAATTTTGCGACCGCAGAATCAACATGCGGTCCGCATAGTGACCGCAAATCGTTCCAGAGCCTGCGTAATTTTTGAGCCATTCCGCGGTCACTATGCGGACCGCATGTTGATTCTGCGGTCGCATAGTGCACCGCATAATTGACCCCGGCCCCGATTTTTGTAACATTTTGACCCGATCTCTTCTTTAATATAACACCTTTCTTCTTCATTTTATCATATCATCTCACCAAAATTAGAGAGAGAAGAGAGGGTTTTTAGAGAGAGAAGTTCTTCATCTTCAAAGATTGTTCCAACTACTTAATTCCAAGGGATTCTAGGGCAAGGATTCAACTTCCCCAATATTTTCAAGGTAAAAACCCTAACTATTTTCTTTGATTTTCAGTTTTAATTGGGTAAAGAGAGGTTTGCATATAATAGCTTTTAAAAATAGAATTTTTACACTCATGCATGATTATTGAACTTGATTTCTAGTAAAAAGAAGTGGGTAGAAGTAAGAGTCTTCAAGAACAAGGTTGGCAAGAGTAGGATATCTTGGGTAAGCATAAAGTAGGAGGAAAAACATCATCACCAGGTATGTATGGCTAATTTTGATTCTTGTGAAATCGCCTAGTATGTGTGAAGTTTGTTTGTTCGTGTTAAATTGACAAATTGTGTGAAATTCTTGATGTTGTTGTTGGATATTTAAAGTTGTTGTTGAGCTATGAGTAATGTAAAATGAGAGTTTAATTTGGCAAAAGAATTGTGAATAATGACTATGATGGCCTATATGGCACCTTGTGGAAAACAAACGAAACACTTGAGAATTGGTTTATTGTGGAAAGAGATGAAACACTTGAATTGTGGAAATATTGTAACATGGTTGTGATATTGCATTGAGAATAAATTGAGAACATGAACCAATGTGTAAGTTGCTTATTTGAACTTGTTGAAATTGTGTGTAGTACCTTATCTGCTGTTTGAAATTGTTGTGTTTTCAACCGTAAGGCGGGGTCGTGTTGCGCGCCGCAACGTGGTGAAATAAGGTTTGGGTTGGGGTGATAAGGGTGGCCGAGGTAATAAGGGTGGTCAGGGGGCAATAAGGATGGAAAGCGATCGAAATCGCTATTGAAAATTGATACATAAATCAATAAATGTGAAATTGTGAAAGAAGACAGCAGGAGAGTTTGCAACCTGTGGGGCACTGATTGCCCCTTTGTTTGACTACTTGTGTTTTACGTGATTGATTGGTTATTGTTAAATTGGTTGATCGTGGAAAGTGCTTTGTGTGAGAATTATTTGAAATGAGGAAAATGTGGAAACATGGTTGGTTGGCTTAATTAATTGTTGATGTAATTTAATGGCTTGAGTTTACTTGGGACAAAGTTTGTCCATACATACCGGTACAATTCAAGTGTACTGACGTCCCTTTTTGCCGGGGGCGCTACATTCGTGTCATGATTGTAGGTGGATCAGTAGCAGGCACTTCAGCTCATCGGCGGTAGTATTCTTCTCCTTCCACTGCCCGTCTTGGTGAGCCCCTTTCTTCCTCGGGGCCTTGTGTGGTTCATGCCACTCGGTTTGGATTTCATTTTGGTTTTGTAAGGTATAGCCGGAGCCTTGTTACCGGCAAGTATTATATTTCCCTTTTGTATTCTAGAGGCTCTGTAGACATGTAAACTGTGGGACTCCGGTCTTATGTATATATATTGTGTTATGTCGGGCGTTGTAAAAATTGAAATCTTGTTAATGAATCACTCGTATCGTTTTATTTGTTTAATGTGAAATCAATTATGATTAGTAATATATTTGGTTAATGAGAAACGGTCATCACAGGGGTAACGCGTGGGAATGAAAGGCACCCAGGTCCGCTTGACTGGGGCAACCCGGTCAGGCGCCGGTCATGTTCCTCGATTTGGGGCGTGACACTAGGGGTGAATTTTTCAGCCACCAAAAATATCAACAAAGAAAATGTGGTCACTCTCCTCCACTCAGCCGTAGACCATGTCGAGGTACTCTCCTTCTTGACTGGGTACTGGTGCAACCAATTTGTAGCTTGCATGTAGGACGATACACTCCCATGCGACAAAAAGAAAGCCAAGAAACTTCGGGTATAAGCAGCCCGCTACAGCCTAATAAACCGCGATCTCTATAAGAAAACGTTCGGCTAAATGTCTTGGGCCATACCAGACTAGGCATGTTTTGGAGGAAGTGCATGAGGACCATTGTGATGCCCATACGGGGAATCATGCCCTTGTCCGATGCCTCATATGCGCCATCTACTACTGGTCCACCATGAAGAAAGAGGCAGCGGACCACGTCCGAAAATGCGAACACTGCCTAAAGTTTGCCCCCGTGATACTCCAGGCAGGAGAACTCCTCCACACTGTCACTTGGCCATGGCCATTCATAAAATGTGGAATGGACATAATCGGACATCCACCAGCTAGACGAGGAAAGGTATGCTTTCTGTTAGTTTTAACTGATTATTTTTCTAAATGGATCAAAGCAGGTGCGCACGCGCAAATACCTTTTAGCATATCCAATTTCAGCAAGAGGTAATCGTGTTCATATGGAAAAATATCATATCCAATTTCAGCATCCCCAGAAAATCAGTTGTGATAACGGGCCTTAGTTCATCAACAAAAAGATAACCGAATTCTTTGAGAAATGGCACATCAAGCAGATACCGTCCACCCCGTATCATCCCACTGCTAACGGTCAAGCCGAATCCTCCAAAAAAACAATAATAAACATATTAAAAAATAAGCTTGAAGAAGCCTATGGGCTATGGCCCAAGTTATTGCCCGAGGTATTACGGGCATACCAGACTACACCCAAATCCAGTAAGGGGGATACACCTTATTCACTGGTCTACGGAACCGATGCTGTTATACCCGTCAAAATCGGAGAACCTAGTCTCAGATACTCACACACCAGTCGAACAGACAACAATGCCAGAAGGTTACAAGACCTGGACGCGGTCGAGGAATGAAGAGATATGGCCCACATCAGAATGGCCCCGTGAAAACAACAAGTGGAAAGATATTACAACGAAAAATACAAGGTGACACCGCTTAGAGTCGGCGACTATGTTCTCAAAGCCAATATACCGGCATCGAAAGATCCGAACGAAGGAAGTTAGGAACCAATTGGGACGGACCATACAAAATCACAGTGGCAACAAGGAAAGGAGCATTCCAACTAGAAACGATGGAGGGAAATTTACTCCAAAACAACTGGAACATCGCCCATCTCAAAACACTTCCACTTCTGAAAGGTATCTCTCAAGTCGTGCTCTTTTTTACTTACCCGAGTTTTGTCCAAATTGGATTTTCTAGGGAAGGTTTTAAACGATACGACGAAGGGGAGTCCCGGTGGAACAAGAAGCACGGGTTCACAACATCGGCCTACCTACACGGCCCGTAGGCCAACATGGTAAAGGGACTACTTTAGTACCTCCAAAGATCTCCATCGTGTAAATAGAGTTCTCCATTGTAAAAATAGAGTTCTCCATTGAATAAATAAAGATCGCTATTGTATGAAAAAAATCTCCATTTGAATGAATAAGGATCTCCATTGTACGAACAAAATCTCCAATACTCGAACAAACAAAAAATAAACGACATTAGTTCGACCTCATTCGAACCATAATGGGTATTACTCCGATGACATTCGAAGCAATATCCCAATGGCTAAGGCCATTGGCGCATTTTGACCACATTCGAACAGCAATAGGTATTACTCCAACGACAGTCAAAGCAACATCCTTATGGCTAAGGCCATGCGCGCAGTTCGATCTCACTCGAACTACAACGGGTATTACTTTGACGATAGTCAAAGAAATATCCTAATGGCGAAGGCCATCGATATCAGTTCGACCTCATTCGAACCACGATGGGTATCCCTTCAACGACAGTCAAAGAAACTTCCTAATGGCTAAGGCCATCGACATCAGTTTGAACTCGCTCGAACTGGGACTCAGGTTAAGTGCCTTCACCATTAGAATGGTGCAATTCGACCTTCCTTGAACTAGGACTCATGCTAAGTGCCTTCACCATCAGAATGGCATTGTTCGACCTCTCTCAAACTAGGACTCAGGCTTAGTGCCTTCACCATTGGAATAGTACAGTTTGAGCTCACTCAATTTGGGACTCGGCTAAATGCCTTCACTATCAGAGTGGCATAGTGTAACCTCGCTCAAACTAGGACTCAGCTAAGTGCCTTCACCATAAAAAATAGTGCAAGTCGGTCCCGCTCGAGCTTCGACCTCGTTAAAACTTTGACGAACATTACTTCGATGAAAGTTGGTAGCATCTTGACAGCTAAGGCCAGCGATATCAAGTTAACCCCAGTCAAACCCTAGTACGACAACCCGACAAACAAAAGGATCTCTACCAAAACTAACTAATACGATGAATAAATGAAGCAATAAAGGAAAAAAAAGTTATATTACAACAAAAATCACATTTACATTCGCCCCCACGGGCGGGTCATGATACACTGTACAAACAAAAATTTACGTATACATATGGTTAAGATTGCCCATCATCCCCCGAATGTTAGACATCACTATACCAAGAGCCGGATTCAAGATGGTTGATATCATCAGAAGCAAGCCTGCCCCTAGCGTGAGAGTCGAAACCATAACTGCATGCTTTATATGTAGCTCGAACCTCGTCCCTTTATCTCTGGACTTCTTCCTCGGTAGTCCGACCCACAGCATAAAGCTCGTTGTACACGTCGAACATAGCTTCTGCAAATTGTACAGGTGAAGCTTGGGAAGCAGAAGGTCTTGAAAGCCACCGAATCTCCTCCGCCTTGGTGTCATGCTCGGCGGTCAACTCTGCCACTCTTTGTTGCAGGTCGGCATTCTATTCTGCCACCCCTCGCCTCAATTCAAGTTCATCATCCTTGGATCTAAGGAGCTCTTCTAACTCGTTGTTGCAGGCTATAACCCTCACCAGCTTGCTATTCACCGCCTCCAGGTCGGCTCCCCCATGCTCTGACTAAGACTTCCCCTTGCTAGCCTCCGCTTGATGTCTAGAGCGGTTCCTATATTTTTTAGCATCCTTTTAAAGAGGGTAGTCTGCTTCCGCTCACGGTGTCCCCTCTCTACCTACAATACAAGGGTTTATAAGAAAGAATAAGTGAGCTAATACACCCTAAACCTTCCTGACAATAACACACAAATGAAGGGAATAAAAGGTACCTATAAACCCATGCCCGACACCCTGTGGGATAGCTCCATGTCATCTACCATGCTGATCGTCCTGCTTTCAGTGGCGGCACACAGCAGAGTAAAGGCCGAAGCGGCCTGCTCACTATTCAACAGAAGATTGAAAGTCATCGAAATTGTAATGCGATGGCTAGAACCACCCGTCATCATTTCTACATGGGTCAGACCGCCCACAAACTCGTTGACATTTTCTTGAGCGATGTTAGAGTCCAACCCTTCCGCCAAACCCATAGGCCCCCCAACAGTAGTTGAAGGCTCTCTCCTGATGACCCGTGCAGGGCTAACACTTGGAGCAGTATCCCTCTACTAAGGCGACCTCCCCGAAAGAATGGCATCGAGCATAAACATAAGTCTAGGCATTGGCCGAGGCCGAAGCACCTCATTCCTATCTTCAGAAGCCACTACATTTCCCTTTTCAAGCCTCCTCCATTTCCTCTATGGTGACTCCTAGCCATCAGAAGGTTCGTCCACTATGTGGGGGGCCAGTGCCAATGGCATCGGCTCTTACGTCACCATAGTCATAGAGGTAGCCCCTTGCAAAGGGGTAGGGGAGGGATCCTTTCGAAAGGACTCAACCAGTATATCTCGACCGTCTGAAGTAGCATCAGCTCATTTTAAAATAAGGACCACCACCCTTTTCCTCGAAGCCCCATGATCTATTGCAGAAACGAATATACGTAAAGAGGGGATAAATAGGCAGAATCACGAACTGTGCATGATAGAAATCAGAGGCCCGCCTGAAGAGACTTTTGGGTCGTAGCACTTCATGATCGCAGGCCAAGTATGGGTCCCCTCTGCATAGGGTTGCAAACCAGTGACCCATCCCCTAAGGTTGGCAACATGTTGGGGTGGATGAGCCATAACTGCAACAAAAAGGGTTATAATAGCAACGGTCAAAAATAAAAATACGTAACGAATTGCAACACTTACGTTTTGGATTCCACCTCTCCGAGAAATTGATGGGAATGGAGACTATGTATTTGGTCCTAACAAAAAAGTACATGCACCAAAACCCGCGGCTGGGCCGATCGTCAGTCTTAACTTCCAAACCCCTCGTGCCTCGACCCCGTAAATGTACCATGGTCCCTCTCATAAAACTAGCATTGAACAGCTGCAAGAGGTGATGGACTGAAATGCTATATCCCGCCAACTCCGAATATGTAGCCAACAACCTGAGCATCTTCAGTGTATACGGCGTAAGTTGAGCCGGGCAAACATTATAAAACCAACAAAACTCCTCCACCAATCGAAAGAGGGGAAGGTTTAGCCAATCATGAACAGGTATTCATAAAAGACGTAGAATCTCGGTCGATGAACGGTCACCTGATCCCCTCTGTCCGAGATCATCTCTACATACACTGGAACATTATATTTAACACGGAGGGCATCCGGGTGGTTCTGCAATGACATGGAAATATCTGGAACTAGAGTGGCGGAATCCTTGTTAAAATCATTTCGTGATGAGGTATGTTGAGGCAGCAGCTCCTCCACAGTCAGAGGACTCATATCCTCTTCCCCTTCCGATACCCCGCCATAAGAAGGCGATGGCCGGTTCAATGGTGTAGCTGCCACAATCATTCTATTCCCACGACGAGGTTTAGACATGGTGGTGATAATAGAGGAAGATCTATGCACAATATAGCGAATGGATATTCTCGTCCAAGAAAAACGCACTGGAAAAAGGGAATATATACTAGGAAGGGAGTGTAAGCCATCGAAAGTTCAGGTAAGTTAAACCCCTGCCCTATTTATAAGGATTGGTAAGTGCAAGAATCAAAGAGTCAAAATTTGAATCAGCACGGGAAACCAAGTGCTAGAGTTGTTGAGTTTCCACCTCAAAAATACACGTAATGATGACATCTGCAGGTGCTGACGTCAATATCGGGGAAGGCATCACGATTTGACAGCCTGACAGTCATGATGATTGCCTCTTATATGTCACATCATAGTTCCTTGGTGGGGTAAAACACTCTGAAGTGTGACAACATTGATTCCGCCCATTAAGGACGCACCTCACTGCGACCTCGACGAGCGGTGGGACTAACTGTATAAGGTCGAGTTTGACCAACCCCATCCTCAAACTGACACGACTTGTCGTATGGGCAGAGGTCGGGCCCGAGGGACGACTCAAGGCTAATTGGAGGGACGATCATACAATTACATCGGCCTCTCTGTAGCGTGTACTTCACCTTTAACTTGTATTTTGTCTTACATTATAGATACAAAAAAGGGAAAACCTCTCCACTGTATAAGGAGAGTTTCTAACTGTGTAAGGGGGAGGAATTTTTTGATGACCCAAAGGATCATCACTTATTTTCTCAATCATTTCGAGCTTTGGAGGCCTTGAAAACTCATTTATAGTTTCCTCGATTTGCGTGCACACTCCGGGCGCGAAGCCGGAAACTTTTTATGTTGAAATATATTAAAATTTTGAAGAATTTTGATATTAATATTGATATGGTTGACTATGGTAAACATTTTTGGTAAACGGACCCGGACTCATGATTTGACGGTCTCAGAAAATCCGTAGAAAAATATGGAACTCGGGCGTATGCTCGGAATCAAAATCAGAGGGCTAGAACCCCGATAAAAGAATTTATCTGTTAAATTGTTTTTTACAAATGTGTAAAGAAAATAAAGCTGAAATTTGATCAAAAAGTAATGGTATCGGGCTCGTATTTTGGATCCGACGCCCGGTACAGGTCATATAAGTTGGTTACGCGCTCTTTATAAAGTTTAGTTGAAAACGGACGTTGTTTGACGTGTTTCGACCTTAAATTGGAAAATTTGGAAGTTATGAAATTTTGAAAGAATTCTTGAGTTTTAAGGCTCAATTCATTGATTTCGATGTTATTTTGGCGATTTGATCGCGCGAGCAAGTTCCTATGATGTTTTTAAGTCTGTGTACATATTTAGTTTGGAGCCCCGAGGGCTCGGGTGAATTTTGGATAGGCCACGAGTTCAATTTTTCATGTTAGGGAGTTGTTGTCAGTACCTGACCTGCAGAATTCGCAAATGCGAAGAATTTATCGCAAATGCGAACACTGCCAAATTCCTTCAGACTTCGCAAATGCGAAGAAAAGTTCCCAATTGCAAACAATCCCCGTTTTGCATAACGATCGGAAATGCGAAGAAATATTCGCAAATGCAAACACCTTCATTTTTGCCCAGAGTTCACAAATGCGAAGAAATGTTCGCAAATGCGAACAACCCCCTTTTAGCCTAATATTCGCAAATGCGAAGATTTGTTCGCAAATGCGAACCTCCCAGTCTTTGGCCTAGCTTCGCAATTGGGAAGTTTATTTCACAAATCCCATGGTTGGTCGTGGTTCACAATTGCGAACCCCTATTCACAAATGCGAACACAGAGACTTGTAAATCCAGAATTTGACGATTTTAACTTCATTTTTCATATTTTCACAACCCAAAACATCATTTGGCGATTTTTCAAGAACTTCCTCTCCTCCAAACCATTTGTAAGTCAATTTTTACTCAATTTCTTCAACCTTCAACATCATCTATCATGTTTTTATCTTAAATTCAAGGGTTTCGTGGGTAAAAATGGGGGTTTTGGGTAGAACTTAGGTTTTCATAAAAATCGGGATTTTGACCTCAATTTGAGGTCCGATTTTAGAACAAATTATATATTTGAACTCGTGGAAGGATGGGTGAATTTATTTTGGTTCGAACATCAGGTTTCGACCATGTGAGCCCGAAGTCGATTTTTACTATTTCGGGCAAAATATTGTAAAAAGCTATATTTGGCCATATGAATTTGTTTGTTAAGTAGTATTGATGATATTAAATCAATTGTGTATAGATACGATTGGGTTGGAGCGAAATTCGAAAGGAAAAGGCATTGCTACGGATTGAATTGTTCGTAAACTTTCGAGGTAAGTGTTTGTTCTATCCTAGCTTGAGGGAATATGAATTGAGTTTATGTGCTAATTATTATGTGTGGAGTCCGACGTATAGGTATGGTGACGAGTATCTATATGTTTGGGGTCGAGCATGACCGTGGGTCTTAAATGGATTAAATTCCTATTAATCATAAGTGATTATATTGAAGGAATTATTATTGATTTCATATCGGTAATATGTAAATAAATTGTTGATTAAAGAATATTGGCAACATGCCGGTATGATACATATATTGTTGATTAATTATAATTATTAGTGTTACACCGGTAATATAAATGTTATTGAAATTGAAGATTATTAGTTTAATGCCGGTAATATATTGTATTGATTATTGCTAGTGGCCATAGTGCCGGTGACATATCGGAAGGGTCGTGGTACATGCCGCATCACTAATAGATGATTATTGTTGGCATTGGCCATAGTTGCCGGTAGCCTATTGTGACATATCGAAAGTGTCGGGGTGCACACCACATCACTAACAGATAATAGTTGCTGATATTGGCCATAGCAGTCGGTAGTGTGTGTGTATATATATATATATATATATATATATATATATATATATATATATATATATATATATATATATATATATTGTTTTGGTGGATAAAGGAAAGATTGATGCTTAGATGGAAGTGAGTGGTTGTGCTCCTGTTCTGAGATGAGTTAAGCTGGAAAGTGAATTAAATACCCTTGTTTTATTTCTGGAAAGGTATATCCGATGGCTACTCCAGAGCATATTTTCTCTTCTTAAATATTGATGTCACTTCTAGTTATTTCGTTGTGTGTGTATATATATATATATATATTGACTGTACATGTTTATGTGGGTGTTTGGGCCTAACCTTGTCACTACTTCGCCGGGATAGGCCAGGCACTTACCAGCACATGGGGTCGGTTGTGCTGATACTACACTCTGCTGTCTTTTTGCGCAGATATAGGTTACGGACAGCAGCAACGGCAGTAGCATGATTGTTGATATATCGACCACCGAGACTTCGAGGTAGCCTTGTAGGCATCCGCAGGACCCGTTGTCTCCACTATCTTCATTTTTCAGTCTGTTATCTCATGTATTCAAGATAAATATATTATATTTCTTTCAGATGGTTATGTGTATTATTATTAGAAGTTCGTGAGTATTGTGACACCAGTCTTGCTAAGTCTTCTACTAAATTTATTTATTCTGCTGTAATTGCATAATTTTATTTAAAGTACTAAAAAGAGAGTTGTAACTAATGGATTGGCTTGCCTAGCTTCCACTAGTAGGCACCATCATGACTCCCGATGGTGGGAAATCCGGGTTGTGACAAGTTGGTATCAGAGCTCTAGGTTGGACGGGTCTCACAACTCACGAACAACCTTAGTAGGGTCTGAGGGATCGGTACGGAGACGTCTGTATTTATCCTCCAGAGGCTACAGAGTTAGGAAAATTTTCCCTTTATTCTTTTCAGTCGTGCGACTTTGGTCCTTCAAATGCTAATTGAATTTCTACTCTGTTCTTCCGCAGATGGCAAAACCACATGCTTCCTTATCCACTGACTAGCAGCCAGAGGCCCTAGTAGCAGCAGCTCCCACTAGGGGCAGAGGTCGAGGTCGAGACCTTCCTAGAGGCCGAGGTAGGGGTAAAGCTCAGCCCCGAGCAACAGCACAAGTGGCAGAACCTCAGGTTCATATCGAGGAGGGGGTTCCAGCCCCAGTAGTTCCGGTGGGCCTAGCTCAGGTCCCAGGAGGGGTTATGTTTACACCGGACCTTCAGGATGCTCTACTCTGGATATCATGTTTTATGGATAGTATCACCAGAGCAGGTTTACTTCCAGTAGCACCAGCCACTTCTCAGGCTAGAGAAGGTAATCAGACTCCTACTACGCGCACTCCGGAGCCGAAAATTCCACAGGCTTAGGTCCCTGTGATTCAGCCAGCTGAGGCAGTTCAACCTGTCATAGTGGCCCAGCCTAGTGATGGTGCAGCTATGTCTGCTGATGCGTTATGGAGGTTGGACAGGTTTACCAAGCTGTTCACTACCACCTACAGTGGCACTCCTTCAGAGGATCCCCAAGACTTCCTATATAGCTGCCACTAGGTTCTCCATACAATGGGTATTATGGAGACTAATGATGTTGATTTTACCACTTTTCGATTTTCTAGATCTACCAAGACTTGGTGGAGAGATTATTGTCTATCTAGGCCAGCAGGATCACCATTTTTTACTAGGGGCCAATTTGCAGAATTTTTCTTGGAAATGTTATTTCCAGCAACTCAAAGGGAGGATCTGCGCAGGCAATTTGAGCGTCTTCATCAGGATTCTATGTCTGTCACACAGTACGAGATTAGGTTCATTGACCTGGATTGTCATGCCATTGTCATACTTCCCACAGATAGAGAAAGGGTGAGAAGGTTTATTGATGGCTTGAATGTGCTAATTCGACTGCAGATGGCTATGGGAGTGGGGACCGAAATCACTTTTCAGGGGGCGGCTAATGCAGCCCACCGGATCGAGATGGCTCTGTCATAGAGAGTAGGTCATGGATCAGATAAGAGGCCGCGTAATATAGGCAGGTTTAGTGGTGCCGCATTTGGAAGTGGAGATTTGAATGGTAGAGGCCATCCTCCTTGGCCTTATCAGTCAGCCCTTCAGACTTCTCACGACCTTTCAAGTAGTCATGATTCTCAGCCACATAACTCTGATCCGCAGATGTACGGTGCATCACCAGCACATATCAGTGCACAGCCACTTCAAAGTTTTCGAGGTGATCATTCGGGTTGGCGAGGTCAGTCCCATTTTTCTCAGTTTTCGCATTCAAATGGGTCTTATAAGTGTAGAGAATTATGTCATATCAAGAGGCACTGTTTAAGATTGAGAGGTGCCCAGTCGCAGCAAAAGGGTTCTCGTGCTATGGTTCAGGCCCCGATTCCCACACAGCCTGCCCAGCTAGCTAGAGGCGGGTGTAGAGGACATAGAGGTGGAGGCAGAGGTCATAGAGGTCGAGCCCAGACCAATAGAGGTAGAGACTAGCCAGCAGTTGATTGTCCCAGAGATACTGCTCAGGTTGGTGGGGCCTAGCCCCGATGTTATGCACTTCCTGCCAGACCAGAGGCTAAGTCCTCTGATGCCGTTGTTATAGGTATTATTTTGGTTTGTGATAGAGAGGCATCAACATTATTTGACCCTGGGTCTACCTATTCGTACGTGTCTTCTTATTTTGCACCATACTTGGTTCAGCCTAGTGATCCACTGGGTGTTCCTCTTCATGTGTCTACACCAGTACGCGATTCTATTATGGTTGATCAAGTTCATCAGTCATGTATTATAGTGATTGGGGGTCTTGAGACCCGTGTTGATTTAATGCTCCTAAATATGGTGGACTTGATATTATATTAGGCATGGACTGGCTATCTCCATATCATGTTATTTTAGATTGCCATGCCAAGACTGTGACTTTAGCTCTGCCGTATTTGCCTCGTATAAAGTGGAAAGGAATTTCTGGTCATACTAGCCGCAATGTTATTTTTTATGTTAAGGCTCAGTGTATGGTTGAAAAAGGGTGTTTGGCTTATTTGGCCTATGTCCGTGGTTCCAGTGCTGAGGTTCCTTTTATTGACTCTGTGCCCATGGTTCGCGAATTTCCTGAAGTGTTTCCTTCAGACCTACCGGGTATGCCACCCGATAAAGATCTTGATTTTTGCATTGACTTGGCTCCAGGCACTCAGCCTATTTCTATTCCCCCATATCGTATGGCTCCGCTAGAGTTAAACAATTGAAGGAGCAGTTGCAGGATTTACTTGAAAAGGGTTTCATGAGACCCAGTTTTTCGCTCTGGGGTGCGCCGGTATTATTTGTAAAGAAGAAAGATGGTTCGATGAGAATGTGCATTGATTATCTGCAGTTGAACAAGGTGACTATCAAAAATAAATTTCCACTCCCACGAATTGATGATTTATTTGATCAGCTTCAGGGTGCCAAGGTCTTTTCGAAGATAGACTTGAGATCTAGCTATCATCATCTGAAGATTAGGGCATCTGATGTCCCTAAGACAGCATTCCACACTCGATACAGACATTATGAATTCCTGGTCATGTCTTTTGGGTTAACAAATGCCCCAGCAGCGTTTATGGAATTGATGAATCGGGTGTTCTGGCCTTGTGAAGATTTATTTGTAATAGTCTTCATTGATGATATATTAATATATTCTCGCAAGCAGGAGGAGCATGTGCAGCCTCTCAAAGTGGCTCTGCAGATTCTGAAAAATAGCCAACTATATGCAAAATTGTCAAAGTGTGAATTTTGGCTATGTTCAGTTGCATTACTGGGTCATATTGTGATGGCAGCAGGTATTAAGGTTGATCCAAAGAAGATTGAGGTAGTCAAGAACTGGCCTAGACGACATCAACCACAAAGATGCGGAGTTTCTTGGGGTTAGCAGGTTATTATCGGCGATTCGTTGAGGGGTTTTCATCCATTGCAACCCCAATGACCAGATTGACGCAGAAAGGTGTTCAGTTCGAATGGTCAGATGAATGTGAAGCGAGCTTTCAGAAGCTCAATGACAGCCTTGACTACAACACCAATGTTGGGTTTACCCACGGGTTCAGCACCTTATACAGTTTATTGTGATGCTTCCCGTGTTGGGCTTGGAGAAGTGTTGATGCATGATGGCAAAGTTATTGCCTATGCTTCGAGGCGATTGAAGATTCATGAGAAGAACTATCCAGTTCATGATCTAGAATTGGCGGCGATTGTTCACGTATTGAAGATCTTGAGGAATTATTTGTTTGGTGTGGCATATGAAGTATACACCGATCATAAGAGTCTTCAATATTTGTTTAAATAGAAGGAATTGAATTTGAGGCATAAGGTGGCTAGAATTGTTAATAGATAATGATGTCACCATTTTAAATCATCCGGGAAAGGCCAACATGGTGGCTGATGCTCTAAGTATGAAGTCAGCCAGTATGGGCAATCTTGCTTATATTCTAGTCAATCAGAGGCCGCTTGATTTGGATGTTCAGTCCTTAGGCAACCGATTTGTGAGGTTGGATATTTCTGAGCCAAGTCGAGTGCTAGCTTGCACGGCTGCTCGCTCTTTATTATTGGAATTTATCCATGATCAACAATATAATGATCTTTATTTATGTGACCTTAAAGACACGATTCAGCCAGGAGATGCCAAGTAGGTCACCTTAGATGCTGATGGGATTCTGAGGTTGCAAGGGCGCATTTGTGTGCCAAATGTTGATGGGCTTAGAGAATTGATTCTAGAAGAAGCTCACAGTTCGCGGTATTCTATTCATCCAGGCGCAGCAAAGATGTATCAGGATTTGCGGCAGCATTATTGGTGGCGTAGAATGAAAAAGGATATTGTGGCATATGTGGCACGGTGTCTGAATTGTTAGCAGGTTAAATATGAGCATCAGAGACCCGGCGGTTTATTTCAGAGAATTGAGCTTCCTGAATGGAAGTGGGAGCGGATCACTATGGACTTTGTTTCTGGTCTTCCGATGACTCGGAAGAAGTTTGTTGCTCTTTGGGTTATTGTTGATAGGCTGACCAAGTCAGCTCAATTTATTCTGGTCGCCACTACTTATTCGTCCGAGAGATTAGCTGGGATTTATATCAGTGAGATTGTTTGCCTTCATGGTGTGCCTATCTCTATCATTTCAGATCGAGGTACGTAGTGTACCTCACATTTCTGGAAGGCGGTTCAATGAGAGTTAGGCACCCAAGTCCAACTGAGTACAACCTTTCATCCCCAGATAGACAATCAGTCCGAGAGGACTATTCAGATATTGGAAGATATGTTTCGAGCGTGTGTTGTTGATTTTGGAGGTTCGTGGAATCAATTCCTGCCTTTGGTAGAATTTGCTTATAATAATAGCTATCAATCAAGCAGTCATATGACTCCTTATGAAGCCTTGTACGGTAGGCGGTGTCGTTCTCTGGTTGGATGGTTTGAACCGGGAGAAGCTCGGTTGTTGGGTACGGATCCAGTTCAGGAAGCCTTAGATAAGGTCAAGATCATTCAAGATAGACTTCGTACAGCTTAGTCCAGGTAAAAGACCTATGCAGATCGCAAGGTCGAGATATAACATTCATGGTTGGGGAGCGAGTATTGCTCCAAGTGTCGCCTATGAAAGGCGTGAAGAGATTTGGAAAGAAGGGTAAACTTAGCCCTAGGTTTATTGGCCCATTCTAGATTCTTGATCGTGTGGGAGAGGTGGCTTATAAGCTTACCTTGTCACCTAGTTTGTCAGTTGTGCATCCAGTGTTTCATGTGTCCATGCTCCGAAACTATCACAGTGATCCATCACACGTGTTAGATTTCAGCACTGTCCAATTCGACAAGGATCTATCTTATGAGGAGGAGCCTATAGCTATTCTAGATCAGCAGGTTCGATAGTTGAGGTCAAAGAGTTTTCCATCTGTGCGAGTTCAGTAGAGAGGTCAGACTCCTGAGGCATCGACTTGGGAGTTCGAGTCTGACATGTGGAGCCGATATCCTCATCTATTCCCTAACTAAGGTACTTCTTTCTTTTGTCCGTTCGAGGACAAACGATTGTTTTAGCGGTGGAGAACGTGAAGACCCAAAGGGTTATCACTTGTTTTCTAAATCATTTCGAGCTTATTAGGCCTTGAAAACCTCATTTATAGTTTCCTCGATTTGCGTGCACAGTCCGTGCGCGAAGCCAGAAATTTTTTATGTTGAAATATATGAAATATGTAAATATTTGAAGAATTTTTATATTAATATTAATATGGTTGACTTTGGTCAATATTTTTTGGTAAACGGACCCGGACATGTGATTTGATGGTCTTAGAAAATTCGTAGAAAAATATGGAACTCGAGCGTATGCCCGGAATCAAAATCCGAGGTCTAGAACCCCGGTAAAAGAATTTTTCTGTTAAATTGTTAAGGAAAATAAAACTGAAATTTTATTAAAAAGTAATGGTATATGGCTCGTATTTTTGTTCCAATACTCGGTACAGGTCATATATATTGGTTAAGTGCTTCCTGTAAAGTTTGGTTGAATACGGACGTCGTTTGACGTGTTTCGGCCTTAAATAGGAAAATTTGGAAGTTTTGAAATTTTGAAAAAATTCTTGAGTTTTAAGGCTCAGTTCATTGATTTTGATGTTATTTTGGCGATTTGATCGCGCGAGCAAGTTCGTATGATATTTTTAAGTCAGTGTACATATTTGGTTTGCCACGAGTTTTGGATAGTCCACGAGTTCAATTTTTCTTGTTAGGGAGTTGCTGTCAATACCTAACCTGCTGGCTTCGCAAATGCGAAGAATTTATCAAAAATGCGAACACTGCCAAATTCCTTCAGACTTCGCAAATGCGAAGAAAAGTTCGCAATTGCGAACAATCCCCTTTTTGCCTAACGATCGCAAATGCAAAGAAATGTTCGCAAATGCAAACAGCTTCATTTTTGCCCAGAGTTCGCAAATTCGAAGAAATGTTCGCAAATGCGAACTCCTTCATTTTAGCCAGAGTTCGCAAACGCGAACACCCCCTTTTAGCCTAACTTTCGCAAATGCAATGATTTCTTCACAAATGCAAAGATTATTTCGCAAATGCGAACCTCCCAGTCATTGGCCTAGCTTCGCAATTGCGAAGTTTATTTCGCAAATCACATGGTTGGTCGGGGTTCGCAATTGCGTACCCCTGTTAGCAAATGCGAACATAGAGACCTGTAGTGATGACCCGGTCCATCATCACATGAGTTACCACCCCGTTTTCCCAATTATATGCTTGTTCATGTTTCAATATATGTGTTTGATGAATTTGAGTCAATTCGGATCGAGTTTGGTAGGAAATGAGACAAATAGTCTCTTTGATGGAGGAATAGTTTGGAAAAAGTCAACAAGATGTTGACTTGTGAGTTAAAGGGCTCGGAATCAAATATTTATGGTTCGGGTAGCTTCGGGGGATAATTTGTGGCTTAGGAGAGTGATCGGAATCAAATTTAGAGGTTCGGTGTAGAATTAGGCTTGAATTGGCGAAGTTGGAATTTTGGCGAAATCCGGTCGATAGGTGAGATTTTGATCCGGGCATCATAATTGAATTTCGACATTTGCAGTAGCTTCGTTAGGTGATTTTGGATATGTCTGCAAATTGTTTTTAGGCCATTCGAATATCATTTGATCGGGTTTTCAATCGAATGCGCATTTCAAAAGTTTTGAAGAAACTTAGGCTTGAATCCGATGTAATTTGATGGTTTTAGTGTTGTTGGATGTATTTTTGTGATTGGAACAAGTTTGAATGAAGTATTGGAATGTATCTATGCTTTTGATTGAAGTACCAGGGGCCTCGGGTGTGTTTTGATCGAGTACAGACTCCTTGGAACTTAGAAAAATGGAGGTGGCACCAGTGGAGGCGCGGACCGCGCTGTTGTTCGCTCTGGGCGCGTGGCCGCACACGGAAGATCTACAGGCTACTGGTTCTAATTCGGAAGGTCATGTTTTTTTATCTACACCGAATTTTGAGGTAATTCAAAAACATAAATTGTAGAGCTTTGAATCTATTTTTCAGAAATATATTATAATAGGCATTTGGACATCTGTAGCGAAAGTTATGGCCAAAATAGTGAAGCATGTCACTGCAGTCAAATTGTTGAGCAGCCGCGACCATTTTTGTGCGGCCAGCACTCCTTGGGCACGGACCGCGGTCATTTTTGTGCGGTTAGCACTGTCGGAATCCGAGGGGTACTTCTATAAATCCGAGGTTTTGGATTTTATTTGATATTTTGACCTACAGGGCTCGGATTTTGGCGATTTTTCAAAGGTTTTACAAGAAATTCATTGGGGTAAGTAATTCTAACTCATATTTGGCTAGATTACATGAATATATCATTGAATTCATCATTTAATTTGTGATTTGGGATGGAATTTGGGAAGAAAATTGGTGAAATCTCCCAAAATGTAAAATGATGATTTGAAGGAACAAACGATATCGGAATTGGATGTTCTTGGTATGTATGGACTCGTGGCAAGACGAGGATTCCGGTGATGTAAATTTCATAATTTTTCGAGATGTGGGACTGGGGCTCGGGTTTTTGCAACTTCGTATTCTTGGGTGTTTTTCGAGTCCTTTCGATTGGGTTATGATTCATTAGTCTATTTTGATGTATTCTTATTCGTTTTGATCAGATTTGGCACCCGAGGAGGTCGATTTGCAAGGCAAGCTAGGACTTTTGCCATTTCGAGGTGAGTGGTAGTGATAAATGATATACTGAGGGGTTGAAACCCCGTATTTGCACTACACAGTGCTATGTTGTAATGAAACACGTGTCATGTGATGAGCGTGGTGGTATTATGACAGGGGATTTGGGCTTGGTCCCTTCCGATTGATAGCTTACAGTGAATATTGACTGAGACTGAGCTTATACCTGTATAATTGGGCTAGTTGCCATGTCTGGGGCCCTGTGCCGATCTGTAGAATATTAGGGAAACCTGTGGAGCTAAATGACCTCAATACTAGGTTGAACACATACTCTGAGCTGTATTCATAGGTATAGCATGACATAAACCAGTACTAGATGTGTACTCCAAATGAGAATACCTAGGGTTGAATACCTTGTTTTAGCTGAGTGGGCCCGAAAGGCCGAGTCTATATTGATTGAGAGTGGTCGAGAACCCACTGTGAGGTATTGATATATATATACCGGATCGGGCTGCTCGCCGCAGCAGTATATACATATACATGTATTGCATCAGACTGCACGCCGCAGTATTATATATGTAATATATAAATATATGGATCGGATTGCATGCCGCAGTAATATATAAAAATATGGATCGGACTGCACGCCGCAGTAATATATACATGGATCGGATTGTATACTGCCGTATCATAGCGCTTGGGCTAAAGGAGCCCCTCCGGAGTCTGCACACACCCCCAATGAACGCACTATATATTATTGGATCGGGCTGCGCGCCACAACAATATATTTATTATATTGGATCGGGCTGTACGTCGCAGCACTATATATGATTGGATCGGGCTGCGTGCCGCAGTAGTATATTTATTATATTGGATCGGGCTACACGTCGCAACATTATACACACAAACATACACACACACATGTATATATATATATATATATATATATATATATATATATATATATATATATATATATATATATATATATATATATATATATATATATATATATATATATATATATTGGATCGGGTTGCACGCCACAACAATATGACTAAGGATCGGGTTGCACGCCGTAGCAGGGCTAGATCAGTGTTGGATCAGAGTGAGACAGTAGTGGACTGGAACCGGACTTACCATTGTAGAGATGATTTACCTGTACGGTTATTCTTAGAATTGTTTAGTGATAATACAAGTGTTCTTACCTTCAGTTATTATTTATTATTTACTACTCACTGAGTTGGAAGATACTCACCCCACTCCCTGCACCTTGTGTGCATATACAGGGATCTAGGAGGGCAGTTGAGCTATACACTGCTGTTGTTTCTACTACCAGATGATGAGACATCGAGGTAGCTTCCGGCGTCCGCAGGACCCGATCTCTCCCTCCTTCTATTTGTATATTTAGTTATTCTACTTAGACTTGGATTGTATAGGATGTTCTCTTTCTGTTAAAGGCTCATACTTGTGACACCGGATTCATTGGAATGTATTACAGTTATTTCTATTTTCGCATTATTGTTACTGTTATAAAAACATGCTAGTTAACTTTAAATGGAGCAATATTATTTAATAATTGAACGGGTTATCTGGAAAATGAGCTTTATTTGTATACAAATGAACTTAGCTATTAGAGAAGGGAATAGAAGAATTATATGTTTGAATGATTATACATAATAGAAGCTTTATAACATGAAATTAGGCTTCTAAATAGTTAGTGAGTTTGATTTTTACTTTGCTCTAGAAGAATTATGGAGAGAAATGTTGAATACGATTTAAAAGGCGATATGGTGAAATTGTCGATTGTGATTTATAAGTTGCAATAGATGAATAAATAAGTCTCATTTCTTATGGGAATAAGCTACATGCAAAAAAAAGCTCGCGCCTCTCTTTAAAAAGGCTCAAAATTTCATATTCCGCCAAAACATTCTATTTGAAGGCCCCACTTCTGTCAAATTTTATATTAGACAAGGTTGCGAACCCTTGTCTAATTCATGGCCTCATCTTCTGCCAGTACTTTGGAAAGTACAATTCTTCTATTGATGAGATGCAAAATGTTCCAAATAAATGACTCAGAGGATTGCCTCCGGAAAATGTTTGCCACTAGTAATCTTACTTTGCTAGTTAGAGCAAAGGCTCATATCGTATTCTCTCTCTGTAGTGCTATTTGAGATGTTTCATGTTAGTTATTCTTTTTCTGATGTTACTGAATTACATATTATAAAGTATGACTTAATGTCTTAAATATGAAAAACTGTTAGAAAGTTATAGTTCTGCTTTGCTCCAGAGGAGCATTTCACGTATTACATACTTCAAATTATTATTTTTACTGTAGGATAAATTTGAGAGTGATGATATGGATATTAATCGCGATCATATTTTGGGTTAGATGAAGGAATGATGAAATAAATGGAGAGGACAATTGCATGCAAAGTATGTGAAGTGTAAGCCAATCCAAGAGGCTCTTAGAAATACGCCAAAGTGGGTAGACAAGAAAGAATGTGAATGGCTGGTAAAAGAACTTTTTTCTTCAGAAAGTTTTCAGGTTTGACATATAATACTTAGTTATATATTTTGATTTTCATGTATTATATTTTGCTCGAAAATTTATTTATCATATTTTTAATATAATATTTTTACATAAATATAGGCGAGAAGCAATAAGAACACAACAAATAGAGCTAAGCTAAAGATCATTCACCATATTGGTAGCAAGCCAATAAGAGAAATTATTTATCAAAAGGTATTATCATAAAATCTTAGTTCTTTTATTTGAATATTGATAGACACTTTTGACATTGTTACTTTTATGTGAAAGGCGTAAAAGATGGGAAACTACCAGATTTGGCAACTATTTTCTTTGAGAGACAGAAGAAGAATAACATACTTGTTGATTTTGAGACAATTAAGAAACATGTACATTTGGTTAATTGAACATCTACATTACTTTTGGTTTGTATGGGTTTGTCACGACCCGGATTTCCCACCATCGGGAGTCTTGATGGCGTCTACTATCGAAGCTAGGCCAGCCGAACCTTAACGACAGAAGGTACTAGAATAATTAAACATTGCGGAAAACTTTAAAAATTCAATAACGAAGAAATCAAACTGCGAAAACACTGAACATAACACTACCCAAATCTGGTGTCGCTATCTCACAGACTACTATAGAATACTACAACTAAGTCCGAATGAAAGAAAATACATAAGTCTATTTTGGTACAATAAAAATAAACTGAAATAAGGGATAGGCACTTCGGCCTGCGAATGCCGGATGGGCTACCTCGAGAGTCCCTGGACTGAAGATAACTCCCAGAAATATCCTACTGCTGCTGTTGTCCGAAAGCTGCTCCAACGTTGTGATCCGTGCAAAAAGCACAGAAGAGTAGCATCAGCACAACCGACCACATGTGCTAGTAAGTGCCTGGCCTAACCCCGTCGAAGTAGTGACGATGCTAGACAAGACTTACTAAAATCAACCTGTGCAGCTATATATATATATATACAACGACAATAGAAAGAACAACATGATTATATATGAAGGTATACAACTAAAAAGGAAACATGCTCAGAAGATAATGAACAATGAGAGCAGGTCAAATGTGACAACATTAAACCAAATTCACATTATTTACTTTCATAAGTGGTCGGCACGCCACATGAACCCATAGTATGTATCATAAGTGGACGATTTTCCACACGATCCCAATAATTATAATATAAGTGGACGGCGTGCCAGACTATCCCGTTTCATCTAATATAAGTGAACGGTGTGCCACACGATCCCAATAAATATAATACAAGTGGACAGCGTGCCACACGATCCAGATAAATATAATATAAGTGGACGGCATGCCACATGATCCCAATAAATATAATATAAGTGGACGGCGTGCGGCACGATCCCAATAAATTAAATATAATTGGGCGGCATGCCACGATCCCAATAAATACCATGAATAATTCATACAGTCTTTCTCAAGGAGTTCCTCTTTAGGGAAAACTTGGCAATATAACAATCTAACCCAATAAGGGTACTACTAGCAGCCCAAACATCTCAATAATGAAGAATACATATAACGCTCAACTGGATAAGGGAGCAACAACAATCATAGACTACACGTCCCGACACCTTAAGTTGTGCAAGAATTGGATATGTTGTGATTATTTGAGTCATGTGCATACCCTTTCTGGTAAATGAAAGATTTGTAAGAACTCTGGTGATAAGTGAATGATTAATGGTAGTATAGATTGGTAATGATTAATTGAAATGTGTATAGTGTATTGGTTGAACTGTATGGGACTCATCGAAATGACCAAACTATGTGCAAGAATGTGTCAAGTGATTGAATATGTGCAAGTGTTGAGGAAATGAATTGTATACCAGTTGTGGGGATGATAGGAGTTGTGTAATAGTTCTTGGAAATATGTTTCGGGGGCACTCTGACAGGTAGATATGTCCAAAATACAAAGGGAACTCAGGCGAAATTGTTTTTCCTTCTAAAATATGGGAGTTAGTGAAAATTTAGGAGCTTTCATATCATGTTTTCAAACCAACTGATTTTTCAAAAATCCTCATTCGAGGACGAATGATCCTAAGGGAGGGGGGAAGTGTAAGGCCCCGAAATTTTTTTGCTAAGTAATCTAGGATTTCGTGGTGCCACATATGCTAATTATAATAATTTATGTGCTATTAACATGGTGTAAATCAATTGGATTTGGTGAATATTTGTATATGTCCTATGGTAAGTAATTTGGTCGAAAGAAAGGCCTAAGTCTAAGAAAAATTGGAAAAATTCATAATAGGCTAAGATTCCAAAGGTACTTGCACAAGTCCCCACTTTGAACAACCACATCTAAATATGTAAAAAAAATTATGTGATGAATAACCTATCAAATGAAAGGTCTTTGAGTCTAGTTTCTAACGCTTCAAAAGTGTTCGTCATTTAGACATTTCTACGCAAAGTTATGATCAAATTACCAAAGGCTTGAAAATGCTATCCTGTGTCAAATCTGCGACCGCATTCCTGTCGCATTATTGACTCTGCGATTGCATTTCTGTCGCAGACTGGGCCAGTGTAGCCCTGTTTTGGGCGCCGATTTTGCGGTGCATTATGCGGTCAGCATTTATGTTCTGCGGTCCATTACGCTATAGCAGAAATGACACTGGAAGGTTAATTTTTTAATTTTTTTAACCCGACCCCATTTCAATATATAGCCTTTGGGACTTCATTTGGGGTCATTTTCTTCTGATTTTAGAGAGAGGTGAGAGCATCTTGGAGAGAGAAAGGAGGAACCCAACATTTAAATCGTCCAAACCTTGCATCAATCTTCAAGAATCAAAGAACCCAATCACAAGATCTTCATCTAAGAGGTAAGATTCTATGCCTTAGGTTTTAATTTCGAGTTTGGAGTATAAGATGAGTTATTGAGGTATGATTCTTGGGTGTATTAGTATTGTGTATAAATACATATACAATTTAGGTTTATTGGAAGATTGTTTAACATAGATAAGTAAAGATTTGGCTGGGGAATGAAGAAAAACCTTTAAAAAAAAGAGATTTGAGATTAAGATGCTCAACTAGTATTCTAATAAAATGCTCAAATGAGCTAGAATTATGAATATCTTTCTAATTTGAGTTCAATTTTGCTATGTCTAAAAATAGATTGAAGTTGATAGAATTTCCGGAATATCGTAGTAATTAAAGAAAAGCTCAAGAAAGGTATGTACGGCTAAAACCCCCCATTTATTAGAAATTGAGCTCCGTTGTCATATATGAAAGCATGGTAAGAGTTGAATTGGTTAGCATATTCCTTTTTATTATGCATTAATTAATTTGCAATTATCTATACATATTCGTGAAGGATGTGCCTCGATGTGAATAATGTACCATTCTTGATAATTAGAGAAGGATGAAAAGGTACAATTATGTGTTGAACTACTTGGGCGATAAGCCAACATCAAAATAAAGAATTATTCATGCTAGCTATATACTCACTTACCTGTGATTGCTACTTAAATTATCTTTGATATATGTGTCTATGATCACAACTTGTACAATGAAAATTGAAGGGGAAAATGATGTGATGATGATGGCCATGAGTGCCCAGGAATTGTTATAATATGTGTGGAATAAAGATTTAGAGGTGTTGATTAATGAGAATGGAGTAACGCCTAGGAAAGGCGACCTAGCCGACCCGGTCGTGATCGGACACCATGTCGCACACATGGTATTAATGAGAATAGTGGTGAACATGTGACAGAAACGCCACAATCTATGTTTTGGAAATTGTATGAAAGATTATATGAATTGCATCCTTGATTTACCCATGTTATTTACTTGTACCTGTTTGATAGTTCTTTCTAGTAAAATAATGTTTAGTTATACATACCAGTACAATTCAAATTTATTGATGTCCCTTTTGTTGGGGGCGCTCGTGTTATGATTGTAGGCAGTTCTATAGCAGGCACTCCAGTCCACCGGAAGTAGCACCACCTCCACTTTTCGTCAGCTGTATTGCTGAGCTCCTTTCCCCTCGGGGCCCTGCATGGCTTATGTCACTTTTCTTTCCGGAGTATTATTTTTGTATTTGTGTAAGGTATAGTCGGAGCCTTGTTGCCGGCATTTATGTATTATTCTTCAGTTATATTTAGCGGCTTCGTAGATAGGTTATGGGTTGTGTTGTGTGTTGGAATTAAGATTGAAATATCTAACTCCAGAATATCTAACAAAGTAAGAAAAACAGAAGGGCAAATGTTTAAAAGCTAGAATAGAAAGGGACTCATCAGTCTACAGACGTGGTAGATGTACCTTAAAGTCTCTAGATCGATCAGTCGACGTACCTGGATCTGCACATGAAAAACATGCGCAGAAAAAGCTTGAGTACACCACATCGGTACTGAGTAAGTCCTAATCCTAACCTCATTTGAGTAGTGACGAGAAATGTCAGGGACCATCTGAGGTTAAACAAAAGATATAATTCGACAGTATAGAACAGAAAATAGTATAAGTATGAGAAACAATAAAAGTAACATAGATATGAAAGACAACAACAACTACACAGAGACAATATAAACACCGAAGAAAAATACAGCTCAACTCCAACAATATCAAGCGAGGATCTTCCAAGATACCGTCCTGAAGTCCAAAATATACATATACAATAAGTCTCTCGGGATACCATCCCATAGTCCAGCTCATAGTACACGGGGATCTACCAGAATCATGTTTTGTAGTACCAAACATAAATACCCAGTATTGGGGAAACCTACCAGGTGCATTACCGTGGTTCCATATCATTGTGCCGGGGAATCTACCGGAATACCACATTCGTAGTGTCGAATGTAAACAGGCAACGCGGGAGCTACGGGAATCCTACATCCATAGCCCTAATGTAAATACAATATGTCAACATGAGAAATGCTCAAAACATATCAAACTTCATATTAAGGCAACAAATAGTCTAGACTAGCTTGCTGCACGAACTTCAGGTAGAGCAGTTAAACAAATAAGGAAATTGAATCACTTAGGAATGCTTATATTAAGCTAACACATGCTTAAATAGTACAAGAGCTAAACAGGAAAGTAAACATACTAGTAGTACTTAATGACAATTGAATTTCTAACACATAATCAAATAAGAGGAAAAATATTTTTTTTAAAACAGAGACCATGGACACATTTCCAGAATAGTAAGAAAAGGAATCCGAAGAAAAAGGAATACTCCCTCCAGTTACCTCAACAACTACCCACATATGCTCTTTCAAAAAAACCGAGGGAAATTTAATCGTTGTTCGCATTTCTTGAGCAGTAGACGTTGTAGAATCTTATCTTGTATTGTAAGAAGTTTTGTGCACACTTTGACTATCATAAATAGTACTATTATGGAAGGATGATGTCATGATCCATTTTCAAAATAGATCGTGATGGCGCCCAACACCATTGTCAGGCAAGCTAACATGGAAATATAATTAGATTCTCATTTTTACCTTTACCAAAATAAGTGCGGATATTTATTAAGTTAAAACCAAACCAAGAATAAACAGTAATATGTCAGAAATAGTGTTACAACTCCCTATAATAATAGTCTACTAACGTGTATGCCAAGACCTGGTGTCACAAGTAATGGGTGACTAGTAGAATGTACAAAAGAAATAAACTATTCTACTATCCGGAAAAGATTAGACAACAAAAATAAAGGAAGACTCCATCAAGCTTCTGAACATCATAGGAAGGGAGCAGCTCACTATGGAAGTCTCGAACTATAAATCAGGGGTGCGCACCAGACTGGTAGCCAGATACACCTGCATCAAATCCTGTACAATTAAGTACAATAGTATAGTATGAGTACATAAACAATATATACCTAGTAAGCATTCCTTTAATTCTCGAAGAAGTAGAGATGAAAGGTCGACTTGATACATACTAGGGTCAAATAATATAATAATGTGTTCTGCTAGGCATGATAGTTACAAATAATCAATAGTGTGCAGCAAGAGGTAACAAGTCATGTCCTTAACAATTCTACAGTTAATCGTACACATTTCGAGCATTTAGAAGAACAAGTCGTGGTATATATATATATATATATATATATATATATATATATATATATATATATATATATATATATATATATATATATATATATATATATATATATATATCATGCGCATATTATGCTGAGGTCGACGGCCCGATCCAACAAAAATTGTGCAATGCCAGAGAGTCGATTGGTGCGAACCATAGATGCATCTATTTCTACTGAGGCAATCGACCCAATCCACAAATATATATATATATATATATATATATATATATATATATATATATATATATATATATATATATATATATATATATATATATATATATATATATATATATATATCATGCGCATATTATGCTGAGGTCGACGGCCCGATCCAACAAAAATTGTGCAATGCCAAAGAGTCGATTGGTGCGAACCATAGATGCATCTATTTCTACTGAGGCAATCGGCCCAATCCACAAATATCAATTAATATCAACAAACACATGAATGTGTGTTTACTTCCAAGTAGGTTCATACAAATGTCCAACAAGTGTATACACTCGCTTATATTCCTTTCCAAATCTCTAGCATATCCTACATGATCACATTAACAAGAAAATATACAGACATTAAAAAATATAGCTTGATATCGGTCATAGACTACCTGGACAATTAACATAATAGTAGCTACGCACGGACTCTTGTTATCTTGTGCTTACGTAGCCCCCATATTTAGCAACAAATTACAAAATTATTACACCTATGGGGATAATTCCCTCTTGCAATATTAGAGTGGAAACTCACCTCGCTCCAAAGTGCACTTCCAATACCAAAGACGAGCTCAAACTCTCAATTTGGAGCCGGATGATCCAAAACTAGTTAAATGAGCTATGAACTAATCAATATAGGCTCACAAGATTGAATTCTAGCTATTTAAGAAAATTCCCAACCATTGTCGCAAGGTTTCTAAACCTAAGAATCAATAATATATGATTTCTAATTCATTCCATAACAAATTTCGTGGTTAAATTGAACTTTTGTCAAAATCCTAGGTTTTACTCTAACCCCATGATTTTACCTTGATTGTAGTGTTTAATCCACCTAAAATGCAAGTATTAAACTAAGAATAAGTGGGATAAGCTTACCTCAAATTTCTAGGTCGAAACCTTCTCTCAAAAGCTCCCAAAATCTCCAATGGAGGAGTAAAAAGTGTCAAAATTGACTTAGAACCCGTTTTAAATGAAGCTCACTACTTTAGTGATTTCCGCTTCTACGATCCCGCTTCTACAAGGAAGATATTCATCGCCGAAAATGAGCCAAGAGGGATGGGTCCACTTCTGCGACTTTGGAGCCATTTTTGCAGTTCCTGGTCTGGCTTGAATTGACTGTTTTTGCGAGGGGAGGACCGATTCTGCGGTCTTGCATGTGCAATCAACCAACCGTATGTGTGGTTATAAAAGATGTAGATGCTTCAGAACTTCTCCAAAATTCCAACTTCACTCGAGCCGCATCTGATTGATGCTCGGGGCTCCCAGACCCCGCTTGAATATACCGACAAGTCTGAAATCATGAGACAGACTTATGCTAAATCTAAGAATTACCCCTAAAACAAAATGAATTGAACTTATGAACTTCAAGTTCTAAATTTTTCTCCAGCGAGCTGAAACACAGTTATACTACTCGAATTGAAACCAAGCTTTGCGGGAAAGTCTTAAATGTTATATCGGACATGTGCCGGGCTCCAAAAACAATATACGAGCCTGATACCCATGTGATCAATCATTGCTTGTTTTCGTTAAATCCTTAAAATTTCAGACTAACAATTTCTAATAAAAATTCATTACTCGAGCTAGGGACCTCAGAATTCGATTCCGAACATATGCCTAGGTCCCATATTTTCCTACGGACCTTCCGGGACCGTCAAATCATGAATCCGGGTCCATTTGCTAAAAATGTTGACCAAAGTCAAACTTGGGCTTTCAAGTAAATCCTATGGAACCAAATGAGCATATTTCAACCTAAATTTCTTCCCAATTCCAGAAAAACCATCCCCACAAGTCGTAAATTAGCTAAGGCAAGCGCGAAAAGTTTTATTTAAGGGTACGGGGTAACAAAAGGCAAAATGACCAGTCGGGTCGTTACATTCTCTACCTCTTAAACAAACGTCCGTCCTCTAATAGACAAGGAAAAGTACCTGAGCTTCTAAATAAATGTGAATATTTACTCTACATGTCCTCCTCAGACTCACAAGTCGCCTCCTTCGCTGGTTGGCCGCTCCACTGGACCCTCACCGTAGAAATCCTCTTGGACCTCAACTGGCAATCATGTCTATCAATAATGGCAACTGGCTCATCACCATAACCCAAACTCTCATACATCTGAATAATAATAAAGTCCAACACATGGAAAAGTCATCGTGGTACTTCTAAAGCATCGATACATGAAAAATTGGATGAACTCCCGATAAGTTGGGGGAAAGGCAAGCTCGTAAGCAACCTCCCCAACTCGCCTCAACACCTCAAATGGGCCAATAAATCGTGGGCTCGGCTTGCCTTTCTTCCCGAATCTCCGAACACCCTTCATTAGTGAGACTTTCAAGAGAACCTTCTTGCCAACCATAAATGATACATCACGTACCTTCCAATTCGCGTAACTCTTTTGTCTCGACTGAGCTATGCGAAGCCTCTCCTGGATCAATTTTACCTTGTCCATAACATCCTGTACCAAATATGTATCATATAACTTAGCTTCACTAGGCTCAAACCAACCGATAGGAGAATGACACCACCTACCATATAAATCCTCAAATGGGGCCATCCCAATGCTGGACTGATAGCTGTTGTTGTATGCAAACTCTGCCAAGGGAAAGAACTGGTCCCACTGCCCTCCAAAGTCAATTACAAATGCTTTAAGCATGTCCTCCAAGATCTTAATTGTCCCCTCCATCTGCCTGTTGGTCCGTGAGTCAAATGATGTGCTAAGCTCCACACAGGTCCCCAACTCCCTTGAACCGCTCTCCAAAAATGGGAAGTGAACTGAGGGCCTCTATCTGATATAATGGAATAGGCACACCGTGCAACCGGACTATCTCCCAAATGTAAATCTGATCCAACCTCTCTGAAGTGTAAGTAGTGACAATTGGTATAAAGTGTACCGACTTGGTCAACTTATCCACGATAAGCCATATCGCATCAAACTTCCACAAAATCCGTGGCAACCCAAATACGTAATCCATGGTAATGTGCTCCCACTTCCACTTTAGTATAGGCATCTACTGAAGTAGGCTACCCGGCCTATGATGTTCATATTTGAGCTGCTGGCATTTTAAACACCTAGCCACATACTCCATTATGTCTTTATTTATCCTCTGTCGCCAATATGTTGCTTCAAGTTGCGATACATCTTTGTAGCTCCCGAATGAATGGAATACTGCAAACTATGTTCGCCTACAGATGGCAATAGGAATTGGTAGTGATATTTCCTTCCAAGACGCGGGCCAATGCAGCCCATAGAATTGAGGTGGCCCTCGCACGGGGAGGTAGTCAGATGTCAGATAAGAGACCTCGTCATTCTGGTAGATTTAGTGGTACCTCATATGGAGGTAGGAATTCTTATGGTATGGGTCAGGCATCGAGGCCCTTTCAGTCGGCTCTTCAGACTTCTCATGGTAGTTCGGACAGTGGTGGTCCCCAGCAGTATCAGATAGATCAGAAGCGTATTAGTGCACCCTCACTCCGTTATTCTCACCACCAGAGGACTTGTTACACTTGTAGTGACCCGAGGCATATTGCCAGGTTTTTCCCTCGAGCTTCGGGCAGTTCTCAGCAGCAAGGTTCTCGACCCATGATTCAGGCAGCAGGTGATGCACAGCCCGCCCAGCCAGCTAGAGGCGTCTTTAGAGATCCTAGAGGTGGAGGTAGGGACTATAGAGTTGGAGCTTGGACCGGTAGAGGCATAGGCCAGCCAGTGGTTGATCGCCCTAGAGATGCAGTTTAGGAGGGTGGGGCCCAGCCCAATTTTTATGCTTTGCCATCCAGGCCAGAGGCTGAGTCTTCTGATGGTGTTATTACAGGTACTATTCTGGTCTATGACAGGGGTGCTTCAGTGATATTTGACCCTGGGTCTACATTTTCATACGTGTCATCTTATTTTGCACGCTAACTGCCTATGCCTAGCAATGCCTTGGGTATTCCTATATATGTATCCACACCAGTAAGTGATCCTATAGTGGTTGATCGGGTCCATCATTCATGTATTGTAGTTTTTGAGGGTCTTGACACCCGTGTTGACCTATTGCTTCTAGATACGGTGGATTTTGATGTTATATTGGGGATGGATTGGTTTTCCCCGTATCATGCGACCTTGGATTGTCACGCCAAGACCGTGACTTTGGCTTTATCGGATATGCCCCGATTGGAGTGGAGAAGGACTTCAGGACATGCCACCCGCAGTGTTATTTTTTATGTTAAGGCTCGACGCATGGTTAAGAAAGGGTGTTTAGCTTATTTTGCTTATGCTCGCGTCTCCAGCTCAGAGGTTCCTTCTATTGACTCAGTCCCTATTGTTCGGGAGTTTCCAAAGGTTTTTTCTTCAGACCTACCGGGTATTCCGCCCGGCACGGATATTGATTTTTGCATTGGTCTAGCCCCAGGAACGCAGCCCATTTCCATCCCGTCATACCGTATGGCCCCGCCAGAGCTGAAAGAGCTAAAGGATCAGTTGCAAGATTTGTTGGAGAAGGGTTTCATCAGGCCTAGTGTTTCTCCTTGGGGTGCGCCAGTTCTGTTTGTGAAGAAAAAGGATGGTTCCATACGGATTTGTATTGACAACCGACAGCTGAACAAGGTAATAGTTAAGAACAAGTATCCACGGCATGTAGCCCGATCCATTTAACGTCGACGTCGCTCACTGGGGGTGTGTACAGACTCCGGAGGGGCTCCTACAACCCAAACGCAATACCGTTGCGGCGTGCAGCCCGATCCTCATATCATATCAACCGCTGCGGCGTGCAACCCGATCCATCCTCAGTCCACAACAATCATATAAGTCACACAACAACTCAATTATTATTATTTCCAGGTTCCAGTTCATAAATTATGAAAATACTTTAACTTTTATTTAATTTTTCCAAAACAGGTGACTTAGCAATTCAATACGGTGATTCCAAACCTGGACTAAGATCACTGATTAAGCAAGTATAGCTATCACATATATAACTATCCCCTAGGGGTACTACAGGTCGGCACAAGGCCCTAAACACGGCTTACAGCCCACAATTATATCAAACACAGTGTTTTTCAACCGCAATTATCATATCATATTCATTCGGGATGGACTAAGTCTCAATCCCCAGTCACAATCAGTCCCGCACCTTCCACGGGGTGCGAGCCACGCCCTACTAGCGTCACAATGTGCTAAGTTGGGGCTACCATATACGCAAACTACTCACCTCTGGCCGGTCGAAGTATCGTCCGCGATGCCTTTTCCTTTTGAATTTGCCGCCTCGTGCGTAGAATCCAGTCAAACCACAACAGTTATATCAAATAAGGGTCAAAGAAACATAACTCAATTCAATTTTTACGAAATACGCGATAATAAACCAAGTTGGTAAAATCCGACCCCGTGCCCGCTGCTCGAAAAATTCTGAAATTAGTACCAACGCGATCCTCGTCTCGTCGCGAGTCAGTGCATATAAAATTTAACGAAATCGAATTCCGTTTGCCCATTCAAATCAATAATGTTTTGTAATTTAGGCCTAGGGCTAAAATCCCCCTTTAATCTTCCATTAATAGTGAAATACTCAAGGATTCCATGATAAAATAACGTAATTAGGCCATAAAACTTACCTCTTTGTTGAGATGAGAACAACGCCGCGAAAATCACCTCAATCGGAGCTCTAGAACTCAAGATGTGGCTAAAATGCCAAATTTTATTTTTTTCCGATATGGTTCATGCGTCCAGGAACTGTTCACACGTGCGGGACACTGTTCACGCGTGCCTGGTACTGTTCACGCTGCTAAAAAAATGCAGCAGCTATCCAAAATAATTGCAGCAACTTTTGTTTTCACTAAAATAGCTTTAACTCCGTCATACGAACTCGGAATTTAACGATTCTTTTTCCTATGGCTCCGTAATTTCGATACGGATCCAGTGGTTCAAACAAAACTGAATTTGGATCTCATTTACTCAGTGCAACATCAATTTTGCTCGTTAAATAATTAAATCACATTTCGCGTCAAAAACCCAATCGCGACTTAATTAAATTAAACCAAAATTTTTGGATCAGTCCTATAATTCATTATTTAAATTCTCAAAGTCTCGAAATCAAATTTGGATCTCTAGAACTAAAAATAGACCTTTGGATCATTACATTTATGCTCAAAACGCAAAAATCTTCCAAAAATGACCTGTTGGGCATCCGAAACACACCCGAGACCCTTGGGACCACAACCAAAAACTCAAAATCAACCTAATACTTCATTCAAACTTGCTCGGATCATAAAAACGCTACCTTAAACATCAAAAATCACCAAAATCCTAGAATTCGATTAAAACTTAAACTTAAACTTTCAAAATTCACATTCGATCAAAAACCCGACCAAACGATGTCCGAATGACCTGAAGATTTGCAGACATATCCCAAATCACCTAAGGAAGCTACTGCAACTGTCGGAATTCCATTCCGACTCCCGGATCAAAATATCACCTATCGATCGGATTCCGCCAAAATTCCAACTTCGCCAAAATAGGCTAACTTCTTCACCGAACCTCCAAAATTACTTCCGATTGCGCTCCTAAGTCTTAAATCATCCCCCGAAACTAACCGAATCATCGGAATGCATTTCCGAGCCCTCTAACTCATAAGTCAATGTTGGGTTGAGTTTTCCAACTTAAGCTTTCCTTAAAGAGATTAATTGTCTCATTTCCTACCAAAATCGATCCGAATTGACTCAAAGTTTGGACACAAGTCACATTCGACATTACGAACTTGCACCAACTTTCGGAATCGCATTCCGACCCCGATATCAAAATTTTCACTTCCGGTCGAATTTTCTCATAAACCTTCAAATTCCTATATTTAGCCAAATGACTTCAAAATAATCTCCGGACATCCGAATTCACTTCCGATCGCGTTCCCAACTCCAAAATCACCATACGGATCTATTCTCGCTCGGAATCCCAAATGGACATCTATAACTCTAAAATGCCTTCCAACCCATATTTATGAAATTCTTCTAAAATACTAACTTCCACCATATACGCCGAAATGCTCTCGGGTTATCAAAAACGAAATCCGGACATACGCCCAAGTTCAAAATCATCATACGAGCATGCTGGAACTTTCAGATCCCAATTTCGAGGTCATTTACTCAAAATTCAAATCCTAGTTCATTTCTTCAACTTTAAGCTTTCAAAAGGAGAATTTCCATTTAGATTTGACTCCAAACTTCCTGAATTTTAATTCTGACCATACATATAAGTCAATATACCTGAGATGAAGTTGTTCATGGCCTTAATCTGCTGAATGACGCGTCGAAGCTCAAAACGACCGATCGGGTCGTTACAATCTCCCCACTAAACATACGTTCTTCCTCGAACGTGCTGAGAACTACAATGATGTAGTCTCAAATAACTTGTTTAACACATCATGCACCTTCTCGTGCTACCTCTATTTAGTTGAGCACAGTAGCTATGTAATTCTGTAGATATAATTCTTTATTCAAGCGAATAAGCCAGTAGGCCAAATTTCAACACCCTGAATTTCCTGCCAATTCTGTTTCCATCATTCGACCACCATATCAATCTCCACACGTTGTACCCAAACATCAATGCATAACATTGTTGAATTTACACTTCGCATCACTTTACTCATATGACCACAATAACATTCTTTATTTACTACAGTTGCCTACAATACCCAAATACCGATGGAAACCTCTTATTAGTTGAAGTCTTATTCCAACACTTTCATATATTTGCCAACGATATAAAACACGGGCTAAACCGTAACAATTCCTCAAATCAACCATTTATGAAGCCATTTCTCTTTTGACTGGTTTTACAATGAATTTTGGAGCCAAACCTCGATATTACCTTTTTATCTAGCTGAAATCACGTATGTTCGCACTCATTAACAACTCCAATGATCATTTCGATTATAACACACCACAGTGGTAATATGACACCTCCTCATCGGCCTAAGCCACGGTGAGAAAAACACAAGCTCCAATAAGAAATGATCTGAACACACTCGAATCATGACAACTGACTCGCACAAAAGACCTGTAATTCAAATTCCTTAATTCCATCACAACTCATAACTGAGATCTCGTCTCGCATCATAGAATTAGAGTACCTGAACCCTCCTCGAATGTCATAACATCACGTGGCCTTGCCAAGACTCACGATTCTATCCAAGCACTATTACTCATGGAGCACCTCAAGCCACCATGCTCAAAATAGTCAGCCAAGCACATATTTAGGCCCGAACTCAAGCAATCAATCTCACTCACAGTGGAACAAATTAATATACGCCACCAAATCTTGTAAGGACATAACCAATGCGCCATTCGCCGAGCGACATCCAACACTGACTTTTCCTCAGAGACTAGGAAATATAGTACACAAGGTAACATATGGAAAAACTATTCTCCAAATCACATGGTTGCGCCGTGCAACCTGCTCCAAATAACATACCTGTGGCGGCGTGCCACCCGATCCAGATACAATGCATGTGGCGGCGTGCCACCCAATCCAAATAACTCGTGGCGGCGTGCCACCCGATCCACGCATAAATCTCGCAAAAAGAAATGCACACCGAGTCAAATTGCTCATTACAATAAACATATATAGCCTCAAGCTTGGCCACAAGAAATGCATCCGACAAAGTTCCTCAATACCGGAACTGAATCAATAGTAGAAACCTCTGCACCGATATCCGCCACGAAGGCCCCACTGACAAAGCAATACCTACCAGCCGTCCGCTGGTTCTGGGTGCAACTACCCTGCTAGAGCATACTCCGGTGCATTCTGCTACGCAATTTGTGCCACTTCCGACATAGTCCATATCACATTAGTATAGACAACCTGACTTATGACAACCAGTTTGAAATAAAGTATCATACCCCAAATTCATCATATCAAACTACGAGAGAGCCACTAGGGCTTCCAATTTCCAATAATTGCTAAACGATGCCGATATACTCGTTATACCACCAATGCATAGGCAGATTACGAGAACTTCTAGTCTCCATTACCTATATAACACATGAATCACCATGCCCGATCACACACTCCACTGTGAGAATACATAACACACATCAAGCATCCATTCATACCACGAGAGTCATTCAGAAATTTCCCTATGCCATCATCAACTCAATCATCATAGTCGATCCAATAAGAGAATACCACCATACCACTAGATATTATCAGTTTACAGTACCTTGCCCTTTTTTGACCATATACCCTGCCAAATCACTAGAATAGCAGTATCATTTTTCCTTAATCACAAGAAAGATCGATTCATAGATCGCCTACAGCTGCCCACGCTGCTCAATAATTTTTAATGACTTCCCATATATTATGAATTGATCTCAAAGCCTTGAACATGCCATTAGCAACTTCCCATGAAACAAATACATGGAATCCCCTCATTCACATAACATACACAAGTCTTGATTCCTTCTAACGAAACCACCGTCTTTAGCCATATACACAATCTTAAGACACCTTACCGTTACAAGCAAAGTCTTGAACACCACAAGGCCATTCTCGGGCGTCATTCACGCTTATTCAGTTATAATTCAATTGTCTTATTGGACAGGACCACTCGTGCCCTGTTAGAACTCTGGCACCGTAGAACATGATTACATACAAATGCATTTAACTATCTTTCCTTCCTATACATCGAACATTCTTACCAGCAACAGTTCAAACCATCCTATTATTTTTTCATATCTACGAAGCACCATAACCTTTATCAGAATTTCCCAACATACTTAGAGACATAACCAACATAGCACACAACAGTGCAATCAGTTAATCAATAACAACCTCCTCAACTTGGCTCGGAGCCATACATCAAAGCACTTTTAGCCTCTCATAGCATTCTTTACTCAAATGATGCCACAATGTTATGGTGAGATTAAACTCAAGTCATTTACAAGCTTGACAAAGACTCGAATCATCAGAGACCTTAACCCTTCTGCAATTCTTGCATTTATACACACATCACAGTTAAGCCTACTCTTTTTAGGTGACGGAAATCTTTTCTAAGTCCCAAATTTTTCAAAAATTTCGACAGAGTTTCCTTTGTAAATTGGCCTTTCCACTCGCCAGAGAATCACCAAACCTTTCTAACAATACATCCATAACTCAACAAGACATCACAATGTATTTCAACAACAT
Organism: Nicotiana noctiflora; assembly: GCA_032618575.1. Taxonomy (NCBI): domain Eukaryota; kingdom Viridiplantae; phylum Streptophyta; class Magnoliopsida; order Solanales; family Solanaceae; genus Nicotiana; species Nicotiana noctiflora. The sequence goes on along the minus strand of JASVEL010003743.1, from coordinate 359,416 downwards.
TAAATCTCAATACTATACGAATCATATTATCACAATTTATACTTGAACCTGCGCTACACCTGCTCGCATCATAACACATATCAAATACCCTTCAATTACATATCTGAATCCACCCACCTACTTTGCATCAATCTAGTATTTCAGTACAACACCTTCCACCAGGATATACATAGCATAATCAGTTTAGTCTTCCCGAGTCTAAACTAGTTTTACTACACGTAAGGCACTTTACCTTCCAACTAAGAGATATGATAAATATTCACCACGCCCATAGCTCGGGACTACACGACAGGTTACAATAAGGATCTAACACCTGACAGCTCGTACATCATTAAACTGCCATTTTCATAGTTAGGAACAATACCGATCACACGAAATTTCAAAATACCAGTTTGTAAAATCAGCACTTTGGTGCTCATGTCATAGACAAAGATCTGGCCTCAAGTCCTCCCGATTGGCCCAACATGAACTCGCAGAGATTATATCTCGCCCCTCGACCAGGGAATCACAAGCCATCAAGGCAATTATATTACTGAGCGTTCGAGTGCGCGTACAGGAGTATGGAAGGAATTTCCAAGAATTATATCTCAAGCTGAATCAAGTACGCACGATAAGAATTCTAAGAAATGTGAAGTGTTTCCTAAAAGTTTGCAGCCTCCCGAGGATAAGTACAGGCGTCCCCGTACCGATCCACAAGACTCTACCAACCGGCTCAAGACTCACGAGGCCTAGTTACCTAGGCTCTGATACCAACTTGTCACGACCCTAATCCCGGTCGTGATGGCGCCCAACACAACTGCTAGGCAAGCCCGACCATTTACCCTCTCATCCCAAGCATGAAGCTCAAATCAATTACCCGGATATTATTATCAACAATAAAGCTAAACTGAATAACCACCCAAAGATCTAGGGTCACGAGTCTAGAGCCTCTAAACATGATCGGATAACAATATCTAAACCAAATACTCAAGTATGAATAATGTATATACAAAGGAAAACTGGAATAAGAAGAGAAGCCAGGTCCTGCGAACGCCAGCAACTACCTCAGCAACTCGGATAAATACTGATAAAAGTTGGAGTGCTTAAATATCCCTTTTGTGTACCTGAATCTGCACACAATACTGCAAGGAGTAGGGGTGAGTACTAAGTACTCAATGAGTAATAAATATATACAAGTAGCTGAAAGTAAGAAATCCATAGAATACCACATAATGAAGCTAAACTACAGCCCGATTCCTCCTACGAACTAGCAACAACAACAGTACATTACCACTATCACAGATAATTCACAGACAAAAAATGCAATGCAATGCACATAACCGCTACGGCGTGTAGCCCGATCCATTTAACATCGACGACGCTCACTAGGGGTGTGTACGAACTCCGGAGGGGCTCCTACAGCCCAAGCGCAATACTACTGCGGCGTGCAGCCCGATCCTTATATCATATCAACCGCTGCGGCGTGCAGCCCAATCCATCCCTAGTCCACAACAATCATATAAGTCACACAACAACTCAATTATTATTATTTCCAGGGTCCAGTTCATAAATTATGAAAATACTTTAACTTTTATTTAATTTTTCCAAAACAGGTGACTTAGCAATTCAATACGGTGATTTCCAAACCAGGACTGAGATCAGTGATTAAGAAAGTATAGCTATCACATATATAACTATCCCCTAGGGATACTACAGGTTGGCACAAGGCCCTAAACACGTCTTACAGCCCACAATTATATCAAACACAGTGTTTTTCAACCGCAATTATCATACATACTCATTCGGGATGGACTAAGTCTCAATCCCCAGTCACAATCGATCTCGCACCTGCCACGGGGTGCGATCCACGCCCTACTAACGTCACAATGTACTTAGCTGGGGTTTCGAATCCTCAGGCTACCATATACACAAACTACTCACCTCTAGCCGGTCAAAGACTCATCCATGATGCCTTTTCCTTTTGAATTTGCCGCCTCGTGCGTATAATCTAGTCAAACCACAACAATTATATCAAATACGGGTCAAAGAAACATAACCCAATTCAATTTTTACGAAATACGCGATAATACACCAAGTCGGTAAAACCTGACCCTGGGCCCGCTGCTCGAAAAATTCTGAAATTAGTTCCAACGCGATCCTCGTCTCATCGCGAGTCAGTGCATATAAAATTTATCAAAATCGGACTCCGTTTGCCCATTCAAATCAATGATTTTCCGTAATTTTGGCCTAGGGCTAAAATCCCCCTTTAATCTTCCATTAATAGTGAAATACTCAAGGATTCCATGATAAAATAACGTAATTAGTCCATAAAACTGACCTCCTTATTGAGATGAGAACAATGCCGCGAATATCACCTCAATCAGAGCTCTAGAACTCAAGATGTGGCTAAAATGCCAAATTTTATTTTTTTCCGATACTGTTCATGCGTCCAAGAACTGTTCACACGTGCGGGACACTGTTCACGCGTACCTGGTACTGTTCACGCTGCTAAAAAAATGCAGCAGCTATCCAAAATAATTGCAGCAACTTTTGTTTTCACTAAAATAGCTTTAACTCCATCATACGAACTCGAAATTTGACGATTATTTTTCCTATGGCTCCGTAATTTCGATACGGATCCAGTGGTTCAAACAAAACTGAATTTGGATCTCATTTCCTCAGTGCAACATCAATTTCGTTCGTTAAACAATTAAATCACATTTCGCGTCAAAAACCCAATCGCGACTTGATGAAATTAAACCAAAATTTCCGGATGAGTCCTATAATTCATTATTTAAATTCTCGAAGTCTCGAAATCAAATTTGGATCTTTAGAACTAAAAATAGACCTTTGGATCATTACATTTATGCTCAAAACGGCAAAATTCTTCCAAAAATGACCTGTTGGGCATCCGAAACACACCCGAGACCCTCGGGACCACAACCAAAAACTCAAACTCAACCTAATACTTATTACCAAAATCTTAGAATTCGATTCAAAGTTAAACTTAAACTTTCAAAATACACATTCGATCAAAAACCTAACCAAACGATGTCCGAATAACCTGAAGATTTGCAGATATATCCAAAATCACCTAACAAAGCTACTGCAACTGTCGGAATTCCATTCCGACTCCCGGATCAAAATATCACCTATCGATCGGATTCCGCCAAAATTCCAACTTCGCCAAAATAGGCTAACTTCTTCACCGAACCTCCAAAATTACTTCCGATTGCGCTCCTAAGTCTTAAATCATCCCCCGAAACTTACCGAATCATCAAAATTCAGTTCTGAGCCCTCTAACTCATAAGTCAATGTTGGGTTGACTTTTCCAACTTAAGCTTTCCTTAAAGAGATTAATTGTCCCATTTCCTACCAGAATCGATCCGAATTGACTCAAAGTTTGCACATAAGTCACATTCGACATTACGGACTTGCACCAACTTTCGGAATCGCATTCCAACCCCGATATCAAAATTTTCACTTCCGGTTGAATTTTTTCATAAACCTTCAAATTCCTATATTTAGCCAAATGACTTCAAAATGACCTCCGGACATCCGAATTCACTTCCGATCGCGTTCCCAACTCCAAAATCACCATACAGATTTATTCCCAGACTCGGAATCCCAAATGGACATCTATAACTCTAAAATGCCTTCCAACCCATATTTATGAAATTCTTCTAAAATACTAACTTCCACCATATACGCTGAAATACTCACGGTTTATCAAAAACCATATCCGGACATACGCCAAGTTCAAAATCATCATACGAGCATGCTGGAACTTTCAGATACCAATTCCGAGGTCATTTACTCAAAATTCAAATCCTAGTTCATTTCTTCAACTTTAAGCTTTCAAAAAGAGAATTTACATTTAGATTTGACTCCAAACTTCCTGAATTTTAATTCTGACCATACATATAAGTCAATATACCTAAGATGAAGCTGTTCATGGCCTTAATCTGCTAAATGACGCGTCGAAGCTTAAAACGACCGGTCGCGTCGTTACATTGAGGCAGTTAAGAATTGGCCTCGACCACTTTCAGCGATAGAGATTCGTAGTTTCTTGGGGCTACCTGGTTATTATCGTCAGGTTGTGGAGAGATTTTCATCTATAGCTGCCCCGATGACCAAGTTGACCCAGAAGGGTGCCTAGTTTAGGTGGTCAGATCAGTGCGAGGAGAGCTTTCAGAAGCTCAAGACAGCTCTTACTACAGCACCGATATTGGTTTTGCCCACAAGTCCTGGACTTTACACTGTCTATTGTGATGCTTCCCGTGTTGGTCTTGGTGCGGTATTGATGCAGGATGGTAGGGTTATTGCTTATGCTTCGAGGGAGTTGAAGATCCACGAGAAGAACAACCTAGTACATGATCTAGAGTTTGCAGCCATTATTCATGCTTTGATGATTGGAGGCATTATTTATATGGTGTGGCGTGTGATGTGTACACGGATCACAAGAGTTTGTAATACCTGTTCAAGCTGAAAGAGTTGAATTCGAGGCAGCGGAGGTGGTTGGAGCTATCGAAGGATTATGTTGTTACTATCTTATACCACCCGGGTAAGGCCAATGTAGTGGCCGACGAATTGAGCAGGAAGTCAGCCAGCATGGGTAGTCTTGCATATGTTCCGGTTAGCCAGAGACCACTTTCCTTAGATATTCAGTCCTTGGCCAATCGGTTAGTGAGGTTGGACATTTCAGAGCCTAGCCGGGTATTAGCTTGCACGGTCGCTTGCTCTTCATTATTGGATCGGATCCGTGACCGACAGTTTGATGATCCTTATTTGTGTGACTTGAGAGACACTATGCAGCGTGGAGGTGCTACGAAGGTGACTTTGGATGCGGATGATATTTTGAGATAACAGGTACGAGTATGTGTGCCCAATTTTGATGGCATTCGAGAGTTGATCCTAGCGGATGCCCATAGTTCTCGGTATTCTATTCACGCGGGCGCTGCGAAGATGTATCAGGACTTGCGACAGCACTACTAGTGGCGTAGGATGAAGAAAGACATTGTTGCATACGTGGCTAGGTGTTTAAATTGTCAGCAGGTCAAGTATGAGCATTAGAGACCTGGTGGTGTGTTTCAGAGGATTGAGATTTCCGATTTGAAGTGGGAGTGGATTACCATGGACTTCATTACTGAACTTCCGGTGAACCGGAAGAGGTTTGATGCTATTCGGGTCATTGTTGGTAGGCTGACTAAGTCAGCGCATTTCATTCCTATTGCTACTACCTATTCCTCAAAGAGACTTGTTGGCATTTACATCCGAGAGATTGTTCATCTTCATGGGGTACCGACATCTATCATTTCGGATCGGGGTACGCAGTCCGCCTCGTGCTTTTGGAGAGCAGTTTAGCAGGAGCTAGGTACCCAGGTTCAGTTGAGTAAAGCATTCCACCCTCAGACGGATGGTCAGTCCGAGAAGACTATTCAGATATTGGAGGATATGCTCCGAACATGTGTTATTGATTTTGGAGGCTCTTGGGACCAGTTCTTGCCTTTAGTAGAGTTTTCCAACAACAAGAGCTACCAGTCCAGTATTCAGATGGCACCTTATGAGATGTTGTATGGTAGGCGGTGTCGGTCTGCAGTCAGATGGTTCGAGCTGGGAGAGGCTCGGTTATTGGGTTCTGATTTAGTCCAGGAGGCCTTGGACAAGGTTAGGATTATCCAGGAGAGGTTGCGTTCGGCTCAGTCTAGGCAAAAGAGTTATGCGGATCGCAAGGTTCGAGATGTGGCTTTCATGGTTGGTGAGCGAGTATTGCACCGTGCATTGCCTATGAAAGGCGTGATGAGATTTGGGAAGAAGGGAAAGCTTAGCCCTAGATATATTTTCCCATTTGAGATACTTGATCGAGTGGGAGAGGTCGTTTATAGACTTGCCTTTCCACCTAGCTTGTCACCTGTGCATCCAATGTTTCACGTGTCTATCACAGTGATTCTACCCACGTGTTAGACTTCAGCACTGTCCAGTTGGACAAGGATCCGTCCTACGAGGAGGAGCCGGTAGCTATTCTAGACCGGCAGGTTCGACAGTTGAGGTCGAAGAGTTTTCCTTCAGTACGTGTGCAGTGGAGAGGTCAGCCTCCTGAGGCTTCGACCTGAGAGTCCGAGTCTGATATATGGATCTGTTACCCTCATCTATTTCCAGACTCGGGTACTTCTTTCTTTTGTTCGTTCGGACGAACGGTTGTTTTAGAGGTGGAGAATGTGACGACCCAAAGGGTCATCACCGTATTTCTCCCTTTTTCCACGCTCCCGAGGTCTTAGAAACCTTACTCTCAGTTGCCTCGATATGCGTGCATAGTCCGAGCGCGAAGCCGGAAAGTTTTTATGTTAAGATATATGAATTCTATGGAAAATTTAAATAATTATGATATTATTATTGATATAGTTGCATTGGTCAATATTTTTATAAACGGGCTCGGACCGGTGATGTGACGGTCTCGGGAGGTCTGTAGAAAAATATGAGACTCGGGCATGTGCCCGGAGTCAAAATCCAAGGTCAGGAACCCCGGTCAAAGAATTTCTCCATTAAATTATTTTCTAAAATTAATAAGGAAAAATGGAAATGGAAATGAAAATGAGTTAGAAAATATAGGTATTGGGCTCGCATTTTTGTTCCGGCGCCCGGTATAGGTCTTAAATATTGATTAAGCGCTTCCTGTGAAATTTGGTCAAAATCGGACGTTGTTTGACGTGTTTCAGACCTAAAAAGCTAAAGTTAGAAATTTATGAACTTTGAAATGAAATCTTGAGTTTTGGGGGTTGATTTTTTGTTTTTGATGGTATGTTAGCGATTTTATCGCTCGAGCAAGTTCGTATGATGTTGTTGAGTTAGTGTGTGTATTTGGTTAGGAGCCTCGAGGGCTCGAGAGTAATTTTGGGGGTGGTTCGGGATGTTTTGCACTTGAAAAATCTGGTATTTTAGTTGTTGCTAGTATCTGGTATGATGTTCTATTCGATCGCATAGGTCCTTCCGCGATCGCATAGTGTAAAAATTCAGGAGCCCAAAAGTGTTCTATGCGATCGCAACATTTCTTGTACGATCGCATTGCCCAACCTCCCTTAACTTATGCGATCACATTGTCCCCCTCGCGATCGTATAGAGCTTTTCCCTAGCCAATCGTATCTCTACTATGCGTTCGCAGCCTGCCTTCCACGATCGCGTAGCATTCCCTCCTTACCCTATGCGATCGCACTGTCTTGTATGCGATCGCATAGGCATTTTTGGCCAGTTTGTTTTTCTTAAAACAGAATAGTGCACGGGACTTTTCACACAAATTGCATACGGGCTCTTCTCTTCCACCCTCTATTTTCAAGTACTAACCTCTCAATCCTCTATAACTCTTTGGGTAAGTTTTCCTAACTTCATTTCTTCATTATTTAATCACCTAATCATAATTAATCCTAGCCCTAAGTCATGAATTCAAGGTAGAAAATGGGGGTTTTGGGTAGAACTAGGGCTTGTGGTATTTTGGGTGATTCAACCTCAATTTGAGATCGGATTGTGAAAAAAATCATATATTCTAACTTGTGGGGTTACGGGTTTTTGGAATTTGGTCCGAGCCTCGAGTTTGGACCATGTGGGCCCGCTATCGAATTTTGCTATTTTTGGAAGAATGATGGGAATTTCATTTCTAGGCTATGGGATTATTTTATTGAGCCCTAATTGATGTTATTGAATTAAAAATAACTAGATACCATTGTTTCAGAGTCAGATTCTAAAGGAAAGGAGGTGCAGAAGGATTGATTGCTATTTTTGGACTGAGGTAAGTGTCTGATCTAATCTCGGCTTGAGGGAATAGGATTAGAGTACTATTGCTTTCTACTTGCTAAATGATCGAGTGTGGTGTATAGGCATGGTGACGAGTATCTATACACTGGCATCTAGCATGACCGTGAGTCTTCTTTGTACTTGCTTTGGGTATATTTTGAGAACTATTCCTAGCAATTGGTGAATATGACATGATGAGTTAGTTGAGGGATTATTTATGAAAAGTGAAAATTATTTGGAGCTTTGGCTCAAACGGTAGTGATCCTATGAAGTAAAAATTGTAAGGATTGTAAAGAAATGTGGCTGAACCCCTTGCCGTGACATGTAGGTTATGATTGTTGTTTCTCACTTATCCGGTTGAGCGTTACATGTATTCTCCATTATTGAGATGATTGGGTTGCTAGTGGTACCCTTATTGGGTAGATTGTTATATTGTCGAGTTTTTCCTAAAGGGAAACTCCTTGACATAGGCTATATGAATCATATATTATATTTATTGGGATAATGGCACGCCGTCCACCTATGATATTTATTGGGATCGTGTGGCACACTCTCCACCTATATTACATTTATTGGGATCGTGTGGCATGCCGTCCACCTATATTATATTTATTAGGATCGTGTGGCATGCCGTCCACCTATATTATAATTATTGGGATCGTGTGGCACGCCGTCCTCTTATGATATATACTATGGGATCGTGTGGCGTGCCGACCACTTATGAAAGTAAATGATGTGAATTTGGTTTAATGTTGTCACAGATGACCTGCTCCCATTGTTCATTATCTTCTGAACATGTTCCCTTTTCAGTTGTACAACTTCATATATAATCGTGTTGTTCTTTCTGTTGTCGTTGTATCTTTATATATATCTACACAGGTTGATTTTAGTAAGTCCTGTCTAGCCTCGTCACTACTTCGCCGCGGTTAGGCCAGGCACTTACCAGCACATGGGGTCAGTTGTGCTGATGCTACATTTCTGTGCTTTTTGCACAGATCACGGCGTTGGAGCAGCTTTTGGATAGCAGCAGCACTAGGATATCTCTGGGAGTTTTCTTCAGTCCAGGGACTCTCGAGGTAGCCTAGCCGGCGTTCGCAGGCCGAAGTCCCTATCCCTTATTTCAGTTTGTTTTTATTGTATCAAAACCGACTTATGTATTTTCTTTCATTCAGACTTGGTTGTTGTATTCTATAGTAGTCTGTGAGATAGCGACACCAAATTTTAGGGTAGAGTTATGTTCAGTATTTTTCCGTAGTTTGATTTCTTTTTTATTGAATTTCTAATAAGTTTTCCGCAATCTATAATTATTTTAGTATATTATGTTTTTAAGACTCGTCTGGCCTAGCTTCGATAGTAGGAACCATCACGACTCCCGATGGTAGAAAATCGGGGTCGTGACACGTTACATACTTTTTGTTGTTATATAACTACAAATTCAATACTATACAATAAAATTTAAAAGATATTCAAAATATTAATAAGCTATTTAAAACAATAATATGATTCAATGTAGTAGATAACAATAATATTATTTTGATTAAGTTATTGATATACGAAAGAGGAAAGTAAAGTAAACAAAAAGTCTTTCTTTTTCTTCGAACAAACCCAAATAAAAATCTTTTCTCAAATGAGAATTCAAAGAATTGTTATAAATATATTAAATTATGGATGTTTATTTATTACTTCGTTGTAAATAAGCGTCCTGAAGAAGCTTATCCATATGGGACTCCGTCGTAAATATGTTTATCTATTTAGTACTCTATTGAAAATAAACCTGAAGAAGCTTATCACTTATGTACCTGGTTATGGATAAAAATTACCTCCGATAGAAGATTATCCATACCAGGCATAATCAGTTTATCTTTTCAGTATTCGATTATGGATAAACATTATCCCCGGTAGAAGATTATCCATAGCGGGTATAAGGAGCTTATCCTTTCAGTACTCCGTTATGGATAAACATTACTCTTAGTATATGATTATCTATATCGGATATAGTAGCAGCTTACACACCAGCTTGTAATAGCTTACACAGCAGCATGGAGTAGCAGCTTACACAACAGCTTATAGTAGCTTACATAGTAGGTTGTAGTAGTAGCTTACACAGTAACTTGCAGTAGCAGCTTACACAGCAGCTTCCTTTCTTCTATAAATAGAAGAATTTTCAGTTCATTATGTACAAAAATTTGAATTCGAATAATATATCGGTCTCTCTCTATAATTATCTTTACCTTACAATCTTTATTTTATAACACGTTATCAGCACAAGACTCTGCCATCTCGAGCAAATATTTTGAAAGTATCTGAGGTAAGAACTTTCTTTTCCTAAATAATGTCAAATCTTTCTAATTTGTAGCCCTGAATGTATCGGGCAAAAGCTATACGTCTTGAGTGCTTGATGCTGAAATTCGTCTTGATGCGATGGGTCAAGCAGATACCATCAGTGATAAAAATCAGGCATAAATAAACTTTGTGTCAAAGCAATAATATTCCTACGTCATCACCTTGATGAAGGCCTGGAAATGGAATATCTTACTGTTAAAGATCCAGTGATACTCTGGAATAATTTGAAAGAAAGATATGACCACTGAAGATGGTCGTTCTTCCACAGACACGTTATGATTGGACTCATCTAAGGCTACAAGATTTTAAATCTATCAGTGAGTATAATTCTACTATGTTCAGAATTATTTCTCAATTAAAATTATGTGGTGATAATATTACGGATCATGATATGTTGGAGAAAACTTTCACCACTTTTCTTGCCTCGAATATTCTCCTGCATTAGCAATATCGAGAGATGGGATTTAAACGGTATTCTGAACTTATCTCACATTTTCTTGCAGCTGAGCAACATAATGGGCTATTAATAAAAAATCATGAAAGCTGACCTACTAGTTCTTGTCTATTCCCTCTGAAGTGATTGAGACGAACTTCCACCAAGCTAAACGTGGAAGAGGTCGTGGCCTCAGTCGTGGTCATGGTCGTGATCGAGGAAGAAACTCTAATCATGGTAATGATAATGCACCAAAATACCCTCCTTACCACCAGTAGTGGAAAAGGAAGGAACAAAAGCATGAAGCAGTGCAAAAACCAAATGCAGAAAATGCTTGCTACAAATGTGGAGGAAAAGGGCACTGGTCACGTACCTATCGTACGCTAAAGCACCTGGTTGAGCTTTATCAAGCCTCCCTAAAGAAGACAAAGAAAAATGGTGAAGCAAATTTTATTTCTGAAGATAATTTAGACTTCATGCATTTGGATGTAGTTGATTGCTTTGCACTCCCAGTTATAATACGGAAACTCAAATATTTGAAACAAGGTTTTCATCAGGGGGAGTCAATACGCGATGCACTCTTTTTTCCTTACTAAGGTTTTTTTCACTGGATTTTTCTTATAAGATTTTTAATGATGCACCTAGCAATGCGTATTATTAAATATGTGTACTTTTTTTCCTTCAGTAGGATTTTTCTACGTGGTTTTTTCTAGTAAGGTTTTATTGAAGCCCATTATCTTTTAATGAACATCCAAGGAGGAGTGTTATAAATATATTATATTATGGATGTTTATTTAGTACTCCGTTATAAATAAGCTTCCCGAAGAAGCTTATCTATATTGGACTCTGCCGTAAATATGTTTATCTATTTAGTACTCTATTGAAAATAAGTCTGAAGAAGCTTGTCACTTCAGTACCTAGTTATGGATAAACATTACCCCCGGTAGAAGATTATCCATACCGGGTATAATAAACTTATCCTTTGAGTATCCGGTTATGGATAAACAATACCCCAGTTAGAAGATTATTCATAGTGGGTATAAGGAGTTTATCCTTTCAGTACTCCGTTATGGATAAATATTACTCTTAGTATAAGATTATCCATATCGGATATAGAAGCACCTTACACAGTAGCTTGTAATAGCTTATACAACAGCTTGGAGTAGCACACAGCAGCTTATAGTAGCTTACACAGCAGCTTGCAGTAGTAGTTTACACAACAGCTTCCTTTCTTCTATAAATAGTAGAGTTTTCAGTTTATTATGTACATAAATTTGAATTCGAATAATAAATCAGTCTCTCTTTGTACTTTGCTTTACATTACAAACTTTATTTTATTATAAGAATCAAATTTTCCTATAATATCTTAAATGAATTTTGGCAAAAACATCGCAAAATAGTACCTTTCACCATTTGCTTTTCTTCGAGAATGTGGGACTGCTCACCATCAATAATCATATTGTTCGTTCTTTGCATTAATTATACAACTTTTTCTGAGAATTTTCTGGGGAGTAGTCCCACTTGGCTAAAGGTGAAATTTTTGAATGGTCGATCCAATGCTAAATGCAAAGGCGCATATTAGATCCATCTAAACATCACCAGACTTCCCATAATAAAACCAATTATTGTTGATACCTTCTTCTCAATTCCTTCTTTCATAACCAGATCTAATCCAAACCAGCTGTAAGCAAAAAATTAATATTCGTAGCCTCATAAGCCGAAAAAGATTTAACTCGCTAACCATGAGTTAATTTATATTCCTGTAAAAGAATGCAAGTTATATGAACTGAAATACAAGTATAATGCTGAAAGTCATAGCGTCGCTTCTAAAAATGCACGTATTGTACTATCCTAGAGTAACATATTTTTAAAACAGGAAATAAAATAATAAAAAATAATTAAATGCATGTGCTGCGGATTCAGAAACAGAAGTTGCGTTGCAGCTGACCCAAAACAACGATTCAACAAAAAATAATCCCAAAGTCAACTGTACAAAAGTAATCAAACTCTTCCAATCTAATCCTAAAAGGAAAACAAAAAAAGAGAACAAGAAAATTGAGTCCTAAAACACAATTACTAGTCCCTGTTCATGTCCATATCTTGACCTGATGATTCATCACCATCTCTAGCAGTTGTTGATATGTCCATATTTAGGACTATCGAGTTAGAATTAGAGCGTGAATCTGAATACACATTAGTATCAGTCGACATCTCCTCAGACTCCCTTTGTCCATCTGAGTTTGATATGTCCATATTTTGAGCTCTCGAGTTCGAGTCAAAGTCTGAATCTGAATACATATTTGTATGATCTGTTGACATCTCCTGCGACTCTGTTTGACCAATCAAGTTCAAATTAGAATCTGAATTCACATTCCTGTCGCGTCCAAAAAACACATGAAACACTATAGGTGCATCCCTTCTCCTCTCCCTACTACTGTCATCTACGCTTTCATCACTAACTAATTCATTAACCTTATTTTCTTCTTCGAGAGGCATTTTATACCTACAAATTGGACAAGACCCATTAATCTTTAACCACTTGTCAACACAATCCACGTGATACTTATGTTTACATGGCATCTCTTTAGCTTCTCCACCAACTTCAAATTCTAACAAACAAATAGCACACTCAACTCCTTCTTCTACAATTTTCACTGCTGGCATAGAATCTATTGATTCTTTTGATGCAGGTAATGGATCATCTTTTGATAGAAAATTGTCTGGATTAAAAGAACCTTCAATAAATGTTACTGATCCATTTCTTGAATTGACTAATACCATAACTTCACGTTGATTTTCTGATGGATTGAGAATGAATTGATGAAGCAAAGCTCTAGTACCTATTGCACTGAGTTCTTCAAGAGATGGAATATTTGATGAAGCCATTAGAGAATTTGTGCTTTTGATTGAGGGGAGAAAGAGAGAAAATTGAGGGAGAAATCTTTTTGGGAGAAGGGTGGGGGCGTAAGTAGAAGAAGGTGGTTATTAAGGAGGCGTAGATGGCGGTAGGAAAGTTTAGAAGGTTCTAATATATATCGGATATGTACAAAGAGAATTTTATAGCACAATTTACACCGACAATTTGTCAAACTTCGTCAACTCTACGCAGCAGTAGCATAATACCCTTGCAAAAACAACTGTCGTGTCTTGAACTTTATCCAACAACTGACATGTCAGGGGTCCGATTGATTAATAGCATTAGCATAATTGAAATTCTACATAAAATAACACATTATTTGGTCGACGAATAAGTAAAATAATCGTCGTATAATTAAAATACATTTAATTAGTGGTAGCATTAACTAATACGAAACAAAATATGTTTACCCTAAAATTTGAGTAACAATTAAACTTATACTGTAGTTTTAAGGATATGTGATTTAATCCAATAACAATTGATAAACAAGGAATTAAATATATAAATTAATGAATAAGATAAGTCAAACCGGTATGCAAGCCAAATCTCGACCTCGAATTATGACTGTCTCGAGATTAATAGTGGAAATAACAAGTTGTAAAGCAACTCTAATGAATAGTAAATAAAATACCTAGAGAATAAAGTGCAAGGATTTTCTTATCAAACAAAAAACACGTCTTACAAATGGATGAGCTCCCGTTTATATAATAGGGGAGTCCTATATAAGGTACATTTCTAATTACATTGGGAAATCATATTTGATAGCTGTCTAACTGCCAAGCTCAATCCATTCCACAATTTACACCGTGATCTTCGGGCTGTTGCGGATATATCGCTCTTTCTGTTACTGATCAATCATAACGATATTATCTCGAGGTATGCTGTCACGACCCCAAATCCGGTCGTGATGGCGCCCGGCACATTGCTAAGCCAGCCTGACCAATCAATATCAACAACGGAGCTAGAAGCTCTCTTTAACCCATTTAAGCATTTCAAAATATGAAACAATAGTAATACTTATACCAACGGCGGGGAGACCAAGTCCCAAAATATACTAACTCCCATAGACCGAAGGGTCAAGAGTCATGAGCCTCTACTAAACGTAAGTGTATGAAGGTTTACAAAAATACCAAGTGCGGAAAGAAATGTCAATACAAAATCAAAAGATAGTAGGAAGGAATATCGGGTCATGCGGACTCTGCAGCTACCTCGTATATCCCACAGATGTCGCCTCGCACAGCTACTGGGATCACTGCTGAGAGGTACCTGGATCTGCACACAAGGTGCAGGGAGTAAAATGAGTACTGCCAGACTCAGTGGTAATAAATAAAGGTAAGACAGCGCAGATAAGAATTTCACGATAAAGCACTATGTAAAGCTATAATCAGCTACCCTGTCACAGAATCAACATTCACTGTACCTGTACCAACAATTACTAATAAATAGCATAACAGCTAGCAGATGTAGCTAAATGCAATGCATGATATGACCGCTACGGCGCGTAGCCCGACTCCAATTTTGGGTACCCGTGCTCACTGTGGGGGTTCAGACTCCGGAGGGGCTCCTACAGCCCAAGCACATCTCATAGAGATTTACTGCGGCGTACAGTCTGATCCAATATATATCTCGCTGCGGCGCGCAGCCCGGTCCACTACTAGTCAGCTAATATGCAGATACAGCCTCGCAGTCTCAAAAGTAGTTTTTGAAAACTCTTTTTATCATTTTTCAGTTGGAAAACAGTAATATCAAGTTCCAGAGATTGGAATTAGCATAATAACAGAAATAGCTGCGAACTAGTAGTAAACTAGCATGTCTATATGATAAGACAATGATAACGATCCTCGCGGGATCCAATAACTGGCTCACAGCCCACAATATACTCAACCATCCAAGAAGGAGGTTCAACGGCTCGAGATTAGCCAATAATACAGTATCAACAGGTCGGACTAATATATATATAGTTTCCAGTTCATGATCGACCTTGCACTCTCAAGAGTGTGCGTGTCTCGCCGCTATACAGACGTCACAAAGTGGTATACCGGGGTTTCGAACCCGCTGGTCATCACCCACATCTATTACTCACCTCAATACAGCGCGACGACTATTCCGCAATGCCCTTGCCACGAGAATCAAGCTCCGCACGCGTAGAATCTGATCAAATACAGTAGAAACACAACAAATTAGGCCAATGGGACGACACCCAATCAATATAACTCAATTTACATCAAAATTTCCAAAGTTGTCAAAACCCGACTTTCGGTACGCTTGCCGAAAAATTACAAAAGTCACATATTCGGAACCCTCATCTCGATACGAGTCTAAGCATATAAATTTTACCAAATTCGGACTCTATTTGCCCATTCAAAACCTTGATTTTTTAAAGTTCAAGCCTAGGGCTAAATCCTCCATAAATTACCCCAAATTCCTCCATTTTCATGATATAATTGCATAATATTACCAATACTAATCATAGTTTAAGTCCATAGTTGATTACATGATGATTTCCCTTGAATTTCTCTTCAAAATCGCCCAAATCGCCTCTAAAGCCGAGACCCAAAGGTGTGAAATGTTCTGAAATTTTTTCTAACTTCTGATACACTTAACTCACAGTGATTTTCGCTTCTACGGATAAAATTCCGCCCCTGCGGAACCGCATCTGCGACCTTTTGGTCGCTTCTGCGGAAATAAGTCCGCTTATGCGGAATGATCCGCTTCTGCGACCACGAGTCCTCTTCAGCGGACTCGCCTCCGCGATCAATCACCCGCTTCTGCGGACCTCCCCATCGCCTCTCAGGACCGCTTCTGCGATCGCCCACTCGCTTCGGCGAAGCCGCTCCTGCGGACCAGGCTCCGCTTCAGCGGTCTAGCCCGCTTCTGCGCCTTCTTGTCCGCTCCTGCGCTCCCATTTCCGCAGGAGCGAAAACAACAGAAGCAGTGCACCAAGTCTGCAATTTTCCACATTTTTCTCCCGTTTAACCATCCGAAAACACCCCGAGGCCCCCGGGACCTCATCCAAACACACCAACACGTCTTAATACCTTATTCAAACTTGCTCCAATCCTCAAAACACGTCTAATAACACCAAAACCCATAATTCACATCAAATTCAAGCCTAAATTCCTTAAAACATTCCGAATTACACATTCAATCAAAAACCCGACCAAACGACGTCCGAATGACCTGAAATTTTGCAGGAACATCCAAAATCACCTAACGGAGCTACTGCAACTGTCGGAATTCCATTCCGACCCCCGGATCAAAATCTCACCTACCGTTCGGATTTCGCCAAAATTCAACCTTAGCCAATTCAAGCCTATTTCTACACCGAGCCTCCAAATTCAATTCCGATCGCTCCCCTAAGTCACAAATCACCTTCCGGAACTAACCGAATCATCAGAATCCGATTCCGAGCCCTCTAGCTAAATAGTCAACTCCGGGTTGACTTTCCTTATTCAAGTTTCCTTCACAAAGGCTATATGCCTCATTTCCAATCCCAATCACTCCTAACTCACCCGATAGACTCTAACACTGATATAAAATCATCAAACATGCATTTACAACATAACGGGGTGGTAATTCTCGTGACGACGGGCCGGGTCGTCACATTCTCCCCCTCTTAAGCAAACGCTCGTCCTCGAGCGGGTCAAGAAACATACCCGAAGTCTCAAACAAGTGAGGATATCTGCTCCGCATCTCCCGCTCGGTCTCCCAAGTGGCCTCCTCCACGGGTCGACCCCTCCACTGAACCTTAACTGATGCAATCTCCTTAGACCTCAATTTTCTCACTTGCCGTCCCAAAATGGCAATAGGCTCCACATCATAGGATAGATCACCATCAAGCTGAATGGTGCTGAAATCTAATACATGAGACGGATCTCCAACGTACTTCCGGAGCATAGACACATGGAATACTGGATGAACGCTGGATAAGCTGGGCGGCAAGGCCAACTCATATGCCACCTCTCCAACTCTCCTAAGTATCTCAAAAGGACCAATGTACATGGGACTCAACTTTCCTTTCTTCCCAAACCTCATGACACCCTTCATAGGTGAAATCTTCAACAATACTCTGTCACCAACCATGAAAGACAACTCTCGAACTCTACGGTCCGCATAACTCTTCTGACGAGACTGTGCTGTACGAAGCCTCTCCTGGATCAACTTTGCTCTATCCGGAGCATCCTGGACTAACTCAGTCCCTATCAATCTAACCTCACCAGGCTCAAACCATCCCACGGGGGATCTACACCGCCTGCCATACAATGCCTCATACGGGGCCATCTGAATACTCGACTGATAACTGTTGTTTGTAGGCAAACTCAGCAAGTGGTAGGAACTCATCCCACGAACCACCAAAGTCAATCACACAAGCTCGCAAAATATCCTCCAAAATCTTAATAGTGCGCTCAGACTGCCCGTCTGTCTGGGGGTGAAATGTTGTACTCAACTCCACCCGCGTACCCATCTCTCGCTGAAATGCTCTCCAAAACTGAGAAGTGAACTGAGTACCCCTGTCGGATATGATAGACACTGGGACTCCATGCAACCGGACAATCTCCCGAATAAAGATCGCTGCCAACCGCTCCGATGAGTAGGTAGTACTAACTGGAATGAAGTGAGCTGACTTGGTCAGTCTATCCACAATCACCCATACAGAATCAAACTTCCTCGCCGTCCGAGGGAGTCCAGTAATAACAAAGTCCATAGTGATCCTCTCCCATTTCCACTCGGGAATAACAATGCGCTGAAATACACCACCGGGCCTCCGATGCTCGTACTTAACCTGCTGACAGTTGAGGCACCGTGCTACATGTCCGACAATGTCCATTTTCATCTTTCTCCACCAATAGTGCTGTTTCAAATCTTGATACATCTTAGCGGCTCCTGGATGGATAGAATACCGCGAGCTATGGGCCTCCTCCAAAATCAACTCACGAAGGCCATCAACATTGGGCACACATATCCGGCCCTGCATCCTCAATACGCCGTCACTATCAATGGTGACATCTCTAGCGTCATCATGCTGAACTCTGTCCCTAAGGACAGCCAAATGTGGATCATCATACTGGCGCTCACGAATACGATCATATAGAGATGACCGAGATACAACACAAGCCAATACCCAGCTGGGCTCCGAAATATCTAACCTCACTAGCCGATTGGCTAGCACCTGAACATCATAAGCAAATGGCCTCTCCTCGGTTGGAATATATGCCAAGCTCCCCATACTGACCGCCTTCCAGCTCAAAGCATCGGCCACCACATTGGCCTTCCCCGGATGATATAATATAGTAATGTCATAATCCTTCGGCAACTCTAGCCATCTTCGCTGTCTCAAATTAAGGTCTTTCTGTTTGAACAAGTGCTGCAGACTACGATGGTCGGTATACACCTCACAAGACACGCCGTACAAATAGTGCCTCCAAATCTTCAATGCATGAACAATGGCGGCTAGCTCCAAGTCATGAACAGGATAGTTCTTCTCATGTGGCTTCAACTGCCGAGAAGCATAAGCAATTACCTTACCTTCCCGCATCAACACACAACCTATCCCCACTCTCGAGGCATCACAATAAACGGTATATGAACCTGAAGCTGATGGCAATACTAACACTGGAGCTGTGGTCAAAGCTGTCTTGAGCTTTTGAAAGCTCTCCTCGCACTCATCCGACCACATGAATGGTGCACCCTTCTGGGTCAATTTAGTCAATGAAGAAGCAATGGATGAAAATCCCCGAACAAACCGGCGATAATACCCCGCCAAGCCAAGAAAACTCCTGATCTCTGTAGCTGAGGACGGTCTAGGCCAACTCTGCACCGCCTCTATCTTTTTCTGATCAACCTGAATACCATCACGAGACACCACATGTCCCGGAAATGCTACGGACTCGAGCCAAAACTCGCACTTGGAGAATTTAGCATATAGCTTCTCCTCCCTCAATCTCTGCAACACAATACTCAAATGCTGAGCATGCTCCTCCCGACTACGGGAGTAGACTAGAATGTCATCAATGAACACAATCACAAATGAATCCAAATAAGGCCCGAACACACTGTTCATCAGATGCATAAATGCTGCTGGGGCGTTGGTCAGCCCAAACGACATCACAAGGAACTCATAATGACCATATCGGGTCCTGAATGCAGTCTTCATAATATCCGAGTCCCTGATCTTCAGCTGGTGATAGCCTGAACGAAGATCGATCTTAGAAAACACCCTCGCACCCTGTAACTGATCAAACAAATTATCTATGCGCGGTAGAGGGTACTTGTTCTTCACTGTCACTTTGTTCAATTGCCTATAATCAATACACATTCGCATGGAACCATCTTTCTTTTTAACAAATAATACCGGCGCACCCCACGGAGATACACTAGGGCGGATGAAACCCTTATCCAGAAGCTCTCGAAGTTGCTCTTTCAGTTCTTTCAACTCAGCTGGTTCCATCCGATAAGGAGGAATGGAAATGGGCCGAGTGCCCGGCACCAAGTCAATGCCAAAATCAATATCCCTCACCGGCAGCATGCCCGAGGGAAACACATCTAGAAAGTCACTCACAACAGGTACAGAATCAATGCTAGGAGACTCAGCTCCCACATCTCTCACAAAAGCTAAGTACGATAAACACCCTTTTTCAACCATCTTCCGAGCTTTTAGGAACGAAATAACACGGCTAGGGACGAAATCGGTCGAACCCCGCCACTCAATCTGAGAAATACCAGGAATGGCCAACGTAACTGTCTTAGCATGACAGTCCAATATAGCATGGTACGGAGATAACCAGTCCATACCCAATATAACATCAAAGTCCACCATCCCCAACAATAACAAATCTGCCTGGGTCTCCAGACCCCCGATAGATATAACACAGGATCTATAGACATGATCCACAACAATCGTATCACCCACGGGGGTGGATACATGAACAGGTAAATCAAGACTACCACGAGTCGCACCCAAGTGATGTGCAAAATAAGAGGACACGTAAGAATATGTGGACCCTGGATCAAATAGAATAGAGGCATCTCTGTGACAGACAGAAATGATACATGTAATCACTGCATCGGAGGCAACTGCATCACGCCTGTCAGGAAGTGCATAGAACCGTGCCTGGCCTCCACCAGATCTCTCCTCGCCCCTGGGGCGACCACGAGAAGGCTGACCTCCACCTCTACTAAACTGAGATGGTGCTGAAGAGGAGGGTTGATCCCTCTGCTGAGTCCTGCCCCTACGTAGTCGAGGGCACTGTCTCCTCATGTGGCCAAACTCACCACACTCATAACATGCACCTGGTGCTGGAGAAGTAGGTGTTGCACTCTGGGCTGGGAGGGCACTAAGTGATGACCGACCCTGCTGAAACCCCTGTCGACCACGACCATAAGAACCTCCGCTCTGCTCTGGGCGGCCTGAATGAGAAGATCTAGATGAGCGACCTCGGCTCTGCTGGGAATGCCCTCTAGATGGAGCACCGCTGAAACTGCCAGAACCACGAGGCCTCTTGGCCTCCCGCTCCTCTCTCTCTCGGCGACGATCCGCCTCAATGGAGCATGCCATATCAGCAACCTGCTCAAACGATGATGACAGAACTCGCTTGCTGGTCATAAGAATACGGATAGAGTAGTTGAGACCATCAATGAATCTCCTGATCCTCTCCCTATCAGTGGGGATCATCCATGTGGCATGCCTAGCCAACTGAGTGAATCTAAGCTCATACTGAGTCACAGACATGTCGCCCTGAATCAACCACTCGAACCGGCGACGTAGCTCCTCGCGACGAGACCGAGGTACATATTTCTCTAGAAAGAGAGTAGAGAACTGCTGCCATGTGAGAGGTGCTGCTCTTGCAGGCCTACGCCTCTCAAACTCCTCCCACCAATCAAATGCGGGACCGGTGAACTGAAATGTAGTAAATGAAACTCCGCTGGACTCAAGAATACCAGCCGTACGCAGCATCTTCTGACACTTATCCAAGAAACCCTGGGCATCCTCGCCCTCGGTGCCACTAAAATGGGGTGGCTGAAGTCTACCAAATCTCTCAAGACGACGCTGCGCTCGTCATCGGGCATAACCTCAACCATATGCTCTGGAGCTGGAGCTGGTGCAGTCGGAGGAATAACCGGTGCAACCACCGAGCGGGGACCGCCTCTAGCGTCCGAAGTCCCTTAACAACCGGGTCGGTGTGCGAGCTGCAGGGGTCCGCCGACCACCCCCCGACCGAGATGTCACTACGGTAGCGGTAGCCGAAACTACCCGAGCCAAACCGGAACACACGCGATAATATCCGAGCAAGAGTCTCCCGAAGACCGAGAATAGCAATAGATATAGTCCGGCCCCGAACCGGGGCTGCCGGAGCATCAACCACCGGGGGCCGCTCCCGAACCGGTACAACGAGCGGGTCGGCTGGCATCGCCTCGGCCGCCCTACCTCTACCTCTAGCACGACCGCGCCCACGGCCTCTAACAGGTGGCAATGAAGGTCGTCCACCTCGTCCCGATGCTCGCGTTCTCGCCATCTGCGAGAGAATAGAATATAGAAGTTCGGTTCTCAGAACAACAAGATCGCACGACAGAGTTCAAGAAAAGTGAAGTTTTCCTAAAGGTTCGCAGCCTCCCGAGGATAAGTACGGGCGTCCCCGTACCGATCCACAAGACTCTACTAACCGGCTCAAGACTCATGAGGCCTAGTAAACCTAGGCTCTGATACCAACTTGTCACGACCCCAAATCCGGTCGTGATGGCGCCCAGCACATTGCAAAGCCAGCCTGACCAATCAATATCAACAACGGAGCTAGAAGCTCTCTTTAACCCATTTAAGTATTTCAAAAGATGAAACAATAGTAATACTTATACCAACAGCGGGGAGACCAAGTCCCAAAATATACTAACTCCCATAGACCGAAGGGTCAAGAGTCATGAGCCTCTACTGAACGTAAGTGTATGAAGGTTTACAAAAATACCAAGTGCGGAAAGAAATGTCAATACAAAATCAAAAGATAGTAGGAAGGAATATCGGGTCATGCGGACTCTGCAACTACCTCGTATATCCCACAGATGTCGCCTCGCAAAGCTATTGGATCACTGCTGAGAGGTACCCGGATCCGCACACAAGGTGCGGGGAGTAAAATGAGTACTTGCCGGACTCGGTGGTAATAAATAAGGGTAAGACGGCGCGCAGATAAGAATTTCACGATAAAGCACTATGTAAAGCTATAATCGGCTACCCTGTCACAGAATCAATATTCACCGTACCTGTACCAACAATTACTAATAAATAGCATAACAGCTAGCGGATGTAGCTAAATGCAATGCATGATATGACCACTACGGCGCGTAGCTCGACTCCAATTTTGGATACCCGTGCTCACTGTGGGGGTTCGGACTCCGGAGGGGCTCCTACAGCCCAAGCACATCTCATAGAGATATTCCTGCGGCGTGCAGTCCGATCCAACATATATCTCGCTGCGGCGCGCGGCCCGATCCACTACTAGTCAGCTAATATGCAGATACAGCCTCGCAGGCTCAAAAGTAGTTTTTGAAAACTCTTTTTATCATTTTTCAGTTGGAAAACAGTAATATCAAGTTCCAGAGATTGGAATTAGCATAATAACAGAAATAGTTGCGGAACTAGTAGTAAACTAGCATGTCTATATGATAAGACAATGATAACGATCCTCGCGGGATCCAATAAGTGGCTCACAGCCCACAATATACTCAACCGTCCAAGAAGGAGGTTCAACGGCTCGAGAATAGCCAATAATACAGTATCAACAGGTCGGACTAATATATAGTCTCCGGTTCATGATCGACCCCGCACTCTCAAGAGTGTGCGTGTCTCGCCGCTATACAGCGTCACAAAGTGGTATACCGGGGTTTCGAACCCGCTGGTCATCACCCACATCTATTACTCACCTCAATACAGCGCGACGACTATTCCGCAATGCCATTGCCATGAGAATCAAGCTCCGCACGCGTAGAATCTGATCAAATATAGTAGAAACACAACAAATTAGGCCAATGGGACGACACCCAATCAATATAACTCAATTTACATCAAAATTCCCAAAGTTGTCAAAACCCGACTTTCGGTACGCTTGCCGAAAAATTACAAAAGTCACATATTCGGAACCCTCATCTCGATACGAGTCTAAGCATATAAATTTTACCAAATTCGGACTCCATTTGCCCATTCAAAACCTTGATTTTCTAAAGTTCAAGCCTAGGGCTAAATCCTCCATAAATTACCCCAAATTCCTCCATTTTCATGATATAATTGCATAATATTACCAATACTAATCATAGTTTAAGTCCATAGTTGATTACCCGATGATTTCCTTGAATTTCTCTTCAAAATTGCCCAAATCGCCTCTAAAGCCGAGACCCAAAGGTGTGAAATGTTCTGAAATTTTTTCTAACTTCTGATACACTTAACTCACAGTGATTTTCGCTTCTACGGATAAAATTCCGCCCCTGCGGAACCGCTTCTGCGACCTTTTGGTCGCTTCTGCGAACCCAGGCCCTTTTGGCCATTTCCGCACCAGCGATCAAGGAACCGCCCCTGCGCATCCGCTTCTGCGGAAATAAGTCCGCTTCTGCGGAATGATCCACTTCTGCGACCAAGAGTCCGCTTCAGCGGACTCGCCTCCGCGATCAATCACCCGCTTCTGCGGACCTCCCCATCGCGCCTCAGGACCGCTTCTGCGATCGCCCACTCGCTTCAGCGAAGCCGCTCCTGCGGACCAGGCTCCGCTTCAGCTGTCTAGCCCGCTTCTGCGCCTTCTTGTCCGCTTCTGCGGACTCGCTCCTGCGCCCCCATTTCCGCAGGAGCGAAAACCACAGAACCAGAACACAAGTCTGCAATTTTCCATATTTTTCTCCCGTTTAACCATCCGAAAACACCCCGAGGCCCCCGGGACCTCATCCAAACACACCAACACGTCTTAATACCTTATTCAAACTTGCTCCAATCCTCAAAACACGTCTAATAACACCAAAACCCATAATTCACATCAAATTCAAGCCTAAATTCCTTAAAACATTCCGAATTACACATTCAATCAAAAACCCGACCAAACGACGTCCGAATGACCTGAAATTTTGCAGGCACATCCAAAATCACCTAACGGAGCTACTGCAACTGTCGGAATTCCATTCTGACCCCTGGATCAAAATCTCACCTACCGTTCGGATTTCGCCAAAATTCAACCTTAGCCAATTCAAGCCTATTTCTACACCGGGCCTCCAAATTCAATTCCGATTGTTCCCCTAAGTCACAAATCACCTCCCGGAACTAACCGAATCATCAGAATCCGATTTCGAGCCCTCTAGCTAAATAGTCAACTCCGGGTTGACTTTCCTTATTCAAGTTTCCTTCACAAAGGCTATATGCCTCATTTCCAATCCCAATCACTCCTAACTCACCCGATAGACTCTAACACTGATATAAAATCATAAAACATGTATTTACAACATAACGGGGTGGTAATTCTCGTGACGACGGGCCGGGTCGTCACATATGCCTTCTTTCGACCTTGGCAAATGCTTTTGACCTTAACTTCAATATTGGAAGGGAGCCCCGACCCCGAGCTCGGCTTCCTGGCCTCTCGATGTGGTATCATATTTTCCATCGAAGAGCGAAATCGGGTAGCGCCAATTTCCACCGTATATAGATAGTCCCTCATTTCTTAGAATAAAATGATAAGAAACGACTTGAACCTCGATTTTCCGGATGACTTTATGATGATGTCATCCCCACATCATCCCCATTCGCTCGAGGTGACTGAAACGTCATGTCGGTTCGTTTCCCCAAATCAATAAATGCTTTAGGCGATCGGCCACTAGGGCTATCGAACCGTCACTGTGTGCCAATAAATACAGAGCTTATATTTGAATCAAAAACTTTGATGCACCTTCAAACTTTCTTGGTCTCTTCCTCTCTTCATCTTGCTCTTTCACTACCTGTTGATCCAAACCTTTTAATACCAACAAATATCAAACTCCACCTCATTTCGCTTTCTCCAAACTGAATCAATGGTGAAAACCTCTAATACTGCTCCTCAAAAGGAGAAAGCTTCCTCCTCTTCTTCTCGGTTGGCCGGTGATAAAACGTTGGCCCTTAATGAGATTTTTCCCGGCCCCTTTGTCACAAAGAACGACTTCTAATAAAGAATCACCCTGTGATCCATGGCCGATGTGAGCACGTATCGAGATATATTTTCTCAATAACGTAGAAACACCTCGAGGCCATAAAGAGAGATTGTGGTTGGTGGGCGAGGTCATGGTACAGATCTCCGCCCCTAAGGAGAGTATCATCACTTTTGTGGAGGTATTCCTAAGTGTCTACACTTACCCTTTCATACTGGGTCTCATTGATCCAGTTTTCATTGATTTTGGCAAGAGGTACAAGGTCAACCTCGTCCAGATCCACCCTTATTTGTGGCACATAGTGATCAAGCTCCATTTATTTTCTAGCAAGGCATAGGGGCTGGAGTCCATCCTCAACCATCTCGTTCGATTATATCGGCCTCAGCTTTACCGAGGGTTGATCAAGCTCCAACAAAGGACGAGAAGTGTCGTTTTTGCTAGCAACGACGGGGATAAAGATCAGGTTGGATGAGACGGTTCGTGCGAGTGAGGAACTGTGACATCATACTAGAGGAGAAAATGTCGTTCCCAGAAAAGTAGAACCCAGAAGGTAAGTGAGATTTTTACGCATTAGCCTTTGTACTATGCTTTTGTATTATGTGATGCCTTCATCTATTTCGCAGTGGTCACTTGGATGCCTCTAGATGATGCCGCAATTCTTAACTATGCATCTACCTTTTTCGAAGAGGCTAAACAAATTTTATCTCGAGTAAGAATTAATTCATATCGTTACAATTTTCTTTTCCTTCTTCTGCCTTTACCTTAACCTGTATTATTCTTTTTGTTTAGGCTTTCGCCAAGTTTAGGGCGGATATGAGCCAATGTGAGGCCGAGCTCCGGAAGACCTTGGAGGAGAGGAACACTTTGAAGCTCCTTTGTAGTAAAAAAGAGGAGGATCTTAGGGACATTCGGGTAGTATTGGCCAAGGCTCATAAGTATGAGGCCGAGCTAGACAATAATGTAACTATCATTTTGAAAGAGTATAGTCTACTCGACCCATATGTGGAGGCTAATACTTCAGTATCTCAGCTGCAGCAAAAACTAGAAAAGATTGAGCTTCTTTGAAGGGATGTCGATCAGATCAAGGCCGGCTGCAATTAGTAGAAGGAGAAGATGGACCGCTATGCTACAAAAAAGGCTGTTTTGGCCAAACTAGCATCAATCAAGGCCCGATTTCAGGGAGCTAAAGATAAAAGTTCGATCCAGACGAAAAAGATTGATTGAGCTCGAGGCAATACTTGCTGAGGCCAAGGCAGAGGTTGGAGAAATGAAGGTCGCGGCTGATAAAACTATAGTCGTATACTTGGACGATGCTAAGGTTGCTCAAATGTAGGTAAGGGAGGCTTTCGATCGAGACAAACGGAGAAATTATTTGGCCAAGTGCAAATCACAGAGGGAGACCCTCGAGGAGATCCACGCTCGAGGTTACGACCTCTATGAAGAAATTGCTCAAGCTAAGGTGCTTGAAGTTGATGCCACATTTTTCGTCTCCTCAGACGATGATGATAATTATAAAGGTAGCCAATGGGGACTTGATAATAATGAGGAGCCCGAAAGAGAAGCTTCTCCTGAGGGAGAAACCAGCCTCAGGCATAGTTATAACTTTTCTTTTCTTTTTGTAGGACCTCGGTTGGTTTCGTGTACACATCCTTTTCAAATATAAAAATGAAAATTTCTCTTGAATGCCTTCTCAATCTTTAAAAATATGTTGTTTTTTTTTTTGCAAAGTTTTAGCCTAATATTATGCTTAGAATGGTGTATTCGAGACTTTGTCTCAGGTGGTTCCTTTAAGTTACCACGGTCGAGTTTGAATAAGGTTGAACTTTGAGGCATAAAGACTTAAGGGTTTTGTCAGATAACGGTGAGTCCCCAATCCACAATCAAGTAAATGTTTATTTGGTCCCAAAATGATCGAAACCCTTTGGTTCTCACCGAGTGGGAACAAGATCTCGAACTCTAAGCGTATTAACCCTTAGGTTCTTTTAGATCGGGCCTTTATGGCCTCTAAAAGATGGCTATTACTACCCATTTTTTTGGTTAAAATACTTTGTGAAATTTCTTTATGCCCTAGAATGTGTTTTTAGCCATTAGGTTTTTCGAGGGTTCGATGTTGATTGAGAGCCTTCTATTTTTTGTGCCTTAGCACATTTGTGTTAATATTATTTTGATACCTCTTAAGGTTTTTCGAGAGCTGATTTTATCGAAGCCCTTTTATTATTTGCCGAAGGTAGCCCTTTTTAACTAGTTTTTCAAAGAGCATGAAGTCCTATTTCGATTGCAAGATTCGGACGTCTCCGAGCTGCATTAATATGACCATATTAGCACTTTGAACTTGTTCGAGGTGTTAGTCCCCGAGAAAGATGGCCTTGGACTATAGATCGAGGGGCGCCTCTTTGAGGTCTTATGAATTCGAGTTTAGATAACTCGAATATGTTGATTGTCAAACACAGTCCCTGAGGGTTCGAGGTATCTTTGCGCTTGGCCCTAGAGCCATTTATCACAAAATCATAAGTATGAAGCTCGTATAACAACAAATTTTCTTTGAGACACAAAGTGTTTGATATAGAAAGAATGCTTCTTTGAATAAATATATACATGCGTCCATATTGTGCCATCGGAGATCGACTAATCTATATAGACATAGTTCACTTGACTATTTAGCCCATTACAAGGATTCCCTATCCAAACATTTTGACATGAAGTATTTTGCTTGAAAATACAGCCTCCGAGGGTGATGCCGACAATTATTCAAGGTTGATTGAAAAGAAGTCTTGGATACTGTTGAATTTTATTCAGGTAGCACATAATTGTTGCCTCGTTAAAAATATCGCCGGAAAAAACCATTCAGGACAAAAACCTATCTGAGGAAAAAAGAGTGCAATGCATGCTTTTAGAACGTAAGATCTTCATGTTGGGGAGTTTTCATGGCGCCTTGATCGAACACATGAAATAAGTTAGTACCAAATACAAATGGAAAAGGGATAAAGTCATACCTCACTTATAATATCGTTTGAGTAGTGATACATTCCATTTTTTGGAAATTATTTGCCCTGCATTGTGTGCCAAGTTTGTGAGATCCTTTTCCGATGACACCGAGGACTCGATATGGTCCTTCCCAATTTGGGCTTAGTTTCCCTCCGTTTTCAATCTCGAGTATTAAGGGTGACTTTCCTTAAAACTAAGTCCCTAATTCCGAAATGGCGAAGGTTGGATATTCTATTGTAATATCTCTCGATTCTTTGCTTCTGTGCAACCATACAACACAAGCACAACTTCTCGTTTTTCATCCAATAGTTCGAGGCTAGTATTCATAGCCTCGTGATTTGATTCCTCTATTTCATGTCAAAATATGGTGTAGGTTTCCCGACCTCGATTAGAATTAAGGCCTCAGAGCCATATACTAGGGAGAACGAGGTTTCCCTATGTTTTACTATGAAGTCATTCGATACACCCAAAGAACTTTGGGTAGACCTTCTCTCCATTTCCCCTTAGCGCCACTGAACCTTTTCATTAAGTATTGAATGATAGTCTTGTTTGTCGATTTTGGTCTGTCCATTTCTTCTTGGGTGATACGCCGTCGATAAGATCCTTTTTATTTTGTGTTTTTCGAGAAACTCTGTTACCTTACTGCCGATGAATTGCTTCCCGTTGTCGCATACGATTTCGGCAAGTATCCCAAATCGACACACGATGTGGTCCTAGATGAAGTCTATAACTTCTCGAAAGCATGTGCTTCCATCCATTTAGAAAAGTATTCAGTCATTAACAAAATGAATTTAGCTTTACCTGGGCCATTGGCAGAGGGCCGACTATATCCATCCCTAACTTTATGAAGGGTCATGGGGATATGACTGAATGAGATTGCTCTTCGGGCTGATGGATCGTCGGTGCAAACATTTGACATTTATCACATTTTCGAAGAAACTCCTTGGTGTCTTTTTCCATGCTATCCAATTAGTATCCTAATCTAATGATTTTGTGAATGAAAGATTTGGTGCCGTAGTAGTTCCCACAAGTGCCTTCATGGACCTCTCATAAAACATAATTGGTGTCTCCCATCACCTAAACATACAGCCAATGGTCCATCGAACGTCCTTATGTATAATGTTCCATCTTCATCCAATATGAATCGAGCAGCTTTGATTCATAGGGCCCTCGACTCTTTAGGGTCTGATGGGAGCTTTCCATTCTTTAAATATTCGATATATTTATTCCTCCAATCCCAGGTCAAGCTTGTAGAGTTTATCTCAGCATGAACCACATCGACCACAAATCTTGATAGTTTGACGAATATCCCGAAGACTATATCAACTTCCTCGACTGATGATATCAAATTTGCAAGTGCATCAGCCTCACTATTTTTTTCTCGAGGTACATGATGAAGAATCCACTCATTGAAGCAGTGCAAATTTACCTGTAGCTTGTCCAAATACCTTTGCATTCCATCCTCTTGAATTTCGAAGCTTTTATTTACATGGTCCACCACCGATAAATAGTCACACTTGGCTTCAATGACTTCTGCCCCAAAGATATTATCATGTTTGATTCCTACAATCATGGCCTTGTACTTGACCTCATTGTTAGTTAACATATAAGTTTTGATAACTGCCTAATAGTGCTACCTGTGGGTAGCTTCAAAATGATACCTAGTCCGGATCCATTCACATTAGAAGCGTTGTCTGTGAAAAGATTCCATACCCCTAATGACGTGCCCAATTTTAACAAGATTCCTTTTCAACTTCGGGTACGAGAGTTGGCATAAAATTGGCCACAAAATTTGCTAAAATCTGAGACTTGATCGTCGTACCCACTGAGTTCGACGACCTATTTGGCCAATCAACCAGAAAGTCTGGGCTTGGGCAAAGTATTATGAAGTGGTTAAAACATATGGGGGTTACATTAGAAATATGGTTTTAACTTTCTAGAAGCGCTTATTAGTGCAAGTGCTAATTTCTCTAAGTGTGGATATCTAGTTTCTGCTTCCCCTAAGATTCGACTTACATAATAAATGGGAAATATTATACATTGATCTTCTCGAACTAGGACACCACTCACCGCAACTTCGATTCCACCAAGTATAAGTAAAATTTCGCATCTGCCTTCGGAGTGTGAAGCAAGAGTTGGCTCGACATGTATCGCTTTAATTACTTTAATGCGTGTTGACACTCCGGGTCCAGGTGAAATCGTTCTTCTTCTTGAGTAAAGAGAAATATTTGTTGCTTTGATTAGATGACCTTGAGCTAAATCGTCCTAAAGCAGTTATCCGCCCAGTTAGCCTCTACACGGCTTCTACGTTGTCCACAACGGTGATGTCTTCGATGGCCTAGATTTTATCGGGGTTGATCACAATCCCCCAATTTGACACCATGAAGCCTAAGAACTTGCTCGAGCTGACCATGAAAGCACATTTCTCGTGGTTGAGTTTCATATTATAGTTCCTCAAAATCTCGAACGTTTCCTGCAAATGAGCCAAATGGTCCTCTACGCACAGGGAGTTAACTAGCATGTCATCAATATAAAATATCATTAATTTACCAGTTTGTTGTTCGAACATCTTATTTACTAGGCGTTGGTAAGTACCTCCTGCATTTTTTCGCCTGAAGGGCATTACATTGTAACAATATGTTCAATACATGGTAATAAATGAGGTTTTCTCCTGGTCTTCCGGGTTCATTTAAATTTGATTGTACCCGGAATTGGCGTCGAGAAAGATAAAGATCTCTTGGCCAGTCGTAACATCGATCATGTGATCGATGTTAGGCAATAGAAAAGAATCTTTAAGGCATATTTTATTCAAATCCTTGTAAGCTACACATATTCTAAGTTTGTTCCCTTGTGGAATAGTATGATATATATATCATATTATATTATAAGCGGGAACCTACAAAGTAAAAGTTAAAATATGAAATTACCCATCAAAAATTGATCGACCATTGTACCCTTAGCTTATAACTATTTTGAAATAAATTTATTACCAAAAACTGAACTTAATTCTTGATAAATAAACACGTTTTAGTTCCACTAATTGCAGCCTATTACTTTAATCTTCCAATCTCTATATATATATAATTGAGGGGCATAAGCCCGGTGACGTGGCATTCTTTAATGATCGGTATTCTTTCTATTTTTTTCCTCAAAATTTTAAGGTTTTATCCTATTTTTTCCCATTAATTAACTAATCCGAACGGTTAAATTATTGGAGAAACGCAAACGTTCCGTTTCCTTTCATTGATAGTCGTACCGTTTCAATTTGGAACGCTGCTATCCATCCTCTATCTTCCATGGTAAAAAAAGTTCCTTTATGTATTCCATTCTTCATTGTTCCAATAATCTTTTTTCTTTGGACCACTAAAAACCCATCAACCATACGGTCAAAATAAAAGCACATGCGATTGGTCACTTTGGAAGAAAATGCTGGTAACCTTTTCCCTTCTTAAATAAAAAATCTATCACAAAATAGTGTATTCCTCCTGAAATTTATGATCCACAATTTCAACATCAAATCTGCTATTCAACACTTTTTACTCTTTATGTTTCTTTTTAACAGACAAAACAACTTTATGGACTGTCTTTTTAGTACATGTAGTCTCCAATTTTTCCGGCTTTCATTTATTTCGCTTCAATTTCTTGCAAATTCGATCACAAAATGGAAGGGAACCAATCCTTTTTAAAGTAATTTGAGCAAAAGATTAACCACTAATACTATTAGTTTGTAATGTCATCCTTCTTCCCTTTTCGTCTAAGTTAATTTTTATGTATTAAGATATACGTCTATTTCGTAAGTATGTGCAACGGTTGGAACTGAGACACTAATACAAACTTATGAATTTTTTAAGGTTTACAAAGCAGTAGCTATCTTAGATTAATTGGTCATTGTTTGTGATTTCTTACCACTTAATTAACAGTAGTCAATTTTTTTGTGTGTTTTCTTAATCTTTCATTTAGATTTTGCTTCTTTTATGCAATTACCCATATAAATTATTTACTCTTGATGTTTCTTCGTATTCCCCCCTGTTTTGTACTTTTTGTTAGTGTACTGCAATTTACTCTTTGTTGGTCAACTGTAATTAACTACAAATGGTATATGGAGAATGAAAGTGAAGGAAAATAAAAGTGGTTTTATAATAAGATTTGAATTTTTTATTGATGAGAATAGTCATCTAAAAGACTATATAAATAAATCCATTAAGATTGTCCGGTAAGTTTGTAAAATTTGGTACACTTTGTAAAAAGGTGAAGGGGCAATTATGTTGTGTCATATAATGCATTATAAATCTAAAATATATAGTTTTGGATTATGGTTTAGATCTTATAGTCATATAATGGGTAAGTTTTGGATGCAGAAGAAAATACAAATTGGAGAGATCTAAAGCATTGAGGAATGATTATATGTACAACTTGATTTAGCTACATAGTTAACCATGAAAATGACTTAGAGGTTTCTGCTTTACTCAAGAAATCAAGAAAAATCATGTTCTATCTTGAGACTGATATCAAAATCATATAAAAGTTGGCAGATGAATGCATTTAAACAAACTATTATGGTGTGAACAGGGTAACTGAAACATTTATCCCACTTTTCCAATTATCTATGTCTCCGAGGGTTATGAATGTTTCTTCCTTTGTGGGAAGACTAAAGTTGTTGACTTTGCAACTACTCTCCTTCTGAAAATGAAAGTTCTAATCTATTGGAGTATTATTTGTTTTAGCTGCTGTATCGAGCTTTCCGGAATTTTTTATAATATGACTAAATAGCTGCATTTTCCAGAGAATAATGCAATTCAGTTTTCAATGAATTTTAGTGTTATTCTAATTTCTTTAATAATGTTAGTCTTGTATAAATTTTGAAGTAAAAGTATAGTATTTGTTTAGGTGTATGTACTGATCTATACAAGGTATTGGACTGTGTGAAACCTTCTTTTACAATAAATAAAAGAAAAGTTAATTTAAAAAGGTGAGTTCATCTATGTTTTATATTTTAATATACTCATACATGAACATTCTTTGTTAGTTTTTAAAGTGAGATGTTGAAGTTTCTACATTTATAATTATGTTTTACAGTATATTTGCGTGTTAATACATGAGTAGATATTAAATTCCTCTTCTAATGAGAAAAAATTGTTCTTTGTGACCCGATAAGTATTGTTGTTGCTCGAGGGTAAAGAATTGTTGTATTACTTTTTACGTTTTTAGTGAGTTACATGAAGAAAACTTCTTCCAAAGTACAGTTATACCAAAGATCCAGTCATTGCATTTATCTTTATTATTTGTTACATTTAATGTATTTTCCAAACTAGAATTTATGTCAAGGAACGATAATGAAAGACATGTGAATCAATAGAGAAAGAATCCACCATACAAAGTTTGGTGTTCTGTGAACTAGAGCGTGACATTTAAAAATTTTCATAATGATATTTTTAGAATCGCAATTGAAGATTATACAATTATATGCCTTTGTCATCCCTTTTTTTTATGTCTGTGAGAATTTTGTTCAGTTTCATTTATTTTTTAATCATTATGTGAAAACTTTAAGTATGCACTGCTTCCTCATCTTTGGTATTATAATAATCCAGAGCTATCTTTTAGGTACATTATTTAAGTATTTTTCCCTTTATTTTTGAATTTCACATCAGTGTGTGAAATCGGGGGATCAATCTCTAATTCTTGCTACTTATACAATTTAGAAGTAAGGAAGATACTAATGGAATGAATGCAGCAACTCAAAATAGATTAAACAGTTGCAATTGCCTCCTGATTATACGAAGGTTAATTGGAGATGCCTAATTGTTCAAAATATTGTTAGACCAAAAGTCATTTTCACAACACGTTTACAAATATCTTGGGACGATTATTAACTGTTGATAGGCTTGAGAAATGAGGTTTTAATGTGAATCCTACTTATGTGCTCTGTCAAGCTACAACTGAATCCAGAGATATCTTTTTGGAGAATGTACATTTGCTAAGGACTCGTGGGTCAGGATACTGGATTGGTTGTAGATACGTACAACCAATTGTTACTCCTACATAGAACTATTACTGTTACTGGGTCAAACAACATATTAAGGGGAAAGACAAATATACCAAGACTAATTAAATTAGAGTGTGTTTATGCAATTTCAAGGTTATGGGAGATCTGAAATAGCTATTGCAGAAGGCCCTTTTTTTTTCTAAGTTTTAACTCAGGATCTTAGATATCAGATTTTGTATAGTTCTAAGTTTTAATTCAGGTGCTTAGATATCAGATATTGTATAGGGTTTGGATTTGGATTTGGAGTTATCCTGCTATATTTTATATTTGTTCACTTGGTGATTAAAGAAAATTATTTAATTATCAACGTTAACAAACTCGAGATTAATTAACTAATCCGAACGGTTAAATTATTGGAGAAACGCAAACGTTCCGTTTCCTTTCATTGATAGTCGTACCGTTTCAATTTGGAACGCTGCTATCCATCCTCTATCTTCCACGGTAAAAAAAGTTCCTTTATGTATTCCATTCTTCATTGTTCCAATAATCTTTTTTCTTTGGACCACTAAAAACCCATCAACCATACGGTCAAAATAAAAGCACATGCGATTGGTCACTTTGGAAGAAAATGCTGGTAACCTTTTCCCTTCTTAAAAAAACAATCTATCACAAAATAGTATATTCCTGCTGAAATTTATGATCCACAATTTCAACATCAAATCTGCTATTCAACACTTTTTACTCTTTATATTTCTTTTTAACAGACAAAACAACTTTATGGACTGTCTTTTTAGTACATGTAGTCTCCAATTTTTCCGGCTTTCATTTATTTCGCTTCAATTTCTTGCAAATTCGATCACAAAATGGAAGGGAAACAATCCTTTTTAAAGTAATTTGAGCAAAAGATTAACCACTAATACTATTAGTTTGTAATTTCACCCTTCTTCCCTTTTCGTCTAAGTTAACTTTTATGTATTAAGATATACGTCTATTTCGTAAATATGTGCAACGGTTGGAACTGAGACACTAATACAAACTTATGAATTTTTTAAGGTTTACAAAGCAGTAGCTATCTTAGATTAATTGGTCATTGTTTGTGATTTCTTACCACTTAATTAACAGTAGTCAATTTTTTTGTGTGTTTTCTTAATCTTTCATTTAGATTTTGCTTCTTTTATGCAATTACCCATATAAATTATTTACTCTTGATGTTTCTTCGTATTCCCCCCTGTTTTGTACTTTTTGTTAGTGTACTGCAATTTACTCTTTGTTGGTCAACTGTAATTAACTACAAATGGTATATGGAGAATGAAAGTGAAGGAAAATAAAAGTGGTTTTATAATAAGATTTGAATTTTTTATTGATGAGAATAGTCATCTAAAAGACTATATAAATAAATCTATTAAGATTGTCCGGTAAGTTTGTAAAATTTGGTACACTTTGTAAAAAGGTGAAGGGGCAATTATGTTGTGTCATATAATGCATTATAAATCTAAAATATATAGTTTTGGATTATGGTTTAGATCTTATAGTCATATAATGGGTAAGTTTTGGATGCAGAAGAAAATACAAATTGGAGAGATGTAAAGCAATGAGGAATGATTATATGTACAACTTGATTTAGCTACATAGTTAACCATGAAAATGACTTAGAGGTTTCTGCTTTACTCAAGAAATCAAGAAAAATCATGTTCTATCTTGAGTCTGATATCAAAATCATATTAAAGTTGGCAGATGAATGCATTTAAACAAACTATTATGGTGTGAACAGGGTAACTGAAACATTTATGTCACGACCCAAACCCTAGTCGTGATGGCGCCCAACACAATGCTAGGCAAGCCCGACCATATTATCCCTTAAACCAGCCAATTATTAAATAAATTAAACTTAAACAGTAAATGATCATATCAGGTGATAAACGAAATGTAAAACATACAAAATATGGTCCCAACCATATCGTGGTGTCACGAGACTGAGCCTCTAAAGAATAGTATCCTAATACAACCAAGTCTAGGCAAATAGGAAATCAACAAGATGATAAAGAAGGAGAAAACAAGCTCTGCGGACGCTGGCAACTACCTCGTAATCTCCGCAAAAGTAGACAAGGATCAGCAGCTACAATGTCTCAATTGCTCTCGGGCACCTGTGGATCTGCACAGAAAGTGCAGGGGAGTGGGGTGAGTATATTTCAACTCAGTGAGTAACAATAATAAATAATGACTGAAGGTAAGAACTCCTGTGCTATCACTTAGCAGGTTCTAAGGCAACCCTCATATGTACGTCATCACTATGGTAATACTCTAATCTCCAAACCACATTTATCTCTACAAGATTCTTACGTTGATCCAACCCTCACTCGTACCCCTACGGTGTACGGCCATCTCAACATATAAAGACACATACCTATGTCTATAATGTATAAATATTTAAGTAGATAGTAGGATATAATTAAGTATAATGTTGCGGCGTGCAGCTCGCTCCAATACATATACCGCTGCGGCGCGCAGCCCACTCCATTTAATGTCGACGGCGCTCA
This sequence comes from Nicotiana noctiflora, assembly GCA_032618575.1. Classification (NCBI taxonomy): domain Eukaryota; kingdom Viridiplantae; phylum Streptophyta; class Magnoliopsida; order Solanales; family Solanaceae; genus Nicotiana; species Nicotiana noctiflora. The sequence continues at coordinate 322,313 of JASVEL010003743.1, read as the reverse complement.
CTGAGGGTGTATACAGACTTCAGAGGGGCTCCCTAGGCCCAAGCACTATAACACTGCGGCGTGCAGCCCGATCCACACATGTATTACTGCGGCGTGCAGTCCGATCCAATATATGTACACCTGTGCTCACTGAGAATGTGTGCAGACTCAGACGCCGAAGGGGCTCCTACAGCCCAAGCGCAATAATGCTGCGGCGTGCAGTCCGTTCCACATGTATATTACATGTATATTACTGCGGCGTGCAGTCCGATCCAATATATATACCGTTGCGGCGTGCAGCCCGATCCAATATAGGTATATATATATAATACCTCATAATGGGTCCTCGACCCTATTCCAGTCAGTATATACTTGGCCTCTCAGGCCCAATATAATATATCACAGTGGGTCCTGGACCCTGTCTCAGTCAATATAGACTTGGCCTTTCAGGCCCACTCGGCTAGAACAAGGAATTCCACCCTAGATAATCTCTCTCAATGTACACATCTAGTACGGGCTCATATTATGCTATACAGCTAGAGCTACGGCTGAGTGTATGTTTCCAACATGATATAAGGGTCACCTAGCTCTATAGGTTCCCTAATGCTCTACAGATCGGCACAAGGCCCCAAACATGGCTATTAGCCCAATTGTACAGTTATAATCTCATTAACAGTCATACAACACAGTATTCTATTAGCCGGGAAGGACTAAGTCCGAACCCCCAATCACAATGTCACCACACTTGTCATAGAACGCGTGTCTCATCTCAATATAGCATTGTGAAGTGCTAGTACGGGGTTTCAAACCCTCGGTACATTGTTTACTACTACCACTCACCTCGAACCGGTAGAAGCTTCAATCCGCCTTGCGCTTGCCTCGCAAATCAATCTCCTCGGGTGCCAAATCTGCTCAAAATCATAGAGAATGCATCAATATATGCTAATTTCACGAAATTCATTCGAAATAACCCAAATTATATCAAAACCCACAAGTTGTCAAAACCCGACTTTTGGTGCGCTTCTCGAAAAATTATAAAAGTTACATATTCGGAACCCTCGTCTCAATACGAGTCTAGGCATATCAAATTTACCAAAATCGGACTCCATTGGACCACTCAAATCAGTGTTTTTCTTCAATTTAGGCCTAGGGCTCAAACCCACCTTAAATCTTCCATTTACAGAAATTTAACCAAGGATTTCATGCTAAAATGATGCAATTAAGCCACAAAACTTACCTCCGACGAATCCCCGATGAATTACCAGCAATTCCCGTGAGTTTCTCTCTCTAGAACTCAAATGTGATCCATTTGCTCCATGCGATCGCGACTCTACTCACGCGATCGCGATGTTCAAAAATTTCGCCCTCACGCGATCGCGACTCTCCTCACACGATCGCGATGTACAACCATCCGGCCTCACGCGATCGCGTCCCTTTTCCTGCGATCGCGTAGCACATTTTTCCCTGGACCCCATTTCTCTTCTACGCGATCGCGTAGATGCTCATGCGATCGCGATGACCACCCGGTTAACTATACGCGATCGCGTCCGTGCCCTTGTGATCGCGTCGCTTCCGTTCTTGACCTTACACGATCGCGTCCCTATCTCTGCGATCGCGAAGGGTAAAATTCTGCTGCACTTATGACAGCAAACCAGCTCTCTTCTTTGGCCAAGAATGGTCCGTTTGGACCCCCGGATTCATCCCGAGGACCCCGGGACCCCAACGAAAACCACTAACATACTCCAAAACATGATACGAACTTGGTCCAATCATAAAAACACCACACTAAACATCAAAATCACCATTTCTACACGAATTCAAGCCTAAGTTTCTTCAAAACTTTCAAAACTAACATTCAATCCAAAACCCGATCAAACGATGTCCGAATGACCTGAAAATTTGCGGACACATCCAAAATCACATAACGAAGCTACAGAAATTGTTGGAATTCCATTCCGACCCCGGATCAAAATATCACCTACCATTCGGATTTCGCCAAAATTCAACCTTAGCCAATTCAAGCCTATTTCTACATCGGGCCTCCAAATTCAATTCCGATTGCTCCCCTAAGTCACAATCCACCTCCAGGAACTAACCGAATAATCAGAATTTGATTCTGAGCTTTCTAACTATATAGTCAACTCCGGGTTGACTTTCCTTATTCAAGTTTCCTTCAAAAAGGCTATATGCCTCATTTTCATTTCAATTCACTCCTAACTTCCCCGATAGACTCTATCACTGATATAAAAGCATGAATTATGAAATTACAACATAACGGGGTGGTAATTCCCGTGACGACGGGCCGGGTCGTCACATTCTCCCCTCTTAAGCAAACGCTCGTCCTCGAGCGGGTCAAGAAACATACCTGAAGTCTCAAATAGCTGAGGGTATCTGCTCCGCATCTCCTGCTCAACCTCCCAAGTAGCCTCCTCTACGGGTCGACCTCTCCACTGAACCTTAACTGATGCAATCTCCTTCGACCTCAACTTCCTTACTTGGTGACCCAAAATAGCAATAGGCTCCACATCACAGGATAGATCACCATCAAGCTGAATGGTACTGAAGTCTAATACATGAGACGGATCCCCGATGTACTTTCGGAGCATAGACACATGGAATACTGGATGAACGCTGGATAAGCTGGGTGGCAAGGCTAACTCATATGCCACCTCTCCAACTCTCCTGAGTATCTCAAAGGGACAAATGTACTTGGGACTCAACATCCCTTTCCTCCCGAACCTCATGACACCCTTCATGGGTGAAACCTTCAGCAATACTCTATCACCAACCATGAAAGACAGCTCTCGAACCCTACGGTCTGCATAACACTTCTGGCGAGACTGTGCTGTGCGAAGCCTCTCCTGGATCAACTTTGATCTATCCAGAGCATCCTGAACTAACTCAGTCCCTATCAATCTATCCTCACCAGGCTCAAACCATCCTACGGGAGATCTACACCGTCTGCCATACAATGCCTCGTACGGGGCCATCTAAATACTCGACTGGTAGCCGTTGTTGTAGGCAAACTCAGCAAGTGGCAAAAACTCATCACATGAACCACCAAGGTCAATCACACATGCCCGCAACATATCCTCCGGGATCTGAATAGTGCGCTCAGACTGTCCGTCTGTCTGGGGGTGAAATGCGGTGCTCAACTCAACCCGCGTACCCATCTCTCGCTGAAACGCTCTCGAAAACTGAGAAGTGAACTGAGTGCCTCTGTCAGATATAATAGACACTGGGACCCCATGCAACCTGACAATCTCCCGAATAAAGATCGATGCCAACCGCTCCGATGAGTAAGTAGTACTAACCGGGATGAAATGTGCGGACTTAGTCAGCCGATCAACAATCACCCATACAGAATCAAACTTCCTCGCTGTCCGAGGAAGCCCAGTAACAAAATCCATGGTGATCCTCTCCCATTTCCACTCGGGAATAACCATACGCCGAAGAACACCGCCCGGTCTCTGATGCTCATAGTTGACCTGCTGGCAATTGAGGCACTTAGCTACATGCCTAACAATATCCATCTTCATTCTCCTCCACCAGTAGTGTTGTCTCAAGTCTTGGTACATCTTTGCGGCACCTGGGTGAATAGAGTACCGCGAACCGTGTGCCTCCTCAAGTATCAACTCCCGCAAATCGTCTACATTAGGCACGCTATATACGGCCCTGCATCCTCAAAACACCATCACTGTCGATAGTCACATCTCTAACATCATTATGCTGCACTCTGTCCTTAAGGACAAGCAAATGTGGGTCATCATACTGTCGCTCCCCGATGCAATCATATAAGGAAGATCGAGAAACAACACAAGCCAACACTCGACTCGGCTCCGAAATATCTAATCTCACTAGCCGATTGGCTAGGGCCTAAACATCATAAGCAAATGGCCTCTCCCCAACTGGGATGAAAGCTAGGCTGCCCATGCTAACCGCCTTCCGACTCAAGGCATCGGCCACCACATTGGCCTTCCCCGGATGATACAAAATAGTGATGTCATAATCCTTAAGCAACTCCAACCACCTCCGCTGTCTCAAATTAAGGTCCTTCTGTCTGAATAAGTGCTGAAGGCTGCGATGATCCGTGAACACCTCACAGGAGACACCATACAGGTAATGCCTCCAAATCTTCAAAGCATGAACTATGGATGTTAGCTCCAAATCATGAACAGGGTAGTTCTTCTCGTGGGGCTTCAACTGACGAGAAGCATAAGCAATGACCCTACCCTCCTGCATCAACACACAACCAATGCCTACTCCTGAGGCATCACAATATACAGTATAAGAATCTGAAGCTGTCGGTAGAACCAAGACTGGTGCTGTGGTCGGTGCTGTCTTGAGCTTCTGAAAGCTCTCCTCGCACTCCTCGGACCATAAGAAAGGAACACCCTTCTGAGTCAATCTAGTCAAGGGTGAAGCAATAGAAGAGAACCCCTGAACGAATCGGCGATAATACCCTGCCAATCCCGGAAAGCTACGGATCTCAGTAACTGAGGTCGGTCTGGGCCAACTCTGCACTGCCTCGACCTTCCTCGGATCTACCTGGATACCATCACAGGACACCACGTGCCCTAAGAATGCCACGGACTCAAGCCAGAACTCACATTTGGAGAACTTGGCATACAGTTTCTCCTCTCTCAATCTCCGCAACACAATACTCAAGTGCCGAGCATGCTCCTCCCGGCTACGAGAGTAGACTAGTATGTCATCAATGAATACGATCACAAATGAATCAAGATACGGCTTGAATACACTGTTCATCAGATGCATAAATGAAGTGAGATATTGGTTGCCCTTGCGTCACGACCCTAGTTCACCAATCGTGAACATGTCGTGATGGCACCCAGTCCCCACGACTAGGTAAGCCTAACACGTTGCGGAATATACAAGTCTATGAACTTTAAACAAGAAATAGAGGAAAAACAATATAAATAGGAATGTAATCCATGCCGCTTGGCACATACACTCGTCAACACACTGTATAAAACACCACCAAGACCCGGAATCCCACGGGCAACATAGACTAAAAGAGAGAATACAATTGTGGCTCTATGTGTGAAGAGTATCTAACAAAGACATGAGAGAAAACATCTACTAATACTATCAGAATAGAAGGAAGGCCTCCGGATCCGCGGACGTAGCAGATCATACCTCGAGGTCTCCCAAAATGCTGCTGAATCACCTAATATGAGCCTGTCCCGATGTACCTGGATCTGCACAACAAAAGTGTGCGGAAGAGTAGCATGAGTACACCACGGCGGTACTCAGTAAGTGCCAAGCCTAACCTCGATGGAGTAGTGACGAGGAAGGTCAGGGCCCTACTGAGAAACAATAATATAGTGATGATAACAATAATAAACAGTTTAAATGATAATAACTCCCGCAATAACAACAATAAAATGAATACTGCAACCGTCTACAATTAAGCTAACAACAAATAACCAACTCAATAAAACACGTCCGGGACCTGTGGGAATCAAACCCACCGTCCCATTGACAGTACCTCTGGGTCTCCGGGAATCGAACCCGCAGCCCATGTCTCAATAAATAATCAATAACTCAGGATCTCCGGGAATCGAACCCGCAGTCCCTACCAATAACTCAGGATCTCGGGAATCGAACCCGTAGTCCCTACCAATAACTCAGGATCTCGGGAATCGAACCCGTAGTCCCTACCAATAACTCAAGATCTCGGGAATCGAACCCGTAGTCCCTACCAATAACTCAGGATCTCGGGAATCGAACCCGTAGTCCCTACCAATAACTCAGGATCTCGGGAATCGAACCCGTAGTCGAACCCGTAGTCCCTACCAATAACTCAGGATCTCGGGAATCGAACCCGTAGTCCCTACCAATAACTCAGGATCTCGGGAATCGAACCCGCAGTCCCTACCAATTTCACTCCGGGTCTCTGGGAATCGAACCCACAGCCCTGGGTCTCCGGGAATTGAACCCGTAGTCCACAAACATAACAAATAAAGGAAAACGCAGAAAGAATATAATATGCTTAACTACAACTTTACCAAAATTAGTGCCAACAACTATCAAGAAGCTCAAGTAAGGCAATTAGGCAACTAGTCATAAAGTACTACCTAATCATGATTTTCTAACTACTACCGGGTAAGAATATCAGATTAATCGGCTAAAACAGGGATATCACAAATTAGGCATTTTATATAAAGTATGTGTTCAACAACCAGCGCATGTACACGCTCGTCACCTCGCGTACAAGGCATTTAAACTTTCACATAAAAATCCTAGGGGTGGAAGTTCCCCCACACGAGGTTAGACAAGCCACTTACCTCAATTCCGGTACAAAGCCGCTAAGAAACGACTCCCTTGCCACGAGTATCCGACTCCGAGTGGCTCAACTCTATCCAATTAAATTGCAAATTGTAAATAATAATTCAAGTAATTTATTCTACAATTAAATTCTAAGCTAATACGAAAAATTATGAAAAATGACCAAGATCACACAAACATCGATAAAGCTCGATTTCTAAAAGACGGCGTTTTTAGCCATACATATCCGAAATTTGCCCCTTAATGATACTACGATGATCCAATATAGTTATGTAACTTCAATCTACAATTCAACATTTAATAGGGCCAATATTGATAATAAATTCCATAACTTATGCCATTTATGCATATTATCAAACACCTTGTAGGCATGGTTATTTTTACCTCATAACTATAGTATTGGTTCTTCCAACTATCACCATTAACCAACAATTCATCTCACCATCATTCCTAACCAATTTATAACTTCCAAATATACATGTTTGACCATCCACTCACACCCAACCAATAAAATTCCATCAAATAAACACCTTTAAATCCCTACCATGTTCATGTATTTAAATTGGGAATTTATGACTTTCAATTACCATGCCATAAGTTGTAATACTTGATTCATACTCATATTCCCATAATATACCCATATATATAAGTCTAAGGTGTAGGATTTACCTTTTGGAATAAATCTTGCAAAACCCCTTTTGAGTTCTTGAAGGAATTTCTTGAAAATATAAAGATTTTCAAGATTAATCCATGTTAATATAAGTGTTTAGGAGTAGTAATCAACTCAAAATACTCCAAAAATCTTACCTTGGATCATAGAAATGAAGAGTAGGACGGATTCCTCTTGAGAGAGCAAGCCCTTGCCCCAAAAATGACTTTGGAACTCTCTATACCCGGTCTTGGGGTATTTAGGAGCCTGCTACTAGCGCGCCCGCGCTAATTAGCACGGGTTGAGGCAGTAAATAACCCATTAGCGCGAGCAATTAGCGCGCCCGCGCTAAGGCCGCGCTACTGACACATGCCTAGCAAAATGATCATAACTTTCTGTTTACACCTCCATATGACGAACGGTTTATTGCGTTGGAAACTAGACTCAAAGGGATTTAATTTGATAGGTTGTAACTCACACAGATCTTTATATAACGGGAGATATGATCGTTTAAAGTGAGGTCTTATGCACACTCATTTACATCTTCGCCTATTATGAAGTTTTCCAACTCAAAAGTTCCCGTTAACCATCCGAAATCACCCCGAGGCCCCCGGGACCTCAACCAAAAATACTAACACCTCCTAAAACATCATACAAACTTGTTCCAATCATCGACATGCATCAAACAATGCCAATACCATCAAATTTCATCGAATTCAAGCTTAAGTTCTTCTAAAACTTCCATAACACGCATTTAATCAAAAACCCGACCAAACGACGTCCGAATGACCTGAAAATTTGCGGACATATCCAAAAGCACATAACAAAGCTACAGAAAGTGTCGGAATTCCATTCTGACCCCCGGATGAAAATCTCACCTATCGTTCGGATTCGCCAAAATTTCAACCTTCGGCCTTTCAAGCCTAATTGAGCTACGGGCCTCCAAAATACATTCCGAACGCGCTCCCAACCCCGAAATCACCTAACGGAGCTAATGGAACCATCGGATTTCCGTTCCGAGATCGTCTTGACACTGTTTCAGCTACGGACCATTTTCTAGCTTTAAAGCTCTCATTTAGGGACGAAGTTTCCAAAATGCTCCAAATTTCAGAACCGACTCTCCCGGCAAACCACAATAGCAGAAATGAACTTAGGGGAACAGTTAAATTGGGGTTTGGGGCGTAATTTTCTAAAATGACTGGTCGGGTCGTTACATCTTCCCACACTTAAAGATTCGTTCGTCCTCGAACGAGCATAGAAAACATACCTGGAGTAGTGAAAAGATGAGGGTACTGGTTGCGCATATCCTGCTCGGTCTCCCAAGTCGCCTCCTCGACCGGCTGACCCCGCCACTGAACCTTTACTGAAGCGATGTTCTTTGACCTTAGCTTCCTGACTTGCTTGTCTAGAATGGCCACTGGCTCCTCAACATAAGATAGATCCTCGTCTAGCTGAACAGAAGTGAAATCCAACACATGCGACGGGTCACCATGGTATCTCCGGGCCATAGAGACATGAAATACGGGATGGACTCCGGCTAGGGTGGGAGGTAAGGCCAACTCATAAGCAACCTCCCCAACATGCCTCAAAATCCCAAAAGGGCCAATAAATCTAGGACTCAGCTGAGCACATTACCCTGATATAGTTTGAAGATATTCCCTCTTGTTCAAACAATTAAGTCTTAGAGCCTAATTCCAACATCCGTAATTCTGTGTCAGGCTTGTTTTCATCAAGAGATCACTCAATATTCCTCAAACGCCGTCCTCAAACATGACTGCATAATCTTGCTAGATCCTTACCTTGCAACACAAGATCCACAGGACCACGATAATATTTTATGATCAAATTAGCCAACAAAAAAAAATTCAACGAATCAGATGCTCCCATTGCACCTCACGATCTACATAGGTCTCGTTCCAACTTTTACAATACTGACACGATGGAAGAGATGTGCCGATATCCATAACCAACTACTGAATCAACAATTCATTGGGTCTATACTCCTGACAAGATCCATTACCTTGTCCTAAACCAGAGGATGATCCTTTCCTCTATAATATATTTCATATAATCAGTTGGCACTGACCCCAAATCACATAATCTCATCTCACCCAGTACGAACTGCTCAGGCGATAAGCCACATCAGACATAATCAAAAGTCCCACAAGATGACACAATGTGCCAGTAGGCTACTGATTCGTACGTGATACAAAAGGAAGGCGAACACTAGAGAGAACTATTCAACTCTCACATAAACATGGACTTCCTCATAAAAATAGGAAGCAAAACACATAAAAGCAATTATAGACACTGAAATAAACATCACACTATTGCGGCGTGCAACCCGATCCCAACAGTATACCCATGGCGGCGTGCCACCCGATCCCAACAATATAACCATGGCGGCGTGCCACCCGATCCCAATAATATAACCATGGCGGCGTGCCACCCGATCCCAACAATATAGACTCACACAAGGAGTCATATGTCGAGCCGAATAGCTCGTCACATAAAAATACTGAATATCGATCATAAACACACTAAGGTGCATGATATCAGACTCAATGGAAACATATAGCGCTATAGGCTATGAACTCAAGCACAACTGAGGTGCGATATAAGATCTGAGTCTCAAGAGCCATCATGCTCATATAACATCACCGCTGAGCGGAACCCCAACACATAAGGAAATTACCAAGCCGTCTCACACTCATACGGTGCAATATATCTTTACATGAGTTAACTAACCGCGAAAATAAGACCGCGACTATCCCTCCATAAAGGGCGCATTGCTGGAAGAAAAAAAACCGGCCCGATGCAAGGCTCACTTCCACATTTAAATCTATCCACCGACCTTAAGTCTATCCTGGTCGTGCCAAGCTAAGTCAATAATATTTCACAGGTCTATAACCCAATAAGCAGAGTGCCCTCCAGGCATAAATTCTCAAATGAATGATATCACCAAAATCTTCATACTTGGTTTAAATTTCTAACCAATCAAGTGACTACAAGTCACACCTATACAATCTTCTTGTGGGTCAAGCTCCCACCATCCTCCGAATAATTAAACGGGCTTGCACATTCAACCCACCGGCTGCACTGACACTGAAAAGTGATCAGGAGTCCCTAACCGGGATGCAAAGCCTTTCTCACAGAACACCGATCTCAAATGATACTGATGTTAATACCCATCTTACTCAAAACACTGAAACTCCTTTCCTGCTCATTCGAGCTCTTTATATCACATTCATTGACCAAACTGTGACCCTGGGTCCTTACTTCAAATTTCATACTACTCACCGCATATCACGTGCCGATATACGATAGACACAATTTCCATCATAGCTCTAGAACTGACGATAGGCTAATATTACATCACATAAGACTTTCTATTTAGCTCACTGCAGGAGAACTATAACAACATACGGCGAATTCTCATAACCATTGAATATGCCAATCTCTAAGTAGTGGTCCAAGCCAACATAACCCTTCCCGAGATCTACCTACTCATAACAGGCCCTTAACAGAAGAATACTTCAAAATTACATCAATCACTGCGACCGACAAGTCTCAAATGCACCGCCACAAATCACATGCATAATTCGATCACGTTGCATGAATCGATCATTGACACCAATACGCCAACTCAACTATGGCCGATCAATCTACTTCCTTCCAGGTTATCCTTGATTGCCTTAGAAATGTTAATATCTTCCTTCAATACCTAACTTATTCCAACCGCACTTACCCCGAGTGACCTTAAATCATGAGGCCATGCTATCTCAAGAACGACGACCATTTCATGTCTCTCAAATACTACACCACAAGTCAAAACATCATAGATCGTTTTGTGCCTTTCTTCATAAGTTGCTTTCAAAGCTTGAGCCTCAACTGTACTTATAGACTCAGAATTATCGGGCACCACACTTTACCTCTTGAATTCACTAGGACCGCTATTGAGAACCATCGGGTTCTAACTTGCCCCAGTACGCAACCAACTCTACTGAATTTCTTTATAACATATGAATACCCTCTCGATAAAGCACCCAGCGGAATCACTTCCCGCGAAGCCTGCACCTATACGAGGCATAAATCATAAATTTTCCCTCAAGTTTGAACATGAGCCAATAAGGCTAACCATAACATGCATTCAACAATTCATATACGCTAACATCTAGAATTCACACAGGTAATTAACCATGCAACCCAATCTTAAGTGGTGGGACTCTCCCACTTAGCCCAACGCCACTATTACACGACTCTCGAACACATTAGAACCATTCTCTCGAGTCATTTACTATTATTCAACTGCAACTAACTTGATCCAACGAATATAACCACATGTGCTCTATTAGCACTCTAACATCATAGGGTATGACCTCATCCCAATACAACCAAACATCTTCTCGCTCCATGCACCGAGCATTCTCTACCAACAACATCTTAAAACATACTATGATTCACACACGCCTACGAAGCACCATGTAGCCTTTGTCAAATATTTCCCTGCCGATAATAAAATGCAGAGTTTATTAGGGACACAGGAACATATAAAGTCCCAACATTATACCATACGAGCCTCAACTCTTGCCCATCCGCAAGTTTTCAAGAACTTTTGAATAACACCTAAATACATCGCAGAGCCAAATCTGATATGACACATGACCTATAATTAGATCGTTGATAGTGAAATCCTTTCACTTGACACGAAGCCTTAATATACATCTTGCTAATCCATGATACTAGCCTTTAACATTCGTACGTTTTCATCATAAGACAAGCCAAAGACATTCGTTTGGTACATGTCCTTCTTAAGACAGTTAAACTCATTTCCCACCAGTATCTCTGCTGTCTGAATCCTTCGCTAAATAGATATCTCATGTGAACCATATAGTTTTTATTACCACCAACTATCTTTAGATCTACATACACCTTGTGATTTTACCATTGTTATGACGATTTGGTAGTTAAGTAAACCTTCTCAAGACCGTACTTATCAATCGAATGTCGGAATCTAGTGCACCCCCATGTACACAATTGAAGATCTCTCAATTCTCTTGCATTATCGTTATGGATGACACGCGGTAACAATGGTTGAGTAAATTCTTGACTCCCTTGAAATCCATGTGCAGCATCACGAACCGTCGGCGCATACTTGATACCGAGTGCGCAATTTCAATACACGAGTGGATGCAAAAGAACATATGACACAGGCTCTAATTGAATAAATGACGCACGATAAGGAATTCAAAGAATTGAAGAGTTTCCTAAACAGTTACATAGCCTCTCGTAGATAAATACGGACGTCTCCGTATCGATCAGCGAGACTCTAAGTAACCGGTCTGTGTCCCGTGACTCCTATGAACCTAGAGCTCTAATACCAACTTGTCACAACCCTAGTTCACCAATCGTGAACATGTCGTGATGGCACCCAGTCCCCACGACTAGGTAAGCCTAACACGTTGCGGAATATACAAGTCTATGAACTTTAAACAAGAAATAGAGGAAAAACAATATAAATAGGAATGTAATCCATGCCGCTTGGCACATACACTCGTCAACACACTGTATAAAACACCACCAAGACCCGGAATCCCACGGGCAACACAGACTAAAAGAGAGAATACAATTGTGGCTCTATGTGTGAAGAGTATCTAACAAAGACATGAGAGAAAACATCTACTAATACTATCAGAATAGAAGGAAGGCCTCCGGATCCGCGGACGTAGCAGATCATACCTCGAGGTCTCCCAAAATGCTCCTGAATCACCTAATATGAGCCTGTCCCGATGTACCTGGATCTGCACAACAAAAGTGTGCAGAAGAGTAGCATGAGTACACCACGGCGGTACTCAGTAAGTGCCAAGCCTAACCTCGATGGAGTAGTGACGAGGAAGGTCATGGCCCTACTGAGAAACAATAATATAGTGATGATAACAATAATAAACAGTTTAAATGATAATAACTCCCGCAATAACAACAATAAAATGATTACTGCAACCGTCTACAATTAAGCTAACAACAAATAACCAACTCAATAAAACACGTCCAGGACCTGTGGGAATCGAACCCACCGTCCCATTGACAGTACCTCTGGGTCTCCGGGAATCGAACCCGCAGCCCATGTCTCAATAAATAATCAATAACTCGGGATCTCCGGGAATCGAACCCGTAGTCCCTACCAATAACTCAGGATCTCGGGAATCGAACCCGCAGTCCCTACCAATAACTCAGGATCTCGGGAATCGAACCCGTAGTCCCTACTAATAACTCGGGATCTCGGGAATCGAACCCGTAGTCCCTACCAATAACTCAGGATCTTGGGAATCGAACCCGTAGTCCCTACCAATAACTCGGGATCTCGGGAATCGAACCCGTAGTCCCTACCAATAACTCAGGATCTCAGGAATCGAACCCGTAGTCCCTACCAATAACTCAGGATCTCGGGAATCGAACCCGCAGTCCCTACCAATATCATTCCGGGTCTCTGGGAATCGAACCCATAGCCCTGGGTCTCCGGGAATTGAACCCGCAGTCCACAAACATAACAAATAAAGGAAAACGCAGAAAGAATATAATATGCTTAACTACAACTTTACCAAAATTAGTGCCAACAACTATCAAGAAGCTCAAGTAAGGCAATTAGGCAACTAGTCATAAAGTACTACCTAATCATGATTTTCTAACTACTACCGGGTAAGAATATCAGATTAATCGGCAAAAAACAGGGATATCACAAATTAGGCATTTTATATAAAATATGTGTTCAACAACCAGCGCATGTACACGCTCGTCACCTCGCGTACAAGGCATTTAAACTTTCACATAAAAATCCTAGGGGTGGAAGTTCCCCCACACGAGGTTAGACAAGCCACTTACCTCAATTCCGGTACAAAGCCGCTAAGAAACGACTCCCTTGCCACGAGTATCCGACTCCGAGTGGCTCAACTCTATCCAATTAAATTGCAAATTGTAAATAATAATTCAAGTAATTTATTCTACAATTAAATTCTAAGCTAATACGAAAAATTATGAAAAATGACCAAGATCACACAAACATCGATGAAGCTCGATTTCTAAAAGATGGCGTTTTTAGCCATACATATCCGAAATTTGCCCCTTAATGATACTACGATGATCCAATATAGTTATGTAACTTCAATCTACAATTCAACATTCAATAGGGCCAATATTGATAATAAATTCCATAACTTATGCCATTTATGCATATTATCAAACACCTTGTAGGCATGGTTATTTTTACCTCATAACTATAGTATTGGTTCTTCCAACTATCACCATTAACCAACAATTCATCTCCCAATCATTCCTAACCAATTTATAACTTCCAAATACACATGTATGACCATCCATTCACACCCAACCAATAAAATTCCATCAAATAAACACCTTTAAATCCCTACCATGTTCATGTATTTAAATTGGGAATTTATGACTTTCAATTACCATGCCATAAGTTGTAATACTTGATTCATACTCATATTCCCATAATATACCCATATATATAAGTCTAAGGTGTAGGATTTACCTTTTGGAAGAAATCTTGCAAAACCCCTTTTGAGTTCTTGAAGGAATTTCTTGAAAATATAAAGATTTTCAAGATTAATCCATGTTAATATAAGTGTTTAGGAGTAGTAATCAACTCAAAATACTCCAAAAATCTTACATTGGATAATAGAAATGAAGAGTAGGACGGATTCCTCTTGAGAGAGCAAGCCCTTGCCCCAAAAATGACTTTGGAACTCTCTATACCCGGTCTTGGGGTATTTAGGAGCCTGCTACTAGCGCGCCCGCGCTAATTAGCGCGGGTTGAGGCAGTAAATAACCCATTAGCGCGAGCAATTAGCGCGCCCGCGCTAAGGCCGCGCTACTGACACATGCCTAGAAAAATGATCATAACTTTCTGTTTACACCTCCAAATGACGAACGGTTTGTTGCGTTGGAAACTAGACTCAAAGGGCTTTAATTTGATAGGTTGTAGCTCACACAGATCTTTATATAACGGGAGATATGATCGTTTAAAGTTAGGTCTTATGCACACTCATTGACATCTTCGCCTATTATGAAGTTTTCCAACTCAAAAGTTCCCGTTAACCATCCGAAATCACCCCGAGGCCCCCGGGACCTCAACCAAAAATACTAACACCTCCTAAAACATCATACAAACTTGTTCCAATCATCGACATGCATCAAACAACGGCAATACCATCAAATTTCATCGAATTCAAGCTTAAGTTCTTCTAAAACTTCCATAACACGCATTTAATCAAAAACCCGACCAAACGACGTCCGAATGGCCTGAAAATTTGCGGACATATCCAAAATCACATAACAAAGCTACAGAAAGTGTCGGAATTCCATTCTGACCCCCGAATGAAAATCTCACCTATCGTTCGGATTCGCCAAAATTTCAACCTTCGGCCTTTCAAGCCTAATTGAGCTACGGGCCTCCAAAATACATTCCGAATGCGCTCCCAACCCCGAAATCACCTAACGGAGCTAATGGAACCATCGGATTTCCGTTCTGAGATCGTCTTGACACTGTTTCAGCTACGGACCATTTTCTAGCTTTAAAGCTCTCATTTAGGGACGAAGTTCCCAAAATGCTCCAAATTTCAGAACCGACTCTCCCGGCAAACCACAATAGCAGAAATGAACTTAGGGGAACAGTTAAATTGGGGTTTGGGGCGTAATTTTCTAAAATGACTGGTCGGGTCGTTACAAAAAGACATCACAAGGAACTCATAGTGACCATATCTGGTCCGGAATGCAGTCTTCATAATGTCAGACTCTCTAATCTTCAGCTGATGGTAGCCTGAACGAAGATCAATCTTCGAGAACACCCTAGCTCCCCGGAGCTGATCAAATAAATCATCAATACGAGGCAGAGGATACTTATTCTTCACTGTTACTTTGTTTAGCTGCCTGTAGTCAATACACATCCTCATCGATCCGTCCTTCTTCTTAACAAATAGGACCGGTGCACCCCACGGCGACACACTCGGCCGAATGAACCCCTTATCTAGGAGTTCCCGGAGTTGCTCCTTCAATTCCTTCAGCTCAGCTGGTGCCATCCGATATGGAGGAATAGAAATAGGATGAG
Organism: Nicotiana noctiflora; assembly: GCA_032618575.1. Taxonomy (NCBI): domain Eukaryota; kingdom Viridiplantae; phylum Streptophyta; class Magnoliopsida; order Solanales; family Solanaceae; genus Nicotiana; species Nicotiana noctiflora. The sequence goes on along the minus strand of JASVEL010003743.1, from coordinate 306,252 downwards.
TGCCTGGCACCAAATAGACCCCAAAATCAATATCCTTGTCCGGCAGCATGCCCGGCAGGTCTGAGGGAAACACATCAGGAAAGTCTCGCACAATGGGAACAGAATCAATACTGGGAGTCTGGACCTCGACCTCCCGCACAAATGCTAAATAAGAGAGACATCCCTTCCCAACCATTCGTTGGGCCTTGAGGAAAGATATTACCCTGCTAGGTACATACTCAGTCGTGCCTCGCCACTCGATCCTATGAATGCCCGGCATAGCCAACGTGACCGTCTTAGCATGACAGTCCAAAATAGCATGACATGGAGATAGCCAGTCCATGCCCAGTATAACATCAAAATCAATCATGCTGAGAAGCAACAGGTCTACTCGGGTCTCCAGACCTCCAATAGTGACCAAACAGGACCAGTATACGTGGTCCACAACAATAGTATCCCCTACCGGGGTAGATACATGCACTGGCAGCTCAAGACTTCCTCGGGTCGTGCCCAAATGAGGAGCAAAATATGTAGACACATAAGAATAAGTAGAACCGGGATCAAACAATACCGAGGCATCTCCGTGGCAGATTGAAATAATACCTGTAATGACAGCATCAGAAGTAACAGCCTCAGATCGGCCCTGAAAAGCATAGCATCTAGCCTGTCCGCCTGATCGGCCTCCCCCTCGAGAGCGACCCCTAGCTGTCTGACCCTCACCCCTAGCTGGCGAGGCGGGTGCTGAAGTAGAAGGACCAGATGACGAGGGCTGCCCCTCTGCTGATAAGATCTGGAAACAAGACGGGGACACTCCCTACGGTGGTGCCCAAACTCTCCGCACTCGTAGCAACTACCCGGGTGCTGGGTACTGAGACTGATAAGGACCTCTGGCGCTGGAGTGGCTAGCTGATGAACTGGGCCGAGATGAACCCTGAGCGGATGGGGCCTGTGAAGAACTCTGGGCTGGCATGGCACTGAGAGATGGCTGGCTCTGGTGCGAACCCTGATAACCCTGTCTAGGAGACCATCTGCGACGATCTGAGCGACCCGACTGCGAAGACCTGAAAGAGCGACCTCGGCTCTGCTGACTCTGGCCTCTGGTCTGAGTGCCACTGGAACTAGCTGCTCCTCGAGGCCTCTTGGCCTCCCTCTCACCCCGCTCCCTACGACGATCTATCTCTATGTCGCGAGCAATATCCACAGCATCCTCAAATGTACAACTCAAAACCCTCTCCCGAGTCATCAGAATACGAATGGGATAAATGAGGCCGTCCACAAAGCGTCCAATCCTCTCTCTGTCAGAAGGAACCAACCATGGTGCATACCTAGACAACTCTGTAAACCTGATCTCATACTCTGACACTGACATATCCCCCTGACGGAGACCCTCAAACTGCCTACGCATCTCCTCTCTCTGAGATCGAGGCACCCATTTCTCCAAGAACATAGTGGAGAACTCCGGCCATGATAGTGGTGCTGCTCCGGCTGGCCTGCGGCGCTCATAAGCCTCCCACCAAGCGAAGGCCGGTCCCTGAAACTGAAAGGTAGTGAAAGATACCCCACTGGACTCCAATATCCCTGCCGTACGAAGCATCCGACGGCACTTATCCGGAAAACCTTGGGCGTCCTCGCCCGGAGCACCAGTGAACACTGGAGGAGATAACCTGGTGAACCTCTCGAGATGACGCTGCTCATCGTCTGTCATAGCTGGGACCCTGTCCCCCTGAACCTGATCTACTGGCTGAACCGGCCCCACAGGCTGAACTGGAGGAGCCTCTAGTGTCTGTAAGCCCTACACTGCTGGCTCTGGAGTGCGTGCGGCGGGGGTCTGATGACCACCCCTGTCCTTGATGCAGCTGCTGTAGTAGTAACTGAAACTGCATGTGCTAGGCCAGTGCAGACTGCTAGTATCGGAGCCAGGGTCTCCCGTAGACCCGGAATGACAATGGGCACAGCCGGTGCTTGATCTGGTGCTGCTGGCACCTCTGCAACTAGGGGCTGTCGGTCAGCTGGTACTGCATCAGCCGCCCGACCTCCGCCACGCCCAATGTCGCGTCCACGGCCTCTAGCAGGTGGTAGTGGTGGTCGTCCTCCTCGACCGGACGCTCGAGTTCTCACCTTCTGCGAGAGAATAGAATGTCAAAGTTCAGTTCAAGTCAAAAGTAATCGCACGACAAGAATTCCAAGAATTGAAACTTTTCCTAAAAGGTTTGCAGCCTCCCGAGGATAAGTACAGGCGTCCCCGTACCGATCCACGAGACTCTACCAACCGGCTCATGACTCGCGAGACCTGTTAACCTAGGCTCCGATACCAACTTGTCACGACCCAAACCCTGGTCGTGATGGCGCCCAACACAATGCTAGGCAAGCCCGACCATATTATCCCTTAAACCAGCCAGTTATTAATCAAATTAAACTTAAACAAGTAAATGATCATATCAGGTGATAAACGAAATGTAAAACATACAAAATACGGTCCCAACCATATCGTGGTGTCACGAGACTGAGCCTCTACAGAATAGCATCCTAATGCAACCAAGTCTAGGCAAATAGGAAATCAACAAGATGATGAAGAAGGAGAAAACATGCTCTGCGGACGCTGGCAGCTACCTCGTAATCTCCGCAAAAGTAGATAAGGATCAGCAGCTACAATGTCTCAACTGCTCTCGGGCACCTGTGGATCTGCACAGAAAGTGCAGGGGAGTGGGGTGAGTATATTTCAACTCAGTGAGTAACAATAATAAATAATAACTGAAGGTAAGAACTCCCGTGCTATCACTTAGCAGTTCTAAGGCAACCCTCATATGTACGTCATCACTATGGTAATACTCTAATCTCCAAACCACATTTATCTCTACAAGATTCTTACGCTGATCCGACCCTCACTCGTACCCCTACGGTGTACGGCCATCTCAACATATAAAGACACATACCTATGTCTATAATGTATAAATATTTAAGTAGATAGTAGGATATAATTAAGTATAATGCTGCGGCGTGCAGCCCGCTCCAATACATATACCGTTGCGGCGCGCAGCCCGCTCCATTTAACGTCGACGGCGCTCACTGGGGGTGTATACAGACTTCGGAGGGGCTCCCTAGGCCCAAGCACTATTATACTGCGGCGTGCAGCCCGATCCACACATGTATTACTGCGGCGTGCGGTCCGATCCAATATATGTATGAAGCGCTCACTGAGAATATGTGCAGACTCAGACTCCGAAGGGGCTCCTACAGCCCAAGCGCAATAATACTGCGGCGTGCAGTCCGTCCCACATGTATATTACATGTATATTACTGCGGCGTGCAGTCCGATCCAATATATATACTGCTGCGGCGTGCGGCCCGATCCAATATAGGTATATATATATAATACCTCATAATGGGTCCTTGACCCTTTTCCCAGTCAATATGTGCTTGGCCTCTCAGGCCCAATATAATATATCACAGTGGGTCCTGGACCCTGTCTCAGTCAATATAGACTTGGCCTTTCAAGCCCACTCAGCTAGAATAGGGAATTCCACCCTAGATAATCTCTCTCAATGTACACATCTAGTACGGGCTCATATTATGCTATACAGCTAGAGCTACGACTGAGTGTATGTTTCCAACATGATATAAACCTAGCTCTATAGGTTCCTTAATGCTCTACAGATCGGCACAAGGCCCCAAACACGGCTATTAGCCCAATTGTACAGTTATAGTCTCAATAACAGTCATACAACACAGTATTCTATTAGCCGGGAAGGACTAAATCCGAACCCCCAATCACAATGTCACCACGCCCGTCATAGAACGCGTGTCTCATCTCAATATAGCACTGTGAAGTGCTAATACGGGGTTTCAAACCCTCAGTACATTGTTTACTACTACCACTCACCTCGAACCGGTAGAAGCTTCAATCCGCCTTGCGCTTGCCTCGCAAATCAATCTCCTCGGGAGCCAAATCTGCTCAAAATCATAGAGAATGCATCAATATATGCTAATTTCACGAAATTCATTCGAAATAACCCAAATTATATCAAAACCCACAAGTTGTCAAAACCCGACTTTTGGTGCGCTTCTCGAAAAATTATAAAAGTTACATATTCGGAACCCTCGTCTCAATACGAGTCTAGGCATATCAAATTTATCAAAATCGGACTCCATTTGACCACTCAAATCAGTGTTTTTCTTCAATTTAGGCCTAGGGCTCAAACCCACCTTAAATCTTCCATTTACAGAAATTTAACCAAGGATTTCATGCTAAAATGATGCAATTAAGCCACAAAACTTACCTCCGACGAATCCCCGATGAATTACCAGCAATTCCCGTGAGTTTCTCTCTTTAGAACTCAAAAATGGCATTTTGGGTTAATGAACCCGTAGCCCCTCTGTTCTGTGATTAAATTCTCTGCCAGACCCATTTGCTCCACGCGATCGCGACTCTACTCACGCGATCGCGATGTTCAAACATTTCGCCCTCACGCGATCGCGACTCTCCTCATGCGATCGCGATGTACAACCATCCGGCCTCACGCGATCGCGTCCCTCTTCCTGCGATCGCGTAGCACATTTTTCCCTGGACCCCATTTCTCTTCTACGCGATCGCGTAGATGCTCATGCGATCGCGATGACCACCCGGTTAACTCTACGCGATCGTGTCCGTGCCCTTGTGATCGCGTCGCTTCCGTTCTTGACCTTACGCGATCGCGTCCCTATCTCTGCGATCGCGAAGGGTAAAATTCTGCTGCACTTATGACAGCAAACCAGCTCTCTTCTTTGGCCAAGAATGGTCCGTTTGGACCCCCGGATTCATCCCGAGGCCCCCGGGACCCCAACGAAAACTACTAACATACTGCAAAACATGATACGAACTTGTTCCAATCATAAAAACACCACACTAAACATCAAAATCACCATTTCTACACGAATTCAAGCCTAAGTTTCTTCAAAACTTTCAAAACAAACATTCAATCCAAAACCCGACCAAACGATGTCTGAATGACCTGAAAATTTGCAGACACATCCAAAATCACATAACGAAGCTACAGAAATTGTCGGAATTCCATTCCGACCCCCGGATCAAAATATCACCTACCATTCGGATTTCGCCAAAATTCAACCTTAGCCAATTCAAGCCTATTTCTACATCGGGCCTCCAAATTCAATTCCGATCGCTCCCCTAAGTCACAATCCACCTCCCGGAACTAACCGAATCATCAGAATTCAATTCCGAGCTTTCTAACTAAATAGTCAACTCCGGGTTGACTTTCCTTATTCAAGTTTCCTTCAAAAAGGCTATATGCCTCATTTTCATTTCAATTCACTCCTAACTTCCCCGATAGGCTCTAACACTGATATAAAAGCATGAATTATGAAATTACAATATAACGGGGTGGTAATTCCCATGACGACGGGCCAGGTCGTCACAATTTATCCCACTTTTCCTATTATCTATGTCTCCGAGGGTTATGAATGTTTCTTCCTTTGTGGAAAGACTAAAGTTGTTGACTTTGCAATTATTCTCCTTTTGAAAATGAAAGTTCTAATTTATTGGAGTATTATTTGTTTTAGCTGCTGTATTTAGCTTTCCGGAATTTTTTATAATATGACTAAATAGCTGCATTTTCCAGAGAATAATGCAATTCAGTTTTCAATGAATTTTAGTGTTATTCTAATTTCTTTTATAATGTTAGTCGTGTATAAATTTTGAAGTAAAAGTATAGTATTTGTTTAGGTGTATGTACTGATCTATACAAGGTATTGGACTGTGTGAAGCCTTCTTTTACAATAAATAAAAGAAAAGTTAATTTAAAAAGGTGAGTTCATCTATGTTTTATATTTTAACGTACTCATACATGAACATTCTTTGTTAGTTTTTAAAGCGAGATGTTGAAGTTTCTACATTTATAATTATGTTTTACAGTATATTTGCGTGTTAATACATGAGTAGATATTAAATTCCTCTTCTAATGAGAAAATATTGTTCTTTGTGACCCGATAAGTATTGTTGTTGCTCGAGGGTAAAGAATTGTTGTATTACTTTTTACGCTTTTAGTGAGTTACATGAAGAAAACTTCTTCCAAAGTGCAGTTATACCAAAGATCCAGTCATTGCATTTATCTTTATTATTTGTTACATTTAATGTATTTTCCAAACTAGAATTTATGTCAAGGAGTCGATAATGAAAGACATGTGAATCAATAGAGAAAGAATCCACCATACAAAGTTTGGTGTTCTGTGAACTAGAGCGTGACATTTAAAAAATTTCATAATGATATTTTTAGAATCGCAATTGAAGATTATACAATTATATGCCTTTGTCATCCCTTTTTTTTATGTCTGTGAGAATTTTGTTCAGTTTCATTTATTTTTTAATCATTATGTGAAAACTTTAAGTATGCACTGCTTCCTCATCTTTGGTATTATAATAATCCAGAGCTATCTTTTAGGTACATTATTTAAGTATTTTTCCCTTTATTTTTGAATTTCACATCAGTGTGTGAAATCGGGGGATCAATCTCTAATTTTTGCTACTTATACAATTCAGAAGTAAGGAAGATACTAATGGAATGAATGCAGCAACTCAAAACAGATTAAACAGTTGCAATTGCCTCCTGATTATACGAAGGTTAATTGGAGATGCCTAATTTTTCAAAATATTGTTAGACCAAAAGTCATTTTTACAACGCGTTTACAATATCTTGGGACGATTATTAACTGTTGATAGGCTTGAGAAATGAGGTTTTAATGTGAATCCTACTTATGTGCTCTGTCAAGCTACAACTGAATCCAGAGATATCTTTTTGGAGAATGTACATTTGCTAAGGACTCGTGGGTCAGGATACTGGATTGGTTGTAGATACGTACAACCAATTGTTACTCCTACATAGAACTAATACTGTTACTGGGTCAAACAACATATTAAGGGGAAAGACAAATATACCAAGACTAATCAAATTAGAGTGTGTTTATGCAATTTCAAGGTTATGGGAGATCTGAAATAGCTATTGCAGAAGGCCCTTTTTTTGTTCTAAGTTTTAACTCAGGACCTTAGATATCAGATTTTGTATAGTTCTAAGTTTTAATTCAGGTGCTTAGATATCAGATATTGTATAGGGTTTGGATTTGGATTTGGAGTTATCCTGCTATATTTTATATTTGTTCACTTGGTGATTAAAGAAAATTATTTAATTAAGTTCATTGCACACCACGCCTACTAAATGAATATGTTTTTTGGATTCCATCAAAGTCAACTCGGTTGATTAATTTCCCTAAATTAGTTTGAACTTATATTTTCTCACTTTATGTATTAATCCATCTCCCACATATCTTAATATTATTTATATCATTCTAAAAAGTTTGTACTGAAAAGCCAGATTTACACTTGCAACACGGAGCATGGGAAGGACGCGCGGCGATTATTCCGAAAACCTTCGCTTGCTTTAATTTGTATTGAATATTAAAGGATACACGTGCAACGTACGTATTCATAAACTAGTATATATATAAGTATGAAGCCCAGTCTAAGATCGAATTATTAAGAACTCCTTCAAAAGTTAATTGACTTACAACCTTGAATTAAATATTAAATTATAGCTGCTATGAGACTTTAGCCCCAATATAATTTATTGCTACTGTGGAATTATCTCAACGTACATCTTTTTACCTCTTAGCTATGGACCTTTGGTTTACTTTGCCATAATGACTTCTCGATAAGTTAAGAAAGCCATCAGACAAACTTTTAAAAGAAGAAATAATTGAAAAAACATTAATCTTGCAAGTTCAAGAGGTACGATATATTATTTTGTTTTTCTATGAGTATATATCTATGAAACTGTATATTAGTACTGTTTGTGTAAAATTTTATTAAACAACACCATCTACTGTTATTTAGTCTGTAATAGTGTTCATTTTATCTTTTTCCGGTAATCATAAAAAATTTTATGTCATAAAAGAACTTTTAAGCAGTAGAGTTTCTCCCTTCAACTTTCATTTCATTTTGAGTTTTGTTCTCATCTTCCTTTTCAGCATTTTATATCTTGTGACCTGATTTGAAATTTAATCAGGTTAATTTGATAGGATGATCATATCTTTGAAATAATAATATAATATCATTGAAATAATAAAAATAGAGAAATAATCGAACTTGGATTTTTTTGTTATAAAAGCGTCTCAGTAAGGCTTGTATGGTTATAAAAGCTTCTCATTAATTCTAGAACTGGAAATTTAAGCTAAATTATTTCCAAATTTAGAAATGGGTCATTCTTTTTGGAACAGACCAAAAAGGAAATAAGTTCATATAAACTGGAACGGATGGGGTAATATATTAATGCGTGTTACAACGTGTGTTATGAAACATCGGACCCCCTCCCCTCTCCCCTCTTTCTAAAGTAGGGGAGTCCTACTTTAGGTACAACTATATAAAAGGTAAAAATCTTCTAATTAACGGATTGCTGATTTCTTATCGATACGTGCAGAGATCCCCAACGTGATATTCGGTCGTTCACTGTGATCACGATCTTCTGTTGGTTGGGCTTGATTACCAAACAATGTCCTTCGAAGTTAATCAAGGCTAGGACCGATCTTGAACTATGACCCCGATGTCATCGAGGGTGGGTGTTATGCTTCTGGACTCCAAATCAATGAGACCTCTAGCTCGATCTCGGCCCCCTGTTATCATATTTCGATCATGGCTTATCATATCGAAAACTGGGGTGTACCACAAGATCGATTTTACCCGTATATAGTACAAAACATAATTCCCTTGCATGTAGCTAGGCTACTTACAATGTATGTCATGTATAATCTCTCTAAATATTGTTTATAATTCATGGCACATTGCAGGCGGCCTAAAGTCTAATTTTAAAAAAAGCCTTAAAAGACATTCAAGGTTAAAGAAAATATTTGTTTATATCTAATTCTTTGATAATTGCATAAGCTTGAATTAAAAAATTATCTAAAAATCAAATAAAGAGTAAAGGAATATTCTACAATATCGTATTTTTAAACAAAACTTATTCAAGTTAAAGCGAATTAGAAAATCGGGCTCATTATGTGTGAGGTAAAAAAATAAAGATAAATTAAAAACTAGAAAGTAACCGCAAATATAATTGCCTACAACTTCTAACTACAACTATACCAATTAGATTTTTTAAAGGTAGCATAAACTTTGAAAATTCAGAATAATGATTGGTTAAAAATTAACAACAAATGATTAAAACAATTTATTTGTCACTAACAACAAATAAAATAACTTTTTTAAAGCAAATATACCACTAGGCAGGCTGTCTAGTGGATAATATATAAATAAAATCCCAAAATGGACCCAAAGCTTGCAAAATGTCCAAGCCAAATAGAAGTTGCACGAAGTTACTAGCTACGAAAAAAATAGAGAAGCTAAAGTCTAATGAAATAGCTATTATAACATTATCCGCTGAATGCTTCCTTCTCCTGTCAGTGTATGGGAATCCAATTGCCAGCGGCAAATACCAAGCAACACCTATCAAACCCTCACCAGGCACCGGTGTATTCGATCTATAGGTTAGAATGAATTCCAAATATCTCCACCACAGAATTGAAGCCGCATTGTACTAATTGTATCCAAGTATAAATCATGTGGTTGATCCTCAATATTATCATATAAACAGCATGGCTACACCTGTCTTGAGGCTGTTTTTAGGCATGCTTTTCAAGGTAAAAGCCTTGCTGGGGCTAACTTTAAGAAGGCTTTTCAAGGCAAATGCCAGACTGGGGCTGTCATTAAGCAGGCTTTTCAAGGCAAAAGATAGGTTGTGGCTGGCTTTACTTAGGCTTTTCAAGGCAAAAGTCACGCTAAGGCTAACTTTAAACAGGCTTTTCAAGGCAAAAGTCAGGTTAGGGTTGGCTTTAAGCAGGTTTTCAAGGCAAACGCCAGGCAGGGGCTTGCTCTAAGCAGGCTTTTCAAGGCAAAAGTCAGGCTGGGCCCGGTTTTAAGCAGGCTTTTCAAAGCAAAAGCCAGGTTGGGGCTGGCTTTAAGCAGTCTTTCAAGGCAAAAGCCAAGCTTTTCCTTAACATTTGAACATATTAGAAGTAAAAAATTGCACCATTCAATACCTGCTTATCACATTGGCCCTGTATACTATTAAAGCATCCCCAGAATGTGCTTCTGACCATGCTAATACCATTAGAAAGTACCTTAATAGCATATAGAACGAGACATAAAAAACAACAAGCAGGTATGTGCAGATTCAGTCCTGTGAAGTCATTAGTCTGGGGCTCTTCTTTTTGCTATTCAAATCCTAAGATTAGGAGATTGAGACATGTCTAAGTTAATCAACCACCAGCCTGCACTAGGTAGTTGAGAGAATGAGTGAACTCAGCTGTACACTCACATAATTATTTATATTATATATAATTCGAAAAAATTGGAGCCTTAATTTTAGGGGGCCTAAAGCCACGGTTAAGCCAGTCCTCCTACTATGGAAGGAGTTTTAACAATATAATCACTTGGGGTGTTCAAAATCAGTTCTCTTGTTAGAAAATTTGAGTCTAACTCAATGTTGATCGTTAATATGGTAAAAGGGAGCATGAAACCTAACTGGCAATTGCAGTGTTAAGATTACGACACTAACATTGGGACAGTTTGTGGTTAATCACTGCTATAGAAAATCTAACAAGAAGATGGATCGAATTAATTGCCTACTTTTGGAATCGGGCGAAAAAAAGAGAGGAGGTTCAGCATTCATGAGTAATTTTTATAGTTTAGGTTATTTATTGAAATCTTAAAAGCTACAACTTATTGTAATGGTGGAGTCGTTATTTCAGTTCGGCATGAAACTTAGTTTAGTACTTGTGAAGACCCAAAGGGTCATCACTTATTTTATTAATCATTTCGAGCTTATGAGGCCTTGAAAACCTCATTCTATGTTGCCTCGATTTACATGCATGATCCGAGCATGTAGCCGGAAAGATTTTGTGATAGAAAATATGAATTCTCTGAGAAATTTGAAAAATTTTGATATTAATATTGATATGGTTGACTTCGGTCAATATTTTTGGTAAACAGACCCGGACCCGAGATTGGATGGTCCCGAAAGGTCCGTAGGAAAATATGGGACTTGGACATGCGTCCGGAGTCGAATTCTGAGGCCTAGAGCCCAAGTTATGAATTTTTCTGTGAAATTGTTTTTGATGTAATTGTTAAAGGAAAATGAATTAATTGACCTTGGTATCGGGCTCGTATTTTGGTTCCGACGCCCGGTACAAGTCTTAAATATTATATGTGTGCTTTCTGCAAAGTTTGGTGACATTCGGATGTCGTTTGATATGTTTTGGACCTTGAGTTCCAAGTTTGAAAGTTTTGAAACCAAAAGTATGAAAATCATGAACTTGAGGCTTGATTTGATGAAAACGATGTGATATTGGCGATGTGATCGCACGAACAAGTTCGTAATGTGTTTTTGAAGTTGTGTACATGTTTGGTTGGGAGCCCGAAGGGCTCGGGTAAAGATTTGATAGGCCGTAGGATCAATTTCTGAATTTTTGCACTGCTGGTTTTTCACCCAGCTGTTGGCTTCGCATTTGCGAAGAATTTCTCGCAAATGCGAATAAGACAGGTCAAGGCTGGGTTCGCAAATGCGAACCCTTTTATCGTAAATGCGATGTCTGGCAAAAACAAGCCAAGTTCGCAAATGCAAACAAAGGGTCGCAAATGCGATTCTGGGCAAGTAGGCTCACTTCGCAAATGCGAAGGAAATCTAGCAAATGCGATACTGGCAGACCTGGGCCAGAGTTCGCAATTGCGAACTTAACCTCGCAAATGCGAGGCCTTCAGTCTGTTGCCTGGCTTCGCAAATGCGAAGCATTTGTCGCAATGGCGATAAAACCCAGAAGCCTAGTTTGTTCGCAAATGCGAACATTATTTCGCAAATGCGAAACCCCCAGTATTTGCCTTGGCTTCGCAAATGCGAACAAATGTTTGCAAATGCGAACTTTCCATCCTTAGCTTATTTTTCAAACTCCAGAAATTGGTCGGGGTTCGCAATTACGAACCCATGTTCGCAAATGCGAACACAGAGACCTGTAAATCACGATTTCCAGCTTCATTCTTCACATTTCACAACCCAAAAACACCCATTGGCATTTTTCACGAACTCCCTCTTCTTCAAAACAATTGTAAGTCACTTTTTACTTAATTCTTTCAATTCCTAACAACATTAAAAGCACGAAGGATCATGCCGTACCATGGATGTGAGGATGAGAGTAATAGCACGAAGGGTGATGCCGTGCACTTTATTTGCTTATTTGGTGAGGATGAGAGTAAAAGCACGAAGGGTGATGCCGTGCAACTACTTGCTATTCCTTGACTTGATATTACTTGTGTTTCCATTATACTTTGTTTTCCTTGTGAACTTATTAGCTGTTGTTAATTGTTGAGTTCTTTTGAGACATTCCTTATTGTGTTATTACTTGGTTAATTCTTGTTATTTGTGGTATACATATATATGGAATTGCACAGGTTTATGTGGGTGTCTGGTCCTAGGCTTGTCACTACTTCGCTGGGATAGGCCAGGCACTTACCAGCATAATGGGGTCGGTTGTGCTGATACTGCACTTCTATGCATTTTTGCACAGGTCCAGGATTCGATCGGGAGCAGCAGCAGTAAATCTTTTGCGTGGGAGTTGATCATATTTGAGACCGAGGTAGCTTGCAGACGTCCGCAGGCCCGGCGTCTCTCTCTTTACTTATGTTACTAGCTGTAGTCTCTTTGTTCCGAGACAAACAGAATTATGTTATATTTCTTTCAAACTTTTATGTGTAGTATTTAGTAGTAGTTCGTGAGTTGGTGACTCCACGTCTTGGGTAGAGGATTTCGGTATGGTTTTACCTTGAAACTACTTAATACTATTTCGATAAAGTCTTCCGCACTTATTTAATTAAAGTTATGGTTTTGTTGATAAATAAATTATGAAATTTTATTAAAAACAGGATAGTATGAATACAGTGGCTTGCCTAGCTACCAAGAGTATGCGCCATCATGATCCCGATGTTGGGGGAAAATCCGGGTCGTGACAAGTTGGTATCAGAGCTCTAGGTTACATAGGTCTCACCACTCACGAACAAGCTTAGTAGAGTTTGAGAGGTAGGTACGGAGACGTCTGTACTTGTCCTCCAGAGTCTATTGAGTTAGGAAAGAGTCTCTTATTTGTTTCTTCTTGTCGTGCGATTTGTTCCTCAAATACTGATTGAAGTTCTATTCTGTCCTTTCGCAGATGGTGAGGACACGCGCTTCTTCGTCCGCTGACCAGCAGCCCGAGCCCCAGGCAGCTCCCGTGAGGGGCAGGGGCCGAGGCCGTATCAGAGGCCGTGGTAGGGGTAGAGCTCAGCCCCCGGCAGCTACTCCAGAGGTGGAGCCTCATATTGAGATTGACGAGGAGGTTCCAGTCCCAGCAGCTCCAGTGGGCCCAGCTCAGGTCCTAGGAGAGGCTTTATTTACCCCGGATCTTCGGGAGGCTTTGGTCGGGATAGCGGGATTTATGGACAGCGTTGCCAGAGCAGGCTTATTATCAGTTGCACCAGCCGCTTCTCAGGCTGGATGAGGGGCCCAGACTCCTATTGCTCGTACTCCGGAGCCAGTAGCTCCTCAGCCTCAGGTACCAGTGGTTCAGCCAGCTGTGGCCACTCAGTCATGTACCACGGCTCATGCCGGAGATGGAGCGGCCATGACTTCTGATTCTTTATGGAGGCTTGATCGGTTCTCCAAGCTGTTTACCACTACATTCAGCGGTTCCACATCAGAGGATCCTCAGGATTTCTTATTCAGTTGCCATGAGATTCTCAAGACTATGGGGATCGTGGAGTCCAATGGAGTTGACTTCTGTACATTCAGGCTTTCAGGATCCGCCAAGACTTGGTGGAGGGATTATTGTTTGACTCGACCAGCAGGGTCCCCGGCTTTATCATGGGATCAGTTTGCAGAGTTATTTCTGGAGAAGTTTCTCCCTGTTACTCAGCGGGATGCACTTCGGAGGCAGTTTGAGCGCCTCCAGCAGGGCACTATGACGGTCACTCAGTATGAGATGTGATTTGTTGATTTGGCTCGTCATGCAGTGGTGATACTCCCCACAGAGCGGGAGAGGGTCCGCAGGTTTATAGATGGGCTTAATCAGCCAATTAGACTCCATATGGCTATGGGCGTGGGGAGTGACATATTATTTCAGGAGGCAGCTAATGCAGCACGTAGAGTTGAGATGGCTCTTGCTCGGGGAGGTGGTTATTATTCAGACAAGAGGCCTCGTCATTCAGGCAGGTTTAGTGGTTCTTCTTCTGGTGGTAGAGAATCTTTTGACAGAGGCCAGTCTTCCAGGCCTTTCCATTCCGCCCTTCAAGCTTCACATGTTGGACCAGGTGATCGTGGGTTTCGTGGGCATTATTCAGATCAGCCTCCTATTAATGCTCAGCCTCTTCAGAGTGTTCGTGGAGTCCATTCAGGTCGGCGGCCCTATCAGTCTCAGAGTTGCTACGGTTGTAGTGACCCAGGTCATTTTATCAGGAACTGCCCTCGAGCAACGGGCAACTCTCAGTAGCGAGGTCCTCATCCTATGATTCAGGCCCCAGCTGACCCTCAGCCTGCCCAGCCAGCCAGAGGCGGGGGTAGAGATTATAGTGGTGGAGGTCGAGACCGTAGAGGTGGAGGTCAAGACCATAGAGGTGATGACCGTCCTAGAGACGTAGCTCATAGGGGAGGTGCAGATCCCCGATTCTATGCTTTACCGGCCATGCCAGAGGCAGAGGCATCAGATGCCGTGATTACAGGTACCATTCTTGTGTGTGGCAGAGGTTCTTCAGTATTATTTGACCCTGGATCTACATATTCATATGTGTCTTCCTACTTTGCGCCGTATTTGGTCGTGCCCAGCTATGCTCTGGATATTCCAGTTTATGTGTCTACACCGGTAGGTGACTCCATTGTAGTCGACCGAGTGCATCATTCGTGTGTAGTTATATTTGGGGGTCTTGAGACCCGCGTTGATCTGTTGCTTTTGGATATGGTGGATTTTGATGTCATATTGGGGATGGACTGGTTGTCCCCATACCATGCTATTCTAGATTGTCATGCTAAGACCGTGACCTTGGCCTTGCCAGAATCACCCCGACTAGAGTGGAAAGGTACCTCAAGCCACTCCGTTCGCACTATTATTTCCTATGTTAAGGCTCGACGCATGGTCGAGAAGGGGTGTCTAGCTTATCTGGCTTATGTTCGTGATTCCAGCGCAGAGGTTCCTTCCAATGAGTCAGACCCTATTGTACGGGAGTTCCCTGAGGTTTTTCCTTCAGACCTACCGGGCATGCCACCCGATAGGGATATTGATTTCTGTATTGATCTGGCACCGGGCACTCAGCCCATCTCTACTCCACCCTATCGTATAGCCCCGTCGGAATTAAAAGAGTTGAAAGATCCGTTGCAAGACCTTCATGAGAAAGGCTTTATCAGGCCCAGTGTTTCCCCCTGGGGAGAACCTGTATTGTTTGTGAAGAAGAAGGATGGCTCGATGCGGATGTGTATTGATTACCGGCAATTGAACAAAGTGACAATAAAGAATAAGTATCCACTGCCGAGGATTGATGATTTGTTTGACCAGCTCCAGGGAGCGAGAGTATTCTCAAAGATAGACTTGAGGTCAGGCTACCATCAGCTGAAGATCAGGGCGGCTGACATTCCTAAGACAGCCTTTCGTACTAGATATGGGCATTATGAGTTCTTGGTCATGTCCTTTGGGTTGACCAATGCCCCGGCAGCATTCATGGAGTTGATGAATCGGGTATTCAGGCCTTACTTAGATCTGTTCGTGATAGTCTTTATAGATGACATCCTGGTATACTCCCGCAGCCAGGAAGAGCACGAGCAACACCTCAGAGTGGTTCTTCAGACTCTGAAAGAAAAACAACTATATGCCAAATTTTCTAAATGTGAGTTCTGGTTGAGTTTGGTAGCATTTTTGGGTCACATTGTATCAGTGGAAGGTATTCAGGTAGACCCAAAGAAGATTGAGGCAGTCCAGAATTGGCCTCGACCAGCTTCAGTGACTGAGATCCGGAGTTTCTTGGGATTAGCAGGTTACTACCGTCAATTTGTAGAGGAGTTTTCTTCTATTGTAGCCCCGATGACCTGGTTGACCCAAAAGGGTATCCAGTTCCAGTGGTCAGAGGAGTGTGAGGCGAGCTTTCAGAAGCTCAAGACGCCTTTTACTACAGCACCAGTGTTGATACTACCTACGGGTGAAAGACTTATACAATTTACTGTGATGCATCTCGTACGGGGCTTGGAGCGGTATTGATGCAAGATGGTAAGGTTATTGCTTACGCTTCGACAAAGTTGAAAATACATGAGAAAAACTATCCGGTTCATGATCTTGAGCTGGCAGCAGTGGTTCATGCCTTAAAGATCTGGAGGCATTATCTATATGGTGTGACATGTGAGGTGTACACTGATCACAAAAGCCTACAGTACTTGTTAAAGCAAAAGGAGCTAAATCTACGACAGTGGAGATGGTTAGAGTTGCTAAAAGACTATGATGTTACTATTTTTATATCACCCAGGTAAGGCCAATGTGGTGGCCGATTCATTGAGTAAAAAGTCTGCCAGCATGGGTAGTCTTGCATTCATTCCGGTCAGTCAGAGACCATTTGCTCTAGATGTCCATGCCTTAGCCAACCGGTTCGTGAGATTAGACATTTCTGAGCCTAGCAGGGTGTTAGCCTGCACGGTCGCTTGTTCTTCTCTATTAGAGCGTATCCGTGAGAGGCAATTTGATGATCCTCATTTGCGTGATTTGAGAGATACAATACAGCGGGGAGGTGCCACAAAGGCAAATCTAGATGATGATGGGGTATTGAGATTGCAGGGTCGAGTTTGTGTGCCCAATGTTGAAGGGATTCGAGAGTTGATCTTAGCGGAGGCCCACAGTTCGCGGTATTCCATTCACCCGGGCGCCGCGAAGATGTACCAGGACTTGCGGCAGCACTATTGGTAGCGCAGAATGAAGAAAGATATCATTGCGTATGTCGCTCGGTGTCTAAATTGTCAGCAGGTGAAATATGAGCACCAGAGACCTGGTGGTGTATTCTAGAGGATTGAGATTCCCGAGTGGAAATGGGAGCGGATCACTATGGATTTCGTTACTGGACTTCCTTTGACTCGGAGGAAATTTGATGCTATTTGGGTCATTGTTGATAGGCTGACCAAGTCAGCACACTTTATTCCAGTATCTGTCTCCTACTCGTCGGAGAGGTTAGCGGAGGTTTACATTAGGGAGATTGTTCGTCTCCATGGGGAGCCAGTATCTATTATCTCTGATCGGGGTACGCAGTTTACCTCGCGGTTCTGGAGAGCGGTCCAGTAGGAGTTAGGCACCCAGGTTCAGTTGAGTACAACATTTTATTCTAGAGGACATGCTTCGAGCCTGTGTTATTGATTTTGGAGGCTCGTGGGACCAGTTTCTGCCATTAGCAGAGTTCGCCTACAATAACAGCTACCAGTCTAGCATCCGGATGGCCCCGTATGAGGCGTTGTATGGTAGGCAATGTCGATCACCAGTTGGATGGTTTGAACCGGGAGAGACTCGATTGTGGTCGTGATGGCGCCCAGCACATTGCTAAGCCAGCCTGACCAATCAATATGAACAACGGAGCTAGAAGCTCTCTTTAGCCCATTTAAACATTTTAATTTACGAAATAACATTGATATATATAACAAAAACGGGGAACCAAGTCCCATAATACATCAACTCCCATAGACCGAAGGGTCAAGAGTCATGAGCCTCTACTGAACATGAGTGTATAAAGGTTTACAAGATACCAAGTGCGGAAAGAAATGTCAATAAAAAATCAAAAGACAGTAGGAAGGAATATCGGGTCCTGCGGACTCTGCAGCTACCTCGAATATCCACAAACGTCGCCTCGCACAGCCACTGGATCACTGCTGAGAGGTACCTGGATCTGCACACAAGGTGCAGGGAGTAAAATGAGTACTGCCAGACTCAGTGGTAATAAACAAGGGTAAGACAGCGCAGATAAGAAATCCGCAATAAAGCACTATGTAAAACTATAATCAGCTACCCTGTCACAGAATCAATATTCACTGTACCTGTACCAACAAATACCAATAAATAGCATAACAGCTAGCAGATGTAGCTAAATGCAATGCAATGCATGATATGACCGCTACGGCGCGTAGCCCGACTCTAATTTTGGGTACCCGTGCTCACTGTGGGGGTTCAGACTCCGGAGGGGCTCCTACAGCCCAAGCACATCTCATAGAGATATTCTGCGGCGTGCAGTCCGATCCAACATATATCTCGCTGCGGCGCGCAGCCCGATCCACTACTAGTCAGCTAATATGCAGATATAGCCTCGCAGGCTCAAAAGTAGTTTTTGAAAACTCTTTTTATCATTTTTCAGTTGGAAAACAGTAATATCAAGTTCCAGAGATTGGAATTAGCATAATAACAAAAATAGCTGCGGACTAGTAGTAAACTAGCATGTCTATATGATAAGACAATGATAACGATCCTCGCGGGATCCAATAACTGGCTCACGGCCCACATGTATACTCAACCGCCCAAGAAGGGGTTCCTCGGCTCAAGAGTGGCCATTATCACAATATATATATGCAACCATCCGAGAAGGAGGTTCGACGGCTCGAGAATAGCCAATAATACGGTATCAACAGGTCGGACTAATATATAGTCTCCAGTTCATGATCGACCCCGCACTCTCAAGAGTGTGCGTGTCTCGCCGCTATACAGCGTCACAAAGTGGTATACCGGGGTTTCGAACCCGCCGGTCATCACCCACATCTATTACTCACCTCAATACAGCGCGACGACTATTCCGCAATGCCCTTGCCACGAGAATCAAGCTCCGCACGCGTAGAATCTGATTCAATACGGTAGAAATACAACAAATTAGGCCAATGGGACTACACCCAATCAATACAACTCAATTTACATCAAAATTCCCAAAGTTGTCAAAACCCGACTTTCGGTACGCTTATTGAAAAATCACGAAAGTCACATATTCGGAACCCTCATCTCAATACGAGTCTAAGCATATCAATTTTACCAAATTCGGACTCCATTTGCCCATTCAAAACCTTGATTTTCTAAAGTTCAAGCCTAGGGCTAAATCCTCCATAAATTACCCCAAATTCCTCCATTTTCATGATATAATTGCATAATATTACCAATACTAATCATAGTTTAAGTCCATAGTTGATTACCTGATGATTTCCTTTGAATTTCTCTTCAAAATCGCCCAAATCGCCTCTAAAGCCGAGACCCAAATGTGTGAAATGTTCTGAAATTTTTCTAACTTCTGATACACTTAACTTACAGCGATTTTCGCTTATGCGGAAAAATTTCCGCTCCTACGAGTCCGTATCCGCGACCAAAGGGTCGCTTCGGCGATTCCAGGCCTAGCCGGCCAATTCCGCTTCTGCGAGAAAAGGACCGCTTGTGCGCATCCGCTTCCGCGATTGATCCTCCGCTTCTGCGAAAACTCCCGCTTCTGCGCACCAGAGTCCGCTCCTGCGGACTCGCCCAGGCGGTCAATAGTCCGCTTCTGCGGACCATGCCCCAATTGCCCTCGTCCGCTCCTGCGATCATTGGGTCGCACCAGCGACCCCGCTTCAGCGGAAAAGCGTCCGCTTCTGCGAAACACCCGCTCCTGCGCTCCCATATCCGCTTCTGCGGACTCGCTCCTGCGACCAAAATTCCGCAGGAGCGAAAATGACAGAACCATACTCTTCAACCTGCAATTTCCATGATTTTCTTCCGTTTAACCATCCGAAAACACCCCGAGGCCCCCGGGACCTCATCCAAACACACCAACACATCTTAATACCTTATTCGAACTTGCTCCAATCCTCAAAACACGTCTAATAACAGCAAAACTCATAATTCACATCAAATTCAAGCCTAAATTCCTTAAAACATTCTCAATTACACATTCAATCAAAATCCCGACCAAACGACGTCCGAATGACCTGAAATTTTGCAGGCACATCCAAAATCACCTAACGGAGCTACTGCAACTGTCGGAATTCCATTCCGACCCCCGGATCAAAATCTCACCTACCGTTCGGATTTCGCCAAAATTTAACCTTAGCCAATTCAAGCCTATTTCTACACCGGGCCTCCAAATTCAATTCCGATCACTCCCATAAGTCACAAATCACCTTCCGGAACTAACCGAATCATAAAAATCCGATTCCGAGCCGTCTAGCTAAATAGTCAACTCCAGGTTGTCTTTCCTTATTCAAGTTTCCTTCACAAAGGCTATATGCCTCATTTCCAATCCCAATCACTCCTAACTCACCCGATAGACTCTAACACCGATATAAAATCATAAAACATGTATTTACAAAATAACGGGGTGGTAATTCCCGTGACGACGGGCCGGGTCGTCACATTCTCCCCAACTTAAACAAACGCTCGTCCTCGAGCGGACTCAGAGTTGTACCAGAAACAACCCAATAGCATATCTGCTCCGCATCTCCCGCTCGACCTCCCAAGTGGCCTCCTCCACGGGTCGACCTCTCCACCGAACCTTAACTGATGCAATCTCCTTAGACCTCAATTTTCTCACCTGACGTCCCAAAATAGAAATAGGCTCCACATCATAGGATAGATCACCATCAAGCTGAATGGTGCTGAAATCTAATACATGAGATGGATCTCCAATGTACTTTCGGAGCATAGACACATGGAATACTGGATGAACGCTGGATAAGCTGGGCGGCAAAGCCAACTCATATGCCACCTCTCCAACTCTCCTAAGTATCTCAAAAGCACCAATGTACCTGGGACTCAACTTTCCTTTCTTCCCAAACCTCATGACACCCTTCATAGGTGAAATCTTCAACAATACTCTGTCACCAACCATGAAAGACAACTCTCGAACTCTACGGTCCGCATAACTCTTCTGACGAGACTGTGCTGTACGAAGCCTCTCCTGGATCAACTTTGCTCTATCCAGAGCATCCTGGACTAACTCGGTCCCTATCAATCTAACCTCACCAGGCTCAAACCATCCCACGGGGGATCTACACCGCCTGCCATACAATGCCTCATACGGGGCCATCTGAATACTCGACTGATAACTGTTGTTGTAGGCAAACTCAGCAAGTGGTAGGAACTCATCCGACGAACCACCAAAATCAATCACACAAGCTCGCAACATATCCTCCAAGATCTGAATAGTGCGCTCAGACTGTCCGTCTGTCTGGGGGTGAACCGTGTACCCATCTCTCGCTGAAATGCTCTCCAAAACTGAGAAGTGAACTGAGTACCCCTGTCGGATATGATAGACACCGGGACTCCATGCAACCGAACAATCTCTCGAATAAAGATCGATGCCAACCGCTCCGATGAGTAGGTGGTACTAACTGGAATGAAGTGAGCTGACTTGGTCAGTCTATCCACAATCACCCATACGGAATCAAACTTCCTCGCCGTCCGAGGGAGTCCAGTAACAAAGTCCATAGTGATCCTCTCCCATTTCCACTCAGGGAATAACAATGCGCTGAAATACACCACCGGGCCTCTGATGCTCGTACTTAACCTGCTGACAGTTGAGGCACCGTGCTACATGTCCGACAATGTCCATTTTCATCTTTCTCCACCAATAGTGTCGTTTCAAATCTTGATACATCTTCGCGGCTCCTGGATGGATAGAATACCGCGAGCTATGGGCCTCCTCCAGAATCAACTCACGAAGGCCATCAACATTGGGCACACATATCCGGCCCTGCATCCTCAATACGCCGTCACTATCAATGGTGACATCTCTAGCATCATCATGCTGAACTCCGTCCCTCAGGACAGCCAAATGTGGATCATCATACTGGTGCTCACGAATACGATCATATAGAGATGACCGAGATACAACACAAGCCAATACCCTGTTGGGCTCCGAAATATCTAACCTCACTAGCCGATTGGCTAGCACCTGAACATCATAAGCAAATGGCCTCTCCTCAGCTGGAATATATGCCAAGCTCCCCATACCGACCGCCTTCCGGCTCAAAGCATCGGCCACCACATTGGCCTTCCCCGAATGATATAATATAGTAATGTCATAATCCTTCAGCAACTCTAGCCATCTCCGCTGTCTCAAATTAAGGTCTTTCTGGTTTGAACAAGTGCTGGAGACTACGATGGTCGGTATACACCTCACAAGACACACCGTACAAATAGTGCCTCCAAATCTTCAATGCATGAACAATGGCGGCTAGCTCCAAGTCATGAACAGGATAGTTCTTCTCATGTGGCTTCAACTGCTGAGAAGCATAAGCAATCACCTTACCTTCCTGCGCATCAACACACAACCTATCCCCACTCTCGAGGCATCACAATAAACGGTATATGAACCTGAAGCTGATGGCAATACTAACACCGGAGCTGTGGTCAAAGCTGTCTTGAGCTTCTGAAAGCTCTCCTCGCACTCATCCGACCACACGAATGGTACACCCTTCTGGGTCAATTTAGTCAATGAAGAAGCAATGGATGAAAATCCCTGAACAAACCGGCGATAATACCCCCACCAAGCCAAGAAAACTCCTGATCTCTGTAGCTGAGGTCGGTCTAGGCCAACTCTGCACCGCCTCTATCTTTTTCTGATCAACCTGAATACCATCACGAGACACCACATGTCCCAGGAATGCTACGAACTCGAGCCAAAACTCGCACTTGGAGAATTTAGCATATAGCTTCTCCTCCCTCAATCTCTGCAACACAATACTCAAATGCTGAGCATGCTCCTCCTGACTACGGGAGTAGACTAGAATGTCATCAATGAACACAATCACAAATGAATCCAAATAAGGCCTGAACACACTGTTCATCGGATGCATAAATGCTGCTGGGGCGTTGGTCAGCCCAAAAGACATCACAAGAAACTCATAATGACCATATCGGATCCTGAATGCAGTCTTCATAATATCCGAGTCCCTGATCTTCAGCTGGTGATAGCCTGAACGAAGATCGATCTTAGAAAACACCCTCGCACCCTGTAACTGATCAAACAAATCATTTATGCGCGGTAGAGGGTACTTGTTCTTCACTGTCACTTTGTTCAATTGCCTATAATCAATACACATTCGCATGGAACCATCTTTCTTTTTAACAAATAATACCGGCGCACCCCACGGAGACACACTAGGACGGATGAAACCCTTATTCGGAAGCTCTTGAAGCTGCTCTTTTAGTTCTTTCAACTCGGCTGGTGCCATTCGATAAGGAGGAATGGATATAGGCTGAGTGCCCGGCACCAAGTCAATGCCAAAATCAATATCCCTGTCCGGCGGCATGCCCTGCAGGTCCGAGGGGAATACATCCGGGAAGTCCCTCACAACAGGTACAGAATCAATGCTAGGAGACTCAGAGCTCCCACATCTCTCACAAAAGCTAAGTACGATAAACACCCTTTTTCAATCATCTTCTGAGCTTTTAGGAATGAAATAACACGGCTGGGGACGAAATCGGTCGAACCCCGCCACTCAATCCGAGAAATACCAGGAATGGCCAACGTAACTCTCTTAGCATGAGAGTCCAATATAGCATGGTACGGAGACAACCGATCCATACCCAATATAACATCAAAGTCCACCATACCCAACAATAACAAATCGACTCGGGTCTCCAGACCCCCGATAGATATAACACAGGATCTATAGACATGATCCACAATAATCGTATCACCCACGGGGTGGATACATGAACAGAGTAAATCAAGACTACCACGAGTTGCACCCAAATGATGTGCAAAATAAGAGGACACGTAAGAATATGTGGACCCCGGATCAAATAGAACAGAGGCATCTCTGTGACAGACAGAAATGATACCTGTAATCACGAGCATCGGAGGCAACCGCATCACGCCCGTCAGGAAGTGCATAGAACCGTGCCTGGCCTCCACCGGATCTCTCCTCGCCCCCGGGGCGACCACGAGAAGACTGACCTCCACCTCTACTAGACTGAGATGGTGCTGAAGAGGAGGGCTGATCCCTCTGCTAAGTCCTGCCCCTACGTAGTCGAGGGCAATGTCTCCTCATGTGGCCAAACTCACCACACTCATAACATGCACCTGGTGCTGGAGAAGTAGGTGCTGAACTCTGGGCTGGGAGGGCACTAAGTGATGACTGACCCTGCTGAAACCCCTGTCGACCACGACCATAAGAACCTCCGCTCTGCTCTGGGCGGCCTGAATGAGAAGGTCTAGATGAGCGACCTCTGCTCTGCTGGGAATGCCCTCTAGATGGAGCACCACCGAAACTACCAGAACTACGAGGCCTCTTGGCCTCCCGCTCCTCTCTCTCTCGGCGACGATCCGCCTCAATGGAGCGTGCCATATCGACAACCTGCTCAAATGATGATGACAAAACTCTCTCTCTGGTCATAAGAATGCGGATAGAGTAGTTGAGGCCATCAATGAACCTCCTGATCCTCTCCCTATCAGTGGGGATCATCCATGTGGCATGCCTAGCCAACTGAGTGAATCTAAGCTCATACTGAGTCACAGACATGTCGCCCTGAATCAACCACTCGAACCGGCGACGTAGCTCCTCGCGACGAGACCGAGGTACATATTTCTCTAGAAAGAGAGTAGAGAACTGCTGCCATGTGAGAGGTGCTGCTCTTGCAGGCCTACGCCTCTCAAACTCCTCCCACCAATCAAATGCGGGACCAGTAAACTAAAATGTAGTAAATGAAACTCCGCTGGACTCAAGAATACCAGCCGTACGCAGCATCTTCTGACACTTATCCAAGAAACCCTGGGCATCCTCGCCCTCAACGCCACTGAAATGGGGTGGCTGAAGTCTACCAAATCTCTCAAGACGACGCTGCTCGTCATCGGGCATAACCTCAACCATATGCTCTGGAGCTGGAGCTGGTGTTGTTGGAGGAATAACCGGTGCAACCACCTGAGCGGGGACCGCCTCTGGCGTCTGAAGTCCCTGAACAACCGGCTCCGGTGTGCGAGCTGCAAGGGTCTGCTGACCACCCCCTGTCTGAGATGTCGCTGCAGTAGCGGTAGCTGATACTACCTGAGCCAAACCAGAACACACCGATAATATCCGAGCAAGAGTCTCCTAAAGAACAAGAATAGCAATAGATACAGTCTGGGCCTGAACTGGGGATGCTGGAGAATCAACCACTGGGGGCTGCTCCTCATCTGCCCTACCTCTAGTCAGCTGGCACTGCCTCAGCCGCCCTACCTCTAACTCTAGCACGACCGCGCCCACGGCCTCTAACAGGTGGCAATGGAGGTCGTCCACCTCGTCCCGATGCTCGCGTTCTCGCCATCTGCGAGAGAATAGAATATAGAAGTTCAGTTCTCAGGACAACAAGATCGCACGACAGAGTTCAAGAAAAGCGAAGTTTTCCTAAAGGTTCGCAGCCTCCCGAGGATAAGTACAGGCGTCCCCGTACCGATCCACAAGACTCTACTAACCGGCTCAAGACTCATGAGGCCTAGTAAACCTAGGCTCTGATACCAACTTGTCACGACCCCAAATCTGGTCGTTATGGCGCCCAGCACATTGCTAAGCCAGCCTGACCAATCAATATGAACAACGGAGCTAGAATCTCTCTTTAGCCCATTTAAACATTTTAATTTACGAAATAACATTGATACATATAACGAAAAGGGGGAACCAAGTCCCATAATACATCAACTCCCATAGACTGAAGGGTCAAGAGTCATGAGCCTCTACTGAACATGAGTGTATAAAGGTTTACAAGATACCAAGTGCAGAAAGAAATGTCAATACGAAATCAAAAGACAGTAGGAAGGAATATCGGGTCTTGCGGACTCTGCAGCTACCTCGAATATCCACAAACGTCGCCTCGCACAGCTACTGGATCACTGCTGAGAGGTACCTGGATCTGCACACAAGGTGCAGGTAGTAAAATGAGTACTGCCAGACTCAGTGGTAATAAACAAGGGTAAGACAGCGTAGATATGAATTCCACGATAAAGCACTATGTAAAGCTATAATCAGCTACCCTGTCACAGAATCAATATTCACTGTATCTGTACCAACAAATACCAATAAATAGCATAACAGCTAGCAGATGTAGCTAAATGCAATGCAATGCATGATATGACCGCTACGGCGCGTAGCACGACTCCAATTTTGGGTACCCGTGCTCACTGTGGGGGTTCAGACTCCGGAGGGGCTCCTACAGCCCAAGCACATCTCATAGAGATATTCCTGCGGCATGCAGTCCGATCCAACATATATCTCGCTGCGGCGTGCAGCCCGATCCACTACTAGTCAGCTAATATGCAGATACAGCCTCGCAGGCTCAAAATAGTTTTTGAAAACTCTTTTATCATTTTTCAGTTGGAAAACAGTAATATCAAGTTCCAGAGATTGGAATTAGCATAATAACAAAAATATCTGCGGACTAGTAGTAAACTAGCATGTCTATATGATAAGACAATGATAACGATCCTTGCGGGATCCAATAACTGGCTCACGGCCCACATGTATACTCAACCGCCCAAGAAGGGGTTCCTCGGCTCAAGAGTGGCCATTATCACAATATATATATATGCAACCATCCGAGAAGGAGGTTCGACGGCTCGAGAATAGCCAATAATACAGATATCAACAGGTCGGACTAATATATAGTCTCCAGTTCATGATCGACCCCGCACTCTCAAGAGTGTGCGTGTCTCGCCACTATACAGCGTCACAAAGTGGTATACCGGGGTTTCGAACCCGCTGGTCATCACCCACATCTATTACTCACCTCAATACAGCGCGACGACTATTCCGCAATGCCCTTGCCACGAGAATCAAGCTCCGCACGCGTAGAATCTGATCCAATATAGTAGAAATACAACAAATTAGGCCAATAGGACTACACCCAATCAATACAACTTAATTTACATCAAAATTCCCAAAGTTGTCAAAACCCGACTTTCGGTACTCTTATCGAAAAATCATGAAAGTCACATATTCGGAACCCTCATCTCAATACGAGTCTAAGCATATCAATTTTACCAAATTCGGACTCCATTTGCCCATTCAAAACCTTGATTTTCTAAAGTTCAAGCCTAGGGCTAAATCCTCCATAAATTACCCCAAATTCCTCCATTTTCATGATATAATTGCATAATATTACCAATACTAATCATAGTTTAAGTCCATAGTTGATTACCTGATGATTTCCTTTGAATTTCTCTTCAAAATCGCCCAAATCGCCTCTAAAGCCGAGACCCAAATGTGTGAAATGTTCTGAAATTTTTCTAACTTCTGATACACTTAACTTACAGCGATTTTCGCTTCTGTGGAAAAATTTCCGCTCCTACGAGTCCGTATCCGCGACCAAAGGGTCGCTTCAGCGGTTCCAGGCCTAGCCGGCCAATTCCGCTTCTGCGAGCAAAGGACCGCTTAAGCGCGTCCACTTCTGTGATGAAACGTCCGCTTCTGCGAAGACATCCGCTTCTGCGCACCAGAGTCCGCTCCTGCGGACTCGCCCAGGCGGTCAAGTGTCCGCTTCCGCGGACCTTCCCATTTTCTTCTCGTCCGCTTCTGCGATCACTGGCTCGCACCAGCGATGCCGCTTCAGCGGAAAGGATTCCGCTTCTGCGATGCCAAGCGCTCCTGCGCTCCTCGGTCCGCTCCTGCGGACTCGCCTCCGCGCCCACATTTCCGCAGGTGCGAAAATGACAGAACCAGATCACTTCAACCTGCAATTTCCATGATTTTCTTCCGTTTAACCATCCGAAAACACCCCGAGGCCCCCGGGACCTCATCCAAACACACCAACACATCTTAACACCTTATTTGAACTTGCTCAAATCCTCAAAACACGTCTAATAACACCAAAACTCATAATTCACATCAAATTCAAGCCTAAATTCCTTAAAACATTCAGAATTACACATTCAATCAAAAACCCGACCAAACGACGTCCGAATGACCTGAAATTTTGCAGGCACATCCAAAATCACCTAACGGAGCTACTGCAACTGTCGGAATTCCATTCCGACCCCGGATCAAAATCTCACCTACCGTTCGTATTTCGCCAAAATTTAACCTTAGCCAATTCAAGCCTATTTCTACACCGGGCCTCTAAATTCAATTCCGATCGCTCCCCTAAGTCACAAATAACCTTCCGGAACTAACCGAATCATAAAAATCCGATTTCGAGCCCTCTAGCTAAATAGTCAACTCCGGGTTGACTTTCCTTATTCAAGTTTCCTTCACAAAGGCTATATGCCTCATTTCCAATCCCAATCACTCCTAACTCACCCGATAGACTCTAACACTGATATAAAATCATAAAACATGTTACAACATAACGGGGTGGTAATTCCCGTGACGACGGGCCGGGTCGTCACAGGTTTGAACCGGGAGAGGCTCGGTTGTTGGGTACAGCTTAGTTCAGGAGGCCTTGGATAAGGTCAAGAATATTCAGGAGAGATTACGTTCAGCTCAGTCCAGACAGAAGACTTATGCGGATCATAAGGTTCGAGATGTAGATTTCATGGTTGGTGAGCGAGTACTGCTCCGAGTGACGCCTATGAAGGGCGTGATGAGGTTCGGGAAAAAGGGCAAGCTCAGCCCCAGGTATATTGGCCCATTTGAAATTCTAGACAAAGTGGGAGGGGTGGCTTATAGACTAGCTTTGCCGCCTAGCTTATCAGCCGTGCATCCAGTTTTTCATGTATCTATGCTTCAGAGATACCACGGCGATCCCACACATGTGTTAGACTTCAGTACTGTCCAATTGGACAATGATCTATCTTACGAGGAGGAGCCGGTAGCCATTCTAGACCGGCAAGTTCGACAGTTGAGGTCGAAGAGTTATCCTTCGGTGCGTGTTCAGTGGAGAGGTCAGCCTCCTGAGGCATCGACCTGGGAGTCCGAGTTTGATATGCGGAATTGCTACCCACATTTGTTTCCTGACTCAGGTACTCCTTTCTTTTGTCCGTTCGAGGACGAACGGTTGTTTTAGAGGTGGAGAGTGTGACGACCCAAAGGGTCATCACTTATTTTATTAATCATTTCGAGCTTCTGATGCCTTGAAAACCTCATTCTATGTTTCCTCTATTTACGTACATGATCCGAGCATGTAGCCGGAAAGATTTTGTAATAGAAAATATGAATTCTCTGAGAAATTTGAAAAATTTTGATATTAATATTGATATGGTTGACTTCGGTCAACATTTTTGGTAAACGGACCCGGACCCAAGATTGGATGGTCCCGAAAGGTCCGTAGGAAAATATGGGACTTGGACATGCGTCCGGAGTCGAATTCTGAGGCCTAGAGCCCAAGTTATGAATTTTTCTGTGAAATTATTTTTGATGTAATTGTTAAAGGAAAATGAATTAATTGACCTTGGTATCGGGCTCGTATTTTGGTTCCAACGCCCGGTACAAGTCTTAAATATTATATATGTGCTTTCTGGAAAGTTTGGTGACATTTCGGATGTCGTTTGATATGTTTTGGACCTTGAGTTCCAAGTTTGAAAGTTTTGAAAACCAAAAGTATGATAATCATGAACTTGAGGCTTGATTTGATGAAAATGATGTGATATTGGCGATGTGATCACACGAACAAGTTCATAATGTGTTTTTGAAGTTGTGTACATGTTTGGTTGGGAGCCGGGGGGGCTCGGGTAAAGATTTGATAGGCCGTAGGATCAATTTCTGAATTTTTATACTGCTGGCTTTTCACCCAGTTATTGGCTTCGCATTTGCGAAGAATTTCTCGGAAATGCGAATAAGACAGGTCAAGGCTGGGTTCGCAAATGCGAACCCTTTATCGCAAATGCGATGTCTGTCAGAAACAAGCCAAGTTCGCAAATGCGAACAAAGGGTCGCAAATGCGATCCTCGGCAAGTAGGCTCACCTTCGCAAATGCAAAGGAAATCTAGCAAATGCGATACTGGCAGACCTGGGCCAGAGTTCGCAATTGCGAACTTAACCTCGCAAATGCGAGGCCTTCAGTCAGTTGCCTGGCTTCGCAAATGAGAAGCATTTGTCGCAATTGCGACAAAACCCAGAAGCCTAGCTTGTTCGCAAATGCGAACGTTATTTCGCAAATGCGAAACCCCCAGCATTTGCCTTGGCTTCGCAAATGCGAACAAATGTTCGCAAATGCGAACTTTCCATCCTTAGCTTATTTTTCAAACTCCAGAAATTGGTCGGGTTTCGCAATTGCGAACCCATGTTTGCAAATGCGAACACAGAGACCTGTAAATCACGATTTCCGGCTTCATTCTTCACATTTCACAACCCAAAAACACCCATTGGCGATTTTTCACGAACTCCCTCTTCTTCAAAACAATTGTAAGTCACTTTTTACTTAATTCTTTCAATTCCTAACAACATTAAACATGTTTTTCAATAGAAATCAAAGGTTTTCATGGTAGAATTTCTTATTTTTGGTAGAATATAGGGTTTTTCATAAATTGAGAAATTGGACCTCGAATTGAGGTCCGATTTTGAAACAAATCATATACTTGAACTCGTAGGGGGATGGGTAACCGGATTTTGGTCTGAACCCCGAGTTCCGACCATGTGGGCCCGGGGTCAAAATTCACTATTCCGGGGCAGAATGTTGTAAAAGTTGTAATTGGCCTTATGAATTAGTTTGTTGAGTAGTATTGACGATATTAAATCAATTGTGTATAGATATGATTGGATTGGAGCCAAATTTGAAAGGAAAAGGCATTGCCACGGATTGAATTGTTCATAAACATTCGAGGTAAGTGTTTATTCTATCCTAGCTTGAGGGAATAGGATTATGTGCTATGTGTTATGTGATTGAGTGCGGTGTATGGGCTGTGGTGACGAGCATCCATACACTAGCGTCTAGCATGACCGTGAGTCGTTGTTAATACTTGTTGCGAGACATATTTGAAGATAAATTGTTGAACCCTTGCCGTGTTGTAGAATTGTTATTGTTCTCCCTTGTCGGGACTTGTTGTGAAGATGATTATTGATTGCCCTTGTTGGGACGGTTTATGATTTATTGTTTCATTCTTTGCCCTTAACTGGTGATTGTTATTTGGGTGAGGAAGAGTGATAATGCACGAAGGGTGATGTCGTGCCTTGATTTATTATTATGCACGAAGGTTAATGCCGTGCCTTGTTATTGATTATGCACGAAGGTTAATGCCGTGCCTTGTTATTGAACCATGTACGAAGGATCATGCCGTACCATGGATGTGAGGATGAGAGTAAAAGCACGAAGGGTGATGTCGTGCACTTTATTTGCTTATTTGGTGAGGATGAGAGTAAAAGCACGAAGGGTGATGCCGTGCAACTACTTGCTATTCCTTGAGTTGATATTACTTGTGTTTCCATTATACTTTGTTTTCCTTGTGAACTTATTAACTGTTGTTAATTGTTGAGTTCTTTTGAGATATTCCTTATTGTGTTATTACTTGGTTAATTCTTGTTATTTGTGGTATACATATATATGGAACTGCACAGGTTTATGTGGGTGTCCGGTCCTAGGCTTGTCACTACTTCGCCGGGATAGGCCAGGCACTTACCAGCACATGGGGTCGGTTGTGCTGATACTACACTTCTGTGCGTTTTTGCACAGGTCCAGGTTACGATCAAGAGCAGCAGCAGTAAAATATTTTGCGTGGGAGTTGATCATATTTGAGACCGAGGTAGCTTGCAGACGTCCGCAGGCCCGCGTCTCTCTCTTTACTTATGTTACTAGCTGTAGTCTCTTTGTTCCGAGACAAACAGATTATGTTATATTTCTTTCAGACTTTTATGTGTAGTATTCAGTAGTAGTTCGTGAGTTGGTGACTCCACGTCTTGGGTAGAGGATTTCAGTATGGTTTTACCTTGAAACTGCTTAATACTATTTCGATAAAGTCTTCCGCACTTATTTAATTAAAGTTATGGTTTTGTTGATAAATAAATTATGAAATTTTATTAAAAACAGGATAGTATGAATACAGTGGCTTGCCTAGCTACCACGAGTGCGCTCCATCACGATCTCGATGTTGGGGGAAAATCCGGGTCGTGACAGTACTTTAGTCTGTACTGCTTTACTGCTCTCTATAGTTTTGTTAATCTGCTATTCTTTTCATTTCAGTTCGTTTGAACTTTCTAGGAGTACAATGATTAAATTGACTAATTTTCAATTCAAATTCAATAATAGAATTTTTATATTTTTTGAAATGCAATTTATATATTTAAAAACTACATAAAAAGTACTACAAGTGAATATAATTATCAATTTAAAATATTTGCAAGAAATTATTTCAAAAAAATCTTATTTAACTCATCAAATATTAATAGGTTCATTCTTCTTTTTTTTTTTAAAGGAAAATTATGTGACACATAAAATATATACATTGTATTTATCAGTTTTAGCTATACTTTCAACATTACCATCCGTGGCTATATTTAAATGTTATAGCAAATCCATGCAATAAGAAATTAATTGTTTTGAACAGAAAGATGAGAGCAACAAGCTTTTGTAGCTCAGTTGGTTAGATAGCCTGCTTAGTTAGTAGAGGTCTGAACAAGAATATTTTATTTTTTCATATTATATATTTTGCCTTGGTTGTATTCGTTGTGCGAACAAATATTATGAATACAAGTTGTATTCTTTGTATACATCCTTGTATTTCTCATTGGTTACATATGATATATATTGTATTCGTTACACGAACGAATACAATTGCATGAACACATTTGATACATGTATTCATTGCGCGAATGAATACAATTGACATAGGTTATATTTGTTGCATGTTTGAATACAAATGATACAAATTAGTAATAATTGAATAGTAACTATGAATGGTAATTAGACAAATTATTGTTACTATTTCATTTCAGCATAAAGCTCAGTTTAGTCTGTAGTACTGCTTTACTGCTCTCTCTAGTTTTGTTAATCTGTTACTCATTTCCTTTCAATTCATTTGAACCTTTTTGAAGTATGCAGGTCAAATTGACTAATTTTCGATTTAAATTCAGACATAGAATTTTTAAGTTTTTAATTTTTTTTTTTACGTATTTACAAACTACATAAATGGTACTATAAGTCAATATTAATTAACAATTTAAAATATTAAAAATATTTGCAAAACATATATCAAAGATAATCTGATTTGACTCATCAAATAGTTTTTTTTTTTTTGTTAAACAAAGGAGTAGATTCAATTGTATAGAAATGAGCGATTCTTCTTACTTGTAAAATGATACAGATAAATTATAACATGATTTATAGACAAGCAAATTGATTTGATCCCAGAATAATACATAAATAAAATAAAATGCAAGACTTAGTATGTGTTTGGTATGAAGGAAAATATTTTCTAGAAAATGTTTTTCAATTTTCCCATGTTGGTTGACTTAAATGTTTTAGAAAATATTTTCCTTATAAAATTATTTTCCTCAAATCGAGGTCCAATTGAGGGAAAACATTTTCCTTATCAAGAGAAGGAAAAATATTTTCCAAAATTCCTTCTCAACCCTCCCCACTGTCACCAACTCCCACCCACCCCCTCTCTAAAGATACTGTTAATTTTTTCTTCTTTTCAAATTACAATTTTTTCATTACCACCCACCCTTCTACCCCTTCATCCCACCTCAACCCCCCTCCTACAAAAAAAATAATATTTTTACCTTATTTTTGTTTCAGTTAAAATTTTTTTTTTTCGTTTTTCTGCACCACTCATCCTCCCCACATGTCACGACCCGATTTCCCACCATCGGGAGTCGTGAGGGCGCCTACTATCAAAGCTAGGCCAATAGAACCTTAACAACAGAAAATACTAAAATAACTAAACATTTCGGAAAACTTTTTAGAAATTCAACAAAGAAGAAATCAAATGCAGAAAAATACTGAACGTAACGCTACCCCAAAATCTGGTATCGCTATCTCACAGACTACTATAGAATACTACAACCAAGTCTGAATGAAAGAAAATACATAAGTCTGTTTTGATACAATAAAACAAACTGAAATAAGGGATAGGGACATCGGCCTGAGAATGCCGGCTAGGCTACCTTGAGAGTCCCTAGACTGAAGACAACTTCCAGTAATATCCTACTGCTGCTGTTGTCCGAAAGCTGCTCCAACGTTGTGATCTGTGCAAAAAGCACAGTAATGTAGCATCAGCACAACCGACCCCATATGCTGGTAAGTGCCTGGCCTAACCCCGGTGAAGTGGTGATGAGGCTAGACAAGACTTACTAAAATCAACTTGTGCAGATATATATATATATAGATACAACGATAACAAAAAGAACAACAAGATCATATATGAAGGTATAAAATTGAAAAGGGAGCATGCTCAGAAAATAATGAACAATGAGAGCAGGTCATCTGTGACAACATTAAACCAAATTCACATAATTTACTTTCATAAGTGGTCGGCGTGCCACACGATCCTAATAATTTTGTCTAGGTTGACGGCGTGCCACACAATCCCAATAAATATAATATAGGTGGACGGTATGCCACACAATCCCGATAAATAATCATATAAGTGGACGGTGTGCCACACGATCCCAGTAAATATAATATAGGTGGACGGCGTGCCACACGATCCCAATAAATATAATATAGGTGGACGGCGTGCCACACGATCCCAATAAATATAATATAGGTGGACGGCGTGCCATATGATCCCAATAAATATCATAGGTGGATGACGTGCCACACGATCCCAATAAATATAATATAGGTGGACGGCGTGCCACACGATCCTAATAAATATAATGAATGATTCATATAGTCTCTCTCAAGGAGTTCCCCTTTAGGGAAAACCCGGCAATATAACGATCTACCCAATAAGGGTACCACTAGCAGCCCAAACAATGTCAACAATGGAGAATACATATAACGCTCAACTGGATAAGGGAGCAACAACAATCATAACCTACACGTCCTGACAAGGGATTCAACCACATTTCTTTACAATCCTTACAATTTTTACTTCATCGGATCACTACCGTTTGAGCCAAAGCTCCAAAGAATTTTCACCTTTCATAAATAATTCCTCAACAACCTCATCATGTTAAATTCACCAATTGCTAGGAATAGTTCTCAAAATATACCAAAAACAAGTACAAAGAAGACTCACGATCATGCTAGATGCCAGTGTATAGATACTCGTCACCATGCCTATACACCGCACTCGATCATTTAGCAAATAGCAAGCAACAATACTCTAATCCTATTCCCTCAAGCCGATATTAGATCAGACACTTACCTCAGTCCGAATATAGCAATCAATCCTCTAGCACCGCCTTTCCTCTAGAATCCGACTCCGAAACAATGGTATACAATGGTATCTAGTCATTTTTAATTCAATAACATCAATTGGGGCTCAATAATATAATCCCATAGCCTAGAAATGAAATTCCCATCATTCTTCCAAAAATAGCAAAATCCGACACCGGGACACACATGGTCCAAACTCGAGGCTCGGACCAAATTCCAATCACCCATAACCCCACGAGTTAGAATATATGATTTGTTTCACAATCCGACCTCAGATTGAGATTGAATCACCTAAAATCCCACAAGCCCTAGTTTTACCCATAACCCCCATTTTCTACCTTGAATTCATGACTTATGGCTAGGATTAATTATGATTAGGTGAAGAAATAATGAAGAAATGATGTTAGGAAAACTTACCCAAAGAGTTATGGAGGATTGGGAGCTTGGGACTTGAAAATGGAGGGTGGAGGAGAAGAATCCGTATGCAATTTTTGTGAAAATTCTTGTGCAACTGTTCTGTTTTAAAGATAATTCACTGGGCAAAAATGCCCTAGGCGATCGCATACAAGGCATTGCGATCGCATAGGGTAAGAAGGATAGGCAATGAGATCGCGTAAGAGATGTTGCGAACGCATAGAGTAAATGCAATTGGGCCAGGAAATGCTCAATGCGATCGCGAGGGGGATGATGCGATCGCATAGGTATGGGAGGTTGGGCAATGCGATCGCACAAGGAGAGCTGCGATCGCATAGAAAATATTTTGGGCTCCTGAATTTTTACAGTATGCGATCGCGGAAGGACCTATGCGATCACATAAAACATCATACCAGATACCAGCAACAACTAAAAATACCAAAGTTTTAAGTGAAAAACATCCCAAACCACCCCCGAAATCACTCTCGAGCCATCAGGGATCCTAACCAAATGCACACACTAGCTCATAAGCATCATACGAACTTGCTCGAGCGATAAAATTGCTAAAATATCATCAAAAACAAAGAATCAACCCCCAAAACTCAAGATTTCATTTCAAAGTTCATAAATTTATAACTTTAGCTTTTTAGGTCCGAAACACGTCAAACGATGTCCGATTTCGACAAAATTTCACAGGAAGCGCTTAACCAATATGTAAGACTTGTATCTGGCGTCGGAACCAAAATACGAGCCCGATACCTATATTTTCTAACTCATTTTCATTTCCATTTTTCCTTATTAATTTCAGAAAATAATTTAACAGAAAAATTCTTTTATCGGGGTTCTGGACCTTGAATTTCGACTCCGGGCACATGCCTGAGTTCCATATTTTTCTATGGACCTCACGGGATCGTCACATCATTGGTCCAGGCCCGTTTACCAGAAATGTTGACCAAAGTCAACTATATCAATAATAATATCATAATTCTTCAAATTTTCCATAGAATTCATATATCTTAACACAGAAACTGTCTAGCTTCATGCCCAGATTGTGCATGCACATTGAGGCAACTGAGAGTGAGGTTTCAAAGACCTCGGAAGCACGGAAAAATGGAAAAATACGGTGATGACCCGTTTGGGTCGTGACATTCTCCACTCTAAAACAACCGTTCATCCTCGAACGGACAAAAGAAAGAAGTACCCGAGTTAGGAAATAGGTGAGGGTAACAGCTCCACATATCAGACTCGGACTCCCAGGTCGAAGCCTCGGGAGGCTGACCTCTCGACTGCACACGTACTTACGGGAAACTCTTCGACCTCAACTGTCGAACCTGTCGGACTAGAATAGCTACCGGCTCCTCCTTGTTGGACAGATCCTTATCCAACTAGGACAGTACTAAAATCTAACACGTGGGTAGGATCACCGTGATACCTCCAGAGCATAGACACGTGAAATACTGGATGCTCAACTGACAAGCTAAGTGGCAAGGCAAGTCTATAAGCCACCACTCTCACTCGATCAAGTATCTCAAATGGACCAATATATATAGTGCTAAGCTTGCCCTTCTTCCCAAATCTCATTATGCCTTTCATAGGCGATACACGGAGCAATACTCGCTCACCAACCATAAAAGCCATATCTCGAACCTTACGATCCGCATAACTCTTTTGCCTATACTGAGCCGAACGTAACCTCTCCTGGATAATCTTGATCTTATCCAAAGCCTCCTGGACTAAATCAGTACCCAACAACCGAGCCTCTCCCGGCTCGAACCATCCCACTAGAGACCGACACCGCCTACCATACACCGCCTCATAAGGTGCCATCTGAATACCAGACAGGTAGATGTTGTTGTAGGCAAACTCTGCTAAAGGCAAGAACTGGTCCCAAGAGCCTCCAAAATCAATAACACAGGCTCGAAGCATATCCTACAATATCTGAATAGTCCTCTCGGACTGACCGTCCGTGTGAGGATGGAATGTTGTATTCAACTAAACCTGGGTACCAAGCTCCTACTTAACTACTCTCCAAAAACGCGAGGTGAGCTGCGTACCCTGATCCAAAATGATAGATGTCGATACCCTATGAAGACAAAAATCTCTTGGATGTAAATCTCAGCTAGTCTCTCTGAAGAATAGGTAGTAGCAACATGAATGAAATGCGCTGACTTAGCCAGCCTATCAACAATGACCCAAATAGCATCAAATCTCTTCCGGGTCATCGGAAGTCCAGTAACAAAGTCCATGGTAATCCGCTCCCACTTCCACTCGGGAAGCTCAATCCTCTGAAACACACCACCAGGTCTCTGATGCTCATACTTGACCTGCTGACAGTTTAAACACCAAGCCACATATGCAACAATGTCTTTCTTCATCCTACTCCACCAGTAATGCTGCCGCAAGTCCTGATACATCTTCGCGGCGCTCGGGTGAATAGAATACCGAGAACTATGGGTCTCCACAAAGATTAACACCTGAATGCCATCAACATTGGGCACACATACTCGCCCCTACAATCTCAAAACACCTTCCGCATCCAAAGTCACCTTCGTCGCACCTCCACACTGCACAATATCTCTCAATTCTCACAAATAAGGATCATCAAACTGACGGTCACGGATCCGCTCCAATAATGTAGAGCGAGTGACTGTGCAAGCTAATACTCGGCTACGCTTCGAAATATCCAACCTCATTAACAAATTGGCCAAGGCCTGAATATCTAATGCAAGTGGTCTCTGGCTGACCGGAATATATGCAAGACTACCCATGCTGGCCGACTTCCTGCTCAATGCGTCGGCCACTACATTAGCCTTACCCGGGTGGTATAAGATAGTATCTTCATAATCCTTCAATAGCTCAAACCACCTCCACTGCCTCAAATTCAACTCTTTCTGCTTGAACAGGTATTGTAAACTCTTGTGATCCGTGTACACCTCACACGTCACACCATATAAATAATGCCTCCAAATATTCAAGGTATAAACAATGGTTGCGAACTCTAGATCATGGACTAGGTAGTTCTTCTCGTGGATATTTAACTGCGTCGAAGCATAAGTAATAACCCTTCCATCCTGCATCAATACCGCACCAAGACCAACACGGGAAGCATCATAATAGACAGTGTAAGGTCCTAGACCTGTGGGCAAAACCAATATCGGTGCTGTAGTCAGAGCTGTCTTGAGCTTCTAAAATATCTCCTCACACTCATCTGACCACCTGAACTGGGCACCCTTTTGGGTCAACCTGGTCATCGGGGCAGTTATAGATGAAAATCCCTCCACAAAACGACGATAATAACCAGCTAGCCCCAAGAAACTACGAATCTGTCTCGCTGAAGCTGGTCGAGGCCAATTCTTAACTGCCTCAATCTTCTTTGGGTCTACCTGAATACCCTCAGCTGATACGACATGACCCAGAAATGTCACTAAACTCAACCAAAACTCGCATTTTGAAAACTTGGCATACAACTGGCTATCCTTCAGAGTCTGAAGAACCACTCTGAGGTGCTGCTCAAGCTCCTCCTGACTGTGGGAATACACAAGAATATCATTAATGAAGATAATAACGAACAAGTCCAAATAAGGCTTAAACGCCCAGTTCATCAACTCTATAAATGCTGCTGGGGCATTGGTGAACCCAAATGACATGATCAAGAACTCATAATGCCCATACCGAGTGCGAAATGTTGTCTTAAGGATATCAGACGCCCTAATCCTCAGCTAGTGATAACCCAATCTCAAATCTATCTTGGAAAACACCTTTTCACCCTACAACTGGTTGAACAAATCATCAATCCTCGGCACTGGATACTTGTTCTTAATTGTTACCTTGTTCAGCTGTCAGTAGTCAATACACATCCACATAGAACCATCCTTTTTCTTCACAAACAGAACTGGTGCGCCCCAGGGAGAAACACTAGGCTTGATGAAACCCTTCTCCAATAAATCTTGCCACTGATCCTTTAGCTCTTTCAGCTCTGGCGGGGTCATACGACACAACGGAATGGAAATGGGCTGCATGCCTGGGGCCAGATCAATGCAAAAATCAATATCCCTGTTGGGGGGCATACCCGGCAGGTCTGAAGGAAAAACCTTTGGAAACTCGCGAACAATGGAGACTCAGTTAATAGAAGGAACCTCTGAGCTGGAGTCGCGAACATAAGCCAAATAAGCTAGACACCCCTTCTCGACCATGCGTCGAGCCTTAACATAAAAAATAACACTGCGGGTGGCATATCCTGGAGTCCCTCTCCACTCCAATCGGGGCATATGCGGTAAAGCCAAAGTCACGGTTTTGGCGTGACAATCCATGAACGCATGATATGGGGACAGCCAATCCATCCCCAATATAACATCAAAATCCACCATGTCTAGAAGCAACAGGTCAACACGGGTCTAAAGACCCCCAAACACTACTATACAGGAACGATGGAGCCGATCAACCACTATAGGATCACTCACTGGTATAGATACATATACATGAATACCCAAGGCATCGCTAGCCATAGGTAGGTAGGGTGCAAAATAAGACGACACGTATGAAAATGTAGACCCAGGGTCAAATAGCACTGAAGCACCCCTGTCACAGACCAGAATAGTACCTATAATAACAGCATCGGAAGACTCAGCCTTTGTCCTGGGTGGCAAAGCATAAAAATGGGGTTGGGCCCCACCCCCCTGAACTACATATCTAGGGCAATCAACCACTGGCTGACCTCTGCCTCTACCGGTCTGAGCTCTATCTCTACGGTCCCTACCTCCACCTCTAGAATCTCTACCCTTGCCTCTAGCTGGATGGGTGGGCTGTGTATTACCTGCTACCTGAATCATGTGGCGAGGACCTTGCTGTTGTGAACTGCTCGAAGCTCGAGGGCAAAACCTGGCAATATGCCTCGAGTCGCCACAAGTGTAACAAGTCCTCTGCTGGTGAGAATAACGGAGTGGGGGTACACTGATAGGCTACTGATCTAACTGATACTGCTGGGGACCACCACTACCCGAACTACCATGAGAAGTCTGAAGAGCTGACTGAAAGGGCCTCGATGCCTGACCCCTACCATAAGAATCCCTACCTCCAGATGAGGTATCACTGAATCTACCAGAATGACGAGGTCTCTAATCTGACATCTGACTACCTCACCGTGCGAAAGCCACCTCAACTCTACGAGCCGTATTGGCCGCCTCCTAGAAGGAAATATCACTACCAACTCCCATGGCCATCTGTAGGCGAATCGGCTGAATCAACCCGTCAATAAATCTCCGGACCCTCTCCCGCTCTATAGGGAGTATCACAACCGCTTGGCATGCCAAGTTAATGAATCTGGTCTCGTACTGAGTAACTGTCATGGTGCCCTGTTGAAGGCGCTCAAACTGCCTGTGAAGTGCCTCCCGCTGGGAAACGGGGAGGAACTTCTCCAAGAATAACTCCGCGAAGTGATCCCATGACAAAGCCGGAGACCCAGATGGTCTAGATAGACAAAAATCCCTCCACCAAGTCTTGGCGGATCCTGTAAGCCTGAAGATGCAAAAAACGACCCCATTGGTCTCCAATATACCCATGGTCCTAAGAATCTCATGGCAACTGAATAGGATATCCTGGGGATCCTCGGATGAAGCACCACTGAAGGTGGTGTTGAATAGCTTGGAGAACCGATCAAGTCTCCACAAAGCATCAGAAGTCATGGCCGCTCCATCACCGGCCTGAGCTGGAATACCTAGCTAAACTGCCACATCTGGTTGAATCACTAGGGCATGGGCCTGAGGAGCTGCCTGCTCCGAAGTACGTATATCAGGAGTCTGAACCCATCCTCCAGCCTGAGAAGTGGTTTGTTCCGCTGGTAACAACCCCGCTCTAGAAACACTCTTCATAAAGCCTGCTAGTCAGACTATAGCATCCTAAAACTCTGGGGTGATCACGACTCCTCCTGGGACTTGAGTTGGGCCCGCCTGTACTACTGGGGCTGGAGCCTCCTCATCATATCCAACATGAGGCTCCACCTCTAGAATGGCTACCTGGGGCTGGGCTCTGCCCCGGCCTCGGCCTCTGGCACAACCTCGCCCTCTACCCCTCACGGGTGCAGCTGTGGGCTCGGGCTGCCGTGCGGTGGAAGATGAAGTACATGTTCTTGCCATCTGCGAAAGAATAGAGTAGAATGACAATCAGTGTTTGAGAAACAGAATCGCACGACAAGAAAGAATAAAAGTGAAATTTTTGCTAACTCTGTAGCCTCTGAGGGATAAATACAGACGTCTCTGTACCGATCCCTCAGACTCTACCAAGTTTGTCCGTGAGTAGCGATACCTATGAAACCTAGAGCCCTGATACCAACTTGT
Organism: Nicotiana noctiflora; assembly: GCA_032618575.1. Taxonomy (NCBI): domain Eukaryota; kingdom Viridiplantae; phylum Streptophyta; class Magnoliopsida; order Solanales; family Solanaceae; genus Nicotiana; species Nicotiana noctiflora. The sequence goes on along the minus strand of JASVEL010003743.1, from coordinate 264,277 downwards.
CACGACCCGGCTTTCCCACCATCGGGAGTCGTGATGGCGCCTACTATCGAAGCTAGGCCAGTCGAACCTTAACAATAGAATATACTAAAATAATTAAACATTTCGGAAAACTTTTTAGAAATTCAATAAAGAAGAAATCAAATGCGGAAAAATACAAAACATAACACTACCCCAAAATCTGGTGTCACTAACTCACAGACTACTATAGAATACTACAACTAAGTCTGAATGAAAGAAAATACATAAGTCTGTTTTGAATGAATGAAAGGGTATATTAGTATACCTTTCACCTATTTCGTATTTCTTATATTTCTTATACTGCTGCTACTTTATTATTTTTTGTTATGTTGTTATTTTATGTTATTTTTAGTATGAGTCTATTGATAGTACTAACTTATCGTCTCTTGTTAATATCTTGAGCCGAGGGTCTCTTGGAAAAAGCCTCTCTGCCCCCCCCCCGGTAGGGGTAAGGCCTGTGTATATATTACCCTCCCTAGACTCCACTTGTGGGATTATACTGGGTTGTTGTTGTTGTTGTTGTTGTTGTTGTTTTGATACAATAAAACAACCTGAAATAAGGGATAGGGACTTCGGCCTACGAACGCCGGCTAGGCTACCTCGAGAGTCCCTGGACCGAAGACAACTCCCAGAAATATCGTACTGCTGCTATTGTCCGAAAGCTGCTCCAACGTTGTGATCTGTGCAAAAAGCACAGAAGTGTAGCATCAGCACAACCGACCCCATGTGCCGGTAAGTGCCTGGCCTAACCCCGGCGAAGTAGTGACGAGGCTAGACATGACTTACTAAAATCAACCTGTGCAGATATATATATATATAGATACATTGACAACAGAAAGAACAACATGATTATATATGAAGTATACAACTGAAAAGGGAACATGCTCAGAAAATAATGAACAATGAGAGCATGTCATATGTGACAACATTAAAACAAATTCACATCGTTTACTTTCCTAAGTGGTCGGTGTGCCACACGATCCCGATAATTATAGTATAGGTGGATGGCGTGCCACACGATCCCAATAAAAATAATATAGGTGGACGGCATGCCACACGATCCCAATAAATAATCATATAAGTGGACAGCATGCCACACGATCCCAATAAATATAATATAGGTGGATGGCGTGCCACACGATCCCAATAAATATCATAGGTGGACGGCGTGCCACACGATCCCAATAAATATAATATAGTTGGACGGCGTGCCACACGATCCCAATAAATATCATAGGTGAACGGCGTGCCACACGATCCTAATAAATATAATATAGGTGGACGGCGTGCCACATGATCCCAATAAATATAATAAATGATTCATATAGTCTCTCTCAAGGAGTTCCCCTTTAGAGAAAACTCTGTAATATAAACGATCTACCCAATATGGGTACCACTAGCAGCCCAAATAATATCAACAATGGAGAATACATACAACGCTCAAATGGATAAGGGAGCAACAACAATCATAACCTACACGTCCCGGCAAGGGATTCAACCACATTTCTTTACAATCCTTACAATTTTTACTTCATAGGATCACTACCGTTTGAGCCAAAGCTCCAAAGAATTTTCACCTTTCATAAATAATTCCTCAACCAACTCATCATGTCAAATTCACCAATTGTTAGGAATTGTTCTCAAAATATACCCAAAGCAAGTACAAAGATGACTCACGGTCATGCTAGACGCCAGTGTATAGATACTTGGCACCATGCCTATACACCACACTCGATTATTTAGCAAATAGCAAGCAATAATACTCTAAACCTACTCCCTCAAGCCGATATTAGATCAGACACTTACCTCAGTCCGAAAATAGCAATCAATCCTCTAGCACCGGCTTTCCTCTAGAATCCGACTCCGAAACAATGGTATCTAGTCATTTTTAATTCCATAACATTGGCTCAATAACATAATCCTATAGCCTAGAAATGAAATTCCCATCATTCTTCCAAAAAAGCAAAATCCGACACCGGGCCCACATGGTCCAAACTCGAGGCTCAGACCAAATTCCAATCACCCATAACCCCCACGAGTTACAATATATGATTTGTTTCACAATCCGACTTCAAATTGAGGTTGAATCACCCAAAATTCCACAAGCCCTAGTTCTACCCATAACCCCCATTTTCTACATTGAATTCATGACTTAGGGCTAGGATTAATTATGATTACGTGAAGAAATGATGTTAGGAAAACTTACCCAAAGAGTTATAGAGGATTGGGAGCTTGGGACTTGAAAATGGAGGGTGGGGGAGAAGAACCCGTATGCAATTTTAGTGAAAAGTCCCGTGCAACTGTTCTGTTTTTAAGAAAATTCATTGGGCAAAAATCCCCCATGTGATCGCATACAAGGCATTGCGATCGCATAGGGTAAGAAGGCTAGGTAATGCGATCGCGTAATAGATGTTGCGAACTTATAGAGTAAATTGAACTGTGCCAGGAAAAGCTCTATGCGATCGCGAGGGGGACGATGCGATCGCATATGTATGGGAGGCTGGGCGATGCGATCACAGAAGGAGAGCTGCGATCGTATAGAACATATTTTGGGCTCCTGAATTTTTACACTAAGCGATCGCGGAAGGACCTATGCGATCGCATAGAACATCATACCAGATACCAGCAACAGCTAAAAATACACGATTTTTAAGTGAAAAACATCTCGAACCACCCTCGAAATCACTCCCGAGCCCTCGGGGCTCCTAACCAAATGCACACACTAACGCAACAACATCATACGAACTTGCTCGAGCGATAAAATCACTAAAATAACATCAAAAACAAATAATCAACCCCCAAAACTCAAGATTTCATTTCAAAGTTAATAAATTTCTAACTTTAGCTTTTTAGGTCCGAATCACGTCAAACGACGTCCGATTTCGACCAAATTTCATAGGAAGCACTTAACCAGTATTTTACCTGTACCGGGCGTCGGAACCAAAATACGAGCCTGATACCTACATTTTCTAACTCATTTTCATTTCCATTTTTCCTTATTAATTTCAGAAAACAATTTAACGGAAAAATTCTTTTACCGGGGTTCTGGACCTCGAATCTCGACTTCGGGCACATGCCCGAGTCCCATATTGTTCTACGAACCTCCCGGGACCGTCACATCACCAGCCCAGGCCCGTTTACCAAAAATGTTGACCAAAGTCAACTATATCAATAAGAATATCATAATTCTTCAAATTTTCCAGAGAATTTATATATCTTAACACAAAAACTTTTCGGCTTCGTGCCCGGACTGTGAACGCACATCAAGGTAACTGAGAGTAAGATTTCTAAGACCTCGGAAGTGCAGAAAAAGGGAGAAATACGGTGATGACCCCTTTGTTTCGTCACACCCCAGTCCATACACTTTTTTATTTTTTGACCTTTTTTTTGTAATTTCAATTTTTGATTTTTTTTATATTTTTATTTTACAAGTTCCAAAGTTATGAGTTCACATGTTTATGTGTTTGTAAGTTTACTGGTTTAAGAATTATAAAATTTATGGGTTCGAAATTCCGCGGTTTCGAAAGTCGAGTGGTTCGAATGTTTATGAAACTATGGGTTCGGAAGGTTATTGGTTTAAAAATTTATGGCTTCATGTTTATTATATATAAATTATTTATGAATACTCTTGATAAGTCATTTTCCTTAATTTGCATACCAAACACAAAAAATGAATAAGATTACTATTTTTTTCCATGAAAACATTTCTTGGAAAATATTTTCCACGGAAAAAAATTTCCATTATACCAAACACACCCTTATCGTTGAAATTGAGATAAATAGCAAATAGCTAGATTACGGGAGCAACATCTACGAAGGAAACAATAAGAATAGCATTTGACAAAAAGTAAAGTATTATTTCTGTTTTGGAATAATGTATAGTATAAGTTTGCCTGAGATTTCAATGTCCCTACAATAGTTGTTGAAACCACTATTTATAGCTATACCTAGGGAACAAGGTCCTAGGGTTAATAATGAGTGTATTAGCTCTGATCCCCTATTTACTGCTTCCGCCGTATCTTTTTCCACTTATTTGACTTTTTGGGAGTTTTTTTTGTGGTTTTAGAGTGATTTGGGACACTTTGCCCCTCAAATTGAAGCTTAAGTCTTAGGATTTTGCCTGTAGTTGAAACTGTACGAAGACAAATCCAGGATGGAGTTTCGTTAGTTCCGTTAGCTCCGTTGGGTGATTTTGCACTTGGAGGGGCATCCAGATTGTGTTTTGGAGGTCTGTAGCTGAATTAGGCTTGAAATGACAAAAGTCGAATTTTTGCGAAGTTTGACTGGAAGTTTGATATTAGGGTTAGATTCCATTTCCGAAAGTTGGAGTAGGTCTGTAACGTTGAATATGACTTGTATGCAAAATTTGAGGTCAATCGCACGTGTTATGATAGGTTTCAACATCAGTTGCAAAAGTTTGAAGTTTCAAAGTTCATTAAGTTTGAACTGAAGGGTGATTCATTTTTTTGTTGCTGTTTCATGTGTTTTGAGGGCTCAACTAAGTTCGTGGTGTTTCAGGACTGGTAGGTATGTTTTTTTTAGATCCCGGGAGCCCCGGGTTGATTTCGAGTGGTTAAAAGATAATTTTGGAGTTAGGAAAGATTGCAGAGGATATTGTGTTTTGCTTTCGCAATGGAGGTCCTACGTTCGTGAAGCACTGCGCTATTTGGTCTACGCGTTCCCAATAGAGATCCCGCGTTCACGTAGAGGAATTGGCCAAATGGGTCCCCAGGCCCTTTTGCCTACACATTCGCGATGTTGTTCTTGCATTTGCTTACGGTCGAGTCGTGTGACCTTTATGTTCGTGATGAAGGACATCACATTCAAGATGAAGGATTTCTGCATTGGAGTAATTTTCTCTTAGCGACCGCGAGGGTTCCTCTCGAATAAGGAATTCCTGGGTAGTATTAAACATTTCAAAATCGAGGGTTTGGCCATTTTTGTCAAAACTTGAGATAGAGAGCTCAGATTTGGACAAGAGTTTGAGGGATTTTCAGAGACATCTGTTGGGTAATGATTCTTTACTTGTTATTTGTTATGTCGCACTAATATATTTTTAATTCCATCCTTTAATTTCGGATTTAGGTTGATAAAATTGGAAAAAATGGGAGACGTTCTTCAACTAAGTTTTTCAGTTTTGATTGGGATTTTGATAAGTTTGGTACGGGTGTTAATAATTTGTGACTTTTACCCGATTCTGAGATGTGGGCCAAGGTCGACATTTTGGGCGATTTTCTTCTTGCGTAAACCTTGATTTTCATTAATTAGATTAGTTTCATATAGTTTTATTTATGGTATGTAATTTCTTTTCGCTAGATTTGGGTCATTCAGAGTCGGAAAATCATGGAAAAGGAATTGTTACCGGTTGATTGAGCTAGGTTAGAGGTAAGTGGCCTGCCTAACCTTATGTGGAGGAACTCCCATTAGGATTTGGTACTGTTGTGATATGTGAGCACCCTGTAGATGAGATGGCGAGTGTGTACACGAGCTATTTGTTGTAAAACATGATTTTTACTGAGTAATAACTTATTTCATCTTAATTGAGTAATACCAACATATGTAGTTATCCTATTTAGACTAGTATAACATGTCTACTTGTCTTAAATGCTTATCTAAACTTTGTACAGCGTGCTTAATGGATTTTTCTGTTTTTCCTTAACGCGTACTTAGTCTAAACAGTAGGATTTTCTTGTTGTACCTGTTATTTCCATTATTTTGAGCTGCATATTTACTTTGGGACTACAGTATCCCGGGAGATCCCCTGCATATTTAGTTCAGAACTATGATATCCCGGGAGACCCCCTAGCTTATTTACTTTTGGAATACGGGACAGTATCCCAGCAAATAGCCTTGCATATTTACTTTTGGGATAATGAGACGGTATCTCGGGAGATTCTTCTACACATTTACTTTTGGGACTACGAGACAGTATCTCAAAAGATTCCCTACTATTTTACCCCTGTATACCGTACTGTTATTCTTCTGTGATTTCCTTTTTGTTAAATTTCAGTGTCTTATTGTACAACGATATTTTTATTTTGTCTTATTTGATTTAAATATACTAGTAGGGCCTGACCTGACCTTGTCACAATTCGACCGAGGGTAGGCTTAACACTTACTGGGTACCATTAGGGTATACTCATGCTACTCTTCTGTAAATATTTTTGCATGCAAATTCAAGTACGTTTCACTAGTCCCGCTATTAGCATGTTACTTGCTGCTGCTCCAGACACTTCAAGCTATATTTGTCCGCATCCGCATACCTCGAAGTCCCCCTCTATCTCTTTTATGTTGTTCCTCCTTTACTCTTTCTAGTTACTGATGTATAGAAATAGTTAGATAAATTCGTACAAGCTTATGGCTTATGGGGTTCCTGGTATATTTCGAGACATTGTTATTGTACATGACGAGTGGCATTTCTATAAGTTATTTAAATATATATTGCTTTTAGTTGGTAAGGTTTCGCTTACATTTTTGGTTATTTCCATAAATATTATGCTTACCTAGTTATAGAGACTAGGTGCTGACACGACATCTCACGGAGGAAGGATTGGTTTGTGACAATGGGGGACATTAATACGGCAATACATGAATGCTAATTCTCTGTAACTACTGAGTATTTAATATTAAGGAATATTCTTCACTGAATGTCATATGTAGACAAGTATTTGTTTACTACCGTTGAAAATGTTCCGTTCAGGATTTACCCTGTTCCAATCGAAGCTGTTGTCCTCGGTCTCAGTTTCCACTTGCTTCATCTTTCGTATTCCCCCTGACATTTTTACGTGTTACTTTGTCATTTGAGCATTTAATATGAACAAATTGTATCCAATACAGATAGTCCCCTACTTTCCAATGGCATATCTTGGTGTTAGGGTGAAGTTGGTAAAGATGCCTTTCTTGTCAGCAAATTTTCTGAACCTTTCTAAAACATTTTTGACACGTTCTAAGACGCATGAATTTTTGCATTTAATACCTCGGACATGTGTTACTCCACAATTTATAAATATTTTTACCAGTTCTCATGGTAATCATGACTTGGTGCCTATTCCTTTACTTACACGCCTCATTTTCCTTCTTCCACTTCTACCGGTTTCATAAACTCTTTCAATTTTTTTGCATTCAACTTCTTTTTGCTTTTATCTCTAATTTATCTTATTCAAATACTCTTATCATCGCACATTATGGCTTTTTACACTAATTCGTCTAAAAACTCCGGTCTTCTCTTCGGTGAGGGCCCTAAGAGGAGCTAAGACAAATAGGTAGATGTTAATTCTAATCTTCCCACAGTGAGCACCATTATTCCCGAACATCTCAATACATCTAAGGACTTCGAAGAGAAGTTTCCTACTTTAAATCTTTGCACTTGAGCTGTTGGCAAATACCCTTCTTCTATTCTCCCTTTTAGTATTTTTGCTATGAAGAAGTACTGTGATTTCCCCAACCTAAACATCATTTCTCTCGACCCGGTGGAGCGATTAACCTTCACTAACAATAGCTTCACGTATGTTTACATGTACCACTTCACTTTGGATGTATTTTCTTTATGCGGGTGACTTGAGCCCGAGGTTTTAGAGATGTGCCACCAGTACCAAGGTTATTTGGCACAAGAGGAGCCTTCGGTGTGACAGATGATGGCCTACCTATGGTGCAATTCCAAGAATTGGAGGAGCCCCTCACTATTGCTCACATGAGGAACCTCTACTCCCTAACATCTTTCATGGGGGAATAATCAATTTCGGCAAGCTTGGCCACCATGTGTTGCTGACCAGCATGGACGATGACAACTATTGTGGATGGATGTAGAGTTGTTTCATCGTTGCTACCAGGTACATTATCCTTGCTACAACTCCATCCTTCCCCGATTCTTGAACTTATTCACATAAGTTCACAGCTTATCTTATTCTTAGAAAATAAGCTATTTTATTTAATTGCTAACCCTTGTCCTTTCATTATTTTAGCAACTCGGAGGACACCATCAATGGTTGAAACCTGGTGATAACGTCCATTTCTACCGCTAAAAAGCAATAGACACGGTCGTATGCAATATATTTACCCAACTATGAGTCGGGGTCGAATCCCACAGAGAACAATATGTAGGCGATTAGGAATGCAAGAAAATTATCGCTAGTCGCGCTAAGCCAAACACTTAAGATTTTGGGTTTTGGAAAATGTTTATCTCTAAATGCGGAAATGTAAACTAACCTAGAAAGCGAATAAAATGATCAATGGCTACAAGTATGAATGCATCGGGAATTACACTCAAGTAACGATCCAATGTATTTCATGATTTTACAAATATGAGTGAGTTTATGTTAATTAGCCACGGATAATAATTCTTAATTAGCTTCTTCCGAAGACTAACAAGACTTCCTAATTGAATTATCCCTAATCTCAATTAGAAGATTAAGCGCACCCGATAGGCTACAAGTAGTCAATCCTATCCCTAGGTTGAATCTATAAAGTGAAGGTTAACGCCTCAAGTTCTTGTTAATTAATCTTTCCCAACTTCGAATTATCTTTTCCAAAATTAATTCAAAGTAAATGGGCGAGTCCTAGAGTTAGCTAATCTCTTCGGAAACATTGAAGAACAAGAATAATTAAAGTAACAATAACTCAATTTATAAATATATAAAAATCATTTAATACATAAGCACAACAAGGTATTTAATCCACACTTTAAATATGAATATTCCCATAAACAAGATTCAAGTGTTGGAAATAAATACTACACACTTAGATATACAATACAAAGCAAGGAAATGAAGAAATAAACATAAATGGGTAAGAAATCCTTAACCACAAGCTTTAATCTTCAAGACCCAAGTGTGTGTGCAAAACCCTAGCCTTCAAACTTGTTCTCTCTAAGCCAAAAATATGTCCAAGAAGCCAAAGATCGATTAGAGATTCAGAGATATATCCTACAATGTCTGTTTGGACGAGTATAAAATGATTTGGGGTGAAAAATATGTGAAATGCCGGAATTGCCCAGATCTGGCCCAGATGCAACACATCGCGATCGTGTGTTTTGGCTCGCGATCGCGTAGAGCAGTGGTTTAACCTTCCGCGATCGCGTGAACCATTACTGCGATCGCGTAGCTTTAGGTATGTGTCATCTGCGATCGCGTGATCCAATTCTGCGATCGCGTAGCTTTAGTCATTTCACTTCTGCGATCGCGTGATAGCTTCTGCAATTGCGTAGTATTGTTGCCTGGTGTTCTGCGATCGCATGATGTTGTCTGCGATCGCGTAGAGTTGCTGCCTGGCCTTCTGCGATCGTGTGATGGTGACCGCGATCGAGTAGAGTATTTCGCCCAGCAGTCATTTTTCCTTTAAATTCCAGTCAAAAATACCCAAATTCCTTTCAACACACCTCATAGCATCATGTACCTGAATATCTCACAATAACCACTGTAAACAATCTCATTGCATACATAAGACGACACAAAAGCTAAGGAAATAAGGCTAAAATGAGTGGTAAAATCACCACTCATCAACACCCCCAACTTAAAGCGTTTGCTTGTCCTCAAGCATATCAAATTCACAACTTCAATGAGGATTCATCATTTAAAATACAAGTGGCATTGCTATTATGTACATATCACATTCTTTCATTTAAACACCCTACTTATGGATTTGGTTGGTACTAAAAATTAGGCTCAAATATGTATATCTTTTTCAAATAACTCCCTCCTAAAAAAAAACTTCAACAACGTGCAATGGAGTTCCAAAACAATCAAGTGACAAAAACAAGCCTCAATGAGTGACTCAAGGGCACTAGTTCACTATAACAATTTCACCGGTCTTCTCTAATTCATGCGCCCTCACAAAAAAAAAAAGAAAAGTCCCAACAAAGAACATTATATTTACAACACAACACAAGGGACAAAGTTTTCGACAACACTCGCTCTCACAAAGAAACTTCAAATGTTACGACACCTCATACCATAAGCTTGCCCTTATTTTAATTCAATGCTTATTCAAGAATGCTTAGTTGGAGGTCCCATAAGGACTTTTTAGGCTTGTAATGTAGGTTTAGGGAAGGTTGGATAAGCATTTGGGTACAAGTGACTTCATCCTCCTTGAACACTACTCACAAGTTTCATTCTTTTGTATATTGACTCTCTTTAACTTACATAGCCTCATTGGCATCTAGTTCCCAATATAGAACCACTTTACATACCTCTCCCAAATTTTATTCAAGGCTCCATAATGTACATATTTACACGTATATGTAAAGACTAACTTTTTTTTTTTTTTTTTTTTTTACTTATGGAGCTTGAATATTTTAATACCAATATTTTGAGGCATGTAGATACTCAATGCACAACCTTACCAATCTCTATTTTGACACCACCCCCAACTTAGGCTTTTAGCCTCATTCTCAGTGTTCAAAGAGGGACGGGTTCAAGAGAGGGAATTATTATACAAAAAGGGAAAGGTTTGTAATGAGTTGGCCAAAGAAAGGTTTAAAGGCTCAAAATGGGTACTAGTGACATTATTTATGCAACGGTAGGCTTGAAAGGCTAAAGAGATTTTAAAATTAAAACAAAGAATGCCTAAGATCATTCCTCCAACCAAATGTACTATCATTAGCATTGAAAAACTAACCGGACAAGTTCTAGATGATGGAAGTAAACACAAGATTTATTTCAACACTCGCTAACACACATGGCACATGAATTAATGAAGACGGATCAATTCTATAAAATTAGTGAGCTAGAAGTCACTAAAAGAGCCAAAAATGTATCACCAAAATTGTTTTACACCAAGAAACTTACTTGTTTTTAACACTTTAATACAAATTTTTGGAGGGGTATTCTTAATTCATAATTTACATACAAGAGGCTAATTTTATTAGTACCAAATAATCCAAAATCCTCATCCTAACAAAACAAGACTAATTCCCTTAAGAAGGTTATCACACTATCTCTCATCGGGAAAAGTCACCCGGTTCACTAAATTGTTCCTTGGGAAAGAACCGTAGCATGAAGAAAACCCAAGGAAATTAACAACTACTACAAAGGTACAAACATTAAAGAAGCTACTAAAAAAAATATAATCAACAAGAAAGATAATAACTAACAATGATTTACTACTAACAAAATACATATCCACCCAAGTTCAAGGCTACACAATTAATTCATGCTTCAATGTCTAAGAAAATATTTCAATGTTCAAGGACCACCCCAAGTAAGAATATTGCAATGTCCCCATTGCAATTATGCAATTCAAGCAAAAATAAAGGAGGTGCTCCCTGAATGGTGTCAATCTCCACTGGAGGAACTGGGAGGCTCAAGCTCAAAGTCATCATCCTCTGTCTCATCAGGTCCACAGAATTTGCGCAACGTGCTCATGATCTTGTTGAGGAAATTGCTTTTCTTCCTCTCATACTCTCTATGCTTCCGTTGCCTTCTTTCAATTTTTCCCAGCTTTGCTTTGATGCTCTGTTGCTCCTTTGCAAGGTCAGACAATGTGGGGAGCCTTTCTGAGCCAGCTGGGCCTGCAGAGGTGCTCTCTCCGGATGGTCCAGACGGAAGACCAGCTACAAGCTGTCGTACCTGAGTGTCCATACCATAAACCTGTCGAGAGATGTACCTGAGAGTAAGAGGTCCCTCCTCGAGTGGAATGATAGCTGTGGAAGTGCTGGAGGTATCTTCATTAATCTCTGTTTCTGTGAACCGACCAAAACTGGGAGATGCTACATCAATTCGTCTCTTCTTTGGTGGCGCTCCTGCTCTTGACCTTAGTAGGGGATGGATAAGCTTCTCTGGTTGCTTCTCATTTTCAGTAGGTCTGGGTTGCACCCCAGCCTCATAGCATAGGTGAGTGATCAATGATGGAAAGAACAAACTCTTGGTCCGCTCTCCCACCACCTCAGCTATCTCATCAACAATAAGTTTTCCTACATTCACCTGCATCCCCTCTAGAAGTGCACAAATCACTCTTGCCTTCTCAGGTGTCACCTCTGTTTCATTCTTTGAAGGCATGATGCGAGCACATATTATGGAAAGCCAAGTCTTGGCCTCCGCAGTGAAATCCGATGACTCGATCCTGGTGTGATTCTTGATCCATTTAGGCACCTGACCACCGTGCAAATGAGTGATGAACCATTGGCTACCCAACTCTTTGGCTCCCTCCTGGTACACCTGATTATCAACATTGGCAAGGTTGTAATGAGCATTTATCCTCTCTGGACTGAAACGGACTTCGCAACCTCTGACAGTGACTACCAACTCATTGTTGAAGTCCGTCTCTACAGCATTTGCATAGAATTCTCGGACAACTTCATAGTTGGCTGGTCTGGGCTCTGCGGCGAAGCATATCCAGCCACTAGTAAGCAGCCTGCCATGGAATTCAGGCCATCTATCTTCCAGGTCGACCAATTGTATGCCTCTTTCCCTTATCATACTCTTAGAAAGTTGTTTGTCATAGCGTTCATAGCACCTGCGTGAGGAGAATGTGGTAGCATCATAATATTCCTCAGCTGCCACTTGTTCGGCATATTGTTGCACATTTTCATTAGTCGCCGAATCCATTTTTTAGCTTAAAACACCTACACACAAAGTTTTAATGTCAAACAAACATATAGTGACTTTCAGCATTGCATTTAGAGGTAATTATGCCAAAGAAATAGGTTAGAAAGCTTTCGGGCAGAATACGCGAAGTTACTGGTTTGTGCACTGGGCAAGTGTGAATCGCGATCGCAGACAAAGTCACGCGATCGCGGAGAGGAAACCAGTTCCAGTCACGCAATCGCAGACAAAGTCACGCGATCACGTAGAGTAAAGTGCTGGGAAGCCAACGCGATCGCAAAGGCATTCACGCGATCGCGATGAGTAACTTTTTGAACGGCCAGAATTTGACTTACGCGATCGCGGAATTGGTCATCGCGATCGCGTTAGTCTTCTTCTTTGCCCAGAACCAGTGTCTTTGGGGCATTTCGTTGAACAACTGAAGCTCTTAATTTTTAAGAGTTAATTTACACCAACAAAACATGCTGATTTGCCCCAAAATTTTCCATATAAAAACTCCCTTTCTCTCAACCAATCACTCACGGCAAGCAAGCATGACAAGAGATTAAACAATGGCTTTTCATACTACCACCAATTTTAAGCCCCAATTTTTGAAAAATAAGGCAGCCCACACCCTAATTTTACCATTAAACTACAATTAAACAAGCTTTAGGGGTGGGGGAGTAACATACCTGAGAGAGCAATGAAAGATTTATGCTATTGAAGTTAAATCAATTTGATTTCTTGGTGAGTTTTTTTCGGAGGAAAAAATTGGAGCAGAGGTCTGTTCTTTTGTTTTAATGAGAGTGGGCAAAATGTTTACAATTCCAGTGTATTGCAAGTCTGAAACTGCTACGATGCCACGCGATCGCGTGGCTATTACTGCGATCGCAGTACACAAAATTTCCAACGCATGCGATCGCGTCCTTGTTTCTGCGATCGCGATTCATTGGCCAAAACCCTACCTTACGCGATCGCGGGAGTTTTAGTGCGATCGCGATTCATTGCCTTTTCTGGCAGATTCCTTCGGCTACTGGTTTGTGTCTGCCCGGATATCCCGACCTGCTCAAATCAACTCCAAAAATTCTCAAACTTGGCAGATTTATCAAAAATAATATCCTAAGCAATTCTAAAAAAAAAAGAAAATTTGCAAAATGATGAAAATTTTTGAAAAATGACTAAAAATTCTGAAAACCATGGGTTGCCTCCCACCAAGCGCCGCATTTAATGTCGTGGCACGACACAAACAACATTACCACTTTTCTCACCACTTGGATGATATGAATTGGGCCCCTAGCTTGGAATCAAGCTTATGACCACGAGCGATGGGGGTGGTAATTGGATGTTCGAGCCAATGCTTAAAATTTTCATTTTGCACTTCTTGGCTTTCAAGTGAGGAATGTCGTTTTGATTTCTTGCCTCATCAAACTGTAAAATGTATGGCCAAAGTTGTTCCTCCTCGCATTCCTTCATTGATTCATGTGGTTCAACTCCCGTGTCACCACACAATTCCAAAGTTGAAAAATGTTTGGAATATGACTTTAAGCCCGCACTTTGCAATTCTTCTATGTTGACATTCTCTTTTTCCCCCGGATTAGAGTCAACAACAACCACATTAGAATTTACACCGGTTGACTCCAATTCCATGTTTTTGCCGGCATCAACAACACTTATTGAGTTGCTTGGCGGATGTTCATTCATTTGTAAGTGCAATCCTTGGAGTTCAAAATCATTTTGGAGACTAGTCTCCAAGAGATGTTCCAAGGCATTTTGCTCCTTGTTTCCTTCTTCAAGTAGACACTCAAACATGAGTTTGAACTCTCCATTTTGGCCATGCTCCATTTCTTCCAATTCCATAGCCCTATAATTCTTGCCAAAACGAGTAGAATCATCATAGTGGGGGCTTGGGGAAAGGAAAAAAAAATAAGCACAATCATCCCAATGACCATTTTTGAAACCACACTTATCACAAATACTCCACTCATGGGTTTGGAATTGTGCGCACAATCCACCCCCGGGAGAATCTAAACAATTTTGCCATGAGTGTGGTCCTCCACAATAAGGACAAGGATCATCAAAATATGAACAACTACCATTCGACCCATTTTTGTTATATGATGCCATTTTTCAAATTTAAGAAAATAAACAAGAAACAAACACTAAAAATAGACCCAAGGTAAGAAAAATAATTACACAAATATTCACAAGTTTGGACCAAAGCACTTTCGCTTACTTCTCAAACAACCTAAATTACGCCAAATTGTTCCCCGGCAACGGCGCCATTTTTGATAACGTCCATTTCCACCGCTAAAAAGCAATAGACACGGTCATATGCAATATATTTACCCAACTATGAGTCGGGGTCGAATCCCACAGAGAACAATATGTAGGCGATTAGGAATGCAAGAAAATTATCGCTAGTCGCGCTAAGCCAAACACTTAAGATTTTGGGTTTTGGAAAATGTTTATCTCTAAATGCGGAAATGTAAACTAACCTAGAAAGCAAATAAAATGATCAATGGCTACAAGTATGAATGCATCGGGAATTACACTCAAGTAACGATCCAATGTATTTCATGATTTTACAAATATGAGTGAGTTTATGTTAATTAGCCACGGATAATAATTCTTAATTAGCTTCTTCCGAAGACTAACAAGACTTCCTAATTGAATTATCCCTAATCTCAATTAGAAGATTAAGCGCACCCGATAGGCTACAAGTAGTCAATCCTATCCCTAGGTTGAATCTATAAAGTGAAGGTTAACGCCACAAGTTCTTGTTAATTAATCTTTCCCAACTTCGAATTATCTTTTCCAAAATTAATTCAAAGTAAATGGGCGAGTCCTAGAGTTAGCTAATCTCTTCGGAAACATTGAAGAACAAGAATAATTAAAGTAACAATAACTCAATTTATAAATATATAAAAATCATTTAATACATAAGCACAACAAGGTATTTAATCCACACTTTAAATATGAATATTCCCATAAACAAGATTCAAGTGTTGGAAATAAATACTACACACTTAGATATACAATACAAAGCAAGTAAATGAAGAAATAAACATAAATGGGTAAGAAATCCTTAACCACAAGCTTTAATCTTCAAGACCCAAGTGTGTGTGCAAAACCCTAGCCTTCAAACTTGTTCTCTCTAAGCCAAAAATATGTCCAAGATGCCAAAGATCGATTAGAGATTCAGAGATATATCCTACAATGTCTGTTTGGACGAGTATAAAATGATTTTGGGTGAAAAATATGTGAAATGCCGGAATTGCCCAGATCTGGCCCAGATGCAACACATCGCGATCGCGTGTTTTGGCTCGCGATCACGTAGAGCAGTGGTTTAACCTTCCGCGATCGCGTGAACCATTACTGCGATCGCGTAGCTTTAGGTATGTGTCATCTGCGATCGCGTGATCCAATTCTGCGATCGCGTAGCTTTAGTCGTTTCACTTCTGCGATCGCGTGATAGCTTCTGCGATCGCGTAGTATTGTTGCCTGGTCTTCTGCGATCGCATGATGGTGTCTGCGATCGCGTAGAGTTGCTGCCTGGTCTTCTGCGATCGCGTGATGGTGACCGCGATCGCGTAGAGTATTTCGCCCAGCAGTCATTTTTCCTTTAAATTCCAGTCAAAAATACCCAAATTCCTTTCAACACACCTCATAGCATCATGTACCTGAAAATCTCACAATAACCACTGTAAACAATCTCATTGCATACATAAGACGACACAAAAGCTAAGGAAAGAAGGCTAAAATTAGTGGTAAAATCACCACTCATCACCTGGGCAGGTGGGTTCAAAAGAATTTTAACATCAGAATGCCTGAAAACCACTGGTGGAGGGAATTGCCCCCATGTACGGGTGTATGGCCAAGAATCATGATAAACAGACTCGTAAAACTAACTCATATTTCATCTTTGTTCATAAGAAACTTGCTAACCCTACCTTTTTTTTCTGATTCAGGTCTCACTCAAGCTTCTATCTCCATCCATGAAGAGGACATTTTGGTCGATATCGCAGAGGCTGCAAGAATTTTGAAGGAGGATCTTACCCGAACTGGTGCCATCGGGCCTTCTTTCAATGCAAGTGTTTCCTCTCACATGGCAAGGATAAAAAGGTGAAGAAAGACACATCGAGCCAACTGCAGCCACTATGGTTATTGATGATGATGAGGAAGCCAATGATAAAGAGGTTTCCATATAAAGGAGAAAATGTCCTTAATCAGCTTAACCGAATGCTTAATTTGAAGAGCTTATAACCCCAACCGAGGATGGTGCCCAAGTGCTTTGGGGAGAATTGACTTGGTGGAGAAAGCCAATTCTCCCTTTATTGTCCTAGTTTCTGCTCCTGGTATTATGAGGTTGAGTACTAAAGCTCTTCCATCTTCCGTTTGTAAGTAACCAACCAACATCATTGCCTTTGTCACAGATGGTTATGAACCCAAAACACCATTAGCTTAATCTCTTTCCATGCCAGCCATACCTTCATCACCAACTGCTGCTATATCACCCCCACCAGCCCCATATGCTTGAGAGAAGGATGTCCCTCCTGCCCAGTACCTAGACCACGGGGATTTGTGGCACAAATACATGCCCCTTTATGCATATCCCCAAAAGAGGAGGAGTGTCTCCCTCTCGGTGTCTACTAAATTCCATCTATTGTCCCAGCCAATGGAACTTGCTAATTATCTAAAACTGATCGCTTATGAAAAAGATAAGAAGAAAATACACTACATTTCGGGAGAGTGTTAAATAATGACATGCACAATGCGGTACCGCTACTGAACTTGCTCTTTTGTTGCTTGTTTTCTTGAGTTGTCATGACAAGTTTTTTAACTTTGGTATTTGCTTGTCAAGACTACTTCCTTACTTCCGAGGGGCTTCAAAAATTGATCCTTGATAAAAAATGGCTCAATTCCAAGTGGGATCAGTTATTGTCCGTGATTGACCAAATCGCTCTGGAAACAAAAGCCGTTGAGATAAATGTGTTGCAGGCTAAGTTGAAAAAACTCTTTGTACAACTTGTTTCTATGGCATTGGACGGGAAATCCCCGATCCCAATGAGACATTTTGATCCTGTGTCTCGTAGTCCCAATTTCTTTGGCAAGAGGTTGCCACATTCTCACACTATTACCCCATTTAGTGTTAGAATACGAATTGGAACACTATGAGCTTTGCTTGTTTGATGATTCCACTTGTGAATGGCTGATAATCTTTCACCCGATACCAAGATTTGTTTCCTTTTAGGAACTTTTCTATAGAGAAAAATATTATCTAACAACCCATAATGTCTTGTCAGAAATAACACACGCGAGAAGTTGGATAGACGTTAATCCGTCGACAAGTTTTGCTTCCCATTATGAATTTATCACTGAGACAAAGAATATTTAACTTTCCATAGTGGTTTATTGTTTCAATGACTTATCATTGAAATGTCTTATCCTTGATGATGATGCTTACTTCTATAGTATTCTTTACATTACTGCCTGATTAAAAATCTTGCCAGAAAACCTAATTTGGGATAAAAACTAGGTGAAGGGAAAAAGAATGCAATTTCAGAACAAGTGATACCTATCATCAATAATACCTTTGGAGATGAGTCATGTTCCAGTTGTTTTTACAATTTGACTCCATCTTGGTTTTCTAGTTCGTGTGATCCCTTTCTGATGATAGCTAAAACTCGGTAGGGGTCTTCCCATGTTGAGATGAGCTTTTATGTGTTGAGTTCCCTGGCGTTTTGAGTCACTCTCCTAAAAAACAAGTCTCCCACTTTGAAATAAAGGAGATTGTCCCTTCGGTATCTTACCTTTCTATTCTTTATTTCTCGGCAACCATCTTTATATGTGCCAAGTCCATGTATTCATCAAGCAGTTCTAATTTGACCAACAATGCTTTGTTGTTTGTTTCTTCGTCCGACCATTTGTACCGCAAGGTCGATTCTCCTACATTCATTGAGATTAAATCTTCTTCACTTCACATAAAATAGAAAGGTGTATCTCTCGTGTTTGACTTGGCCACCATCTAGTATGCCTATTGCACTACACGTAACTCTTCGGGCCACAAACTTTTTTAGGCTTTCAACCTCTTTTGACGTTTTGATAAATCACCTTATTGGTTGATTCTGCTTTATCGGATGGTATGGCGAAGGTGTGATTCTTTTAATTTTTAAGTCCTTGAGGAATTTTGTCGCAAGCAATCTCCTTCGGTATTCTAAACTACAAAATTATGTTTATTCATAGCAAATCGAAGACTTTGTGTCACCAATTTTTCGGTAAGGACTTGCTTCAACTAACTTAGTGAAGTAATTAGTCAAAATTAAAAGAAATCTTACCTTTTTGGGAGCCGAAAATAGAGGCCCAACTATATTCATTCCCCATTTCATGATGGCCGTGGGGATAGTACTGAATGAAGCAGTTCTATCGGTTGGTGCAGTAACGGTGCATGGCATTGACACTTATCACATTTTTGAATGAAAGCCTTACAATCTTGTTACATTTGAGGCCAATAGTGTCATGACCTAACTAATTTTAACACCAACGGCTATTGTCCCGAATGATTCCCGCAAATTCATTCGTGAACCTCTTTCGTGATGTAATGAGAATAAGAGGCACCTAAACATCGGGTAAAGTGGTCTTGGAACAAAATTCTATATAACTGTCCTCCCCAAAAGATGTAACAAGTTGCTTTGGTGTGGGGTTCCCGTGATGCCTTCAGGTCTTCGAGCAGCTTGTCGTGCTCGAGGTAATCAATGATCTCATTGCTCCAGCCTCAAACTAGGTTAGTTGTATTCACTTCATAATAACTATCTACATCAAGTGCAGAGTGTCAGAGCTGTACGACTGTACCAAAATCTGATTCCTTCCTTGATTTATATTTGATATCAAATGCACTAATTTTGACTGCTCATTTGGCCAGCCTGCCTGCCAACTCAGGTTTGTGAAGGAGATGCGATATAAGAAGAGTTGCCATTACAGTATCAAGTGGCACCAAAAGTTAGTCCTAAGCTCCTGTTAGTCTGTGGACGTCTTTCACATTTGTCTGCTGGTCTAGAATGTCGGTATTGAATTTGATCCCTTTTTGTGACACCAGGGAACCTAAAACTTTATCGTAGCTAACTTCGAATGCACACTTTTCGGGGTTAATCTTCATGTTGTTCTTTAATGATATCGTAGATTTCCTGGAGGTGTTTCAAATAGTCACCTACAAACAAAGACTTAACCATCATATAATATATGTATACTTCCATGGTTTTCCTTATTCACTTTTCGAACATTTTGTTCACAAGCCCCTGATAAGTGGATCAGACATTTTTATGCCCGGAGGACATCACATTATAGAAATATGTGCCAAAGATTGTTACGAACAAAGAGGTTTCTTGGTCATCCAGGTTCATCTTAATTTGGTTGTACCCAAAATAGGTATCGAGGAAACTCATCAACCTTTGTCCAGCCATAATATTAATCATTTCATATATGGTTGGTAGCAGGAATGAATCTTTTGGTAATACTTTATTCAAATCCTTATAATCTATGCACATATAGACTTTATTATTATTTTTCAGAACCACTACTACGTTATCTAGCCAGTCAAGAAACTTTAACTCCCCAATTGAACCGATGTCGAGCAATCGAGTTACCTATTCTTTAACAAACCTATTTTTGACATTGACAATTGGGTGCTTCTTTTGACTTACTGGCAAGATGCTTGGGTACATACTTATCTTGTACACGGACACCTCTAGCGGGATAATTGTCATATTTGTGTACAACCATGTAAAGCAATCAATGTTAGTTTTATGGAATTCAATAAATCCTAACTTGAGCTCGGGTTTAGCCCTGTCCCCAAGTGTAACTTCCTCTCTAGAAACATTCAAACAGTTCCACTTCTTAGAGTTCTTCCATCGTGGATTTGGTTGCGTCTATTTCTTTTGGTACTTGAAAATATCTTTGCAACCGGTGGGAATCCGACAAATCCTCCCATTTATGATCTTTTTCTTATTTGGGAGCAGGTGTAGGTTCCTGTAATCGCTATATTGTATGTTCCATCCAGTTACTGCTAGAAATAGAGACGGGGTTCTTCTCCCTTGCTGTTGGTTGATCTTCTCTTATTTGTTTCATTCCCTCTGAAGTTAGGAATCTCACAAGTTGGTGATATGTTGATGGTACGAATTCATCTTATTTATCCATGTGATATGCTCAAATTAAACTTTAATTACATAGTGTAAGGCGGTCAGTATCAATTATATTAACCCAACAAGTTTCGGGTCGAATCCCACAGGGAATAGGCGTGAAAAGTTTACTCGAATAGCGTGTCACTTGACTTAGGTCATAATTCTATTCCTTTTAACTTAACAAGAGAAGCGTATAGTTGTGAATTAGGATGTTAACTAATTTTTTTACGAGAATGTAAAGGATTTTATTTAGGAAACCAAGGCTTTCTCCATCAATGAAGTATCATGCTATCCGTGTTAATATGATATATTCCTAATGGAAGGTCTTTTGATATGCAATGATTTTTGTATGACTACCCAATATTTTTCAATGGTTGGTTAGTAGATTCCTTTTATTATTTTCCCAAGTATAAAAGACTTATTTAAAGTCTCGAGTTCATGATATTTGAGTCTACCAAACCCTAACCCACTTTTCCAAGTAAAGAAACCGCATCCACCAACCATAAATAAAGAACAAGAATTGAATAAATATCAACCAACCATTATATATATATATATATATATATCTATATATATTCAATGTTAAGCACCCATTAACATTACACCCATCTAGGGTCCACAACCTTAGTATTTAAAATTAGCTGGTCATGCTAAAATACAAGAACAAAGTATTTAATAAGGCCATAAAACTTATAAAAGTTCAAGTTTCCTTCTTCACAAGCTTACAAATTAATGGAGTATTCAATGTTCTCTATGTAGAACCTTTTTCAGACTTGAATGACCCACAAAAACCCTAGTTATTCTTTTATAGTTGATCAAAATATGTGATGAAAATCAGACAAAAATGTCCCTTCAGATAGCTTATGCGACCGTACAATGATCGTAGACCACATATGTTGTCCGCAAAATCTCGATTCTAATCGTAGACTTATAAGTCACCTGTTCCAACTTCCGCCGCATATCAATTATGTGGTCTGCATGTATGTTGTGCACCACATATGCCATCACAAATCATGTGGAGAAGCTTCTTCTTCTGGGATTATGCGATCATTATACGACTTACAAAAGTGTAATGCGACTGCATATTCTTGTCACGACCCTAGTTCACCAATCGTGAACATGTCATGACGGCACCCAATACCCACGACTAGGTAAGCCTAACATATTATGGAATATACAAGTTTATGAACATTAAATAAGAAATAGCGGAAAACGATATAAATAAGAATGTAATCCGTGCCGCTTGGCACATACACCCGTCAAACACACTGTATAAACACCACCAAGACCCAGAATCCCACGGGTAACACAGACTAAGAGAAATACAACTGTGGCTCTATGTGTAAAGAGTATCTAAACAATGAGATGAAGGAAAAACATCTACTAGAACTATCAGAATAGAAGGATGGCCTCCGGATCCGCGGACGTAGCAGATCATACCTCGAGGTCTCCCAAGGTGCTGCTGAATCACCTAGTATGAGCATGTCCTGATGTACCTGGATCTGCACAACAAAAGTGTGCAGAAAAGTAGCATGAGTACACCACGGCGGTACTTAGTAAGTGCCAAGCCTAACCTCGATGGAGTAGTGACGAGGAAGGTCGGGGCCCTACTGAGAGAACAATTACAAAAATGATAATAACAATAATAAGCAGTTTAAATGATAATAATTCTGAATGCCAACAATAAAATGATTACCGCAACCGTCTACAATTAACTAACAACAAATAACAAACTCAATTAATAAGTCCAGGACCTGTGGGAATTGAACCCACAGTCCCATTAACAGTACCCCTGGGTCTCCGGGAATCGAACCCGCAGCCCATGTCTCAATAGATCTCAGGATCTCCGGGAATCGAACCCGCAGTCCACATCTCAATAATATATCAATAGCTCAGGATCTCCGGGAATCGAACCCGCAGTCCCTACAAATAACTCAGGATCTCGGGAATCGAACCCGCAGTCCCTACCAATAACTCAGGATCTCGGGAATCGAACCCGCAGTCCCTATAAATAACTCAGGATCTCGGGAATCGAACCCGCAGTCCCTACAAATAACTCAGGATCTCGGGAATCGAACCCGCAGTCCCTACAAATATCACTTCGGGTCTCTGGGAATCGAACCCACAGCCCTGGGATCTCCGGGAATTGAACCCGCAGTCCACTAACACATCAAATAAAGAAAACACACAGAGAGAATATAATATGTTTAACTATAACTTCACCAAAACTAGTGCCAACAATTTATCAAGAACTTCAAGTAAGTCAACTAGGCAATTAGTCATGTTGAATCCTAGCTAATCATGCTTTTCTAACTAATACCGGGTAAAAGTAACACTTTTATGAGCTAAGAGCAGGAATATCACTAATCGGATAATTCAAGTAAGTGTGTGTCACAACAACCAGCGCATGTACACGCCCGTCACCTCGCGTACAAGGCATTTAAACTATCACATAATATCCTAGGGGTGAAAGTTCCCCCATACGAGGTTAGACAAGCCACTTACCTCAACTCCGGTACAAAACCGCTAAGAGACAACTCCCTTGCCGTGAATGTCGGCCTCGACAGGTGTAGTATCTGATAAAAATCAATAGAATCACATCAAAATAGGCCAATTGGGCATTACCCAATCAAAACAACTCAAAATACACCAAAACCCACAAGTTGCTAAAACCCGACTTCCGGTACGCTTCTCGAAAAATTACGGAAGTTATATATTCAGGTTCCTTATCTCATCACGAGTCCGTGCATATAAAATTTATCGAAATCGGACTTCCTTTTCCCATTCAAATCGAAGGTTTTCTAAAATTTAGGCCTAGGGCTCAAACCGTCCATTAATCCTCCATTAACAGTGAAATAATCACAAATTTCATGATAAACTAACGAATTAAGGTCAAGAAACTTACCCCCGATTATTTCCCGATGATAACCCAGCGTTTCCCCTTCAATATCCTCTCTTGGAGCTCAAAAATGGCGTTTTTGTGTGATAGGTCGCGTCTGAAATGTTTTTGGACTTAAAGTCACTGCGAGGCCATTTTTTTCGCTTTTGCGGATAATTTTCGCATAGGCGGGACCGCTTTTGCGGTTCCGCATCCGCGGTCAAATTCCGCTTCTGCGGTTCTGACAGACACCAGCACTTTTCTCGGCACAGAAATGAGCATAACTTCCTCATACGATGTCCAAATTCGATGATTCTTTTTGCTATGACTCTGAAATTACGATACGGATCTAATAGTTCAAACAAAACTGAATTTGGAGATCATTTACCTAATATGGCACCCCTTTATGTTCAAAGAAGCAAAGGTTGAAACATCAAATAAGAGCGTGATCACAACTCGAAACACACCCGAGGCCCCCGGGACCCCAATCAGTCATACCAACCAACCCCAAAACACATTACGGACTTGATCGAGGCCTCAAACCACATCAAACAACTCTAAAACCATGAATTACACCCCGATTCAAACTTTATGAACTTTGAAGTTTCCAACTTCTATTTCCGATGCCGAAACCTATCAAATCGCATCCGATTGACTTTAAATTTTGCACACACGTCCAAAATGATATATCGAAGCTACAGAAACTTTCAGAATTCCATTCTGACCCTCAGATCAAAATCTCACCTATCAACCGAAATTCGCCAAAATACTAACTTTGCCAATTCAAGCTTAATTCTACACCGGTCATCACAAAAATATTCCGGACACACTCCTAAGTCCCAAATCACCTAACGAAGCTATCCGAACCATAAGATTTGCATTTTGAGTCCGATATCAAAATTTCCACTTCCGGTCAAAATTTCTCAAAAACCTTCAATTTCTATCTTTAGCCAAACGACTCCAAAATGACCCACGGACCTCCGAATTCACTTTCGATCGTGCTTCCAAATCCAGAATAACCATATGGAGCTACTCCCAGTCTCGGAATCCCAAACGGACATCAATAACACTAAAATGCATTTTAAGCCAAATTGATGCAATTTCTTCTAAAATGCTATCTTCCATAATATGCGCCAAAACGCTCCCGGGTTATCCAAAACCCGATCCAGGCATACGCCCAAGTCCGAAATCATCATATGAACTTGTTGGAACCTTCAAATCTCAATTCTGAGGTCGTATATTCAAAATTCCAATCCTAGTTCATTTCTTCAATTTTAAGCTTTGGAAATTAGAAATTTTCATTTAAATTTGACTCCAAACTTATTGAATTTTAATTCTGACCATACACACAAGTCAATATACTTGAGTTGAAGTTGCTCATGGCCTCAAACTGCTGAATGGCGCGCCGTATCTCAAAACGACCGGTTGGGTCGTTACAATTCTTCTCTTTAATAGGCCAAAATGTCTACTTTAGTTTGCGATCTGCATATTACTTATGCGGTTCGCATGTGACTTATACGGTCGCATACTTGTAGCATTTCCATTCTTTTGTGACTTTTGACTTCTTTTCCATGCTTTTGGGTCTTCAAGCTCACGCACTACAAAATAACAAAACTTGATAATAGTTAACTAAAAATGCTTTACAAGATGAGCTAAAATCTAAGTAATAGGCATCGAATGTGCCGAAATTCTATTGCACATCAGCACCCCAACTTAAACTCTGTCTTTTCCTCAAGCAACTAAAAAAAAGTATCCCATTTTATACCACTTCTAGTTCCAACAAGCCACAAAACAGTATTGACTGTAGATGGTTTTGACTGATGGTTAACAAGCATGTAACTTTATTTATTTACCCTTCCTGGAAGACAACTTATCACTTAAACATTTGGTTAATCAACTTGTGACCTTAGAGCCTCGACCAAAATGACAAAATTCTATTGATAACTAAGTTCACTTGTTTTCTACTTCAAGAACTTAGCTTCTGCTAAGTGTTACAATTCATGCGCGCTCACAACAACGAAAATCCCCACTCACACATATGTACATGGGATGCAATCAACACACTCTAACACTCGGAACGAAAACTACATACTACAAGTATCAGTGCATATGCTTTCCCTTATTTTAACTTTGCTCTATCAAGAATGATTGGCTATTGATCACAAAGGACTTTTCACAGGTTATAATGTAGGCTTCGGGACGTGTTGGATAAATGTTTGGGAATGTAGTGTCTACACCTTTCTTGAACTCTACATACATTATGCTCCTTTACTACATAGCACTTATTTACATTGGGTTACCAACTTAGAACAACCTCAAAGTATTTCTTCCATTTCTAAACACTTCATTCTTTATCTCTTTTCTCATATATACATATATTTATTCTTTTTTGATGTTTTATTTTTTTATATACACAACTTGAGGTTATTGATTTTTTTTCTCTCTCTAAACACAGTAGTAAACCTTACCAATTTCCACTTTGTAATGCTTTTTGCCTCATTCTTACCCGTTCAAGGAGCGATGGATTTAAGAGATGGAATGATTTCACAAAAGGGGTAAAGGTTTGTAATGGTAGACAATGAAAGGTTGAAAAAACAAGGGGGTAACTAGTGTAATTAATGTACCAGAAAGGTTAATTTAGGCAAAGTATTTAATGAAGATGCCCTCACATTCAATGAGGAGGACGCCGAGACTTTTGTCCAACCTCATAACGACGCACTCGAAATTTCTTTCCTCGTAAATACATTTCAAATAAAATGTGTACTCGTGTATCTAGGTAGCTCGACCAACACACTACCAGAAAATGAATCTATGGCAACGGATGTTTTTGTAACGGTTCAAGAACCGTTAGTATAGATAGGTTATTGGAACGGTTTTAAACGTTGCGTTATGACATGGGTGATACCAGCACACTTTGGCTATAAAACCGTTGCAGTTAGGTAAAAAACTGTTCCCATAGTATTTTTTTTTTGCAACGTTTATTTTAACCGTTCCAATAAATGTATTTATTGGAGCGGATCTTAAAAAAACTCAATCGGAACGGTTGTTATTTCCATTCTGAAATTCTGCCCCAAAATTTTAGTAAACCCGCGCTTTTGAACACCCAATTTATATTATATTTTTAATTAATATTATTTCATACAAACCAATTTATTTTATTCTCCTAAGTAATCCTCCATGCCCTAACCATTTGAGTGTACCGCCAAAATCGCCATTTAGTATCCCCTTTGAACGGACCGCCACAACCTCCGTCCACCAATATCCGCCGTCAGACCTTCGCCTTACCTGCCAATATCCTGCTGTCAAACTCCGTCAACACTAGCAGAACCTCGATTATCTTTTTTCTCCACCTATAAACTTTATCTCATCCACCAAAAACAACAAATATTCAATTAATCAAAGCTCTTTAGTTTCTAAATGTCCCAAAATTCTAGGGTTTTCTTCTCGATTAAGCTCGACTACAATTCCTAGTTTTGGGGGATTCTTCTTCATAAGCTCTTTTGATTAAAAAGAGAACATGGACACAAAAGCCAAAAAAAGGACTCATCTCTGACAAACCCAAAAAAAAAAGACGTCTTCATCTCTCTCTACACGAACACAGTGTCATGACACTGATGCTTTCTCCGGCATTGAGCGCAAATTGAACGGAGTTGACAGCCACTGAATGAATCAGCGATTGGTTGCTGCTGTTACTCCTATGTTGCTTGCAGAACGCCAATCCTCTTTCCCAGCCTTCATTTGGTTTCTTCGCCTTCTAAATAGGTATGTTCTTCTCAAGATATTGTTAGATCTGTCCTAATGTTAAGCTGTGATAGATGCAAAGATTTTGCAGCCGTGGTTCTTTGATTTATTCTTGTAATAAAAGCATTAAATCTTTAGAAAATTTTATAAAAAATTACAGTGATATGTATTGCTTATTTGTGTTATTTTCTTTAAAGTATCAATTTAATTATTAGGTCTTCAGCTGACAAATATCTGGTAACAAATAAAGAAATGTTATTAGAGAAGCTAAAAGGTCAAACTACAAAGATGTACTGTTCAAGGATCCAAATTTCATGTAGTCTCTTTTGCTTTAAATTTCATGAAGAAGGTTGATTGATATGTCCAAGATTATTACTCCATATATAAATTGCTTGCGGGGTACAAATTTTTTTTACAAAAAAACAATTTCGGCAAAAATGTATGCGTTTCTTGTAAAATAACTAAGTTATTTCCCACAGTACTCTTTCTTTTCTTTTCCTAAAGGTAGGTCAAGTTTGCCAGTATTATACTAGTGGTATCTTAGTTTATCTAACTTTAACTAGTATTTGATATCCTTTAACCGCTAATTTCTATATTTAAATAGTATTAATAAAAAAGGGAAATGATTATTGGACCCTATTCCACTTTAATTTGCCGAATTATTAGGCAGAAAAGTAAGGTTATTAAGAATCCTAGGCTGGAGGTGGTCTTTTGTCTTTTGCTCGGAGCAATTTGTTGATTCCGTTATGTTCTGAACGTAGCTTTTTATCATAAGAGAATTATAACACCTCCATAAATTATGGCTCTTTGAAAATTAGGTCTTACAAAATAGATTTTTATTTCTTTCAACCCTTGTGTGGTATGTTTTTGTAGCTTTGACTCGTTATTGATTATGTTACAATTTTTGTGCATATCATAGTACTTTTCCTTGTAATCCGTTGCTTTTTGTATTTTTGTATTAGAATGTTGGACATTTAGACTAACATTGTGATTACGTATACGTTATATACGTTCGGGTAACACAGTTGCAAATTTAATTCTAAAAAATGATGAGGGATGCGTCCGCGCAACTTCAACCAAACTTTTCTTAATAAAATAAACAAAGCGTTATTAATTGTGGACACGTTCGCTTGACATAATTTTTGTTTGGCAAGTGTTTGGTTGGACTGCTGTAGTTTACTAGTTTATGATGTTTGGTATTAAGTTGTCTCTGTTTGGTAGGTGTTTGGTTGTACTATTGTAGTTTACTAGTTGTTGTGCTGCTCTTTGTGGTTTTACAGTTTTTGATTCTTAGGAATGAATTGTTTTAATTCCAACCACTGCTACACATGGTTCTGCTAGCAATGGGCGGTAGATGGAAGCTTATGGATTTAAGTTATCATATCTGGCACTTCTGATTATTCTTTACAATGTTTACAGATCTAGCTCGCTCAATTTTGAAGGTAATTCTATGCTTGGACAGTGTTACTGGTTTAGCATTTCTATCTTGGCTATTTCTAGTTCCTTTTGTCCATTTGAATGCTCGTCTTCGCTGACTATTGTTGATTTGAATAAGAAAGGACTAACGTTGTTGGGATTCCGATCAAAAGTAAATTGTGATCCATATGGAGTTCTTGCGAACTGGAATCTTGATCACTGTAACCCATGCTTGTGGTCCGGTGTACAGTGTCTGGCAGGCAAAGTGCAAATTCTGTAAGTCCCTTGTTACATAAAATGAAGTATAGTAATGTGGGTTTGATTTGTTGGTATTAACTTGCTCTATAAGTTTAATATTCTATTGTTAACAGGTCTGTCGATTTTTTATTTTCTTAAAAATATATTACAAACAATATACAAAATTCGAACTCATTTGGTTTGTCTTTCGTGATATCTCATTTTGTTAAATTTTGTTTTTCCTCTCTCTTTATGGATTTCCATGGACGTTCTTTGGAAGGCACATTGGCATCAGAGCTTGGAAATCTCACTCACTTAAGATCAATGTAAGCTTTTATCTATAAAAAATGCTTTTTCTTTTCCAGCCCATAAGTGTTAAATGCTTATTTAGACAAAGCATCTTGAAAAGGTGGTTTTATTTATGCCATACTTGTATATGATAACAACTTCTATAAAGGGATAAGTATGATGTCCCTAGTTTCATGATTCAAGTTTAATTATTTTCTGGAGAACAACACATATTTTCTCGCATTGTTGAAATAATCCTTTCCAGTTGACTGTCAATCTCTTGAAGTGAACCTTATTGTGTATCTGATAAAGGAATTTGAAGTGGAGAGCATGTTCAGATATCAAATCTGGTTAATGGTGCTGGAAGTTTGATTCCCGTCCTTGCTGCTATTATTGCCGATTCATTTCTTGGTTGCTGTTAATAGTACTTGACTTTCTCTCTCTCTCTCCCTCCTCTCTGTTTTCTTCTCAACGGTCAGTACGCCAGCCTTCACCTCACCTCACCTTAACGGTCATCGCTCACCTCACCTCACCCTCCCCCCCTCCGCCGCCTTCACCCCCCTCCACCCATCCACTCCGGCTACCGGCCGCCGGCGACCACCAGGTAAGGTCACCTCCCAGATAAGGTCACTTCTCCTCTCTTCTCTCTCTTCTCTCCCCCCTCCCACCCATAGCCCCCCTGCCCAGCCCCCCTTCCTTCCCCACCTCAGTTTCTCCACCACCCTTCCCCCAACTCCGGCGAGTTCGCCGGCAGCCCCCCCTCGGCCTTCCATCTTTCTCCTCACCTCTCTCTTTCTCCCTTCCCTCCTCCCCCTCCCTCTCCTATTCCCCCACCTCCCACTCCACTTTCAGGCAGTCCCTCCCCCAATTCAGGCAGCACCCCTATCCCCGCATTTTTGTGTGGTTTTTTTTTGTGTTTGTGCAGGTTCTCGGCGGGACGCAACAGAACTACCCGTTCCAGTAAAACTCACGACAGGCGACAAGGCGACTTTGCGGCATTTTGGGAGCGAAGAGCTAAGCAACACTGGACGGGACGTGCAAGTGGAGGCAGCACTCGAACTCGGGCGTCTATCTTCAGGTTTTCCCACCGGGAGTTGGTACCTCCCGCCCCTCGTTTAACTTGTAAACCTTTTTTTTGGTGCTCTCGTTAGCATTTCTTGTGGGTTCTCTCTGTTGCTATCTAGTTTGCATTTTGTGATATCTCCCTTTTGTCCGTGTGTGCGTCTCTATTCCCATAGTCGGTTGTAGGGATAGTGGCCGCAGCGGGGATGTAAGTGCAAGGTCATGTCCTCGGGGGTGGGGGCGGTGGCGGGGGTGAGTAGGGGGCAGGGAGAGGTTCTGCGGGTAGGGCGGGAGGTAAGGGTGGGAAGAGCGTGGCGAACGCTCATAGATTAAGGATCGGGTCGTGGGACATAGGCACTCTGACGGGTAAGTCCATTGAGTTGGCGAAGATTCTTCAGAAGAGGAGGGTCAACATAGCCTGTGTTCAGGAGACTAGGTGGAAAGGGACGAAGGCGCGGGATGCAAACGAGTATAAGTTGTGGTGCTCCGGGGTCGTGAGGGGG
Organism: Nicotiana noctiflora; assembly: GCA_032618575.1. Classification (NCBI taxonomy): domain Eukaryota; kingdom Viridiplantae; phylum Streptophyta; class Magnoliopsida; order Solanales; family Solanaceae; genus Nicotiana; species Nicotiana noctiflora. The sequence continues at coordinate 233,445 of JASVEL010003743.1, read as the reverse complement.
AAGAATGGAGTGGGCATCCTGGTGGATAAGGACCTTAGGGAGTCCGTGGTGGAGGTTAGGCGAGTGAACGATAGGTTGATGTCTATTAAATTGGTTATCGGGGGCTGCGTCCTTAACGTCATTAGTGCCTATGCACCGCATGCGGGCTTAGATGAGGAGGTCAAGAGGCGTTTTTGGGATGACTTGGATGAGTTGGTTTGTAGTATCCCCCAATCCGAGAAGTTGGTCATTGGTGGGGACTTTAATGGCCATATTGGGGCGGATGCTAGTGGTTATGGTGAGGTACACGACGGCTTTGGCGTCGAGGTTAGGAACGGAGGAGGCACTGCGCTGTTGGATTTCGCTAGGGCTTTCGAGCTTCTGATTGCTAACTCGACATTTCAAAAGAGGGAGGAACATTTGGTCACCTTCAAAAGTTCGGCAGCGAGGACTCAGATCGATTACCTCCTTCTCAGAAGGAGCGATAGAGGTCTGTGCAGGGACTGCAAGGTTATTCCAGGAGAATCCCTTTGTACCCTTCATAGACTCCTAGTGATGGATGTCGGACTCTGGGTGAAGAAGAAGCAGAGGGGTGCTCGGGGTCGACCGCGAATTAGATGGGGTGCTATGACTAAAGAGAAAGCCCGGGAGCTGGAGAGGAGGTTAGTTGATGGTGGAGCTTGGAGAAGCTCCGGGGCAGCAGCCGCAATGTGGTCAGAGACGGCGAATCTGGTTAGGGAGGCAGCGCGAGATTTTCTTGGGGTAGCCAAAGGCTATCTAGGCAGACATCAGGGCGACCGGTGGTGGGACGACGTAGTACGAGGAAAAATAAAGGTGAAGAAAGCAGCTTTTGCGAAGTTGGCAGGGAGCACAAGCGAGGAAGAAAGACGGGTGAACAGAGAGAGCTATAAGGTGGCAAGAAAGGAAGCAAAACTGGCGGTCACGGAAGCTAAAAACGCTGCTTTTGGTCGCATGTACGAGGAATTGGAGGAGAAAGGCGGGGACAAGAAGTTATTCCGGTTAGCCAAAGTAAGGGAAAGGAAGGCGAGGAACCTAGACCAAGTTACGTGCCTCAAGGATGAGGATGGTAGAGTCCTGATGGGGGAGTCTCAAGTCAAACAGAGATGGCAGGCGTACTTCCGAGACCTTCTCAACGAGGAGGGGGACCAGAGTATAGAACAAGGGGAGCTGGGGCACTCAGAGCGTCATAGAGACCTAGGGTACCGCGGGCGCATTAGGGTGGAAGAGGTCGTGAGGGCTTTGCGTAGGATGAGTAGAGGTCGAGCGACCGGGCCGGATGAAATCCCGGTGTAGTTCTGGAAATGTATGGGTAAGTGAGGAGTGGAGTGGCTCACCAGGTTATTCAATGCGATCTTCAGGACCAAAAGGATGCCGGAGGAATGGAGGTGGAGTACAGTGGTGCCCTTGTATAAGAACAAAGGGGATATCTAGTGTTGCAGCAACTATGGGGGCATCAAATAAATAAGCCACACCATGAAAGTTTGGGAGCGGGTGATCGAGGCCAGGGTGAGGGAGTCGGCATCTATTTTCGTGAATCAGTTCGGTTTCATGCCGGGTCGGTCCACTACAGAAGCTATCCACCTTGTGAGGAGATTGGTGGAACAATTCAGGGATATGAAGAAGGACCTGCATATGGTGTTCATCGACTTGGAGAAGGCGTATGACAAGGTCCCTAAGGAGGTGCTATGGAGGTGTCTAGAGGCTTAGAGCGTGTCAGAAGCCTACATCAGAATAATCAAGGACATGTACGATGGAGCTAAGTCTAGGGTCAGGACAGTGGGTGGCGACTCAGACCATTTCCCGGTGGTTATGGGGCTCCATCAAGGATCTGCGCTTAGCCCTCTCTTGTTTGCCTTGGTGATGGATGCTTTGACGCGACATATTCAAGGGGATGTGCCTTGGTGTATGCTATTTGCTGATGACATAGTCCTGGTAGACGAGTCGAGGGTCGGTGTTAACAGAATACTTGAGGAATGGAGACAGGCTCTCGAATCTAAAGGCTTCAAACTAAGCAGGTCTAAGACAGAATATCTGGAGTGCAAGTTTAGCACTGAACCGAGCGAAGTGGGAGGAAGCGTGATGATTGGATCTCGGGCCATAGCCAAGAGGGATAGTTTCAGATACCTTGGATCGGTGATTCAGGGGGACGGGGAGATAGACGTGGATGTCACTCACCGTATAGCGGCGGGGTGGTCGAAGTGGAGGCTTGCATAAGTGCCACAGAAACTCAATGGAAAATTTTATAGAGCTGTGGTTAGACCTGCCATGCTGTATGGGACGGAGTGTTGGCCGGTGAAGAAATCTCATGTTCAGAGGATGAAGGTTGCGGAGATGAGGATGCTTAGGTGGATGTGCGGGCTCACCAGGTTAGATAAGATTAGGAACGAAGATATTCGGGAGAAGGTGGGGGTGGCCCCAGTGGACGAGAATATGCGAGAGGCGAGGCTTCGGTGGTTCGGGCATGTGCGGAGGAGAAGCCCCGATGTCCCGGTGAGGAGCTGTGAGCGGCTAGCGGTGGTCGGTGTGAGGCGAGGCAGAGGGAGGCCTAAGAGATACTGGGGAGAGGTAATTAGGCAGGACATGGCCAGGATGCGGATTTCTGAGGACATGTCCCTTGATAGGAAAGTCTGGAGGTCTAGTATCAGGGTTGTAGGGTAGAGGCTCCTAGATTTGGGTTACTAGATTTTTCGAACTCCTTTCCCGGGGTGGGCGAGGTGCGGTAGGGCCACCCATAGAGAATTAGTTTGTGTTTTCTTTTGGTAGTCATTTCTGGTAAGTTACTGTTTTAATACTATTGCATGCAGGTATATTTACGGTGCGTATGTCTCGTATGTTTAGTTGATTATTTATGCGATATATGCTGGTGTAACTAATGCTATTTTTGTTTTTGCTTTTATTTGCCTTTCTCTCCCCTGCGCATAGGGTCGATTGGAAACAGCCTCTCTGCCTTCTTAGGTAGATGTAAGGCATGTCTACATATTACCCTCCCCAGACCCCATTTTGTGGGAATATACTGGGTTGTTGTTGTTGTTGAAATAATCCTTTACCATGTTGGATGTCAGTGGCTCATCATTTTGATTAACATAGTTTCCGTTTTGTGTTTTTATTCTAAGTTTGCTGAACTGGTGAGATCACTGTAACATATTTGATAGCTGCACCCATGACCTTCCAGTGCTGCTGTCAATGGTGGTGCCAAAATCCACCCTGCCATTCTGGCCAGTTACAACTTCTATTTTATAATCCGTCCTATGGATTGTTGTCTGGTGCAATGAGTCATATGTGATGGGCACCCTTATTCCGTCATGAACAGATGCATGTTTGGCTCCGCTATTTGACTGCTCAACAGGAACTTGTTGCAGCAAAACTTCATTAAAATTGGCTGTAGTTTTGTCTCCCACAGTGGTTTGGCTAGATCTCTCAAAAGAAGCTTCATTATTTGGGAGCGGTTCTTGCTTGAGCTTAGACTTCTTAAATTGCTTCGGCAATTATTTTTTAAATGAGGCTCTTAATGAACACTAGTATATAGATATATAATAATAGGAGAAGTGACCAGCAGATTGACGGTTTAAATTATATATATGCAATTGTTTACAAATACAACATGCTATCATCTAAAGGTCATTAGAATTAGGAGAAATGGCAAAAACTGAGAAGTGTTTTTGATAGGTAAGATAAATATAGTTCTTACAATAAGAATAACCATGGCTATCCAAGGGCTGGAGGCTTTACCCAACATCTGTGCATTTTAATTTCAAGGAAGTAATACTAGAGCATAACAGAAATAATCACTTAACATTCAAACAATTCTTAAATTACTAACATGACATAATATGCAATTTGAAAATTAGAGCATTACAGTAGTTTCTCAAAGTACACAGAGACTATCAATCTTTAGAGGTTGAGACTTTATACTCCAGTAAGCTCTTCTTATCTTTAGGTTTTATTATTGCATGTTTGTAAGTATGTGATTGTATCTTAAAACTAAGTTTCGAATTCCTTTTTGCTAGCTTTCTTTTAGGTTACTTGAATTTTTTGGTCTATGTCACGATCCCAGTCCACCAATCGTGGACATGTCGTGATGGCACCCAGTCCCCATGACTAGGTAAGCCTAACACGTTGCGGAATATACCAGTTTATGAACATTTAATAAGAATTAGTGGAAAAATAAGATGAAAGGAATGTAATCCGTGCTGCTTGGCACATACACCAGTCAAATACACTGTTTAAAACACTACCAAGACCCGGAATCCCACGGGTAACACAGGACTAAAAGAGATCATACAATTGTAGCTCTATGTAAAAGGAGTATCTAACAACGGAATGAAGGAAAAACATCTACTAGCACTAGAATAGAAGGAAGGCCTCCGGATCCTCGGACGTAGCAGATCATACCTTGAGGTCTCCAAAGCGTTGTTGAATCACCTGGTGTGAGCCTGTCCTGATGTACCTGGATCTGCACAACAAAAGTGTGCAGAAGAGTAGCATGAGTACACCACGGCGGTACTAGTAAGTGCCAAGCCTAACCTCGATGGAGTAGTGACGAGGAAGGTCAGGGCCCTACTGAGAAATAATAATATAATGATAATAACAATAATAAGCAGTTTAAATGATAATAATTTCCGAAATTAACAACAATAAATGATTACCGCAATCGTCTACAATTAAGCTAACAACAAATAGTCAACTCAATAAAACCAGTCCAGGACCTGTGGGAATCGAACCCACAGTGCCATTGACAGTACCTCTGGGTCTCCGGGAATCGAACCCGCAGCCCATGTCTCAATAAATAATCAATAACTCAGGATCTCCGGGAATCGAACCCGTAGTCCCTACCAATAACTCGGGATCTCGGGAATCGAACCCGTAGTCCCTACCAATAACTCAGGATCTCGGAAATCGAACCCGTAGCCCCTACCAATAACTCAGGGATCTCGGGAATCGAACCCGTAGTCCCTACCAATAACTCGGGATCTCGGGAATCGAACCCGTAGTCCCTATCAATAACTTAGGATCTCGGGAATCGAACCCGTAGTCCCTACCAATACCACTCCGGGTCTCTGGGAATCGAACCCACAGCCCTGGGTCTCCGGGAATCGAACCCGCAGTCCACAAGCACAGCAAATAAAGGAATACGCAGAGAGAGTAAATTATGCTTAACTATAACTTCACCGAAAAATAGTGCCAATAATTATCAAAAAAATAAGACAATTAGGCAACTAGACAGTTAGGTACTACCTAATCATGCTTTTCTAACTACTACCGGTAAAATATCAAATTAACAGCTAAAGACAGGAATATCACTCATCGAACATTTTAAATAAAGTATGTGTTCAACAACCAGCGCATGTACACGCCCGTCACCTCGCGTACAAGGCATTTAAATTATCACATAATATCCTAGGGGTGAAAATTCCCCCACACGAGGTTAGACAAGCCACTTACCTCAATTCCGGTACAAAATCGCTAAGCAATAACCCTCTTGCCACGAATGTCGGCCTCCACAAGTGTAGAATCTGATAAAAATCAATAGAATCACATCAAAATAAGCCAATTGGGCATTACCCAATCAAAATAACTCAAAATACACCAAAACCCACAAGTTGCTAAAATCCGACTTTCGGTAGACTTATCGAAAAATCACAAAAATTATATTTTCGGGTTCCTTATCTCAATACGAGTCTAGGCATATAAAATTTACCAAAATCGGACTCCATTTGCCCACTCAAATCGGAGATTTTCTAACATTTAGGCCTAGGGCTCAAACCCACCTTTAATCTCCCATTTTCGGTGAAATAATCACGGATTTCATGATAAACCAACGAATTAAGGTCAAGAAACTTACCCCCGATGATTTCCCGATGATACCCCAGCGTTTCCCCTTCAAAACCCTCTCTTGGAGCTCAAAAATAGCGTTTTTGTGTATGGGGGTCGCGGGTGTTATGTTCTGAACTTAAGCTCCCCATTGTTCATCGCGTTCGCGGTACTGTTCACGCGTTCGCGATGAACAACTCAACTTCTTCTACGCGAACACGAAGTAACCCACACGTTCGCGATGACCTGCAAAAATTACCTATCGCGAACGCGATGCTCCACATGCGTCCGCGAAGCACAATTTCCCTTCCTCAACGCGAACGCGACGACTCCCACGCGTTCGCGAAGAACAATCTTCCAATCGCCCGTTTTTCTTCTACGCGTACGTGACACCTGGGACGCGAACGCGGTGCCTCCTCTTTCCCTTCTACGCGATCGCGACTCAAGGGACGCGAACGCGATGCTTTGCCCTACTATGCCTACGCGAACGCGGCCATTGCCACGCGAACGCGTAGGCTTAACGTCTGCTGCACTGCTGCTGCATTTTCTGAAGAAATTTCCAAGTTCCAAATGCCGCTTGATGGTCCGAATTCATCCCGAGGCTTTCGGGACCCCAACGAAAACCACCAACATACTCCAAAACACGATACGAACTTATTCCAATCATAAAAACACGTCTAACAACATCAAAACCCATAATTCACATCGAATTCAAGCCTAAATTCCTTAAAACTTTCCGAATTGCACAATCAATCAAAAACTCGACTAAACAACGTCCGAATGACTTGAAATTTTGCAGGCACATCCAAAATCACCTAACGGAGCTATTGCAACTGTCGGAATTCCATTCCGACCCCGGATCAAAATCTCACCTACCGTTCGGATTTCGCCAAAATTCAACCTTAGCCAATTCAAGCCTATTTCTACACCGGGCCTCCAAATTCAATTCCGATCGCTCCCTAAGTCACAAATCACCTCCCGGAACTAACCGAATCATCAGAATCCGATTCCGAGCCCCCTAACCAAATAGTTAACTCCGGGTTGACTTTCCTTATTCAAGTTTCCTTCACAAAGGCTATATGCCTCATTTCCAATCCAATTCTCTCCTAACTCACCCGATAGACTCTAACACTGATATAAAATCATAAAACATGTATTTACAACATAACGGGGTGGTAATTCTCGTGACGACGGGCCGGGTCGTCACATTCTCCCCTCTTAAGCAAACGCTCGTCCTCGAGCGGGTCAAGAAACATACTTGAAGTCTCAAACAAGTGAGGATATCTGCTCCGCATCTCCCGCTCGATCTCCCAAGTGGCCTCCTCCACGGGTCGACCTCTCCACCGAACCTTAACTGATGCAATCTCCTTAGACCTCAATTTTCTCACCCGACGTCCCAAAATGGCAATAGGCTCCACATTATAGGATAGATCACCATCAAGTTGAATGGTGCCTGAAATCTAATACATGAGACGGATCTCCAATGTACTTCGGAGCATAGACACATGGAATACTGGATGGACGCTGGATAATCCGGGCGGCAAGGCTAACTCATATGCCACCTCTCCGACTCTCTTGAGTATCTCAAAAGGACCAATGTACCCTGGGACTCAACTTCCTTTCTTCCCAAACCTCATGACACCCTTCATAGGTGAAACCTTCAACAATACTCGTCACCAACCATGAAAGACAACTCTCGAACTCTACGGTCCGCATAACTCTTCCGACGAGACTGCTGTGCTGTACGAAGCCTCTCCTGGATCAACTTTGCTCTATCCAGAGCATCCCGGACTAACTCGGTCCCTATCAATCTAACCTCACCAGGCTCAAACCATCCCACGAGGATCTACACCGTCCGCCATACAATGCCTCATACGGGGCCATCTGAATACTCGACTGATAACTGTTGTTGTAGGCAAATTCAGCAAGTGTAGGAACTCATCCCACGAACCACCAAAATCAATCACACAAGCTCGCAACATATCCTCCAAGATCCGAATAGTGCGCTCAGACTGTCCGTCTGTCTGGGGGTGAAATGCTGTACTCAACTCAACCCGCGTACCCATCTCTCGCTGAAATGCTCTCCAAAACTGAGAAGTGAATTGAGTACCCCTGTCGGATATGATAGACACCGGAACTCCATGCAACCGAACAATCTCTCGAATAAAGATCGGTGTCAATCGCTCCGATGAGTAGGTAGTACTAACTGGAATGAAGTGAGCTGACTTGGTCAGTCTATCCACAATCACCCATACAGAATCAAACTTCCTCACCGACCGAGGGAGTCGAGTAACAAAGTCCATAGTGATCCTCTCCCATTTCCACTCAGGAATATCAATGCGCTGAAATACACCACCGGGCCTCTGATGCTCGTACTTAACCTGCTGACAGTTGAGGCACCGTGCTATATGTCTGACAGTGTCCATTTTCATCTTTCTCCACCAATAGTGTTGTTTGAAATCTTGATACATCTTAGCGGCTCCTGGATGGATAGAATACCGCGAGCTATGGGCCTCTTCCAGAATCAACTCACGAAGGCCATCAACATTGGGCACACATATCCGGCCCTGCATGCTCAATACGCCGTCACTATCAATGGTGACATCTCTAGCATTATCATGCTGAACTCTGTCCCTAAGGACAGCCAAATGTGGATCATCATACTGGCGCTCACGAATACGATCATTTAGAGATGACCGAGATACAACACAAGCCAATACCCGGCTGGGCTCCGAAATATCTAACCTCACTAATCGATTGGCTAGCACCTGAACATCATAAGCAAATGGTCTCTCCTCAGCTGGAATATATGCCAAGCTCCCCATACTGACCGCCTTCCGGCTCAAAGCATCGGCCACCACATTGGCCTTCCCCGGATGATATAATATAGTGATGTCATAATCCTTAAGAAACTCAAGCCATCTCCGTTGTCTCAAATTAAGGTCTTTCTGTTTGAACAAGTGCTGGAGACTACGATGGTCGGTATACACCTCACAAGACACACCGTACAAATAGTGCCTCCAAATCTTCAATGCATGAACAATGGCGGCTAGCTCCAAGTCATGAACAAGATAGTTCTTCTCATGTGGCTTCAACTGCCGAGAAGCATAAGCAATCACCTTACCTTTCTGCATCAACACACAACCTATTCCCACTCTCGAGGCATCACAATAAACGGTATATGAACCTGAAGCTGATGGCAATACTAACACTGGAGTTGTGGTCAAAGCTGTCTTGAGCTTCTGAAAGCTCTCCTCGCACTCATCCGACCACACGAATGGTGCACCCTTCTGGGTCAATTTAGTCAATGAAGAAGCAATGGATGAAAATCCCTTAACAAACCGGCGATAATATCCCGCCAAACCAAGAAAACTCCTGATCTCTGTAGCTGAGGACGGTCTAGGCCAACTCTGCACCGCCTCTATCTTCTTCGGATCAACCTGAATACCATCACGAGACACCACATGTCCCGGAAATGCTACGGACTCGAGCCAAAACTCGCACTTGGAGAATTTAGCATATAGCTTCTCCTCCCTCAATCTCTGCCAACACAATACTCAAATGCTGAGCATGCTCCTCCCGACTACGGGAGTATACTAGAATGTCATCAATGAATACAATCACAAATGAATCCAAATAAGGCCTGAACACACTGTTCATCAGATGCATAAATGCTGCTGGGGTGTTGGTCAGCCCAAACAACATCACAAGAAACTCATAATGACCATATCGGGTCCCGAATGCAGTCTTCATAATATCTGAGTCTCTGATCTTCAGCTGATGATAGCCTGAACGAAGATCGATCTTAGAAAACACCCTCGCACCCTGTAACTGATCAAACAAATCATTTATGCGCGGTAGAGGGTACTTGTTCTTCATTGTCACTTTGTTCAATTGCCTATAATCAATACACATTCGCATGGAACCATCTTTCTTTTTAACAAATAATACTGGCGCACCCCACGGAGACACACTAGGGCGGATGAAACCCTTATCCAAAAGCTCCTGAAGTTGCTCTTCCAGTTCTTTCAACTCAGCTGGTGCCATCCGATAAGGAGGAATGGATATAGGCTGAGTGCCCGACACCAAGTCAATGCCAAAATCAATATCCCTGTCCGGCGGCATGCCCGGCAGGTCTGAGGGGAATACATCTGGGAAGTCCCTCACAACAGGTACAGAATCAATGCTAGGAGACTCGGCTCCCACATCTCTCACAAAAGCTAAGTACGATAAGCACCCTTTTTCAACCATCTTCTGAGCTTTTAAGAACGAAATAACACGGCTAGGGACGAAATCAGTCGAACCCTGCCACTCGATCCGAGAAATACCAGGAATGGCCAACGTAATTGTCTTAGCATGAGAGTCCAATATAGCATGGTACGGAGACAACCAGTCCATACCCAATATAACATCAAAGGCCACCATCCCCAACAATAATAGATCTGCCTGGGTCTCCAGACCCCTAGTAGAAATAACACAGGATCTATAGACATGATCCACAACAATCGTATCACCCACGGGGGTGGATACTTGAACAAGTAAGTCAAGACTACCCCGAGTCACACCCAAATAATGTGCAAAATAAGAGGACACGTAAGAATATGTGGACCCTGGATCAAATAGAACAGAGGCATCTCCATGACAGACAGAAATGATACCTGTAATCACCGCATCGGCGGCAACTGCATCATGCCTGTCAGGGAGTGTATAGAATCATGCTTGGCCTCCACCAGATCTCTCCTCGCCTCTGGGGCAACCACGAGAAGACTGACCTCCACCTCTACTAGCGTGAGATGGTGCTGAAGAGGAGGACTGATCCCTCTGCTGAGTCCTGTCCCTACGGAGTCGAGGGCACTGTCTCCTCATGTGGCCAAACTCACCACACTCATAACATGCACCCGGTGCTGGAGAAGGGGACTGAAGGGAACCCCTCGCCGCAGAAGAACCCTGGGCTGAAGAAGTAGGTGCTGCACCCTGGGCTGGTAGGGCACTAAGCGATGACTGACCCTGCTGAAACCCCCGTCGACCACGACCATAAGAACCTCCGCTCTGCTCTGGGCGGCCTGAATGAGAAGGTCTAGATGAGCGACCTCTGCTCTGCTGGGAATGCCCTCTAGATGGAGCACCACTGAAATTGCCCGAACCACGAGGCCTCTTGGCCTCCCGTTCCTCTCTCTCTCGGCGACGATCCGCCTCAATGGAGCGTGCCATATCAACAACCTGCTCAAATGATGATGACAAAACTCTCTCTCTGGTCATAAAAATGCGGATAGAGTAGTTGAGGCCATCAATGAACCTCCTGATCCTCTCCCTATCATTAGGGATCATCCATGTGGCATGCCTAGCCAACCGTGTGAATCCGAGCTCATACTGGGTCACAGACATGTCGCCCTGAACCAACCACTCGAACTGGCGACGTAACTCCTCGCGACGAGACTGAGGTACATATTTCTCTAGAAAGAGAGTAGAGAACTGCTGCCATGTGAGAGGTGCCGCTCCTGCAGGCCTACGCCTCTCAAACTCTTCCCACCAATCAAATGCGGGACCAGGTGAACTGGAAGGTAGTAAATGAAACTCCGCTGGACTCAAGAATACCACCCGTCCGCAACATCCTCTGACACTTATCCAAGAAACCCCGGGCATCCTCGCCCTCAACGCCACCGAAATGGGGTGGCTGAAGTCTACCAAATCTCTCGAGACGACGCCGCTCGTCATCGGGCATAACCTCGAACCATATGCTCGGGAGCCGGAGCCTGGTGCAGTCGGAGGAATAACCGGTGCAACCACCGAGCGGGGACCGCCTCCGGCGTCCGAAGTCCCCGAACAACCGGGTCGGTGTGCGAGCCGCATGGGTCCGTCGTCCACCCCCGACCGAGATGTCGCTACGATAGCGGTAGCCGAAACTACCCGAGCCAAACCGGAACACACCGATAATATCCGAGCAAGGGTCTCCCGAAGACCGGGAATAGCAATAGATACGATCTGGCCCCTGAACCGGGGCTGCCGGAGCATCAACCACCGGGGGCCGCTCTTGAACCGGTACAACGGGCGGGTCAGCCGGCATCGCCTCGGCCGCCCTACCTCTACCTCTAGCACGACCGCGGTGATATTGTGCTTGGGCTGTAGGAGCCCCTCCGGAGTCTGAACCCCCACAGTGAGCACGGGTACCCAAATTGGATCGAGCTACGCGCCGTAGCGGTCATATCATGCATTGCATTGCATTTAGCTACATCTGCTAGCTGTTATACTATTTTGCTGGTACTTATTGGTACAGGTACAGTTGATATCGATTCTGTGACAGGGTATTTGATTACAGCTTTACATAGTGCTTTATTGCGGATTTCTTATCTGCACTGTCTTACCCTTGTTTATTACCACTGAGTCTGGCAGTACTCATTTTACTCCCTGCACCTTGTGTGCAGATCCAGGTACCTCTCAGCAGTGATCCAGTAGCTGTGCGAGGCGACATTTGTGGATATTCGAGGTAGCTGCAGAGTCCGCAGGACCCGATATTCCTTCTCACTGTCTCTTGATTTCGTATTAACTATTCTTTCCGCACTTGGTATCTTGTAAACCTTTATACACTCATGTTCAGTAGAGGCTCACGACTCTTGACCCTTCGGTCTATGGGAGTTGATGTATTATGGGACTTGGTTCCCCGTTTTCGTTATATGTATCGTTGTTGCTTCGTGAATTAATATGCTTAAATGGGCTAAAGAGAGCTTCTAGCTCCGTTGTTTATATTGATTGGTCAGGCTGGCTTAGCAATGTGCTGGGCACCATCACGACCAGATTTGGGGTCGTGATAGTCTAGTTATGAAGTAATTTTTTTGGGGCTGGTATATGATACTTATGTCTAAATAGCTAGATTCTGTAAAAGAGCTAGGCTCATGACTAGCATCATGTATGTCCATTATTTTCTTTCTCTTTTTTATCAACTTATTTAGTCTAGCCATTCCAGATTAAAGGTAATGACTTTATTTATCCGTTTTTTTAGGTGGAGTAGATCAAGAAATAGAAGATGAAGGCAATGAAGATCTAGACCTTACTTAAGATAGAATATTGAATTGCTATAGATGAATGTTTTAGGAATCTTTTGTTGTAAACATTTTGAAACTTACTATCTTGAAATGTATTAAACTTATGTACTCGGGGTAGAACATTTACTTTTATGGATTTTATTAGCATATTCGACGAGTTATATTATTAATAGTTTAATTTTGTAATTTATTTAAATTTTAGTGTTATTCTAATTTATTATATATATTTACAATATAAGCTATATTTCTATTTTAAATGAATTGTTGCAATAGCCTACCATAACCGTTGCAATAAAACACAAATGGCGTTCCAATAGATCTGGTAAACCGTTCCAATAGATCCGGTAAACCGTTCCAATAGGTATTTACAATTGTAGCGATACAAAAACAACTGTTACAATAGCTTAAAGAGACCGTTCTTATATCCATAAATAATTGTAACAATAGCTTACAAAAGTGTTGCACTAGATAATATGGTAACGGTTATGAGCCGTTGCATACACATTATAGAAACGGTTTTAAATCGTCCCAGTTGGATGGAATAATCGTTCCAATAGAGAGAGGGAAAACTGTTGCGATAGACGTATCTATAGCAACAAAAATGATAAACGTTCCAAGAACTATTCCTATAGCTCTATTAGCACGCGAGCGGATGGACGATCTGTAAACCGTTCAAATATCTCTACGGCAACGGTTTATCTACCTACTGGAACGGTTTTCCAAGCGTTACCGTAGACCAATTTTTCATTAGTGACATTATCATGTCGAGGGTGATAGAGCAGCTCGGGCTGCTAGACCAAATCGTGCCCACCACTCGAGTCCTCAACAGATTCAACATAACAAGTGAAATATCGAAATGAGAGATCACTCTCCCGGTCAACATGGTTGCGACGACCGAAAATGTAAAATTTCATGTCATTGTAGGAGACATGACATATAACAACTTATTCAGGTGACCGTGGATACACTGCATAAGAACAGTACCATCCAAGCTACACCAAATGATGAAATTCCCAATAAAGGATGGGATTAAAACCGTCTACGAGGAACAACAAGCGGCAAGGGAAATGTTCACGATACATGATGTGGCACTGACACCAGTATCTCCACTCTCAAAAGGGCCAAAGGATAACCAAACTACATCTTCGGCTAAGCCCGATTAAAACATAATAGAGGACTGTACCGTGTCCTTATTACACACAACAGGGACATATCAGTCCTCAAAACACATCACCGGCATGTCCCACGATAATGTATGACCATCTCCCTTTTCATTTTTATTTTTTACTAACCCATATGCAGGCACCCGATTAGAGCAGTTAAAAGTGATAACCCAGCCCGAAGGAATTAATGTTTTAAAAGTATCTGATGCACTCTCTTCCTTTGATCGAACTTTTGTCCCGAAGAGGGTTTTACCGATAAGTTTTTCAAACTGGAAACACCTATACGCTACTTAAGGAGGATCCAACAAGTGCTCGACTTCAAACACAGGAGCACTTCAACCCCAAGCACCGGAGGACATCCCCTTGAAAGGAAATCCACTCGGAAGAACCGAGGAACACCAAACAAGGTTCAAATGGGAAAATGATGTACCAGACCAAACAGTCGAATGAACCGTGTCCATATAAGCCGGACTCACGACAAAAAAATGACATGTATTTATTCTAAGAAATCAAATAATGTATTTTTCCAAAGAATCTCATACTCCAAAGGTTACTCAACATCACAATAAAGATTCCTCCATCGAAGAATGCCCCGAGTACTCGGAGACAGGAATCAATAACTCGACATCGGGATGACCTTGTGGTCGGAACTCCAATCTCACAAGCCTCAACGAGGAAGTACGTAAATCATGAAACATCTCCAAAAATGAAAAACGTCCCCAACACTCATAGACTAGCATAAAAAAAATGCATGACCTCAGAGTCGAAATCTCCAAAATCGTATGCCCTCAACGAGGCAATTCCATGCTTATGAGTAATGGTTCCTGATTCAAAACAAACTCGATGAATCAGAGACTATCACCAATCACCATTTATTAAAAAACTCATGGCCATAAGACCTCGAGCAGGTAGACTCGATCTTGTAAGACCTATACAAGGAAACAACAAAAATAAGACCTCAAGCAAGGCATGAATCATAATTGTACAAAGTATCTACAAAAACTGTAAGACCTCAAGCATGGCATGAATCATACTTGTAAGGATCAACGAAAACTGTAAGATCTCAAAGGCATGACAATTTTGTAAGACTTTACTACAGGCATAAACTCGAACCCGAAGTTGAGGCTATATATCTCATTTTTAAGATTCCTAAAAGGGAATACCCTCGATATTGGCTCAAAAACAAATAACTACGGTCATATCGTTGTACCAGCCAAACTAACCCAACTCGGGGATGCCCGACCGTCACTACAAAAGCATAGATCATTACTTCGAATCCACTTCGAAAAAATCCTGTTAAACATGCTACTTCGATAGGCAAAAGAGCTTCGACCATGTTAGCTCCAAATCAGAAGGCTTCGAACAACTCAACCTGCGAGCCAAACCTTCCGTAGTGCTCGAACATCGCCGCAAACATCTTGAAATTGTGGTTCTTACCGAATCAACAAAGGGTCAGGCAAAATAATTTCAAAAGTCCTTAACAAGAGGAAAATAAAGCCTATATTTAAAAGGTCAATTTGACCCAAAGCGTAAGAGAAATTGTTGTCGGCTTACATAAAAGGCTGCATCGGCCCAAAGCGTAAGAGCCATTGCCCCTAGCTCATACAAACATAAAACTTGATGGTCAAATGAGCTCTAGTCCTAACCCCATTCAGAGAGAGAGCCCAAAACAGTTAACTACATATGCCTAAGGGCATAGTGTAACCGACATTATCACCAACCTAATGAGTCTCAGGGCCACACACACAAAAGATCACTTCAATCAAAGGCATTAGAGACAATATGGATAGCCCATACAAACAAAAACGCTTGAGGGTCAAATGCGCTCGTGTCGAAGCACGACTTGAAGTGTAAACCCAAAATAGTTGAGCAAAAGCATAAGAGCTGTAACGCCAGCTTATACTACAGGTCGCATCAACCGAGCATGTAAGAGCCCCCGAGCCTGCCTAATAAGCCCCAGGGCCATATCATGAATCTAAGGATTCCGCCAACTTTGAAACCAGTTCACTTGGCAGAAGATCATTTCGATCAAAGGCATAAGAGTCATTGTTTCCCGCCCATGAAAACACAAAAGCTTGAGGGTCAAATGAGCTCGAGTCGAAGCCTGAATTAGAGACTAAACTCAATATAGTTGAGAAAAAGCATAAGAGCTATAATGCCAACTTATACTAAAGGTCGTATCGACCTAGCGCGTAAAATCCCCCGGGCCTGCCTAATGAGCACCAGAGTCATATCACGAATCTAAGGATTCTCACCAACTCTTAAACCACTTCACCTGGCCATAAATGATACAGAAAGAGGTGCATAAGCGATAAATTTGCAAGTTTTCTTTTACTCACATAGGCGGATAAAATAAATGCTCAATCTACAAACATGCTCTGAAGATATTACCTAGAAAATGGCAGAGTCTATGCCATGCCCTTGAGGGCTACAGCCTATCGGCCTCATCTTCACTATCCTTAGCGTCGACGGGAGTAACCGAGCACCACGCTCGTCCACCATCGCTTGCGCCAACTATTCCGGTAGAACAAAACACCTGGTGCCGATCTCCTCGAGAACCTTTCTACGAGACTTGCAATAACCATATTCTTTGATCCTCTATTGACGATCAAGGAACTTCACCTCAGCTTGGGCATTGGTAGCGTCCATCAAATTAATCACCATCTCCTGATCGGCCTTTGTTCGGCTCAGCTGCTTTGATCCAAGCAATAACGATCTCAGCCCTGACCTACAGAAGTTGGATTCGAGCTTTGTGATAATATCCGCTTGAACTGAAGCATTATCGCGAGTCAAGCGGAGTTGGACCTCGAAGGTAGGAACTTTAGCAAAGGCATCTTTCTCCTCTGAAGCTTGAACCCGTCCCCCAGATCTTAGCTCACTACAGTCATTCCTGACTTGGTCGGATTCACCTCTAAGAAGCTTCAGGGCCTCCATCTTTTTTCCAGCTATGATAGGCAACGAGTTAACCTCATTAGTTAATAGATGGAACGCGTACTTGCCCGGGATGGAGAGTTACCTACTCTATCAAATAGCTCTCGTAATTCGAGCTCTGGTACACCTCATATCGCCAGTGTGCCAACTCAACTTCTTTCTCCTCACAAAGGAGCCTAAGGGACCTACCCTTATCTAGAGATTTTTGGAGTCTAGCTCCAAGGCGGAGAAGCTCACACCTAGGCCTGTCGAAATCCTGCAAAAGAAAAACTTGATAAGGAAGGGAAGATGCGCGATTGAGAAGACCTATGTCGAAGCTCACTATAAAGTGAAGTCGACGGACATCCTCAAAGGCCGAGCACACATCTGTTGATCTAGTTCCCTCAACCCTATCTACCCCGGTCGAAGCACGATCGCTTAGAGGAGCCATATTTCCAAAACTAGAAACTTCGAATGCAACAGGCTTGGACGATGTTTTTGTCTTAAAGACTCGACCGAGTTTCACCTTACTGTGAGTGCCATCGCCATACCAATATATGTCCCGCTTATTATTGTCGTCATTTAGCTCAAAAGTTGGCAGCCCCTCCCCTTCTCTGGAGGAGCATAACTTCACCTCTGGAGGCTCTCTGATAGCTACGACAACAAGATTAATACGTGAATGGTAAAAATGTCTCTCCAAATGAACAAGGGAAAAAGATAAAGTAGTACACACACATACCAAGATGTTTTTCTTCCCATTCACAAGTCGAGTGGGTGGCCAGCTTTCGGACCCAACCAGGCAGATCAGGAATGTTGCTTGGTGCCCATGAAATTGCTGTAGAAGAGGAAGAAACACAGTTATGAAACTAGCTTTCACCATGAGAAAATTTGAGAAAGCACGGGACGCTCCACTCACGTGTATAGTTCAATTCCTCAAGGAATGGTATAAGTTCCCCGGGGATAATGCCAACCACATGGACCGGGACGAACCTACTAATCCACTCCTGATCTTCTTATCCCTCACCATCAACAATAAATGGCGTGGATGAACAGTACCGCAAGGTTAGCAGACCTGAATGGTGAAAGGTCCAGTACAACCTAACGAGATGGCTGAGCGTGAATTCAAGACTCCCCTTATCTGCAAAGATCCTCGTCATCAACACTATTTTTCAAAATGACGGGTGTATCTGCACCAAAATAACATGACACTTTAAACAGAAGTCGAGGACAAACATATAAAGGGGTCCAGTGTGAAAGGGTAAAAGTACATATTCAAGAATCCATCAGCAGGGTCCGTGATACCCTCATTCGGGGGAATCACTTGTAACGCTACCTCATCCTTCCATCCGCAGTCTCTCTTCACTAACTCAAGGTGCTCCGCTCTTATCAAAAACATAGTCTTCAAGGTGAAATCCCATGGATCCAGAGCATTGGGAGCGGAACTCTCCCCTCTCTTTCGGGCAAACACCGAAGTAGCATTCATGGCTATGGCGAGACTAGAGAACTATAGTGGGAACCTACAAAAAACACTTTGGAGCTCAAGTGACGAAGGACTCGACGTCGAGTGGACAGATTGCTATCTAAAAGTGTGGGAGTTCCCAAGAAGTGGAAGCAACCCCATATATATATGGGGAAACGACAATGGTCTGCCTACCCAATATAGGCCTTGGAAAGCCAACAACATCATCTCAAGTCTCGAAGTGGTAATTAAACTCGAGGATCTCTATAAAAAAGAAGTTGGGCTTAAAAAGCTAATGATATCATCTCCAATCCCGAGGTTCTACACGACCTCTAGGACTTCTATCAATAAGAAGTTGGGCTTCACGAAGCCAATGATATCATCTCCAGTCCCGAGGTGGTACCCAAACTCGAGGACCTCCATCAGCAATAAGTAAGGCTTTAAAAAGCCACCAGTATCGTCTCCAACCTTGAGATGATACCCAATCACGAGAACATCCTCTAAGAAAGGAAGGTAATCTCCAAAAAGCCTTCGACACCATTACAAAGTTCGAGATGGTATCCGATCTTGAACGTTCCCCTCAAATAGTAGAACAAGCACTTTTAGCTTCATCTATAAGCGCTCAACCTCAGGACACCGCCTAAATCTACGTAACCCCTCATCTAGGACCTATCTATAACGCCTTAAAGGTTTATCTACACCTAGTTCGAAGTGAGTTTCCAAATGCATAAAGTTAACCCTCACTTAGACACCACTCTCAAAAATTCCAAGGCTTGAGGTACTACTTTCATGTGAATTGAGATTCTTGATGGCTCGAGTCTACCGGACTATTTCTGGCTTGGTCCGAGGAACGATGGTGGGCTCGGAGAGGGGCCATTTCTATTAACAAAACATCGAAAAGAATACTCACACACGGGTTAGATATTGACGATCATCAGCAAAGGAACACATTCAGAATCAACACAAATGTAAAAGAATATGGCAAGCATCAAAGGTGAAAGTCAAGAAATTATCTTTATATTCATAAATATTTGCTTACAACGGCCCATGAGGGGTCCTTAGAAATGATTACAGAAGCCCATAAGCGGTCATTACACAGAAATAAAGAAGCGAAGGGGTGCACACCCAAAGTGAAATCCTAAGGGCCTAGTCTACATTTTGAAGGTTCGTCTTCGATAGCGGTATCCCCAAACGCCACCTCCTCGAGCCCGCATCCTCAAAGGCACCCCTTTGATCGCCACCTCCTCTAGGTTCCCAGCTCGATCTCATGGAATAACATCCCCGAGGTAGAACATGAATAAGAGGAAAAGGTAAGGATGTAGAAAAGGTAGAAAAACGAGACATAACCCACCGAAGACAAATGTAGAAGATTCGGCAAGGCTCAGCCTTTATGGCTAGTTGTGCCATTTTATCCCTTGGGAAAAAACCCACAAAATGAAATCCCACACAAGGCTAGGGTAAGAGAGTGAGCATTGGTGCATAACCCGAATTCTCTCCCAAGCAGCGGTATAGAGTCCAAACGCACTTTTAGATCGAAAGAAGACGGTCGCCCATGTGTCTTCACTTCAAGCCAATAAGGATAATAGTAGCAGGCATAACAACAATAGCAGCAACAAGACGGTATGATCTCACTCGACAAAGGGAAGCTAAGGTAGAAGGCTACCACACAGTAGATGACAATGCTGCCATACAACCTTAAAGCCTTTAACCCCAAACATCATAATTAACAATAAAGGAAGACGGTGAGAAGAAAGGTATGAATAAATGAAGAAGGGAACACTGACCTGAACCCCAAACATCGTAATTAACAATAAAGGAAGACGATGAGAAGAAAGGTACGAATGAATGAAGAAGGGAACACTGATAGAGAGATAGTGTAAGACTGCCCCCTATTTTTACGGGGTAATAATATGACCATAAATGCCTTTTGAAAGACTTATCGGCAGGCCCAATTATTGCGTTCTTGAAAAATTGAATTGACAGCATTACTGTCACTTTGATGAATGGGAATAGATAGTGCATTGAATGGAATAAAAAAGACAAGTCCATGGGATGTCCCTATTATCGTGAAGGCTCACATCATAGGTTGTGTCACGGTATGACATCATTATGGGAAGCCCGGAGAGTTGGGCATCAAAATCAATTCTCATCGCTTTATTCTAGGAAACGCGGAGACTATCTGTATGCAGCCAAATTAGAGGGTCCAATTTCTTACTATTAACTCATTTCGGAAGATCATCTAGATGACTCGAGGTCGCGAAGCTGTGACCGAGTTTCATCCCCATGGCTCGTCCACGCCCACCTCTATATCATTACATTAATGCATTCCGTACTATGTTGGGATTCCCTTTCTTTATAAAGGGGATCCTTACCATTTTGTAACCACCAGTTGTTTCTCTAATTATTCTACACGAGAAAAATAATAACTCTCTTTATCTCTGTCTTTTCTATCTGACATATTCTCTCTATCTTAGTGCTTCTATTTATTATCTTTACACTTGTTATTCATTTATTTCTTGTAATTGGCCATAAAGATCCTGCCTTAATTTTATCCTAACTGTTAGCCCTTCCCTAGTTATCCCTAATAGCTCTAGACCGAGCCCAGGAATCAACCTCGAGGGCCCGTATCGGTCAATACGAGGCCCTAAATAGCTAACTCGTCAGTTTGATTATAAATCTATTTTAGCTCGCATTTCGTCCTTAAACTTCATACACCTAGCATCAACTGCTTAACAACTATCATTAAAAAAGATCACATATTTTTAGAGTCCCATCAAAAAATTTAATTGTTATTACTATTTTCATGGTAAACAATAACTGAGTTTGCTATTATGTCTATGCTACCTACAATTTAATCCTACTGTTAGCCTAGGGAAGCATGTCTAATTGACTTAATTGCCTTACTTGCTTAAACTGCTTTATTTCAATATTGTGCAACATACTTGTCACGACCCTAGTTCACCAATCGTGAACCTGTCGTGACGGCATCCAGTCCCCACGACTAGGTAAGCTTAACACGTTGCGGAATATACAAATTTATGATCATTAAATAAGAAGCAGCGGAAAATAATATAAAAAGGAATGTAATCCGTGCCGCTTGGCACATACACCCGTCAAACACACTGTATAAAACAACACCAAGACCTGGAATCCCACTGGTAATACAGACTAAAAGAGAATATACAACTGTGGCTCTATGTGTAAAGAGTATCTAAAAACGAAATGAAGGAAAACATTTACTAATACTATCAGATTAAAAGGAAGGCCTCCGGATCCGCGGACGTAGCCGATCATACCTCGAGGTCTCCCCAAGCGCTGCTGAATCACCTGATATGAGCCTATCCTGATGTACCTGGATCTCCACAACAAAAGTGTGCAGAAGAGTAGCATGAGTACACCACGGTGGTACTCGGTAAGTGCCAAGCCTAACCTCGATGGAGTAGTGACGAGGAAGGTCAGGGCCCTACTGAGAGAAACAATCACAAAATTATAATGACAAAAATAAGTAGTTTAAATGATAGCAATTCTGAAATAACAACAATAAAGTGATACTACAACCGTCTACAATTAAGCTAACAACAAGTAAACAAAACTCAATTAACTAGTCCAGGACCTGTGGGAATTGAACCCACAGTCCCATTAACAGTACCCCTGGGTCTCCGGGAATCGAACCAGCAGTCCATATCTCAATAACTCAGGATCTCCAGGAATCGAACCCGCAGTCCATATCTCAATAACATCAGGATCTCCGGGAATCGAACCCGCTGTCCATATCTCGATAACTCGGGATCTCCGGGAATCGAACCCGCAGTCCATATCTCAATAATTTAGGATCTCCGGGAATCGAACCCGCAGTCCACAAACAATACCACTCCGGGTCTCTGGGAGTCGAACCCACAGCCCTAGGATCTCTGGGAATTGAACCCGCAGTCCACAAACACAATAAATAAAGAAATACATAGAGAGAATATACTATGCTTAACTACAACTTCACCGAAACTAGTGCCAACAATTATCAAGAAGTTCAAGTAAGACAATTAGGCAACTAGGCAGTTAAATCCTATCTTATCATGCTTTTCTAACTAATACCGAGCAAGAGTATCGATTTAATCAGCTAAGAGCGGGAATATCACTAATCGGACAGTTCAAGTAAGGCATGTGTTACAACAACTAGCGCATGTACACGCCCGTCACCTCGCGTACAAAGCATTTAAACTATCACATAATATCCTAGGGGTAAAAGTTCCCCCACACGAGGTTAGACAAGCCACTTACCTCGACTCCGGTACAAAACCGCTAAGAGACAACTCTCTTGCCGCGAATGTCGGACTCCATAGGTGTAGTATCTCATAAAAATCAATAGAATCACATCAAAATAAGCCAATTGGGCATTACCCAATCAAAACAACTCAAAATACACCAAAACCCACAAGTTGCCAAAACACGACTTTCTGTACGCTTATCGAAACATCATGAAAGTTATATATTCGGGTTCCTTATCTCAACACGAGTCCGTGCATATAAAAGTTATCGAAATCGGACTCCGTTTGCCCATTCAAATCAAAGATTTCCTAAAATTTAGGCCTAGGGCTCAAACCCACATTTAATCTTCCATTTTCAGTGAAATAATCAAGGATTTCATGATAAACTAACGAATTAAGGTCAAGAAACTTACCCCCGATGATATCCCAGCGTTTCCCCTTCAATTTCCTCTCTTGGAGCTCAAAAATGGCATTTTTTGTTTATGGGGTCGCGGCTGTTATGTTCTGAACTTAAACTCACTGCCAGACCCCAATGCTCTACGCGTCCGCGAAGGTACTCACCTGTCCGCGAAGGTCTTCTCAAATTACCCTTCATGAATGCGACGCTCCCCACGCGTCCGCGAAGCACAAAATTCCCTGGCGCTAGATTCCACCTCTACGCGAACGCGATAGCAAACCAAGCGAACGCGACGCTGACTCTTCCCCTTCTACGCGTTCGCGAACCCAGGTCACGCGAACGCGAAGCATCACACCAAACCACCTACGCAAACGCGTAGGTCTTAACGCGAACGTGATGCCTTGGCCTGACTGGCCTACGCGAACGCGACCACCTTCACGCGAATGCGAAGGCCAAATCCCTGCTACACTAACCTACAATTTTCTGGAGGTTTTGAAGGCTTCAAAATGCCCGTTTGATGGTCCGAATTCATCCCAAGGCCACCGGGACCCCAACGAAAACCACCAATATACTCCAAAACAGGATACGAACTTGTTCCAATCATAAAAACACCATCCTAAACATCAATATCACCAATTACACACGGATTCAAGCCTAAGTTTCTTCAAAACTTCTGAAACTAACATTCAATCAAAAACCCGACCAAACGACGTCCGAATGACCTGAAAATTTGCGGACTTATCCAAAATCACATAACGAAGCTACAGAAATTGTCGGAATTCCATTCCGACTCCCGGATCAAAATCTCACCTATCGTTCGGATTCGCCAAAATTTCAAACTTCGGCATTCCAAGCCTAATTGAGGTACGGACCTCCAAAATATATTCCGAACACGCTCCTAACCCCGAAATCGCCTAACGGATCTAATGGAACCATCGGATTTCCGTTTCGAGTTCGTCTTAACACTGTTCGGACTACGGACCATTTTCCAACTTTAAAGCTCCCATTTAGGGACTAAGTGTCCCAAAACGTTCCAAATATCAGAACCGACTCTCCCGGCAAACCAAAATAGCAGAAATGAACTTAGGGGAACAGTTAAATTGGGGATTGGGGCATTATTTTCTAAAACGACCGGTCGGGTCGTTACATCTTCCCACACTTAAAAGATTTGTTCGTCCTCGAACGAGCATAGAAAACATACCTGGAGTGGTGAAGAGATGAGGGTACTAGCTGCGCATATCCTGCTCGGTCTCCCAAGTCGCCTCCTCGACCAGCTGACCTCACCACTGAACCTTTACTGAAGCGATGTTCTTTGATCTTAGCTTCCTGACTTGCCTGTCTAGAATGGCTACTGGCTCCTCAACATAAGACAGATCCTTGTCTAGCTGAACATAAGTGAAATCCAACACATGCGACGGGTCGCCATGGTATCTCCGGAGCATAGAGACATGAAATACGGGGTGGACTCCGGCTAGGCTAGGAGGTAAGGCCAACTCATAAGCAACCTGCCCAACACGCCTCAAAATCTCAAAAGGGCCAATAAACCTAGGACTCGGCTTCCCTTTCTTCCCAAACCTCATAACGCCCTTCATGGGCGAGACTTGAAGCAGAACCCGCTCGCCGACCATAAAAGCCACATCGCGGACCTTCTTGTCCGCATAACTCTTCTATCTAGACTGGGCTGCACGAAGTCTGTACTGAATCACCTTGACCTTGTTCATTGCATCCTGAACCATATCAGTACCTAGCAGCCTAGCCTCGCCCGGCTTGAACCAACCCACGGGAGACCTGCACCTCCTACCATATAGAGCCTCATACGGTGCCATCTGAATACTGGACTGGTAGCTGTTGTTATAAGCAAACTCCACCAGTGGCAAGAAGTGATCCCACGAACATCCAAACTCAATCACGCACGCACGAAGCATATCCTCCAAAATCTGAATAGTGCGCTCGGACTGACCATCAGTCTGGGGGTGAAACGCTATGCTCAGCTCCACCCGAGTACCTAACTCCTGCTGTACGGCTCTCCAGAACCGTGAAGTGAACTGAGTGCCTCTATCTGAGATGATGGAAACTGGAATACCATGCAGCCGAACTATCTCTCTGATGTAGATCTCCGCCAGTCGCTCCGATGAATAAGTAGTGCTCACCGGTATGAAATGGGCGGACTTGGTCAGTCGGTCCACAATAACCCAAATGGAATCAAACTTCCTAACAGTCCGTGGAAGTCCAGATACAAATTCCATGGTAATGCACTCCCACTTCCACTCGGGAATCTCAATCTGCTGCATCAATCCACCCGGACGCTGATGCTCATACTTCACCTGTTGTAAGTTGAGGCATTTAGAAACATAATCAACTATATCCCTCTTCATCCGCCTCCACCAGTAGTCTCAAGTCCTGATACATCTTTGCGGCACCCGGATGGATGGAATACCGCGAACTATGGGCCTCTGCTAGGATCAGCTCTCGAAGATCATCTACATTGGGCACACAGATACACCCCTGCATCCTCATAACTCCATCATCTCCAATGGTAACATCTCGAGCATCACCGCGCCGAACTCTATCCTGAAGGACAAGCAAATGAGGGTCGTCGAACTGACGCTCCCTGATGCGGTCAAATAGAGAAGACCGAGAAACCACACAAGCCAGAACCCGGCTGGGCTCCGAAAGATCCAGTCTAACAAACTGCCTGGCTAAAGCCTGAACATCCATTGCCATAGGCCTCTCCGAAGCTGGTAGATATGCCAAACTCCCCAAACTCTCTTCCCGACGACTCAAGTCATCGGCAACCACATTAGCTTGCCAGGATGATAGAGAATAGTAATATCATAGTCCTTTAGTAGCTCCAACCATCTCCTCTGACGCATATTCAGGTCCTTTTGCTTAAGCAAATGCTGCAAGCTCCGGTGATCAGTATAGATCTCACAAGGAACCCCATACAAGTAATGACGCCAAATCTTCAAGGCATAAACAATGGCAGCTAGCTACAAATCATGAACATGATAGTTCTTCTCATGCACCTTCAGCTGTCTGGACGCGTAGGCAATCACCCTGCCGTCCTGCATCAACACCGCACCGAGTCCAACTCGTGAGGCATCACAATATACATTATAGGATCCCGAACCTGTAGGCAACATCAATATAGGGGCCGAAGTCAAAGTTGTCTTAAGTTTCTGAAAGCTCGCCTCACACTCCTCTGTCCACTGAAAAGGGGCACCCTTTTGGGTCAATCTGGTCATAGGTGCTGCAATCGAAGAGAACCCCTCTACGAAACGACGGTAATATCCTGCCAAACCAAGGAAACTGCGAATCTCAGTAGCGGAGGAGGGTCTGGGCCAACACTGCACGACCTCCACATTCCTCGGATCAACTCGAATACCATCACTTGACACCACGTGGCCCAAAAATTCCACTAAACTCAACCAGAATTCACATTTAGAGAACTTGGCATATAGCTGCTTCTCCCTCAGAATCTGAAGCGCTATCCTCAAATGCTGCTCGTGCTCTTCCCGACTCCGGGAATATACTAGAATATCATCAATGAAAACAATCACGAACGAGTCCATATAAGGCCTGAACACACTGTGCATCAAATGCATAAAGGATGATGGGGCATTGGTCAGCCCAAAAGACAACATGAGGAACTCATAGTGACCATACCGAGTCCTGAAGGTAGTCTTCGGGATATCTGGCTCCCGAATCTTCAGCTGATGATACCCAGAGCGCAAATAAATCTTAGAAAACACTTGTGCGCCCTGTAGCTGGTCACATAAATCATCAATGCGAGGCAAGGGATATCGGTTCTTCACTGTAACCTTGTTCAGCTGACGATAATCAATACACATACGCACAGAACCGTCCTTTTTCTTCACAAACAACACAAGAGCACCCCAAGGCGAAACACTGGGTTGAATGAAACCCTTGCCCAATAACTCCTACAACTGATCCTTCAACTCTTTCAACTCAGGAGGAGCCATACGGTACGGTGGAATAGAAATGGGCTGAGTGCCCGGTAACAAATCAATAGCAAAATCAATGTCTCTGTCGGGCGGCATGCCCGGGAGATCAGCTGGAAATACATCAGCAAAGTCACATACCACAGGAACGGAATCAATAGAGGGAGTGTCAATACTGACATCCCGCACATAGGCTAGATAAGCAGCACACCCCTTCTCAACCATACGCTGAGCTCTGAGAAAGGAAATAACACGGCTAGGGGTGTGATCTAGAGTACCACTCCACTCAATGCGTGGAATGCCTGGCATAGCCAGCGTCACGGTCTTGGCGTGACAATCAAGAATAGCATAGTGGGGCAACAACCAGTCCATGCCCAGAATAATATCAAAATCGACCATCCCGAGCAACAATAGATCCGCTCCGGTCTCAAAACCACAAATGGTAACCAAACACGACCGATACACACGGTCCACAGCCAAAGAATCACCCACCGGAGTGAAAACATAAATGGGGGCACTCAAAGAATCCCGAGGCACACCCAGATGCGAAGCAAAGTAAGAAGACACATATGAAAAAGTGGAACCAGGGTCGAATAGAACCGATGCCTCCCTGTGACTCACCAGAATAATACCTGTGATAACAGAATTAGATGCAACAGCCGTAGCGCGATCAGGAATAACATAGAATCTGGCATGTCCCCCCTCTCGAGGGCGGCCTCTGGCACCCTGACCCCCGGCCCTGGCTGGCTGGGCAGGTGGAGTGGCAGCTGGAGCTGGAATGATAGCCTGCTGGCCCTGAGAACCATGCTGAGGTTGCGAAGACTGATGAGGTGCTCCCCTCCTACGCCTGGGGCACTCCCTAACCAGATGGCGAGTATCTCCGCACTCAAAGCAAGCTCTCGGAGGACGCGGTGGTTGTGACTGAACGGCCTCACCCCCACTAGTCTGACCCCTGGAAGGACCCCGCGCAGGAGGTGCACTGGAAACTAGGGGAGCATAATAAGGCTCCTGAGGTGCTGATAGAGCTGGAGTGCTAATGGCTGCTGGCAAAGCTGAGTGAATTGGTCGACCGGAATAACCCCTACCAAAACGACCGGCTGCTGAAGTGCGGGCACCAAAGAAATGGCCCGACTCATGAGACCTCTTGGCCTCTCTCTCTCTCTCCCCGCTCTCTAGGGAGCATACTCTCGATCCTCCTGGCAATGCTAACTGCCTGCTGATAAGATATATCTGTCTCCAACTCTGTGGCCATGTTGGATCGGATCGGCGGAATCAGGCCCTCAATAAATCTCCGCACCCTCTCCCGGACGTGGCTACCAAGTCCGGTGCATGCTTGGCGAGACGGGTGAAACTGATAGCATACTCCGATACTGACATGGAGCCCCGTCGCAATCGCTCAAACTCCGAGCGCCAAGAATCCCTAAGGCGCTGAGGAACAAACTCTCTCAAATATCTGAATGAAGCAGACTCCTCTGGACTATCCAACTCATACGTGCTCCACCAATCATAAGCGGCCCCATAGTATGAAGAATACGATGACACTCCTCCATAAAACCCAATGCATCATCTGAAGCCAAACCACTGAACACTGGAGGGTCATATTTCTTGAACCTCTCCAATCTACGGTGCTCGTCCTCAGAGGCAGTTGGCCCACCTCCGGGCTGTGCTGGGGCGACAGGAGGCATAACCATAATCTCCGGAACCTGTCCCACTAGCACTCGCTGCTCAGGTGTAACGGCTGCGGGAGTCTGGGCCCCTCCCTCGGCTTGGGATGTAGCTGTAGTGAGAGAAAGCAACCCTGCCTGAGCCAAAGTGGTATACATACTCATGAACTGGGCCAGGGTCTTTTGGAGTGCTGTAGTAGTAGCAGCTATAATCGGTGTACCAGGTGCCTGTGCTCCAACCTGATCCACCTGTGGCACCTCAGAGGCAGTGCGCATGGGTGTGCTGTGGCTGCACCTCGGGTGCGTCCTCGTCCTCTACCTCGGCCTCGGCCTCTGACGGTGGCAACAGGGGGCGCAGGTACCTGATCGTCGTGAGTAGCTCATGTCCTCACCATCTGTGAGAGAATAGAAAGCAATAGTTTAGATTTGGCGCCAAAAATGTCACATGACAAGGAATCCAAAAGAAATGAAGAGTTTCCTAAACAGTTACATAGCCCCTCGTAGATAAGTACAGACGTCTCTGTAATGATCAGCGAGACTCTAATAAACCGGCCCGTATCCCGTGACTCCTATGAACCTAGAGCTCTGATACCAACTTGTCACGACCCTAGTTCACCAATCGTGAACCTGTCATGACGGCACCCAGTCCCCACAACTAGGTAAGCCTAACACGTTGCGGAATATACAAATTTATGATCATTAAATAAGAGTAGTGGAAAAATAATATAAAAAGGAATGTAATCCGTGCCGCTTGGCACATACACCCATCAAACACACTGTATAAAACAACACCAAGACCCGGAATCCCACGGGTAACACAGACTAAAAGAGAATATACAACTGTTGCTCTATGTGTAAAAAGTATCTAACAACGAAATGAAGGAAAACATCTACTAATACTATCATAATAGAAGGAAGGCCTCCGGATCCGCGGACGTAGCACATCACACCTCGAGGTCTCCCAAAGTGCTGCTGAATCACCTGGTATGTGCCTGACCTGATGTAGCTGGATCTGCACAACAAAAGTGTGCAGAAGAGTAGCATGAGTACACCACGTCGGTACTCAGTAAGTGCCAAGCCTAACCTCGATGGAGTAGTGACGAGGAAGGTCAGGGCCCTACTGAGAGAAACAATAACAAAATGATAATGACAAAAATAGGCAGTTTAAATGATAGCAATTCTGAAATAACAACAATAAAGTGATACTACAACCGTCTACAATTAAGCTAACAACAAGTAACCAAAACTAAATTAACAAGTCCAGGACCTGTGGGAATTGAACCCACAATCCCATTAACAGTACCCCTACGTCTCCGGGAATCGAACCCGCAGCCCATGTCTCAATAAATCTCAGGATCTCCGGGAATGGAACCCGCATCCCATGTCTCAATAAATCTCAGGATCTTCGGGAATGGAACCCGCAGTCCGTATCTCAATAATATATCAATAACTCAGGATCTCCGGGAATCGAACTCGCAGTCCATATCTCAATAACTCAGGATCTCTGGGAATCGAACCCGCAGTCCATATCTCAATAACTCGGGATCTCTGGGAATCAAACCCGCAGTCCATATCTCAATAACTCAGGATCTCCGGGAATCAAATCCGCAGTCCATATATCAATAACTCAGGATCTCCGGGAATCGAACCTGCAGTCCACAAACAATACCACTCCGGGTCTCTGGAAATCGAACCCACAGCCCTGGGATCTTCGGGAATTGAACCCGCAGTCCACAAACACAACAAATAAAGAAATACACAGAGAGAATATACTATGCTTAACTACAGCTTCACTGAAACTAGTGCCAACAATTTTCAAGAAGTTCAAGTAAGACAATTAGGCAACTAGGCAGTTAAATCCTATCTAATCATGCTTTTCTAACTAATACCGAGTAAGAGTATCGATTTAATCAGCTAAGAGCCGGAATATCACTAATCAGGCAGTTCAAGTAAGGTATGTGTTACAACAACCAGCGCATGTACACGCCCGTCACCTCGCGTACAAGGCATTTAAACTATCACATAATATCCTTGGGGTGAAAGTTCCCCCACACGAGGTTAGACAAGCCACTTACCTCGACTCCGGTACAAAATCGCTAAGAGACAACTCTCTTGCCGCGAATGTCGGACTCCACAGGTGTTGTATGTGATAAAAATCAATAGAATCACATCAAAATAGGCCAATTGGGCATTACCCAATCAAAACAACTCAAAATACACCAAAACCCACAAGTTGCCAAAACCTGACTTTCGATACGCTTATCGAAAAATCACGAAAGTTATATATTCGGGTTCCTTATCTCAACACTAGTCCGTGCATATAAAATTTATCGAAATCGGACTCCGTTTGCCCATTCAAATCAAAGATTACCTAAAATTTAGGCCTAGGGCTCAAATCCACCTTTAATCTTCCATTTTCAGTGAAATAATCAAGGAATTCATGATAAACTAACGAATTAAGGTCAAGAAACTTACCCCCGATGATTTCCCGAATATATCCCAGCGTTTCCCCTTCCATTTCCTCTCTTGGAGCTCAAAAATGGCATTTTTTGTATATGGGGTCGCGTCTGTTATGTTCTGAACTTAAACTCACTGCCAGACCCCAATGCTCTACGCGTCCGCGAAGGTACCCACGCGTCCGCGAAGGTCTGCTCAAATTACCCTTCGCGAACACGACGCTCCCCACGCGTTCGCGAAGCACAAAATTCCCTGGCGCCAGATTCCACCTCTACGCGAACACGACAGCAAACCACGCGAACGCGATGCTGACTCTTCCCCTTCTACGCGTTCGCGAACCCAGGTCACGCGAACGCGAAGCATCACACCACACCACCTACGCGAACGCGTAGGTCTTAATGCGAACGCGATTCCTTGGCCTGACTGGCTACGCGAACGCGACCACCTTCACGCGAACGCGAAGGCCAAATCCCTGCTGCACTGACCTGCAATTTTGTGCAGGTTTTCAAGGCTTCAAAATGCCCGTTTGATCGTCCGAATTCATCCCGGGGCCCCGGGACCCCAACAAAAACCACCAACATACTCCAAAACACGATACGAACTTGTTCCAATCATAAAAACACCATCCTAAACATCAAAATCACCAATTACACATGGATTCAAGCTTAAGTTTCTTCAAAACTTCCGAAACTAACATTCAATCAAAAACCCGACCAAACGACGTTCGAATGACCTAAACATTTGCGACATATCCAAAATCACATAACGAAGCTACAGATATTTTCAGAATTCCATTACGACCCCCGGATCAAAATCTCACCTATCGTTTGGATTCGCCAAAATTTCAAACTTCGGCATTCCAAGCCTAATTGAGCTACGGACCTCCAAAATACATTCTGAACACGCTCCCAACTCCGAAATCACCTAACGGATCTAATGGAACCATCGGATTTCTGTTTCGAGGTCGTCCTAACACTTTTCTGACTACAGACCATTTTCCAACTTTAAAGCTCCCATTTAGGGACTAAGTGTCCCAAAACCCTCCAAATTTCAGAACCGACTCTCCCGGCAAACCACAATAGCAGAAATGAACTTAGGGGAATAGTTAAATTGGGGATTGGGGCGTTATTTTCTAAAACGACCGGTCGGGTCGTTACAATACTAGGTTAGAAATACCTATTTACCTTGGTATGAAATTTGGACTGAATTGAATATTATTCGTATTGCTGTTGTGTGTTTACTTTGGGACTACGAGACGGTATCCTGGGAGATCCCCCTGCATGTTTACTTTGGAAATATAGATTTGTATTCCGGTAGATCCCCCTGCACTTTATATTGGAACTACGGAACTGCACCAGCTAGATTCACCATGTACTAGATATTTACATTTGGGACTATAGATCAGGATTCCGGTTGATCCCCACCCACTATGAGTTGGACAATGGGCTGACACCCGGGACATCCTCTTAATATTTATATTTTACATCGGTATCCTGGGAGATCCACGGTTGTTATCTCTGTCTTTAGTTGTATTTTCCTTTTGTGATTATTTTGTCTCTGTTGTAGTTGTTGTTACTCTTATTTGTTGTTACTCTTATTACCCCGTATTACTTTCATCTTATTTCTTTCCTTATATATTATTGTACATGACCGGTAGGGCCCTGACCTTCCTCGTCACTACTCGACCAAAGTTAGGCTTGGCACTTACTGGGTACCACTATAGTGTACTCATGCCCTTTCTTGCACATATTTTTTGTGCACAGATCCAAGTACTTTGGCTTAGCCCTACTACCCATGAGGCGAGGCGATTCTCCAGACACATCGAGGTATATCTACCGCGTCCCGAAACAAATGAATCTCTTTCAATTCTATATTGTAGGGATAACCCATCTCTCTTTCTATTTATTTAGACATTCCGAAGTTAGAGCGTTTTATCATATTCGTAGCTTGTGATTCATAGGATTCCAGGTTTTGAGAGTTTGTTCAGTTTTCGATCTTCTATTATATAACGAGCGGCATCTTAAAACTTTTATATTTTTATCTTCGGTTATTATTAGTTTATATGCAGTTCTTGTTTTATTCTTTTGTTTTCCTTTTTCGCAAAATGTTAGGCTTACCTAGTCGTAGAGACTAGGTGTTGTAACAATAGTTCATGGAGGTAAACTTGGGTTGTGACAAGTCGGTATTAGAGCTCTAGGCTCGTAGGAGTCATGAATCACAAGACGGTTTATTAGAGTCTCATGGATAAGTGTGGAGACGTCTGTACTTATGTAACGGGGGCTATGTAACTATTAGGAAACTTTCACTTTGTTTGATTTCCTTGTCATGTGAGATTGTGATATCATGATTCCAAACTTCTGTCTTCTATTCTCCCACAGATGGTGAGGACACATGCTACTAGAGATGACCAGGCACCTGTGCCCCTTAGTAGAGCCGTTAGAGGTTGGGTGCTGGGATAGAGGACGAAGACACGCACACAGTGCAACCAGATCACCCGCGCGAGCTGTCACGGAGGAGCCGCCAGTAGCTTATGCCAAAACCCGGGCACCTGATATGCCAACTTCTACTACTACTCCAACATTTTAGGAGACTCGCATAGTTCATGAGCATGTACACTACTCTGGCTCAAGAAAGGTTACTTCCCCTTGCTGCAGCCATATCCCATGCCAGGGGAGGGAACAAACTCCCACCAATAACACTCCCGAGCAGCAAGTGCATGTTGATAAGGTCCTAGAGATTATTCCTAAACAACCCATAGCCCTTGATCAGCCTGAGGACATGGCAGCGGCTTTTGAAGATGAGCAACAGAGGTTTGAGAGGTTCAAAAAGTACAATCCTCTTGTATTCAGAGGTCTAGCATCAGATGATGCTCTGGTATTTCTTGATGTGTACTACTCTAATCTACGTACCATGGGTATTTCAAGATCCAACAAAGTTTCTTTCACGACTTTCCATCTTTGAGTGGACGCCTATGAGTGGTGGCATACTTATGTGTTAGAAAGTCCGGATGAGGTAGCTTCCCTGACTTAGACTCAGTTTTTAGATATGTTCTAGAGAGAGTATGTTCCTCAAAGCCTCAATGATGTCTAGCGTGAAGAGTTTGAGCATTTGCGCCAGGGTACAAGTGCTATATCGGAGTATGTTGTCTGTTACACTATCTTTGCTAGACATGCACCAGTTTTGGTTTGTACTGTTTGCGAGAGGTTCGCCGGTTTATTTAGGGGATCATTCCATGTATCAAGTCTAGCATAGATTTTGAGTTTAAGAAGGATATTTCTTATTAGCAGGTGGTGAGAATTTCTATGAGATGGCAGGGTATGCATGCTCGGGATAGAGATGAGAGAGAGGCGAAGAGGTCTCGAGAGTAGGCCAATTATTCTAGTGCCCGTGCTTTAGCTGTAGCTTGTCATGGTAGGGGTTATTTGAGTCGCCCCATTAATTTAGCTCTTCTAGCAGCCAGTGGTATTCCCTCATCCTAGGCCTCATGAGCCTTATTATGCACCTCCAGTATTTAATGCGCCTTCTATACGGGGTGCTTCAGTGGCCAGTCTAGAAGACCTAGCCCAAGCAAATAATAGCTTCCACATCCTCCCAGAGCTTGTTTTGAGTGTGGTGAGACACGCCATATGGTGATGGATTGCCCTGGACATAGGAGGGGTGCACCTCCACAGACTTCTCAGCCCCAACGTGACCCGCAAAGTTCTCAGGCTATGATTACAGTAGCAGTTGCTACCCCACCTGCTCAGCCATCTAGAGGTGGAGGTCCTGAAGGTTGAGGTTGCCCTAGAGGGGGAGGATAGTCCAAATATTATACCCTTCTTTCCCGTACCGAGGCTATGGCCTCTGATTCTTTCATCACATATATTGTCCTGGTTTGTCATAGATATGCATCGGTTATATTCGATCCAGGATCCACCTATTCTTGTGTGTCTTCTTATTTTGCCCCACATTATGGTATATCTCGGGATTCTTTGAGTTCACCTATTTATGTTTCTACTCTTATGGGAGATTCTCTTATTGTGGACCATATTTTCTGATCGTGTTTGGTTTCTATTAGTTGGTTATAGACTAAAGTCGATTTGTTATTGCTCAGCATGGTAGATTTTGATGTTATTTTGGGCATGGACAAGTTCTCGCCCTATTATGCTATTCTTGATTATGACACCAAAACCATGAAACTAGCTATGCTAGGTGTACCACGAGTTAAGTGGAGGGGTGATTTCGATCACACTCCCCATAGAGATATTTCTTTCCGTAAGGCTCAACAAATGGCTGAGAAGGGCTATGATGTGTATCTAGCTTATGTGATAGACATCAATACCAATACCCCTACATATGATTTAGTTCCAGTAGTACATGATTTCTCAGATATATTTCCAGATGATCTTCCCGGCATGCCGCCCAGTAGAGATATTGATTTTAGCATTGATATGTTGTCGGGCACAATTTCTATTCCTCCGTATCGTATAGATCCTCCTGAGTTGAATGAGTTAAGGGATCAGTTACATAAATTACTTGATAAGGGTTTTATTCAACCTAGTGTATCACCTTGGGGGCTCCTATTTTGTTTGCGAAGAAAAAGGATGGTTCTATGCGTATGTGCATTTATTATCTCCAGTTGAACAAAGTTATAGTCAAGAACCATTATCATTTTCCCCGTAATGATGATTTGTTTGACTGGGTACAGAGTGCATGAGTGAATTTTAAGATTGACTTACGTTTGGGTTACCATCGGTCAAAATTTTGGATCCAAATATCTCGAAAACTACTTTCAGGATTCGGTATGGTCATTACGAGTTCCTTGTTATGTCATTTCGGCTGACCAATGCCTCAAACAAAATTTATGCATTTTATCGACACACATTTTGACTCATTCGTCATTTTCTTTTATTGATGATATTCTTGTATTCTCCCGAAGTCGGGAAGATCATGAGCAACACTTGACGACAGTGCTTCAAACTTTGAGAGAAAAGAAGTAATATCCAAAGTTCTTGTAATGTGAGTTTTGTATGGATTTCGTGGCATTCTTGGGTCACGTGGTGTCGAGTGAGGGGATAAAGGTTGACATGATAAAAGTGGAAGCAGTTCAAAGTTGGCCCAGACCATCCTCAGCTACAGAGATCCGCAAGTTTCTTGGTTTAGTGTGTTATTACCGTCAATTTGTTAGGGCGTTCAAAGCTACTGCAGAACCTATGACTAGGCTGACCCAGAAGGGTGACATGTTCCAGTAGACGGAAGAGTGTGAGACGAGCTTTCATAAGCTCAAGACAACTTTGACTAGAGTCCCAGTATTGATATTGCCTACCGGTTCGAGGTCTTATACTGTCTATTGTGATGCCTCGAGGATTCTTCTTGGAGTGGTATTGAGGCAGGATGGTAGGGTTCGCCTACAAATCCAGATAGTTGAAGGTACATGAGAAGAATTATCCTATCCATGATCTAGCGTCATTATTTGTACGATGTGCCTTATTAGATTTATAGTGATCACCGAATTTTGCAACATCTGTTCAAGCAGAAGGACCTTAATTTGGGCTAGAGGAGGTGGTTAGAGTTGCTGAAGGAATATGATATCACTATTTGGTATCACAGGGGCAAGGCCAATATTGTGGCCGATTCTTTGAGTTGTCGTGCAAAGGGTTTGGGGAGTTTGGCTTATTTACCAACAACAAAGAGGCCCATGGAAATGTATGTTCATCCCTTAGACAGTCAGTTTGTGAGATTGGATATTTTGGAGCCTAGTAGGATTCTAGCTTGCGTGGTTTCACAATCTTCTTTATTTGATTGTATCCGAGAGCGTTAGTTTCATAACCCTCATTTGATTGTCCTCAAGGAAAAGGTCCTGCATGGTGATGCCAGAGATACAAACACGTTGGTAGATACTAACAATTAGGCCTTATAGCTACTCAAATCATCATATATTATTTCTTCATCATCGTACAAGATATACAAGTTACAAACAAACAACAATCTTTTAACCTCCTAACCTTAGAGATGGACTCTGACTTACGAAATTTTAGCTCGCTCACCTACTTTGTCAAATAATCTAATAACATCACATATCTATCATGACACAAGTTCCCTCACAAGAACAAGTAGTCCATACACTCAAATCAAAGAATTATTATAATTTAAGGACTTAGCACCAAAGAACAACTCTCGCACTCACAAACAAATTCACATGTATGCACAAAGAAATATAGGCTTGCCCATTATGTACATCTATACTAATTGTGTATGCTCGAATAGAATCAAATAGGACTTTAACGGGTTGTATTGTTTGCCAAGGAATGGGTAGGAGAGTTGTATAATAGCACTTGCACTTCCTTAAGCACTTTGCATTTTTAGATATCATCACCAGTTATTTTCTACTCTTCACTTTTATTTTTTAGCCACCTCTTCATCTATTGTTTCACAAGTATTTCCTTCCATCGAGAACGTTCCATTTTCTTCCAGTCATTCTCTTTTTTCTTTCTTTTTTATGTCACATTCCTTCTCAAGAAAACCTTTTCATTACCTCTCAGCCATTATTGGTCACTATTTTTGACTTAACCATCCCATTCTTCAAATTTATCAATTAATATCACAGTTTAAGAAAATATGCTCAAGGAAGCAGGGTGTAAACACTATTGATTCAATAAAAGGATCAATTCGAAAATACGACTTCCAAACAAAAGGCTACAAGCTCAAAGGGCTAACTAGTAGTACAATATCTGAAAAGGCTAAAATTAACAAGACATACCAAAGAAATCCTATTATCATCTTCTAAACAAAGAAACACTTTTATTTCCCTTAACATGCAGGGCAAGTTATAGACTAAGATGAAAAACATGGAATATATGTAAGAAATCCTCACCACACATGGCACTGTTAGGACAGGAAAACATCAGGTGTCGTGCGGAAGCTAGCAAGTAAACCTTAAGCGATGATAAATCCAACAACAAAAGAGAAATCTACCAAAAGGGATACAAATATTTAACATGGTTCGGTTAATTAACCTACGTTTATGGCACAGATGAACAATCCACTATTTAAAAGAGAGTACAAAATATCGAGAGAACAACCTCATGAAGGCACACACAAGTGACACACTAACACTTGTCATGTAAAGTTCTCCTCCTGAACATGACTCTGAAGGCCCCTATGGATATATTGTGGATGCTACGAATGAGAAAGACAGATCCTTAATTTATAGAAGTCCAAACCTTTTTCTAGAAGAAAATGGACTAGCCAGATATGGGAGATTTGTAATTTCCTTCAATAAGAAAGAAAGCCCAATTAAGATAAACATGTTTCCATTTCGTTCAACAAATAGGAAAAGCAAATATGGCAAGAAAATTATGGCAAAAATCTAATAGGCACAAGTATCAATCAAGATGGATCAATTATACTCTAAGACAGACAAGGTCATAACGAACGACAAAATATGAATAAGCTATATACAGAGTCACAACCCTGAGCTTAAGTGTCAGAAAATCTGCAATTTTATTCATTACTCAAGCACTTAGAGGAAAGTACTAGCCAAACGTGGTCCTAAATATGCTAGTATCAAACAATCAATGAATGTTTTTTTCTTCTCCTCTTTTACTACTCCTAAAAATAAAGAAAAAACATTTTAATCCTAAAAAAAAATAAAACTATCCGGTTCAAGTTACATCCCCTGGAAAAGTACCGATGCATAAAGAAAAACCAGGGGGGATTATTATCTAACTAAAACTAACTAGAAACAAAATATAAAATATTTTTGATTTTTTTTATTGGACCTTAATCGCTCAAGAAACATGTCCACAAAATCAATCATCAGGAAAAGTCACCATTTTGTAATTTTTTTTTCATTTTTTATTTTATTTTAAAACACAAGTTTTACACTAACAAAACGTACTACAACAAATCTAGGATTGCATAAAAAATCACCCAGACAATCTCCTCACCCCACACTTAAAATTGTTTAATGTCCTCCATGCACACTGAAAATGACAAGAAGGTAAAAGAAACTCCATGGTAGGCGAAAGGCCGAAGAATTAGCGGCTCCTGGGATACTTATACTTCTCCCAGGTATGATCCCTTGTGTGGGTACCTCACACTTACTTTCAACCACCTACTCGCTTTTTTACAAGAATATTGGCTTTGACTCCATGCGCCTACTCCTACAAAATACAAAAAAAATACTACAAAAAAACACAATAAAATAAATAAAATAATGATGAATATATGCACTTTGTTCCCCATCCATTGACTCTTCTATATGCTCGAATGGATCAATACTCATGTCAGCAATCAAAAACAACAATGAGAAATGGTTAGAATGAGGTCCGATACGCTCCAACTCCAAAATATTATCATTTTTGACACCCTCAATTTGCACTCTTTGTCAACCTTGGAATCATTAATAATATTTTGGTCGAATAGTTGGAATTATTTTTTCCTCTCCACAAAATGACCAGTATCATTTTGGAAACCCTCAATTTTGCACTCTTCGTCAACCTTGGAATCATTAATAATATTTTAGTCGAATAGTTGAAATTCTTTTTTCCTCTCCACAAAATGACCAGTATCCACAAAAATTTGTTGTAGGTCATCAGACGCCTAAACCTTTTTATTCAATTGAGCCTACATGTCATGGATATTTGAGCCAAATTGATTTATCTCTTACATGAGCTCAGTTCTTCCTTCTATCTGTTGTTCTGTTATATTTGAGGGACCATCACAGAGAAGCTCATGAGATTTTATCAGTTGCGCTTGTTCCTCTAGCCAAGATTGGCTAACTACACATGCTTCTTTAAAATATTCTTCTTTCTGGTACTCTCTCTCTCTCTCTCTCTCTCTCTCTCTTCATTTAGTTTTTCCATATTGGCCTTCACTCTTGTAATGCTGCCCTCATTCTTTTCATATCTTTTTTGAGTTCATCCTGTTGCTCCGCTACTTGCCTCAAAATATCCACAATACATGCATCATGTTTCATATCCTGCATTTTATTACCCCTATCAAACTTGCAAATATTATTAGAAAAATATAATAGGAGTTTTGAGAAGGATAATACGAATTAGGACAACCATCCCAGTGACCACCGTGATAACCACACACATTAGAAAAATTTCATTCATATAATTGAGATTCACAACTTTTTCACAAGTGTGGTCCCCCACAATACGGACAAGGATCACCATAATAAGAACAACCAATATTCGAACAATTATCATTCGAGGATACCATATCAATAAAGATAATAAAATATTAAACTAAGTTAAAATAAAAAATAAAAATTGTATTGACAAAGAGTAAAAATCTAATCTTGTAGACTAGTTAGTTTGTAAGTCCCCGGAAACGGCACCAAAAACATATTGCTTCCAAACGCACATGCAAGTATACGTGGCCAACAAGTAATATAAGATTATAAGTCCAGAAATCCTACCCACATGGACTTGTGATTAACAGTCAATTAAAATAAACCAAATAATTTATCTATTCAAGCGATTCCTCAAGTATGAATATTTAACTAAAATTAATCTTGATTTTCAAATTAATAGATTAAGGAAAACAAGTTGGCGATTTATAGAGAAGAATTTAATGTGAGTGAATATTATAGAGTTGTGGGTTAGTTAACAATCCCGTAGAGTTTTCCACTTAAATCGTCTACCTAATTTATCTTGTTTATTGGTTGACATGGTTAATATTGCTCATAGCCTTCTCCCAAAGTACAACTTGGCTATTCAAGCTAATCTAACGCCATATTTTATGGAATTAGAATTAACAAGAACACATTGATAATTCCTGTATAGTAACCAAGAAAGGCGATTAGGTATATTCCTATCCTAAACGCAAATATGCACCCCCTCAGAGTTAAGATCTTGATCTACTCAATCTTATATGCAATCTAGAATTTCCTCCCCCGAGTTTAATCCTAGATAGTATTTAATTGGTGATCAAGCAATTAAATAATTAAGCACAAGACTGACAAAATAATTAATTTGATAGAATAATAAAATAATTCAAGCTTCAAGCCACAACGTTCAAGTAGCACCCAAAACTCTAGAACTAAGAAACTATGAAATTAAAGGAAGAGAAGAGAAGATAAACTAGTTAGAAGCTTCCTCCAAGTGTGGTATGTGTTCCTCCACATGAATTCTCCTTCAAAGTATGTTGGATATCTCCCAAATTAGGTTTATAACCCTTTTTATATGAGTTGGGATCGTATAGGGTCAAAGTAACCTTGTCCGAACGAAATTGGAAAACTCCTGCAACACATCGTCTAGGCCAGCGCTAGGTGCCGGACCAGGCGCTGGAGGCAGAACAATTTTCAATTCTTGTCTTCTCTTTTTCAAATGATTTGGCCATCCTTTTTTATTCCTTAGCTGTCCCCACTTGGGGGACAAAACCCAAAGGGTGTCCCCTTTTGTTTTTATTATTTTAATTTTCTTTCTTTTTCTTCCTTGTTTATTCAATTTTGCTCCAAATCACTTCATTTTTATACCGCATTATTTCTACACAGTTAAAATAAAATATTATGAACAAAAAAAAATATATAATATTCAAAAGACGATTAAAAGTACTAGCATACGAGGCAACAATGGGTAAATACATGCATTTTTTGCTGAACATTAGGCCTAAGGGACCTTTTGGGTGATTTTCTTATTTCGCGTGTTAGCTTCAATTAATTAGTTGAATTAGTTAATTGAGTTATATATACATTATGCAATTAATTTTAAATGATTTGGGCCATTTGGAGTCCAGTACTCGTGGCAAGGATGTGATTTCCAATTGATTTAGCTGGTTCGAGGTAAGTGGCTTGCCTAACCTAGTGTGAGGGAAAAATTCCTTTAGGATTAGGTATTGTTGATATATGAAATGCCTTTTATGTGAGGTGACGAGTGCGTACATGTGATTATTGTTGAATATACTATTTTCGTTAAATAACTATAACTGAGTTTTCTTTCCTGTTTATGCTACCAGCAATTTTATCCTACTGTTAGCCTAGGGAAGCATGTCTAATTGACTTAAATGCCTTACTTGCTCAAACTGCTTTATATCAATATTGTGCAACATGCTAGGTTAGAAATACCTATTTACCTTGGTTTGGAATTTGTACTAAATTGTATATTCTTCGTGTTGCTGCTATGTGTTTACTGTGCGACTACGAGACGGTATCCCGGGAGACCCCCTGCATGTTTACTTTGGAAATATGGATTTGTATTCCGGTAGATCACCCTGAACTTTTATATTGGAACTAAGGGACTACACATACTAGATTCCCCCAGTACTGGGTATTTAAATTTGGGACTACGGATTGTGATTCCACAGAACCCCGCTCACTATGAGTGGACTACGAGATAACACTCGGGGATCCACTTGATATTTATATTTGGGACAATAGAACGGTATCTTGGGAGATCCCCGACTGTTATCGTTGTGTTGAACTGTATTTTTATTTTGTGATTATTTTGTCTTTATTGTAATTATTGTTATTGTTATTACCATATAATACGTTAATATTGTTTCTTTCCGAATATATTATTGTACATGACCTATAGGTCCCTGACCTTCCTTGTTACTACTAGAGTGAGGTTTTGCATGGTATTTATTGGGTACCGATATGGTGTACTCAGACCTTTTCCTGCACATGTTTTTCGTGTGGAGATTTGTATACCTCGACTCAGCCCTACTACCCTTGAGGCAAGGCGATTCTCCAGAGACTTCAAGGTATATCTGCCGTATCCGCACACCGATGAGTCCATTTCCATTCAATCTTGTAGGGATAACCCTTCTATCTTTTCTATTGATTTAGACATTCTGGAGTTAGAACATTTTATCATATTTGAAGTTTGTGATTCATGGTATTCCGGATTTTGAGAGTTTGTTGGTATGGGATATTGTATTGAATATGCGTACCAGCATCTTAACACTTTATATTGTTATTATTGGTTTTAGTAGTTTATTCGTAGTTCTTCTAGTTTTATTCTATTATTTTCCTTTTTCTCAAAATGTTAGGCTTACCTAGTCATATAGACTAGGTTTCATCGTGATAGTTCATGGAGGGCAAACTGGATCGTGAAAGTAGGTCTGTATGTATAATATGATTTGTGGGAAAATATTGTGTTCAATCAGACGTAGTTTGATAGGTTTCGACATCAGTTGTAAAAGTTTTAATTTCAATATTTATTAAGTTTTGATTAGAGAGTGATTTGTGTTTTTGTTAGTTTTTTATGTTTTTTGAGAGCTCGACTAAGTTCGTATGTGTTTTATGACTTGTAGGTATGTTTGGTTGTGGTCCTAGGAGCTCTAGGTCGATTACGGGTGGTTAATAGATCATTTTGGACTTAGGAAAGATTGCAGATTTTGCGATGTTTCCAGTTCTAGTTTCTTTATTTGCATTTGCGAGGGGAGTCCTGCGTTTGCGAAGAGGAATTAGAGGCAGGTGGGCTTTTTTGCTTCACGTTCGCGATGTAGGTCCCGCATTTCCAAATCATTGAGGTGGTTGGTCTATGTGTTCGCGATGGAGGTCCCGCGTTCGCGTAAAAAAAGTGGTCAACTGAGTCTCTTGGCGTATTTTCCTACGCATTGATGTTGTTTGTCTCGCGTAGGG
Source organism: Nicotiana noctiflora (assembly GCA_032618575.1). NCBI lineage: Eukaryota > Viridiplantae > Streptophyta > Magnoliopsida > Solanales > Solanaceae > Nicotiana > Nicotiana noctiflora. The sequence goes on along the minus strand of JASVEL010003743.1, from coordinate 189,743 downwards.
TCAAACTGAGCAAGCTTCTCATTAACGACCAGGTCATCACATTCATGATGAGTTTGTTTGGGTGAAGTGAGTTTGTGCTTCTCTAATGAGAGGGTTCCTCCACGTTGGCGAGGAAGGAATTCTTGTGTAGTTTTAAACATTTCCAAATTGAGGGTTTAGCCCTTTTTATCAAAACATGAGAAAAATAGCTCGGATTTGGACGATATTTTAAGAGATTTTCAGAGATATCAATTGAGTAATGATTCTAGACTTGTTTTTGGCTATATCCCACTAATTTATCATTAATTCTATCCTTTAATTTCGAATTTGGGTTGAAGGATTTGAAAAAAATTGGAGAAGCTCTTCAATTATGTTTTTGAGTTTTAATAGGGATTTTTATATAGTATTTGAATTTATTTGGTACAAGAGAACTCGTAAGTGAATAGGTGTTGATATTTTATGAATTTCACCTGATTTGGAGATGTGGGCTCGAGTCGACTTTTGAGAAAGATTTTCTAATTTCTTGCTTAAGCCTTGATTTCATTAATTAGATTAGTTTCTTATAGCTATATTATGGTATGTAATTGCCTTTGATAAGATTTGGGACATTCGGAGTATATAATCATGGAAAAGGCATTGTTAGTGATTGATTGAGCTTGGTTTAAAGCAAGTGGTTTGCCTAACATTGTGTGGGGAAAATCCCCTTGGATTTGGTACTGTTACTGATATGGGAGCCCCATGTACGTGAGGTGACAAGTGCGTACATAAGCTATTTGTTGCAAAATTCGGTTTTTACTGTGTCATAACCTGTTCCATCTTAACTGAGTTAAACCAGCATATGTCGTTATCATGTTTAGCCTAAAATAGCATGTCTACGTATCTTAGATGCCCATATGAACCTTGTGTAGCATGCCTAGTGGATTTCCTACTTCTTCCTTGACTTGTTCTAAAAAATAGGTTTTCTTGGTGTAACTCTTATTTCCATTATTGTGACTTGCGAATTTACTTTGGAACTACATGATGGTATCTCGAGAGAATCCCTTGCATATTTACTTTAGGACTACGAGACGGTATCAAGGGAGATCCACCTGCATATTCACTTTCGGACTACAAGATGCTATCTGGGGAGACCCCTCTCAAATTTACTTTCGGGACTACGTGATGGTATATCGAGAGATCGCTTGGTATTTTATTCCTGTGGACTATACTACTAATTTTCTGTGATGTCTTATTTTTTAAATTACAGTCACTTATTGTGCTGAAATATTTAATTTTTCCTTATTTATATATATATACCAGTAGGGCGTGACTTGACCTCATCCCTAATTGACCGAGGTTAGGCTTGGCACTTACTGGGTATCGCTGTGGTGTACTCATGCTAAAACATGTTCAGATCTAGGTAACTCATCTCAAACACATCATCAGTAAGTAGAGACAGTACAAAGACTTCATGGTATATCCACCGCGTCCGCAGACCTCGTAGTCCCCCTCTATTTCTTCCTATGTCATTTATATTTTTCATACTTTATTTTAGACTTTGGTGTACATAGATACTAGTTTTTTATGTAGATTGTGACTTATGATGTTCTGGGTTTTGCGAAAATACTATGGATCTTCGAGCGTTGGTTGTAACGACTCGACCAGTCATTTTAAGTCCCAGTGCTCCGTTCAGCAGTAGGAGGACATGGATAGTTTAATTTCAGGTGTTATGACTTGTACGCGTGGTCGGAACTGAATTTTGGGAAGTTCGGAGTTGATATAGAAAGAGAATTCTTATTTTTGAGGCTTAAAGTTGAAAAAAGGAGCTAGGGTTGCAGTTTTGAGTAAACGATATCAGAATCGGGATCTAAAGGTTTCAACAGGTTTGTATAAGGATTCCGGACATGGGCGTATACCCGGTCCGAGTTTGGATTACTCGGGAGCGTTTTGGCGCCTATTGTGGAAGTTAGTATTTTAGAAGGAATTTCTTAAGTTTGGCTTGAAGTGCATTTTATTGTTATCAATGTCTGTTTGGGGTTCCAATTTAGGGAATAGCTTCGTATGGTGATTCTGGAGTTTGGAGTTCGTTCAGAAGTGAATTCGGAGGTCCATAGGTCATTTTGAAGCCATTTGGCTAAAGATAGAAATTTAAAAGTTTTTGGGAAGTTTGACCGGAGGATGACTTTATGATATCGGGTTGGAATCCAACTCCGGAACTTAGAGTAGGTCTGTAATGTCAAATATGACTTGTGTGCAAAACATGAGGTCAATCGGACATGATTTGATAGGTTTAAACATTAGAAGAAAATTTGGAAAGTTCAAAATTCATAAAGCTTGAATCAGGGTGTAATTTATGGTTTTAGCGTTGTTTGATGTGATTTAAAGCCTCGAGCAAGTCCGTAATATGTTTTGGGACTGGTTGATATGGTTAGTTAGGGTCTTGGGAGCCTCAGGTGGATTCCGGGTGGTTAACGGATCGAAAATGAATTTTTGGGAAAGCTTGAGGTTGCTGCTTTTGTCATAACCGCATCTGCGATATTGCACCACATAAGCAGCACTGCAGATGTGGTCATAAGCACGCAGAAGTGGAAGGGGCCTGGCCCATGGATATCGTAGAAGCGACCGAGGGACCGCAGAAGTTGTTCCGATTAAGTGACCCCCAGACCACAAAAACGGTCAACTTTCTTTTGACCAAAAGCCGCAGAAGCGGCCAATTGTCTCAAAAGCGACATCCGCAGAAGCGGTAATATTTCCGCGGAAGCAGAAATGCCTAGAGGTAGGAAGATTGGTCTGAGTCGCGAATTGGTTCATTTCTCTCATATTTTTCATGGCTTGGGGCGATTTTGGAGAGCTTCAAGGAGGGGATTTTCATTGTCAATGTTAAGGTAAGTGACCCCCACCACTTTTGAGTTAAATACACCAATTATGTAAGGATATAAGCATGAGGATTGTGTAAAAAATTTGAGGGTTTTGGTGGAAAACCTAGAAAACTATAATCGTTGATTTTAGACACGATTTTGAGCATGGAATTACGAGGAAATTATATATTTGAGTTCCTAAGGTTATAGGTAATCCTTATCTTCGAATAATTTCGGATTCCGGGCACGTGGGCCCGAGGGCTTTTGGTTATATCACTAAGCAGAGTTAGGAATTTGTATAATTTGAATTGTTAATAAGTAGTTTAGCATGTTCTCATTAGTTTGTCATTAAATGGCTAGTGTTGGGGCGTTATGTGTCGGTTCAAGCCTTCGGAAGAATGTAGAATGTCGGTTATGAGTCTTCGGAGTGAGGTGAGTCTCATTTCTAATCTTGTGAGGGGAAAATTACTCATAGGTGAGTTAAACTGATTATGTGCTCCTAATTGTTGGGGCTACATATGCACGAGGTGATGAGAGTCCGTGCGTAGTTACTATTATGCTATTGTCCGGGTAGTCTAGGACCCAAAAGCATGCTATACTTGGGATATTTGAAATCTTATTGAAATTTGAATTGTTAAAATCAAGTTGAATTAGTAAATGAATTTCAAAAGGATTAAACTTCATTTTCTTGAATTGTTAAAAGAGGATTTGGTTTTTATTTGATAAAATAGCCCCGATAAATTCTTAATTGACTACTTGAGCATGTATTTTATGTGCACCTGCATCGCATGCATGATTCGCGAGTAGGGTATGTGTTTATTTATGGAACGGGCCAAACGCCTCGGTAGATTAAATAGATGCATCTGTTGGTTCGTGTCGCTCGACCCTCGGCGGTGCACAGTTTACATTCCTGTTGGAGCGGGTCGTCGCCTCAGTGTGATTTGCGCATGTTTATCTGTTGCTGAAGATTTTAATTGTTGAATTAGCACGTCGTTTGCTTGATATAAACTGATAAGATAATAAAGAATAACCCTTGGAAGCCCATGATTTATTGTTGAAGGTGTTTACCTGTTTTCTGGCTTCACAAATAGAACTTCTATATAAATCAACAATTATCCTCGCACTTGTAGAGTATTGTTAGCTGACCTCAAGTGAGTGTTGGAGTTGTCCATATCGTCTCTTCCCCTTCATGATTAGGCGGGATACTCACTGAGTACAAGTTGATTACGTACTCATATTACACTTCTGTGCATTTTTGTTGCACAAGTATGTATATACTTCTAGCAGCCTACTGGGCGTAGCAGCATGGATAATTCTCGGACTTGGTGAGCTGCAATTTGCGAGGTGACCTGCAGCTAGTGTAGTTCCTTTATGCAATTTTATTATTTAATTCATGTCCACTGTATTCCAGACAAATGTTGTATTTTATTTTATTTATCAGTAGTCGCTCATACACTTGTGACACCAGATTTCTGGGATGGTTTTCAACGGATTTGTACTAATTGTTATTATTTAAATTTGAATTCAAGTAGTGAACTTTTAATATGAAAAATAGAAGGAAAATCTTAGATTTTCAAAAGTATTAAAAGAGGAATTTATTTGATAATTTAGTTGGCTGGCCTGACAGCGGTGTTTGGTGCCACCACGACCCTTAGTGGTTTTTGGGTCGTGACAACATGGTATCAGAGCTCTAGGTTCCAGTCGGCCTCATGAGTCATGAGAAACTCTGGTAGAGTCTCACGGGTCGGTACGGAGACGTCTATACTTATTCTCGGGAGACTGCAGGACTGTTAGGAGTACTTCCCTTCTTGATTTCCTTATCGTGCGGTTCGATTCCTTTGAGGCTTATGCCTTTGAATCCTTCCCACTCAATCTTACGCGATGTGAGCATTTGTTATAAATCAAAAATTGAAGGATTGTAAGCACTACAAATGTGGTGTAGGATAATTCTCCCGGTAAAGTTGATTGGACTATTATAGTCGCCTTACAGAAGGATATTCTAGTGTTCAGCTCAGTAACAGAACTTCAAAGAGCCTTCAGGCTAGGCAAAGGTTTCCATAATGCTTATGAGCGATTAGTCCGCAATATTGTTATGATTGTAAGGTGTTTACCTACGTGTCAGGGCTGTGAATGAATTGAAGGGAGGTTCACTCAGTGTGTAATCAAAGGAATTCAGTATTTATTCTCGACAGGGAAAGGCAGTCGGACTAAAGATGGTCATATATGGACTGGGAATGTAATGAAACATGGTAATTGCAAGTGTGATGGATTTCTCCTCTATGTGGGGATTTTGTTATCCTAATGGGAGGTATTATGTTTATCGGTGTTATGATCTTCTACGATCCGCCTTTATAGCAAGGTATGGTGAAATAGTAATTGAAATACAACGGTCTGATATCATATGGTGCAGTGGTTTAAGATCGAATCATAATTTGTAGTATTTGCGGTTCGATAAGATAATGGTCAGAAAGCTTTAAAAGTGACTAACAAATGGTGGATTCGAGTTCCAGGAAGATACATTTTATTAAGGCAACAACTGAGCAGCAAAAGGTGAAAAAGAAACGTGGGAAGTTTTAGGCAGAGTTTTAAATTTCTAAAAGGTCTGGGTTAGGGAGCACGTGCTAAGCAATTGATAGAAGATGTGAGTTTGCTCAAAGTGGGAGAGAAGTGGAGCTGCGTAGGGGCTTGGTAATGGGAAGACTAGGCACCTTAAGGGAGTCTGCAACGACTTGAGAATATTGGTGGTTTGTTATTGGAGAGTTGACCCCATTGGTATCCATTATCTCCATGTTCCGTAGAACCTCGTGACAGCTATCCAAATAATCCCTAGGATCCTTAGAATATGTACAACCAAAAGTAGTAGTGAAAAGCTTGGTGAACCTGTCCAACCTCTACAAGGCATCAACAAACATAACTAGAGCTTCACCGATTTGTGCTTCAATACCCAGCTGAACTACCCCAAATGGCTAAGTTGTTGGAGTGTGAAACTGGGGAGCCATCAGCTTTGGAGGGTGAGTAGAAGGATTCTAGGCTTCTCCTCCATCCCGAGAGACTGTTGGGCTGCAAGAAGTAAGAATTCCAAGGCAACACTCTCCATACGGCCCACTAGACGGACCATAGAATCATGAAGTACCGGGGTGGAAATGAACCCCTCTAGGACCTGAGGTGGTCCTGATGGAACTGTCCTAGATGAAACCTCGTCGTCAAATTCATCCTGAGGCTCCTCCACTGGTGTTTCTACTCGAGCTCTAGGCTGAACTCTGCCTCTACCTCGGGCCATAGCAGGATCTCAACCTTTGCCCCTCACAGGAGCTGCTATTGGGGGCTCAAGCTGATAGATAGTTGATGAAGCGGTACGTGTTCTCACCATCTATGAAAGAATAGAGTGGAGGTTCAATTAGCATTGAGAAATCAAGTTGCACGACAGATAAGAAAAGATGTGAAGTTTTTCCTAACTCTGTAGCCTTTGAGACCTAAGCAACCTAGAGCTTTGATACCAACTTGTCACGACCCAGATTTCACACCTTTGGGAGTCGTGATGGCGCCTACTAATGCAAGACACTCAATGTAACTATTTAACCCTTTTTCTATTTTTAATCCTTTAACGGTTGTGAATTAACTTTATATATATAGCAAAAATAATAAAACCGGAAGGATGAAATGTAACCATTTAATAATACGATAAAAATCCATAAACAAAAGATACCCAGAACTGGTATAACGATCTCACAGACTGTCTAGTAATATTAAAAATAGGGGTCTGAAAGATAAATAAAAGTTGTTTCTGAAATAAATAAGGGAAATATTATGGAAATATAGAAAGAGATGCCAAATCCTGGGGACGTTTGTAAGACTACCTCAGGTCGCCGGATGGAATGAAGGCAGCAACCTCATTGTGGTACAAAAGCTACAACACCGGGATTTGCACACAGTGCAGAGTGTGGTATCAGCACAACAAACCCCATGTGCTGGTAAGTGCCTAGCCTAACCTCGACGAAGTAGTAACGAGACTAGGACCAGAATACCAAATAAACTTGTGTAGTAAAATCGTACACAGTAGAAAGAAATAGAGGTAGCAATTTACAGTTAAAGATGGTAGGGAAAAACATGTTGCGGGGAATATCAAGTAATTAACGGAAAACCAATAGATAAGTGTGAAGAACACTACAATTCAATTATGAGTAAGAATCAATAAAACAAAGACAAGTGCACGGCATCACCCTTTGTGCTTTTACTCTTGTCCGCACCGTAAGAATCAATATAATCGGCACGGCATCACCTTTCTTCCATTAACACTCCTATCATGGCACATCATTGTACATCGTACAGGACGCCATCACCCTTTGTAATTTTACCTTACAATATCGGCACGGCATCACACTTCGTGCATTAACACTCTCACACTCACACAGGGCATCGCCCTTCGTGTTTTACACTCTTCCTCTCCCAAGAAACAATCACTAAGTAATTTTGGCAAGGAATCACTATTATCGCAATAGAATCTCGACAAGGGAAAAAAATCATATCAATAATATCCCGGCAAGGGAAACAATATCATGAGTAATAACATACCAGCAAGGGCGATAATATCAAAAGCAATAACATCTCGGTGAGGGAGACAATATCATAGACCTCTCCTCTTTTCCATAATAACTTCACAATAATGCTTTCACAATCCTTGTTCAACAATAGAAATCCTCATATAAAACATGAACATTACAAAATAGAGTCATATTTATCATAGCACAAGACTCACGGGCATACTTGACACCGACATATAGATACTCATCACCATGACTATATGTCGTACTCAACAATTATCACATAGAAAATATGGCACAACTCATAATCCCTCAAGCTAAGGTTAGACCAAACACTTACCTCGAACTTCCACGGCCAACTCAATCCTCAAACATCGGTTTTCCTTTAGAATTCGCCTCCAAATTACTTGTATCTAGTCCAAATTCTTTTAACAACGTTAATAAATGCTAAAGGATTCATACCAAATGCTTAATAGTAGGTTTTCTATCCTTTTCCCCAAAGATTAAAAAATTGACCCTAGGCCCGCTTGGTAAAAACTCGAGGTTAAGACCAAAACCCAATCACCACTTCACCATGAGCTCGAATATGCTATTTATTTTGAAATCCGACCTGAAAATGAGGTATAAATTCCAATTATTCAAAAAGCCCTATCTCTACCCAAATCCCCAGTTTTTACCGTAAAAGCCCTACAATTTTACATAAAAAATCATGAAAGACATTAGAGAGTTGAAAGAAGTTATTCAATGGACACTTACCTATGATTCAGGAAGAAAATATCTTGAGAAAATTGTCCTAAGTCTTCTATTTTTGTGAAGATTTGAAAAAGAAGAAGGTTGGAGTCCTAATTGAAAAACATCATTGCCCGACCCTCGCATTTGCGGTGCTTGCGTCACACCTAAGCTTGCGCACGTGGGAAAATCCTCCGCTTCTGCTGAAATGAACAAGTCTGCTGGGGGTCGCACTTGCATAAGGAGATCTACCTCAGAATAATCGCTTCTGCGGAAGTTTGCCCGTATCTGCAAATAAGAGCTAAAGAGAGAGTGATAATCAAATCGATAGGCTAGTCAATAAGGGCCTTAAGCCCGTCGATTCCAAAGCTCAACTATGAGCTATTGAGGGTGATTGGGGTATGGCTAAGGTTATAATATAATTAAATAAGGCTCTGTATCGCCAATGATAATCAATAAATGAAGAATAAATATAAAGATAATAAATGGAAGCAATAATATCGGGAAAGTGTGTTAAAGAGCAAAATGAATGTTCTTCTATATTTCGTGTGGAGCAGTTGAAGCAATAGCCCCTTACAAAATGAGAAGGATACCCTTTATATATGAGAGGAATTCCTACATAGTACAAAATGCATTAATTATAAACATATGGAGATGGGAGAGCTAGTTGATATTATGATGCGGGCTGAGACTAGCCTAATAGGCTTTGTCGGTTCTAGTTTTACCCCTTGGGAACTCCCCTCTTTTCCAATACATCCGTTTATCTACACTACCCCGACCTCGAGTATCAGCGGCTATCGAGGGAGAGCCTCGACCTAAGTCTCGAGCCTCGGAGTACGTTTGTGGGGTATCAAAATGATGGGGCTATTGGACCCTCTAATTTCGCCGTATACAATCCTAAACACTCATCATCTCCAATGAGAGCTCGAACAACGAGGCCATGACAACGGCCCCCTAACTACTAGATGAAAAACGAGAAGCCTCGCTAGTCCGAATGGCTGCCCAAAAGCAAAGAAGCAAAAGGTATTATAATAGGAGAACAAACCTATGATACTTTGGAGTTGGGAACTTAGACCTAAGGAAAGTCACTCTCAACACTCAAATCCCTAATGAAATAAAGCAAGGCCAAAACTAGGAAGGAACGTACCGTGTCCTTGGAGTAGTCTGCAAAGGGTCTTATAAGCTCGATCCCATGGAAGTAGAGAAGCCTCCGAGCAACTGGAACATATCAATACTAAAACAGTATTACTGATAGGGCATCCGATTGAAAATTTTGTTAACACCCTCGAGCAGGCGATGCACTCTTTTCCTTCGATCGGATTTTGTCCCTAGAAGGGTTTTTCCGACAAGGTTTTTATCGATGAAATGACTTCATGCTACCTAAAGAAGCTTCACAAGTATTTAATATTCCTTTGTTGCAATAAATCTCAAACACTGGAGGATATCCCCCTGGGAAGCCATCCACTCGGAAGAAACAAGATATCTCAAATAGGGCATCAGTAGGAAAGTGATATACCGGGCCAAACGGTCGGACGAACCATTCCCATATTAAGTAATCAAGCCCTTAACAACAAAAACATGTATACTTGTGCCAAGTAATCGAAAAATATGATGAATACCTTTTCATCAAAGCGTTTCATGCTTCAAAGGGAACCCGATGTCCTAGCAAAAGAAACAACTCCATCAAAAAGGCTCCAAACACTCGGAGAGTGGTGTCAACAATTCGGCACCCCCATGCCTCTCAGGTCGGAAATCGAAACTCATAAGCGTTCAACTAGGCAGCAAAAAAATCACGAAACATCTCCAAGGTTGTAAGTGCTTTGAACACTCAGGGACTAGAGTCAAAATCTCCAAAATTGTATGACCTCAGGGTCGAAGTCTCCGAAATCATAAGCCCTACATGAGGCAATATCGAGCTCATGAGTAATGGCTCTTGATCCAGAATAACTTCGATGACTCGGATACTATCGCCAATCACCATTCATTAAAAAACTTGAGTCCATATGACCTCGAGCGGGTAGGCTTATTCTTGTTAGACCTACATAAGAAAGCAACAAAAACTGTAAGACCTGAAGCAAGGCGTGAACCTTATTTGTACAAAGTATCCAAAAACTGTAGCACCTCAAGCAAGGCATGAACCATAATTGTGCCAAGTACCTAAAAACTATAAGACCTCAAGAAAGGCATGAACCATACCTGTACCAAGTATCTAAAATTTGCAAGACCTCAAGCAAGGCATGAACCATACTGTTACCAAGTATCTAAAAACTGTAAGACCTCAAGCAAGGCATGAACTATACTTGTACAAAGTATCTAAAAACTGTAAGACCTCAAGAAAGGCATGAACCATACGTGTACCAAGTATCTTAAAACTCTAAGCGCTCAAGCAAGGCATAAACCATACTTGTACCAAGTATCAAAAACTGTAAGACCTTAAAGGCATGAAAATTTTATAAGACCTTACTAAAGGCATAAACCTGATCCCACAGTTAAGGCTAAATATCAAATTTTTAAGACCTCTAAAAAGGCATACCCTCGATATAAACACCTAGACAATATCATTTGGGATAAAAAATAACTCCGCCGAAGCACAAATAACTACGGACATAAGGCTATACTAGCCAAAATAATGCGACTCGGGGACGCCCGACCGCCGTTACAAAATCATAGGCCTTAAATTACTTCTAATGTACTTCGAAAATAACTGGTTGAACAGGTTACCCTAGATATAGGCAAAAGAGCTTCGACTACGTCAGCTCCAAATCATAGGCTTCGAGATACTCAGCCTCTGCGCCAAACCTCCGTAGGTTCTCGAAAGTCTCCGCAAAATGGCTAATAATCAAGGTTCTTATCGTATAGTTGAAGAATCATGCTAAAATTATATCAAAAAGTCCTTAACGAGGGAAAAATAAAACCAATAAAAGGCCAGTTTGACCCAAGACGTAAGAGCCACTATCGCCATGCCGCATCGGCCTAAAGCATAAGAGTCATTATCACTATCTCACACAAATTTGAAAACATGAGGTTGATTGAGCTCGAGTTGAAACTCGACTGGAAAACATAACCCAAAATAGTTAACTACAAATGCCTAAGGGCAAAGCGTAAGAGCCATTGTCGCCAGCCCACACAAAATTGAAAACTTGAGGGTCGATTGAGCTTGAGTCAAAACAAGACTCAAATATTGAACCCAAAAACTTAACTACATATGCCCAAGGGAAAAGCTTAAGAGCCATTATCACCAGCCCACAAAAATTTGAAAACTTGAGGATTGATTAAGCTCGAGTCGAAACCCGACTCAGAGACTGAACCCGACATAGTTAACTACATATGCGTAAAGCCAAAGCGTAAGAGCCATGGTCGCCAGCCTAATGAGCTGCAGGGACATACACATAAAAGTATGCTTTAACCCAAGGTGTAAGAGCCATTGTCGCCATCCCATGCAAACATGAAGACTTGAGGGTCAAATGAGCTCGAGTCGAAACCCGACTTTGAGACTAAACCCAACGCCACTTGTTGAAACATGTTCGAAAACAAAAGCATAAGTTCTCAAACACCAGCTTGTATTGAAGGTCGCATCGACCAAATTCGTAAGAGACTAGAGCCAGCCTAATTAGTCCTAGGGTCATACCACAAATCTAAGGATTCCTACCAACTCAAAGACCAGTTCACATGGCCAAATTTGAGACAGGACATGATAGAAAATTGTGAGGTTCCCACTTATAAATACAATTGATAAAACGCCTTCTTATGGCCCACACGAGAGACGTGTTGAAGGTATTGAATAACCCCTTAGAAAGAGAAAAACAAATAGAATCCTAGCATATCATCAAGCCTACAGCTTAGATGGATCCACAAAAGGTTGAACCCCGACAACTACTGGTCCTTTATCGGCCCATCTTTGATGGGCTCTTTCCCTCTAGGGGCTCCGCCTTTATTATTATCGCCTCCTGAGCCACTGTTTGACACACCTCCAAGTGCAAGCGAGGCAACACCTTTCTCCTCTAGGGTCTTCACCCTCTTGAGATCGGTTGACAGAATGATATCTCCCTCATGTACATTCCCAAATGCGTGCCTCCGAGTTCCCAATCGAGTGTGCCACATATCTCGATTTAATTTTGGACCATCCTCCTCAATCTCCCTCCAGACTTGAGCACTTGTCGCGATGACATCCTCTCTATGAAAAGATATAGGTGCCTTGGCTTCATTATTTGATCCCGAAGGTCACTTTCTCCCGGAGGGAATACCTTTCGGAATTTTTCTCCCTGATATGTCATTTGAGTTTGGAGATTGCACAATCTCAACCCTAGAGAGCTTCCCTTAATAGAGCAATTTCCTTTTTAATTGCAAGAACCAAATCCAAGACTTTAAAACAGTAAGATCTGGCAAACCATTCAGATTATGGAAAATAGGGACACGGTAACCTATTTAGTAAGGTGGGCACTATCACGCTCATGACAGGTCGCCTCATCCTAATATCGGGTGAAAGTCTGGCTATAAAGCGCCTTGGCCTAAAGCCAAGAAAAAAGAAAAGTTAGGAAGACAGATCAGATCAGTCTAGAGTGGTAGATAGGATTTGTGAAAATTACCGGCTCGCAAAGCCTGATCATCTCACCAAAGACAAGTGAAGCATTGATCTCAAGAATTACCTTGGGAATGGTTTGAAGCCTCTCGAGTTCATCTCCGCCTTTGATTGGTATTCGTGCGTCGGAGGGTTCTCATACGGGGAATCTTACATTCCTTTAAATAGGTAGGGTCGTCCCTTAAAGGGAATCAATCACAACCACAACACTAACAGGACTAATCAAGGCCATCCCTTGTCCATTCAGGGCCCTCGAGCTAGGCCCCTCCATACCGCCTAACAAAGGCACCTCGGTCCGAGGGTAACCCCAACCACTAGCTGGGGGGTACTACTCGATACCCCATCAGTTTTCTCTCCACTACGAAACTGGACCAAAATAACATCCAGATTGGGATTAGAAGCCACCACCTCTATGGCCCAAGGATTGGCCAGGTTTATATATCTCTCATGGGCTGTCGAGAAGCTATTTTCTGCCTCACCTTCAACTCGAAGATTTCCTTCCGTTTTCAAAGTTAGAGCTGTCGGTTCGGCCTTGGATTCTTCTACTTAACCTTCGTTGATTCTGATGGTACATTCGATGAATACCTTTGTCTTTTCGTCCTCTCGTCGGGTACTAAAACACCCTTATCGCCAAACAATGCTCCCTTTATCAAAGAGAGTTCCCATATACCTACACAAATGCAAGGGGTAAACTCAGAGAGTGAGAACACTGCTAACATCGATGTTAGATCGATGAATACGACTACATCAGGGGTAGGAGCTCACCATGGTCTTTGGTATCTCATCGAGGTTGATATAAAACACACTACACCCGTTCGGTATACGGACAAATTGAGTACAGACAGCTGACCCAATTCTGAAGGTCCGAAACTGCTCCATGCTAAATTACTGCGGCTGCATTGACAAGAAAAATTAAATGCTTGGAAGAAAATAGTCAAAAAAAGTCAAGGTAAGGCTAGATAACATGACTACTTACGCTCCACATTCCACCTCACGGGGAATGGCATCTTTTCTGCCAGGATCAAGTTAGAAGTCCTCACGCGGATAAATCAGCTTATCCATCCCTCATTCCTAAGCTCATTGTACAGGCAAAGAGGGACCTCGGTGCTCAACAATGGAGCTTGATTAGGCCCCTACAAAAGAGACAAAGGCTATATATCCTAATCAGATGATCAAGGGTGAAGGGCATATCCTCGATCATGTTTGCCTAGTACGTAATCATATAAACAATGCACTAGAATGAAGGATGAATTTTGTTGAGGGTCACTCGGTACCATCAGTAGAAGTCAAGAATTACAAGGTCGACCGGGGCGAGGATGGACCTATCATGCCTAAGATAAATGGATAAGTGTACACACTTAGAATTTTGGCTTTGTATGTTATAATATCTTTCTTCGAAGCAGGGATCTCCACAATCATGGTATCCTCCCGGCGACAATCAGCCCTCACTCTTTCGACATCCATTACCAAACTGATATGTTGAGTCACAGGCTCACAACACTCTGGCTTCGACGAAGGCCTCATGACCTTGTAATCAGAATCCATCACAAAAAATCATGGGACGTATTCCTTAGAACAAGGAGGTATGGCCACATCACCTTGAAATAGAAGCGAAGAGGATGAGACCGCATCTCCTGAGAGGCGGAGGTGGAAGTTTTCACCATTCTTAGAAAGAATTAGAGGAAAAAAGGGGGTTGCATTCCTCAAAAAGAACAAAAGTAAAACAAACCTTTTCTAGGGGTTGGGAATATGGTGAGTTGTAAAGAATGAAAAGGGGAGTATTTATAGAAGCCCCGAATGCACATTAGGGAAGGCCAAGAGATTGCTAAGTGCCATAATCAATGCAAAGAACTTTAGGAGCTGAGTGTACGTTATCTCTCGGTGCCTTATGAGTACCGTCATTACAAAAGTATTGGAGGGGGAAGAAATTCAAGGTTGTTTCTTATAATTATCACTCTAAGAAATACGTAGACTATCTGCATACGGCAAAATTAGATGGTCTAGTTTCCTCGTCATTTTGATGCCCCACAAGCATACTTTTCGAGGCTCGAGACTTGGGCTGAGGCTCTCCCTCGATGGCCAGTGATTCTCGAGGTCGAGGAAGTGTAGATCAACATATATATTGTAAAAAAATGGAGTTCCCAAGGGGTGGAGCTACAGTCGATAAAGCATGTTAGGCTAGTCTGAGCCCGCATCGTAATGTAATCCAGATGTCCCATCTCTGTATATTTATAATTGATGCATTTTGTACTCTACAGGGATTCCCCTCGTATATAAAGGGGATCCTTGTCATTTTGTAAGGTGTTGTTGCTTCAGCTACTCCACACAAAATATAGAAGAACATTCTCTTTGCTCTCTAATAAACTCTCTCGATAATATTGCTTCAATTTATTATCTTCATACTTATTCTTCATTTATTTTTTATCATTGGCCATAAAGAGCTTTCTTTAATTATCTTATAACTATTCTACCTACCCCGATCACCCTCGATAGCTCGTAGTCGAGCCCTGTAATTGACCTTGAAGCCCTGAATCGACGAGCTTGAGGCCCCGATTTAATAGCCTATTAGTTTCATTATCACTCTATCTTTAGATCTTATTTCATTTGTAAGTCTCTCACATCTAGCATCAACTGCTTAACAACTAGCAAAAATATACATCACATATTTTTGGAGTCAGGTCAACAAATTTAATTGTTATTATATTTTTGTGGTAAATAAGGATGTAGAGTCAGATCTGTGTATCCAGTGTATATGGGTTGTGCGACTTTAATCTTGAGGAGGCCCGTAGTTCACGATATTCCATTCATACGATTGTCGTAGATATGTATTAGGACTTGAGGCAACACTGTTGGTGGAGGAGGATGAAGAAAGATATAGTGGGGTTTGTAGCTTTGTGCCTAAATTGTCAATAGGTCAAATATGAGCATCAGAACCGTGCAAATTGCTTCAAAGGATTGAGATTATGGAGTGGAAGTTCATGGGTATAACCTTGGATTTTGTAGTTGAGCTCCCACGGACTTCGAGAAAGTTTTATGCTATTTGGGTGATTGTGGATCAGTTGACCAAGTTCACAAATATTAATCTAGTTGGGACTACTTATTCTTCATAGTGATTGGCTGAGATCTTATCCATGAGATTGTTCGCCTACATGGTATGCCGATACCCATCATTTCAGATTGGGGGACAGTTTACATCATATTTAAGGAGAGTATTGCAACAAGAGTTAGGCACATGGGTTAAAATGAGTACAACATTTCACCATCAGACAGACGGACAGTCCGAGCGCACTATCCAAATATTCAAGGATATGTTACGCGCTTGTGTTATAGATTTGGAAGGTTTGTTGGGGCCAATTGTTTCCGCTTACAAAGTTTACCTACAATAACAGCTACCAATCAAGCATTTAAATGGATCCATATGAGACTTCATATGGGACGATATATTGGTTTGAGCTGGGTGAGGCTAGGTTATTGGGTACCGACTTAGTTTAGGATGCTATAGACAAGGGTAGGTTGATTCATAATAGGTCCCGCATGTCACAATCTAGATAGAAGAGTTAGGCTGATTGGAAGGTTCATGATGTTGCTTATATGGTAGGAGAGAAGGTACCACTAAGAGTTTCTCCCATGTAGGGTGTCATGAGGTTCGGGAAGAAGTGGAAATTTATCCCTCGATATATTAGGCATTTCGAGGTACTTGAGAGGGTTGGAGAGGCGGCTTATAGGCTTACATTGCTAGCTAGTTTATTGAATGTTCATTCGATATTTCATGTTTCCATGCTGCAGAAGTATGTCGGTGATTCGTCCCATGTTTTAGATTTTAGCACAGTTCAGTTGGATGGTGATTTGACTTATGATGTGGAGCCGATGGCCATTTTGGATCGGCATGTTCGAATGTTAAGGTTAAGGAACATAGCTTCAGTGAAAGTGAAATGGAGAGCCCAGCCAGTCGAGAAGTCTACTTGGGAAATCGAGTGAGATATGCAGATCAAGTATCAATGACGAACATTTGTTTAAGAGGGGGACATTATAACGACTATGCCGGTCATTTTGAGTATAATAGTGTCGTTTCCCCATTTACTATTATTCCTATGCTTAATTATTGCTATGTGACTTGCTGGGCAGTTGGTTTTGTTTTATAGAGGTAACGAAATAAATTGGGACAGTTAGTCCCAAGGTTGATAGTATAAGTTTAAAAAGTTGACCGGATATTGACATACGTATAAATGACTCCAAAATAGAGTTTTGATCATCCGAATAACTCGGTATGATGATGTTGTATTTAGGAGTGTGTCCGGATAGCGATTTGGAGGTCCTTAGTTGAATTTGGCTTCAAACAACGGAAGTTGAAAAGTTGAGAAGTTTGACCGAGAGTTGACTTTGTGATTACTTTTCTCGGATTTTGGTTCCATAAATTAGAATAGGTTAGTAATGTAATTTATAATTTCTCTGCCAAATTTGAGGTCAATCAGAAGTTTATTTAGTATGTTTTAGCATCGACTATAGAAGTTGGAATTTTTTTAGCTTCTTTCATGTGATTTGAAGCCTCCACTAAGTTTATATCATATTTGACGATGTGTTTCTATATTTGGTTAAGGTCCTAGGGGCCTCGGGTGGATTTCGGATGGTTAACAGATTGGAATTTGAACTTAGAAGATTGTTGATGTTGTAGGCTTGGTTTCTTTATATGCACTCGCTTAGGCCTACTTTTAGCAGCTGAGATTTTATGCTATGCGCTTGTATGGGAATGTCCATGATAGTGAATTTTTGTCCATCAGGGCATCGCGAACGCATGGATTACGTTGTGCTCACGTAGAGGAAATGAAGGAGCTAGCGATTTTACGTATTGTTTTATGTGAACGCGTGGGGTTGTCCACGATCGAGTAAGTCGGGGATGTTTGGTCTTCGCATTTTCATTGGTCGGTGTGTGTTCATGTAGAGTTAATCCCTGGTATCTTAGTTATGGTCTTATGGTCCGCGATCACGAGGTTTAGTCCATCAGTGCATCGCGGACGCATGGGTTAAGTCGTGTTCACGTAGAGGAAATAAAGGATCTAGCCATTTTACGTATTGTTCTATGTGAGCGAATAGAGTTGTCCGTGATCGCGTAAGTTAGGGATTTTTCGTTTCTCATCTGCATGGGTCGGTGTGTGTTCGCGTAGAGTTAATCCATGGTATGTTAGTTTTGGGCTTACGGTCGCGAAGAGCGACTTTTGGGCAGAACATAAAAATCTCAAAAATGAGGGTTTGAGTTTATTTGACAATTTTTTTTGGAGTGGATTGAGGCGATTGTTCGAGAGATTTTTAAGTGAGTGATTGGGGTAAGTGATTCTAACTTGGTTTTGGTTAAGTTACATGAATTTATTATTGTTTTCATCATTTGATTAGTGTTTGGAAGGGGAAAATGGTAAAAACTTCATAGGATTTAATTGAGGATTTGATGGAAGAATTGTGAACAAATTTGAGTAGTTTTGGTATGGTTGGCCCATGGTTGAATGGTGTTTGGATTTTGCATCTTTTGTCAGATTCTGAGATGTGGGTCCTGGTATTGACTTTTGAGTTGAATTTTTGAATATGGTTAAGAACTTTTGGTTTTTCATACGGATATATATTCTTATAGCCTGTGTTGATTGTATCGAATTGTTTGTGGCTAGATTCGAGGCGTTTCGAGGCCACTAAGGCAAGGGCTTATTAGAATAGAGATTTGCCCAGCTTGAGGTAAGAAATATTTCTAAACTTGGTTCTGGGGGTATGAAAGCCCCAGATGACGTGTTATGTAATTGGTGTGGAGGTGACGGGCGTCAGGGCGTGCACCATAGAAATTGTGACTCGATCGATTCCATGGAGCTGTGTAGTTCACTAATCATGTAATTTTCCATATATTCTCCATGTTTTAGAGAAATTAAGTTGTGATTCATTTTAGAAATGATTCGTAGGGTATATGTCGGTACTGTTAGGACCTATAAAGGATATGTTGTTATGGATGAAGAAATAGATGAATCGGATGGCGTTGTAAGCTGAGAAGTGGTTGCGGTGAATGCATAGCTCTGGGTGTTGGTTTCTCATCAACCAAAGATGGAATGAACCCAGTACTCAACCTCATGGTACCGGGCATAGTCAACTAGACATAGAAGCGAGAGTTAGCGTCTTCCACTATATTATATTGTCCATAGATTGTCGAGGTGCAACCTCGGTCAGTGTAACTAGCTCAATAGATTGAGCATTCTGTTAAACTGATAAAGGTCATCGTCTTCGATGTAGAGATTCCCCTTCATCACTAGCTCGTCCATCATTGTCAATTACCATAGTGTCTATGGCTAGCTGGGGTGTGACACTCATCACCAAAATATTTGAAGATGGCGCTGGCGCGGCATTCTTTGCCTTTCTATTTTTTCCCCTGACTGCGGAGGAACGTCTCCTTTTTGTTACTTGTCTTCCGGCCGGGGACTTCGAGAAGAAGCACTTGAACCAGAAGTAGATCTAGAGACACTTGTATAGGTAAAAGCCTTCTGCACCATCCCCACCGCGTCAACAGGATTAGCCAAAACATCCTCATCCGAGATGACAATTGATCTATAAGGTAGACCTGAATTCAACATGAGAGAAAGATTAATTAGCTTCACTATACGAAAGAAATAAGGGGTGATTTTGGCCTTCCACCCATATTTAAGGGCCAGCTTATTCCATATACGGGTCTGGGGCGTTGTAACTGTCACACCTCCTTTTTTCATACACCGCACATACGTAAAAATGTAATGGTGCCACTGTTTAATATAACACCCCGAGAAGAGATATAATAATAATCAGTGAAGGAGTTTTTCCACTTTAAGGACAGTCGGAACGGGATCAATTTATTTAATTATTCAGAGTCGCCACTTGGGAATGATCATGGTGTCCCAAGTCACCGGTTAATCCCGAATCCGAGGAATTTTGACTCTTGAAATGTCTGCGAAGCAGAGGTCCGGATAAGGAATTCTGTTAACCCGGGAGAAGGAGTTAGGCACTCCCGGATTCCGTGGTTTTAGCACGGTCGCTCCACTGTCGTTCTTGGCTTTTATCTGATTTCTTATATATTTTAACTATGTGCTATTATGTTCCGCTTTTCAATTTTAGAAGAATTGCGACGTCACGAAAACACATTTCGAGTCACACCGCAACCAGTACGCCTGTGACCTTAATGTATTTCAGTTTCGCCGAGAGTAAGATTTGGGTCACATAAATGCACACCCGTGATTAGGAAGGTATTATTATTAACTAACGCGCCTAAAGTAATTTTGCGTTTGTACTTTGCGAGGGCCATGAAATTTGCTAAATGGCACGTCTCGAAATCTAAGGTTCAATTTATAATAAAAGAGGCCATTCAATTTGTTAAACTCTACTCCTTGTGTAAGCATATATGACTTCGTCTTTAGTAAAGCTATCCTCTTGTCACTATCTCCAGCAAAGGCTATGGAGAGCATCTCAAGCTGCTCAGCATACGTTCCTATGTAAAGGAAAACCTGATCAGTTAGAAGACCAGAGACTGACAGCCGCTTGAGGCCTTTGCACGACTGTACAATTGCCCCAAAACCTTCGTCTAGTGGCTGCATGGTAACTGCATCTGGCACAGTTGGGTTAAGAGTGCACAATCTGAAACGAATAAAGTTTGGGCAATTTTTGGCAACAGTTATAAGCGCGGCATTAGTCATCTGCTGGCAGAAATACAACAACGAGTTGAGCTTTGGACAACCAGCTGATATTGCAACCAAGCCTTCTTCAGTTACAGCAGCATGGCCAAATCCTTGAAGGTCAGATGGGAAGACCCTTAATTCCTGCAATTCTTTACAAGTAGAAGCCACGACACCTAGCCCTTTATCTCCAATGGTATCCAGAATCCATAGGCGCTCTAGTTTTCCGCAGAAACGAATCAGCTTTATAAGTTCAGCACTGTAGATTCCAGGTGCATAGCTCAAGTTCAGGGACGACAAATTCAGGCAAATTGGATAAACAGCAGGCAGGCAGCGAGGAGCAATCTCCAAGAACCCCGACAAGCTCCTAATAGAAGTACACCTCTTCAGAGCATTCTTTAGTTTGTTGTAAGTCTCAGAAACTGGATCACTGATAAAACTCCCTGTCCCCAAGTCCACTAAGTGAGGAGCTTTAATTAAAATCCTTTGAAGAGCGTCAAGAGGCACAGTATGATTTAATCTCAGACTTCTTAGGTTTGGACATCTAGCCACTAGCCTCTCAAGAGCTGCCATGCCAACAATCTTTTCTTTGTTATAAGGAATGCGACATGCTGGACACCGCCCATCTGTATTATCCTTCTCAGCCATATCCATAATGTGATGCCAGCACCAGACACATATCTCATATCAGCACTTGCAAGGCTTCAACTGCTGATCTGTCAAGTCCATCTCCTCAGCACACAGAGGACATGTCTTAACTCCCTGGTCGCTCATTGTTGCCTTAAAAAGGTGATGAGTAGATCGAAGAAGAGGAAATCGTAGAGAGGATGAGACTCGAAGAATGTAGAGAGAGAAAGACAGAGAGAACCAACCACACACGATGTTGTTACCCTGGTAATGATATCGAATCGCAAACTAAAGATGACGAAATAAACTAGACATACCGAAAAGAGCACGTCGACAAAAATTATATAATGAAAAGCTTAACATATGCTTTTGTCTCAACGAGCTTCTCATATATTACGATCACAGCAACTAAAGAGAGAGTACGACATCACCAAACTTTAATCACACCTATACGACATAAATACTGGGGAAAGGAAGAACAACATAGCAAAAGAAATAATTCAATTTCTGATTTAAGAAATATCATAACAAGACTTTCACAATCAAATGCACTTCATCAAATACACCCCGTCCGTTAGCAAACTATGTCGTTAACACATAAATTGAAATGAGAAATATGTAGGCAGGTTTCGTTGCACTAGAACACCTAATAGGATCGAACAACTAACAACATCTCTAATTGAAAGCAAAAAGACAGTTCAGAAGTATCAAATAGAAGCCGGAAATAAGTCGGAATCTCATAATTGGACGAGTTTCACTCAAGCACGCCAAACAAATGGGGATTCAATAAGATTCACGAAAAATAGGCATCGCAGATTAGTATATTAACTAGCTCACAAACATCTTCTGTTAATAAACGAGGAGGGGATGGAGATGAACCTGTTAAAACTTTTAATCAATTCCTCGACAAGTTACAGGAGTGATTCAAACCAAATTGAATGAATCGGCGATGAAAGCTTTCAAATAGAATCACGCAGAACTCAACGAATTCAATCGGAACATACGGACAGAGCTTCGAACCTTTATGAACGAACACCTCGACTTCCTTGTTCTATTTTCGTCACTCCCTCTGAAATTCTCTCTGAAAAATCTCTCGCCCCTGGAAATTTTTCTCTCCTTTATCTGTGTGAGTTTTTCTTTTGAGAAGAAGAAATCAAAAGAAAAATCGAGAAGCTCCTCTCAATTATCGCCTGAAGCCTTTTCGCCCAGGAGCTCCTCTGGTTTGTTGTGTGCCTCCCTCTTTGTTATGGAATCCGATGAGTGAAGGATAGAGACACGCTATTTGCGTGTCTCTTTTTTTATTTCCTTTTTTTTTTATTATTTATTGCTTTATTTTATGATTTGATTAAATTGTTAAACTAATTAATTCCTAAAATTTATTTGATATCTATTTTATAGTAATTCTCAATTAAAACATTAAGATGCTATTTTTATTTTTCTTTAATTGTTCTAAAATGAATTAATACCTACTAGTAAAATTAATTTCCTAAATGCAAATGCATATTTTTTTTGTATTTTCATGCAACTAATTAATATGAATTGTAAAAATAAGGAAAAATTATTTATTTTAAATTTATGGGAATAACTCATATATAGGGTAAAAATCACGTGCTCACAGCTGCCCCTCTTTGCTCGGGAACACGAAGAGTTTCCGTGCAAAGATAAGTGAGCAACTATGAACGATTTTTACCCGTTCGAGTATTCCGTTGTGAAGCATTTTGAAAAGCTTTGACCGCACCCTGCTTCTGAGGTTGCCTACATATCCTGGGCTAAACAGGAATCAGGTCAGTGTAGTTCGGGAGTGATGGAGTATCGAGGTTGAGAGTCGAGGTTCCGTCCGAGGCTCCGGTCCGTTGTCCCGTTATTACATCAAAATTGAAAAAGACTAACTAAACCTATCAGCTACGAGTTACAAAATTCCTATCTATGAGTCTTCTGAAGCTTGATCTTGAGTTGGTTGGGTGCTTCATGCGGACCCTGATCTGAATCTTGATGCTTGTTAGCTGTAGGTGTTGGTTCAATCTTCTTCGGCTTTTGGATCAAGTCCGGACATATAGTGCTCATGATTTTTTTTCAGGTGGCCTCCTAGTTGCTGAGCCTTGACTTGTATTTCTCTTTCACTAGCATTCTTGTTATTGCCTCGACTTGTATTTTCTCTCCAACGGCATTCTTGTTATTGCCTTGAACTTGTTCAACTTTCACCGGCATTCTTGTTATTGCCTTGAACTTGTTCATCTTCTTCAATATGAAGCATTCGTCCATTCTCCAGGTGGACCTTTGCTTGTGACAAAATAAACAACCAAAGAAAGATTTTTCTGCCCCAGTATGGTGACTGAGCACATCATGTTATCATAATTTTTTCATTTTTCATTTTCTTTTTTTTTCTTTTTAAATGCAGATATGTATGAGATGCAATGCAGAAAAATATTCCCGTGTTAGAAGGTGGGCGCCTAACGGAAATTAAACGTGCAATGCGATGCAGAAAAATATTCCCGTATTTGAAGGTGGGCACCTAACAGAAATTGAAAATGCAATGCGATGCAAAAAATATTCCCGTATTTGAAGGTGGGCACCTAACAGAAATTAAACGTGCAATGCAGAAATGTATTCCCGTATTAGAAGGTGGGCACCTAACAGAAATTAAACGTGCAATGCAGAAATGTATTTCCGTATTAGAAGGTAGGCGCCTAACAGAAATTAAAAATGCAATGCGATGCAAAAAATATTCCCGTATTTGAAGGTGGGCACCTAACGGAAATTAAACGTGCAATGCGCCTGGACAGAAATTAAAAATGCATGAAATGCAGTGCAGAAAAGTATTCCCTTGTTAGATAGGTGGGCGCCTGGACAGAAATTAAAAATGCATGAAATGCAGTGCAGAAAAGTATTCCCTTGTTAAATAGGTGGGCGCCTCAACAGGAATTAAAAATACATGAAATGCAGTGCTGAAAAGTATTCCCTTGTTAGATAGGTGGGCGCCTGAACAAGAATTAAAAATGCATGAAATTAAAAACTTTTGTGTTACCTTGTGACTGAAGGTTATCTTAGGTGAAAAATTCATCGGACTAAGACATTTAATCTTAGGAGAAAGTTTCAACAGACTAAGATTTTGATTCTCACTGGACTATGTCCACTTCAATGTAATCTCAGGAGGATTATCCATCAGACTGAGTTTATGACTCCAGGAGATAATTCATCAGACTGGGTCCATTTGCAATTCGGACTTTCTTAAGCCTTTCAAATTCAACAAACTTTTCTTTCTTTTCAACTTCTTACCTTTCTTTCTTTTCCAACTTCTGATTTTACCTTTCAAATTATGCCTTTCCTTTTCGTTTCAAATTATGCCTTCATTTCTTTTTCCAACTTCTACTTTCATTGAATTCGGCCTTCCTTTTGTTTTCACATTTCATTATCTCTTTATCTTAGGTGAAAAATTCATCAGACCAAGACTTTTATCTCGGGAGAAAGATTCAACAGACTAAGATTGTATCTTACTGGACTATGTCCATTTCAATGTAATCTCAGGAGGATTATCCATCGGACTGAGATTATGACTCCAGGAGATAACTCTTCGGACTCGGTCTATTCATTTGCATGGTCTCAGGAGGATTATCCATCGGACTGAGTTTATGACTCCAGGAGATAACTCGTCAGACTGGGTCCCTTTGCAATTCAGACTTTCTTAAGTCTTTCAATTTCAAAAATCTTTCCTTTCTTTTCCGGCTTTTGCCCTTTCTTTCTTTTCCAACTTCTGCTTTCATTGGCTTCTGCCTTCCTTTTGTTTTCACATTGCATTATCTCTTTATCTTAGGTGAAAAATTCATCAGACCAAGACTTCTATCTTGGGAGAAAGATTCAACATACTAAGATTTTATCCAATTCATCTTAGGTGAAAAATTCATCGGACTAAGACTTTTGTCTTAGGAGAAAGTTTCAACAGACTAAGATTGTATCATTCTCCGATACTTGCTTCATTCACCTTTCAACTTGCCTTATTCATCTTCAAAAACAATTGTATTCACCTTCATGCTCTTCGGATGACTATCCGATGACAGAAAATTTTTTCCTGCTCCAGTTTGACAATATCTTTTGCTCCTGTTTCAAAGCAAAGAAAACTCTGTCGGTTTAAAAATGCGGTGGTTGGTTGTGGCCTTGAACTTCCCGCTTGAATGCTTGGCCTGTTCACCGACTATCCATTTTCACTTCTTCTTTGTTCAAAATCCGCCTCTCTTTTAGGCATGTATGTTCTTCCATTCTTGACGAATCTCACCATTCCGATCTTGAAGTCTATGATTTCTTCAATGATTTCACTGGACAACCTTGGGTGTTTCTTGATTGGCTCTTTCTTTTGTCGGAATACACTCCCATATTTCCATTTGTTATATTTTCCCCCGAGTTGGCACTTTGCCGACCTTTGCATCTTGCATGAACCCCAAACGTTTTTATTGTTGCCCGCTCCATTGCACATGTTGCTCTTTGGCTTAAAGCACTGGCCTTGTCTTTCCTGACTTACGACAATTGTCGTGTTGGCCAAATCCCATCTTGTGCAATTGGAAAGCTTGGTGGCAAATTTTGGAATCATTTCTACACTTGTTATGACCCGACAGACTCAATAAGAGGGAGGATAAAACAAGGTACGAAGAATAGAAAGAAAGGAAAACATAATTCCTAACAAGAAACCTACAGAAGAATGACCTATCGGATTTTGAATACCGACTCTAGCGACCTTGACATGCTCTTTTGGCCTTCTCTGTATAGCAAATTTGATGTTCAACTCTTGTTGCAAGCTCTGCCGTGAAACCGGTCTTCAAAACTTCATTTCTTTGATCTGATCCTTAGTCGACTTGTAGTGCCCATAGGGTTTTCACCATCAAGCCTCTCTCATTTGCTCTTTCTTTCTCTCGACTCACCGTCGCCTTACGGTGCCCGTGCGGGTTTTCACCGATAAGACTCTCTCATTTTGATTTCTCTCATCTTGGAGTCTCATGGTGGTTCTCATCATCTTGAATTCTTCATTCTCCTTTGTTCGGACTTGAGTGTTGCCCATTCACCTTTGCTCGTTTGACTCGGCATTTCTTGAAGATTGGTCGGAAGGTCTTCCTTTGGACCGTAATGCGGGCTTTTGGATGGGATATAGAAACAAGGATATAAAGGCTCAAAAATATTTCATCGTGGGTTAAAATTACAACTTTCGGAATCTTATTTATTCGACAACCATAACTTCTGCCCCAGTTTCCTTGTTGGGGGATTTTTTTGGATTTTTCCTTTATTGTGACTGAACCTCAGTGAGGCTGCCTACGTACCCTTTCGGGATCAAGTCAAACGTAGTTCAGACTACGTCATTAATTAATGAATTTCTTTTGACTTTTTCCCGATTTTCTTTCTTGTATTGCATTTTTTTTTCTTTTTTTTTCTTTTCTCTCTTTTTTTTTTCTTTTCTTTTGTTTCTCCATTTGATTTCCCCGCTCAATCCTCAATTTTTGTTGTTGATTCCGGAAGAGGGATATAAAAGAAAATATAATATGGCTCAAAGGGGTAGCAATGGATAAAGTGTTTGGAT
Organism: Nicotiana noctiflora; assembly: GCA_032618575.1. NCBI lineage: Eukaryota > Viridiplantae > Streptophyta > Magnoliopsida > Solanales > Solanaceae > Nicotiana > Nicotiana noctiflora. The sequence continues at coordinate 163,224 of JASVEL010003743.1, read as the reverse complement.
AGCCGAATAAAATGCCTTCGTCATTCCAATCTTCGAGACCTACCAAGTACAAACTACACAGTTAAACACCTTTGATTGATTCACATATTTGCCTTAACGACTCTCAGTGCCATTGGGCAACAATCCCGATACCACGAATGGTTCCTTTAACCTTGGGGTACTCTTGCCTTTGGCTTTAAACCGATGATGCATTTCCACGGCATTTCTTTATGTTACGCTTTCCCTAATGTTCACTTGATTCCGGCTTCACAGTATTCCAATATGTTTTTATTTCTTCCGAGTATCATTACATCTTCAACGTTGTTTTATTGACTTTTAAAATCAGGCTTAGAATTATGTGCATTTCATGTTGCTAAAACCAATATGAGAAGAATCACAAAATGATCAGAAATAGAATGACTAGGAATGATGGGAAACAAAAAGTTGTATTAAACTGATGGGTTGAAATAAAAAGACGAACAACAAAACGAACAAACTAGACTAGAATTACAAACCTAGATAGCACTAAACAAACTTATTACTAAACAAAGCAAAGTGGAAAGATAGAAGGGTTTTGACTCTCAAGACAACGTCCGGATTACAACCCTGAAGTAACCCGGGCAAAAGAGATGACACCAAAAATATACCACCAAAACTCCAAGAGACGGAGCGCCTTCCCAATTGACAAGCATGGCATCCTAGCCACTGAATTCTGCATTAATGTTGCCAAGATCACTTTCTGTCTCAATATCTTCAACTTCAGTTGACCCCCCAAGAAGATTTTCATCACCCACGTCACCGGGCATCATTCCCACAAAATGTGCTCCGTTATGTGCAGGTAAAGGATTATGTGCAATGTTTTGGATGCCACTGCCTTGGACCGCAATTATTCCTTTCTGAATCATTCTTTCTATCTCTCTTTTCAAATCCCGACAACATTCAACATCGTGCCCCAATGCATTGGAGTGGTATTCACACCTTTTGGATGAGTCAAAACTTCTCGCACGTCGGTCCACCCGATTTGGAGGGATGGGTGCAATCACGCCACGTCGTTTTAGCTTCTCAAACAAGCTTGCATAGGACTCTCCTATTGGTGTAAAATTATCTTTCAACTTCTGTTCCTTTCCATACCCCTGGCTTGGATGTGGGTTATAAGGTATTTGAAAATTTTGCGGAGGCTGGTAAAGATTTTGTGATGTTCGGGCACGCTTTCTTGGGTGTTTTGAGGATTGAGCAACATACTGGACTGGTTCAACAGAGTATGGAGGGTTCTGAGGCGGGTAATAATGCTTAAAGGGGTCATGAAAAACTTGATGAGGTTTCATATATCTTCGAGACGTTCTCATAAGACCTCTTCTCGACCCTGATGTCATCATGATTTCGTCATCCCTCCCATTCACATCACTGAATTCACTTTGGACATCCCGAGCCGCATTTTTGAGAGCTGCTTGACTTATAATTTTGCCTGTCTTAAGACCATCTTCCACCATTTCTCCCATTTTGATTATTTCTTCAAAGGAGTGACCAACTGCAGATATCATGTTTTGAAAGTAATCCGGCTCTTGAGCATGAAGGAAAACAGTGGCCAACTCGTGATCATTCATGGGTGGCTTAGCTCTCGCTGCCTGCTCTCTCCATTTGATGGCATATTCCCTGAAACTTTCAGTTGGGTTCTTTTTCAGTTTAGAAAGGGAAATGCGGTTTGGGGTGGCGTCAATATTGTATTGAAACTGTTTGACAAAGGCTCGTGCCAAATCATCCCAGACGTGCCAACCAGATGCATCCTGATCCCAAAACCATTCAGATGCTACTCCCGAAAGGCTTTCCCCGAAATAAGCCATAAGCAATTCTTCTTTTCTTCCCACATCTCTCAATTGGTTGCAATACCTTTTCAGGTGGGCTATGGGGTTTCCGCGTCCATCATACTTTTCCAATTTGGGAACCTTGAAACCAGGCGGCAAGTGGACATCGGGGAACATGCAAAGATCTCTGAAGGCAACACTCTTTTGACCTGCCATTTCTTGCATGTTTTTCAGCCATTGTTCTAATCTCTTCAATCTTTGGGCCATTTCTTCCTGTACATTCTTTCGGGTAAGCTTCTCAACGTTTACAGGAAGGTCAAACGAGTACGAGTGGTACTCGGGAGAGTGGTACTGTTCTTGCTGTATAGCAAATTGTGACTCATGAGAAGGCTGTCCTTGGCCATTGGCCCATGCTTGACGCATTTGGGTCATTTGTTGGTTCAATGCTCTATTTTCCTCAACCATACTAGACCCTTGTTGAATTTTCTGACCCTGAGTCTCTTGAGCACCCGTAACAACTTCGATGCCGGTTATCATTTTCCTTGGATCTTGCTTTCCAATTTACCACAACCAACCACCTCGACTTTCTGGATTAACAAAACGAAACCACCGGGTTAGCGTTAAGGTATTCCACTTATTGATTTCCTTTGTTTTTTTTTTCCTGCTATTTTCTTTTCTTTTTCCCTTTTTGTGGTTTTTTCATTTTCTATTCTCTTTTTTTTTTTTTTTTTTTTGGTTATGGAAATGGTCGAATCCTATGTGGATTGCCTACGTATCATGACCCCGCATGAATCGGACCGAGCGTAGTTCTTGCAAATTAATGCAAGAAATAAAGATATGTTTAATTGGTTTTTTTTTTTAATTTGAAGAGAAAATTATAGAAACCGACTCCAACTAAAAAAAAATTTCTTATTTTGTACCGGAGATTTCTACAAGAATAAGAATATTTTTTTGTGTCAATTATGACTATTTCTTCAAAATTGGTCACATAATGGCTTATTTGACAAAATGACTATTTTTTTTTTGCAAAATTTATTTAAGAAATATAAGCTTGAAATTTTTTTTTTATCCTGTGGCTCATGGGGCATCGTTCGGCATCACCATAAACCAACACAAGACTATTTTTCATAAATTGGCCATGTAATGGCTTATTTAGACAAAGTGGCTATTTTTTGCAAAATTTCGGCCATGTAATGGCTTGTTTGATAAAGTGGATATTTTTTGAAAGTTGAGCGATGACTCAAACTTAATTTTGCGGATACAACCTTTCGACATTTCCGCGAGGGAATATTTCAAGGCTGTGCCCAAAAATTATTTACAAATGACTCAAAGTGGTTATTCTTGCAAAAACGGCCTTCCGGCGTCCTTTTGTGGGACATTCGGCTTATTTTAAGCAAGAATAGCATCACCCGACTTATTTATAACAAAATCAAAAATTTGACATTTTTTGGTTATTTTTGTAAAAGGGGTGTAAACCCGGACTTGATTTTGCGGCTATGGCCTTGCAACATTTCCACAAGGAATATTTCAAGGTTGTGCCCGCAAATTATTAAAAATGATTCAAAGTGGCTATTTTTTGCAAAAACAGCCTTCCGGCGTCCTTTCGGAACATTCGGCTATTTGCAAAAACGGCATCACTTTGATTTTATTGACAAAATTAAACACACATTTTTTTTATTTTTTAAAGGGGTGGTTGGACCCGATGAGGGTTGCCTACGTATCCCACCTAATGGCGAGAATCAAACGTGCGTAGTTCGGTCAGATTATTTGACCAATTATTTCAACAAAATTGTTCTACCTATTTTTTAAATTTTCTTTTCAAGCAATCGACAATATTTCGATATCTAAAATTTCTCTCTTTTTGTTTTCAGGAATTTAGCCAATCAGCATAATAGGACAAATAAATGCAACATATAACATGCTCGGTCTTTTATTACCGGGTCACCTGTCCTAGACGGACCCAACCCCTGTGTTGAGTCCCCTAAGTCAGATATGATGCAAATAAACGTCCTAAATCTAGGTTCAATATCCTGAAGTTTCATCGGTACTAGACCGTGTACCCGAGCGGACAACTCGGATCGAGGAGGGGGCTACGTACCGGTGACCCGCGGAGTCAATCGGCTTTGTAACTTATCCGGCCTCTTTTTCTTATTTTTGGTATTGACACTAACGGAAAGGGGAGTCTCAACCAGTAAGCACATCCCCGGAGATAAGAAAAGAAGGGTTTTCGACAGTTTTATATATACAGTTCACGCAATATCAAAGCGGTAAACATGTAGCACATTAATCAAAATATATAATGAAATCAGATATAAACAAAAACAGCAATTTAACTGAGCTCGAATTCTTAAACCCTGAACCGAAGTTCCGGGTTACTTATCCCCAGCAGAGTCGCCAGAGCTGTCACACCTCCTTTTTTCATACACCGCACATACGTAAAAACGTAATGGTGCCACTGTTTAATATAACACCCCGAGAAGAGATATAATAATAATCAGTGAAGGAGTTTTTCCACTTTAAGGACAGTCGGAACAGGATCAATTTATTTAATTATTCAGAGTCGCCACTTGGGAATGATCATGGTGTCCCAAGTCACCGGTTAATCCCGAATCCGAGGAATTTTGACTCTTGAAATGTCTGCGAAGCAGAGGTCCGGATAAGGAACTCTGTTAACCCGGGAGAAGGTGTTAGGCACTCCCGGATTCCGTGGTTTTAGCACGGTCGCTCCACTGTCGTTCTTGGCTTTTATCTGATTTCTTATATATTTTAACTATGTGCTATTATGTTCCGCTTTTCAATTTTAGAAGAATTGCGACGTCACGAAAACACATTTCGAGTCACACCGCAACCGGTACGCCTGTGACTTTAATGTATTTCAGTTTCGCCGAGAGTAAGATTTGGGTCACATAAATGCACACCCGTGATTAGGAAGGTATTATTATTAACTAACGCGCCTAAAGTAATTTTGCGTTTGTACTTTGCGAGGGCCATGAAATTTGCTAAATGGCACGTCTCGAAATCTAAGGTTCAATTTATAATAAAAGAGGCCATTCAATTTGTTAAACTCTACTCCTTGTGTAAGCATATATGACTTCGTCTTTAGTAAAGCTATCCTCTTGTCACTATCTCCAGCAAAGGCTATGGAGAGCATCTCAAGCTGCTCAGCATACGTTCCTATGTAAAGGAAAACCTGATCAGTTAGAAGACCAGAGACTGACAGCCGCTTGAGGCCTTTGCACGACTGTACAATTGCCCCAAAACCTTCGTCTAGTGGCTGCATGGTAACTGCATCTGGCACAGTTGGGTTAAGAGTGCACAATCTGAAACGAATAAAGTTTGGGCAATTTTTGGCAACAGTTATAAGCGCGGCATTAGTCATCTGCTGGCAGAAATACAACAACGAGTTGAGCTTTGGACAACCAGCTGATATTGCAACCAAGCCTTCTTCAGTTACAGCAGCATGGCCAAATCCTTGAAGGTCAGATGGGAAGACCCTTAATTCCTGCAATTCTTTACAAGTAGAAGCCACGACACCTAGCCCTTTATCTCCAATGGTATCCAGAATCCATAGGCGCTCTAGTTTTCCGCAGAAACGAATCAGCTTTATAAGTTCAGCACTGTAGATTCCAGGTGCATAACTCAAGTTCAGGGACGACAAATTCAGGCAAATTGGATAAACAGCAGGCAGGCAGCGAGGAGCAATCTCCAAGAACCCCGACAAGCTCCTAATAGAAGTACACCTCTTCAGAGCATTCTTTAGTTTGTTGTAAGTCTCAGAAACTGGATCACTGATAAAACTCCCTGTCCCCAAGTCCACTAAGTGAGGAGCTTTAATTAAAATCCTTTGAAGAGCGTCAAGAGGCACAATATGATTTAATCTCAGACTTCTTAGGTTTGGACATCTAGCCACTAGCCTCTCAAGAGCTGCCATGCCAACAATCTTTTCTTTGTTATAAGGAATGCGACATGCTGGACACCGCCCATCTGTATTATCCTTCTCAGCCATATCCATAATGTGATGCCAGCACCAGACACATATCTCATATCAGCACTTGCAAGGCTTCAACTGCTGATCTGTCAAGTCCATCTCCTCAGCACACAGAGGACATGTCTTATCTCCCTGGTCGCTCATTGTTGCCTTAAAAAGGTGATGAGTAGATCGAAGAAGAGGAAATCGTAGAGAGGATGAGACTCGAAGAATGTAGAGAGAGAAAGACAGAGAGAACCAACCACACACGATGTTGTTACCCTGGTAATGATATCGAATCGCAAACTAAAGATGACGAAATAAACTAGACATACCGAAAAGAGCACGTCGACAAAAATTATATAATGAAAAGCTTAACATATGCTTTTGTCTCAACGAGCTTCTCATATATTACGATCACAGCAACTAAAGAGAGAGTACGACATCACCAAACTTTAATCACACCTATACGACATAAATACTGGGGAAAGGAAGAACAACATAGCAAAAGAAATAATTCAATTTCTGATTTAAGAAATATCATAACAAGACTTTCACAATCAAATGCACTTCATCAAATACACCCCGTCCGTTAGCAAACTATGTCGTTAACACATAAATTGAAATGAGAAATATGTAGGCAAGTTTCGTTGCACTAGAACACCTAACAGGATCGAACAATTAACAACATCTCTAATTGAAAGCAAAAAGACAGTTCAGAAGTATCAAATATAAGCCGGAAATAAGTCGGAATCTCATAATTGGACGAGTTTCACTCAAGCACGCCAAACAAATGGGGATTCAATAAGATTCACGAAAAATAGGCATCGCAGATTAGTATATTAACTAGCTCACAAACATCTTCTGTTAATAAACGAGGAGGGGATGGAGATGAACCTGTTAAAACTTTTAATCAATTCCTCGGCAAGTTACAGGAGTGATTCAAACCAAATTGAATGAATCGGCGATGAAAGCTTTCAAATAGAATCACGCAGAACTCAACGAATTCAATCGGAACATACGGACAGAGCTTCGAACCTTTATGAACGAACACCTCGACTTCCTTGTTCTATTTTCGTCACTCCCTCTGAAATTCTCTCTGAAAAATCTCTCGCCCCTGGAAATTTTTCTCTCCTTTATCTGTGTGAGTTTTTCTTTTGAGAAGAAGAAATCAAAAGAAAAATCGAGAAGCTCCTCTCAATTATCGCCTGAAGCCTTTTCGCCCAGGAGCTCCTCTGCTTTGTTGTGTGCCTCCCTCTTTGTTATGGAATCCGATGAGTGAAGGATAGAGACACGCTATTTGCGTGTCTCTTTTTTTATTTCCTTTTTTTTTATTATTTATTGCTTTATTTTATGATTTGATTAAATTGTTAAACTAATTAATTCCTAAAATTTATTTGATATCTATTTTATAGTAATTCTCAATTAAAACATTAAGATGCTATTTTTATTTTTCTTTAATTGTTCTAAAATGAATTAATACCTACTAGTAAAATTAATTTCCTAAATGCAAATGCATATTTTTTTTGTATTTTCATGCAACTAATTAATATGAATTGTAAAAATAAGGAAAAATTATTTATTTTAAATTTATGGGAATAACTCATATATAGGGTAAAAATCACGTGCTCACAGCAACATCCAAAATATTCAGGACCCACTAGTCCAAGCCTTCAACAATGGGTGTTGTCCACCAAGTTCTGAAATAAGTGAAAGAAGATGGATCAGTAACATCATGACATGATCTTTAACCGGAAGAAAAGGCAAACAATGAACTTACGAGTAAGACTCCATAATTCTAGAAAAAAATGGAGTCATTGCTAGAATGATGTCCCTGGTGGCAACAACAACGAACTATTCCATCCACCCATGATTTTTCATCATCCATACTAGTTAGAAAAGCATAGTGGCCACATTTTCTGAAAATTATCATTCCCCCATAGAACATCTTGGGGTATTAAAGGTTTAACAATCGAGGCAGGGTTAGATCCTCACCCATCTCCTGCCATAGCCCCGAAGATAAGCAATTGACCTCCATGCAAAAGGACTTACGTACGCCAAGCATACCTGGTATCGGATACAGAACACCACGATAATGGAGTGAAGCTCCCCACTCAAAGAGAACGGCCTAAAAGTAAAGGGGCACGTATAAAAATACGTGAAACCCTTATTGGGTAAGGTTATCAGTTCTTCCATGTATGGAGTGATGATGTATAAATCGTGGCAATGACAGTGTTCCTTCATAGCATGAAAGTTAGAGGAATGGATAGACAAAGTATATACGCCAACAACCTACGTACAAGGGTTACGGAAGAATACTTCTCTTCGAAGTCTTTAGTTGTGAGTAAACTTCTTGGGATAATAGTTCTCATCGTAAGAGGAACAAAATCATCTTTGCCTTTGTTCTTTAAAGAACTGGAGTTTTTGGAAGAAGAAGTCGCTGTTATTAGAAGAGAGTAAAGAACCTTTTCTAAAGAAGAAGAGTAGAGAAAGTTGAAGACAAGTTCGAGTTGAATAAAGAGAGTTTGAGTACATTTGGAAAATTATGAAGTGTAAATGGAGAAGTTTGATGCGTATAAGTAAAGGAATATGTGGCTAAAATCGTGTCCATAATTATCTCAATAGCTGGCAAAAGTGGTACTGAATCGTGGGATGACACGTATTCAGGGTATTAAATCCAAAAAGATCTGTGTCAAATCAACCATCAGAAACATTTCAAAGGTAGTCAAAAAATTTTTAGTGAAAAAGATATCTCTACCAACTATCAGATGACACAACGTTATGCCATCGAAAAGCTGGGGGACTACCAATATATAGTAAAATATGTTCGCATTAAATGATCATGTGAGAAAGCCACACGTGGAGCCGAGGACAAAAGACAGTCAGGACCGAAGGCAACGATCTCATTTGTTACCGGAGAGAATGATAATCATAAATGCGTTGTAAACACCTGCCACCCGGTTCTATAGCATTAAGTGCACGGTCTATTATAGAGAATATGGTATTCATTGCCTATCGTTACACATTCTTCGATGACCCTCATAATTGTTATATAAGAGGGGCTTGATCCTAGGACCTTATTTTCTAGGTGCAGTTATAAATATTGAGTTCCACCATCATTGTAAAAGAGAAGAATTTTCTGACAAGCATACACTACACTTTTTTCAAGTTCAACAATATTTTACTTTCTTGCTTATTCATATTGTTCTTACTGCCTCCGGAAGCTCTATTCCCGGGCTCAAGATCTCTATCGTTTAATCTCGATTTTGACGCTAAGTCTTACATTATATCTACTTCATTTATCATTTTCGAATCAATTCGATTCGCTTTTCTATCAACTATATATATAAATTTAAATATAACAATTTACATGTTAAATATCGGGTAATTTTTCTAGATTGGACTAGTTTATGTACTTGCGTATGGCTGCCAGTTTTCCTAGATTTCTCTATAGTTAGAGTCTTTGATAGAGAAAATTTTTGATGTCTACGGGGTCAATTCTGATGCCTCGGCAGTCACAAAAAAAGGTCATGTGTTAGACTATTGAATTTAGTAATATCAATAACAAATACTCCCTCCATTTTAATTTATGTGAACTCATTTGATTAAGCACAAATTTTAAGAAAATAGAGAAGATTTTTGAATTTGTGGTATAAAATGAGGCACATAGATTTTGTGAGGCTATAAATTATTGCATAAAGGTAAATTATTTTCAAACAAGGAAAGATGTCATTCTTTTAGGCATGAAGCAAAAAGGAAATAGGTTCACATAAATTAAAACGGAGGGAGTAGGTTATTTTTGTGCCATTTTTATTTTTATTTTTAAAGTAAATTTGTGAGTATTGAGTTCCATTAAATAATTTTAGGCCAGTTTTAGTACTGCTAACTGTTACTTCCTTTGTTCGCAATTAGTGTCCAATTTATTTTAGTATGCCTATTAAAAAAATACTAAATTTTATATAAAAATACCTACTATGACTAAACTATCCCTAATTAAATATTTAACGTGAGAAGTAAGAAAATCTTTTAGGGATATGTATATAGAGGTTATTTTGTAAAAATAATTTAAATGTTTTGTTGATTGCATAATTTAATACTTATTTTGATTTAAAATAAAAAAATAAATTGGGCATTTATTGTGAACCGGACGAAGTAACTGACTAGTAACACACGCGAAATTGTGATAGGCTCTTTCGATGGATTTTGTCGGAATTGTGGTCATCGAAAACAACGTAAAAGACCTTTTTGGTCGAAATCAGAATTTTCCGACGACCATCCCACGTCGAACACATGTTTCTCTTGGTGAATTCTTTTTTTTTTTTTTTCCCATTCGGTGTCCGGTACCCACATTGGAGCCTGATTATATCCAGATTCGCGCCGCGTAGGCCCCTTTCGAGGGGAAGCGCTCCCTACCAAGGATTTTTCCATACCCAGGTCTTGGTGAATTCTTTTTTTTTTTTTTTGGTTTCCCATCCGGTGTCCGGTAACTACATAAGAGCCCGACTATATCCGGATTCGCGCCGCGTAGGGCCCGTTTTGGGGGGAAGCACTCCCTACCAAGAATTTTTCTATACCTAGGATATTCCCACCCGATGTCCGATCCCATAGTGTCTTGGTGAATTCTTATTCATGCCTTCAGGATATCAATTCTTTTATTTAGTTTCCAGTTCTTAAGATTCTGTTCCAAAGATTTGTTTGTTTCCTATTTCTATGATTGTCTTTCTTAATTTCAACTTCAATGTTTCATGTGTTTTAATTTAAATCATATATTTTTCTTAATAGTTCGTTTTAAAAAGAGTGATATATTTCTTTAATTTGGAATAATTTAGCTTTATAATTTTTATTTTACCCAAGATATTTTTAATAAAAAAAATTTTATAATCACACAAATATCATGATTCATAAAGCTTTTGTCCCTTAAATTTTAAGGACTACATATTTGAGAGGACCTTTTTTTTCCATCCAGTAATAAATAGATGAGATTATTTTTATATGATTATTCATAAAAATTATTCATATTATTCAAAGGATGTTTTCTTTTTAATTAAGGAGTGAATTCAGGAATAATGAAAAGAGAGACTGAGAGAGCATAGTGAGATATTTCATCCGGTTGAAAAAAATAACTCACCTGCCTATAGTGAATTTACTACGTCAAATTGTGACTGAATTATAAAAGGATTTATATGGTCGTATAAATCTTTTGGTGATATTTTATGACGCAAGAGATGGAGTTTGGAGAAGGAAATATCAAAATTTCTAAGAGTATATAAAATGATACTCCTTTCATTTCAATTTAAATGACATAATTTTTTTATTATCAATTTAAAATAATTATATTTCTATATTTGAAACAACTTAACTTTAAATTTTTATTTTACCCACCCTATAATAATAAGTGTTTATATCCAAACAAATATCATAGTCCTATAAAACTTTTGCTCCTTGAGCTTTTAGGATCATATGTTTTAAATTTTTCTTTTCTTATTAAACTTTGTATCAAGTCAATCTATATCATCTAAACTGAAACGAAGAAAGTATCTAGTAGTTATTCTAACTATGGTTAAGGTACAAAGTTAGGTAATTAATTCTTGACCATTGATTTTCAAAATAGGACATGTGTCTCTTATTTAAATAAGAACTTGGGGAGGAGCCAAATTCGATACTCCCTACGGTCCAAAATAAGTGATTTTTTGGCATTTTTTTGTGGTCCAAAATAAGTGATTTTTTCGAATTTCAAGAATGACTTAATGATGTTTTTCCTACACTGTCCTTGGAGTAAATAGCATTGGAATATGTGTTAGGAATGTTTATGTGAGATAGTAAGGTTAAAATGGTCAATTCTATTGTTAATTAATGCTAAAAAGTGACTTTCTTAATATACGTGAAAACATCCAAAAAATCACTTATTTTGGATCGGAGGGAGTACCTATTAAAAGGACTAAACAAAAGGTAAAAGGTAAATTCCTTCTCAATTTAAATGATACGCTTTTTTTTTTTAGCTCGTTTCAAAAAGAATTATACATTTTATATTTATAAATAATTTAATTTGAAACCTTTCAGTTTACTATTGGAGGGAAGAAACCGATGCAATGGAAGCCCGCCGGTTGTGAATGTTTCTGATAGGCTCTGTCTAGAAAAAGCTTGACCGCCTGAGTCCTTCTGTATCTCTCTCGGAAAATAGCATTTTTCTGTAGCATGTTTCATAAATGCTGGTACTGTTTTTCTCATCTTAATCTTGCTGTTGAAAATCTTTCAAAGGTTTGAAATTGGTTGCCTCATGAGTTATTCCAGACAGAAATATATGTGGTTAGCAAATTTTTCGGGGACATATACTCCCACCTAATTTGTTCATTGAATGACCAGCCATCTCATTTACAAAATTGTTATTTGACAAATCAATAAAGGTGAAGAAAACAAGGATCTGATATTTAGTTTTGACTTGAATTACTTACGAGTTGCTTTCTGGAATTGTTGCAACTTTGAATATATACTCTAGTCTAGATGAAAGCATCTCTCACAATTAAGATCGGTAACATTTTTTTCCATGTATCTTATTTTTTATTCGTTAACGTTTCATTTTATCTCATTTCAAGCTCCTTCTTAGATGTGACGGGGAATTCTAGAGTAACATAAAAAATTTACTTTTTGAATATGTTTGGTATTTGTATGGGTCAAAATCTACTCCTGAATATTTAAGGTCTGATACCACACAAAAATAATAAAAAATAATAAAAAATAAAAAAAAGAATTCCCAAGCCGTCGTTAGTCGAGGTGGACAAGGAAGCAGCAAGACCCATAGTCGAGGAGTCAACGAGAGTCGTGGTCGAGATCAAGCACAGTTGATGACGCTGTAACGGCTAGTTTTCGAAATAAGCTATTAAAGAAAATATTTTAGTGGATATTCTCTGCACTTGTATTATTAAAGATTACTAGGAATATGTCTCATATAAATAGAAAAGGAGACAATAAGATGAGACATGTAATATTGATTTGTAAGAACACATTTTCACAAAAAGATTTTCTCTCTCTTACTAAGATACAAACACCACCTTATTAGGAAGTTCTTGTCGATATTATTTCATACATTTCATTCATATTCCAGAATAATTCGAACATTCCAAGAATTTTTTTTTTTGACTCATCATTTTCAAGAGGAACAATCATCTACTTTATCCTTTGTTGGGTGAATCATTCCTCATATTTACTTCGTGCCATTTATTGTTATTCATTGCTATTAAATGTAACATTATACTCATGCTTTATGGAATAGTTATAGCATACCGGTATCAGCATTCGACCAAATCTATACGATGTTTATCACTTTTTCGGAAGCTATATCTAGAAATATTATTATGAACTAAATTTAACCGATAATCTCATAAATTCAATTATTTGAACCAGAGTCATATATTTGGCGTCATCTATGGTGTTTTCTTAGTTAAATTGTTAGTTTCCTCTAGATCCACAACTAACACGGGTCACTAACGTCACACAAAAACAAGATCTCCCTTCTTTGTGCATACAAATACACGGCAGTAACTAAAAAGGAAGGACAATGATAATAAATGGCCTCTCGACCAACCTCATGAATGCCATTAACTAAAACTTTGAAACGATAGACGAAGGCGCGATGCCTAGTGCCTCCCGTAAGCGAGATGGTTCACCGCCCCTTCACTGCAGCATCACAAAGTCTCATGGCAAGGGAGCCTCAACATATGTTGGGTAAGAGACGCCTCCCATTGTAAAAAAAGCTCCTCGAAGCGTGGATGACTGACAAGCTAGTCAGCTTACTCAACAGCCCCACTCGAGGCAAAACTATAGACAACGCAAGAACTTGCATGATACAACAGATGGAGAAGCATCGCAACAAGCCTTTTCCTCCAACGATAGGTATTAATCACAATGTCATTGATAGTGCAAGTCAAAAACGCCCTTGCAGCCTTTTTGAAAAGGATGAAAGAAATGGAGAAAAAAAATAAGGCACTCCGAGACGAATAAAAGAACACCAAAAAGGGGTCGATAAAATACCAGGCGCCTCTAAGCAATTGTTGAAGAGTGATGCATGTTCGTCGAACAACCGTACGGTGATGATGCTGCCCGCAAGCTATACCCAAAATGTTTAAAATTCTACCTTACCATAAAATATATGACGGCACAACCGACCCTGAAGATCATGTGAATCATCACATCACCACAATAAAAGTCAACGAGCTAACTAAAGAACAGACGCATTCCATCCTGTTGAAGAAGTTTGGGGAGACACCCACGAGAGGGGCATTAACTTGGTAGTCGTATCTACAAGCACAGTCCATAGAAACCTTTGATGAAATGGTCGATAAGTTTGTAATAGGCCACGTTGAAGCAAAGAAGGCCGAGATGATAGTAAAAGACATATATGCAATTAAACAATCTGTGGGAGCTAGAACGACTGAGGGACTTCCTCGCCCGGTTCAACCGAGTAAGGATGACTTTGCCAAGCATACCTGAAGGGATATCAGTTGCAGCTTCTTACAATGGGCTGAGTAGGGATGGTTCGAAGAAACTAAGAAATTGTTGAGTCGGTTGATGAAGTACTCCCCCCAACCACTTTAGACGAAATCCACAATGCTTATTATTCCGAGGTCCATGCAGATAAGGACGACCTCAACGGACCAACCCAAAGAATAAGCTCGGTACAAGTCCAAACAAGAAAATATCAAAGAGATAACACCATAAAAGATGATCCAATCCCACGACTAATTGTTAACTGCATCATCCATATGTAAGGGCGGTCGCGACACCCTCTCCCCGCTATGAAAAGGGTCCACCTAGGCCAAGGACTGGAACTCATCAGAACGACCGAGTGAAGTGGCTGTCGAAGATGAGATTGGACCCAAGTACTAGAAAGTCAGATGCCCTCTGTGAGTTCCACCAGGAACAAGAACACAAAACTAAGGATTGCATCGCCCTAAGGAAAAAAGTTGTAAACATATTACGATAAGGTTGCCTCAAATAGTTATTGAGCGACAGGGGACAAACTAACTTAGCCAGAGAATACGAACAACGAGGACCACCAAAACCACCCTCACCAACTCGAACCATTAACTTGATCATCGGCGGCAATGATCACACTTCTATCAATAACATAAAGTTCACCAATACTCACAAACTCAAGTAATCAATCACCAGCGAGCGGTACGCGTACTCGAAGAAAGTATCATCTTTAATAAGTTGGATGCTAATGGTTTGACATTTACTCATAATGATGACCTCGTTATTACTTTACCTATTTTGGATACTGATGTTAAAGGTATTATGATAGAAGACGGAAGTGGCACGTGCATTGTCCATCCCTGAGTGCTCGTGCAAATGAGTCTCGAAGACAAGATAGTGTTGCGCTACATCATGCTAACTGGTTTTAACAATACAGTTAAGATGACATCTAGAGAATTCACACTTATTCTTTTGGCTGGTGGCATGACTCTGTAAATGACATTCCACATCATGGACCAGGATACCGCTTACAACGCCATATTGGGACGATCGTGCATACACTCCTTGAAGGTCTTCCGCTCTAGCTTATACCAAGTCGTCAAATATTCAACTCCATGGTGAATATTCAATTTCAAGGGGAACAATGCACATCTTGGGAATGCTCGCTCTAGACGGCATGACCACCGAGCAAATAAGGGATAAGGAAAAAGAAGCGTAGTAATCAGCAGGGTCGATATCGGAACATGCCAATAGCGGGGACATCATCAGGGACCCTGATATAGTTGATGTTGCAGGATCGATCAGAGAAGACCTTGACCCCATTAAATTAGACCTTAATGTCAATAGTAAGTATGTTTACATCGGCTGCAAACTCCAGAAACTAGGTAAGTTCCATCAATTCTAAACAACTAATGCATATTTGTTTGCTTCCAGCCATGCAGATATGCCAAGCAGCCCAAAGGAACTTGCCATGTACAAACTGAATGCTGACCCATTTCACCCCTAGTGAGACAGGTCAGGTATGTTCAACCACATAATTAATGATGTTGTACACGAGAAGGTGGAAAAACTATTAAAAATGGTTCCATCATGAGTTAAAATATCCCAAGTGTGTCACAAACGCGGTCATAGTGAAAAAGAAGAATGGGAAATGGCAGATGAGCATGGATTTCGTTGATTTGAAAAAAGCTTGCACCAAAGATTCATTCCCGTTAATTCATATCAACCGACTCATCGGTGCAATGGCTGGACATGAACTACTGAGCTTCTTTTATGCTTACTCAGGTTATAACCAAATCCTCATTGAGTAAGAGAATCAGGAGAAAACCATATTCATCACCCATCAAGGGATGTACTGCTACAGAGTAATTCCCTTTGGGCTAAAGAATGCGGGGACAACTTATTAAAGGTTTGTGACAAGGATGTTCAAGGACCAACTTGGAAAAACAATGGAAGTCTATATAGACGACAAGTTTGTCAAGTTAAGAACGAAAGAAAACCACATCACCATCTAAAAGAAGCTTTTGACATACTCGGGCGGTATAAAATGAAGCTGAACTCGAAAAAGTGTCGATCCGTCGTAGCCTCAGAAAAGCTTCAAGGTTTCTTGGTATCTTAGTGAGGGATCGAGGTCAATCCTGACAAAATCAAAGCCATCGAGGGGATACTAGAATGCTTAACCACCAAAAGAAGGTTGAAGGGATGACTGACCATATTGTCACCCTATCAAGGTTCATCTCATGAGTGACGGGGGCCTTACAAGACTAAGCCTTATTCCAAAGAGAATCGAGACCATGCTCTAACTAAATTCGAACTCAAAGGGCCCGGCAACCTTGGTTCGTATTGGATTAATACAGGCTTGGTCCAAGGGATGACAAAGAATTTCAAAGAACATCATATTGACCAATCAAGAATCAAAGGAATTCCTATGTTCGGAGACAATATTCAGACCGGTTGATAAAATACACGCGTGGATTTTTCAAACACAGGCAAAAGGGAGAGCTATCATATGACAAAGAAAGATTGAAAGAAACTTTTGCGTTAACAAATGATGATTACAAAATCCTATGAGGGGTCCTTACACAGAAACAAAGAAGCAAAATACAACAACTAAAGAGCCTAAATCTACTTTCGGGGGTATATCCTCGGGAGCGACATCTGCGAGAACTGTTTCCTCGAGGATCCCATTTCGATATTTAGAGAAATATCTTGGAGAGTCTCTTCCGAAGTAGAAATATCCTATCAAAGAGCAAAAACTTTTAAGTAAGTAGGGGTAATTATGGCATGGTAAAAAAATTGACAAGTATGGATCTCGCCAACACTACTATTGTAGAGCCATTTCTTGAGATATTGTATCGGTGTGGGATGAAAAATAGTAGATTATTCCATCTCACTCCATGAAAAGAAAAAGGAATGGGGTGCCATACCAGATTGAAGTCAAGAGAGATGAGTAGTGTTTTGCCGTCCATATATCTTCTGATTTGGGATTTTGATGCCTCTCTCCCGTTATCTTGGGCCAACAACAACAATAACAACATTAACCCAATATGATCCCCCTCAGTGGGGAAAGATTCTGAAAAAGAGCCATGGAATAACTGGCAATAACACTGCGTGGATAAGGATGAAGATAAGAAAAGGGTTATACACTACTGAAGAATGACTGGGTGGAATTTTTCTTCAAGTAACCTTCCGCTTATAGAAAGATAGTAACGTAAAAGATGTCACGATCAATGCCTTTGGGAACGTATGAACATGCACAATCAATGCCTTTAAAATGTATCAACAAGCGGAATTAATGCTTTTTAAGAAATAAATCAGTGGCGATATCACCGCTTTTGGGAAAATAAACCGACAGTGTATTGAATGCTTTTGGAAAGAAGAACCAATGAGACGTTTCGATCATCACAAAAGCTTATGTCATAATCGTGATGTCATCGTGAGAGGCTCAAGAAAGTCGGTGTCAGAGTCGTTTCTTATCATTTTCATTCTAAGATGTGGGGACTATCTATATATGGCTAAAAATGGAGAGCCCGTTTTTACAATCATTACGACATTTCATAGCCCAACTCCAGAAGGCTCAAGGCAGAGCTTGAGGTTTGATGAACCAGAAGGATCGAGGCACAACTCGACATCGGGGCAGTACAAATTGGTGACTATGATGAGTGAGTAGGAGATTCCCTGTCACGGCCCGGATTTCCCACCATCGGGGTCATGATGGCGCCTACTAAATGGAAGCTAGGCAAGCCAAATATTAATTACATCTCCATTAATTACCAATTTCTTATTATTAAAAACATATAAATTGCAGCGGAATAATCAAAATTAGCGGAAGACTTAATCAAATATGATAAAGAAAACCCAAACATGATACACTACCCAAGACTAGCGTCACAATACTCACGAACTTCTAAGAATAATACACATAATCGTCTGAAAGAAAATACAAGCTGTTTATCTCGATTACATGAGATAACAGAATGAAAAGCACAGATAGAAGAGACAACAGGTCCTGCGGACGCCTGCAAGGCTACCTCGTAGTCTCAGTAGCCGGAATATCCACAATCGCTACTGCCGCTGCTGCTGTCCGTAACCTGTATCTGCGTAAAAAGAGCGCAGAGTGTAGTATCGGCACAATCGACCCCATGTGCTGGTAAGTGCCTGGCCTATCCCAGCGAAATAGTGACGAGACTAAGGCCAGTCACCACATAAACCTGTACAGTTGCAATATATATACATATACAAAACATTATAAGGAAAGACTCTGTTCTGAAATAACAGTCAATAACTTATAATATCCAGCGTAATCTAGTCAACAAAATAAATCTTACTTTCATATCTCAATTCCTTTCTCATTTCATGTCTCGTGGTAGGCGTACCACCCGCTCCCAACTATCACCGTAATTATATCTTGTGGTAGGCGTACCACCCGCTCCCAAATATCATAGTAATTATATCTTGTGGTAGGCGTACCACCCGCTCCCAAATATCATAGTAATTATATCTTGTGGTAGGCGTACCACCCACTCCCAAATATATCAATAATTATATCTTGTGGTAGGCGTACCACCCGCTCCCAAATATATCAATAGGCTACCGGCAACAATGGCCAATGCAAAGATTTAAGTCACTTTGTGGTCGGCGTACCACACGATACCAATTCATAAATATATATATTACCGGCATTTAGCCGATAATCTCTATATCAACAATATTTATAATTACCTGTTTTTAAACCAATACTTGATAATAATTTCAATAATTTATCTTCGTTACCGGCATAACACCAATAACTCTTAATCAACAATTTATTCATAACTGAATTCCTATTCCTACAAACTAGGATAGAACAAACACTTACCTCGAAAGTTTACGAATGATTTAATCCGTAGCAATGCCCTTTCCTTTCGAATTTGACTCCAATCCAATCGTATCTATACACAATTGATTTAATATCATCAATACTACTCAACAAACTAATTCCCAAGACCAATTATAACTTTTACAACATTCTGCCCGGAATAGTGAATTTCAACCCCGGGCCCACATGGTCGGAATTCGGGGTTAGGACCAAAATCCGGTTACCCATCCCCCCACGAGTTCATGTATATGATTTGTTTCAAAATCGGACCTCAATTTGAGGTCCAATTCCCCAATTTATGAAAAACCCTATTTTCTAACAAAAACAAGAATTCTACCATGAAAACCTTTGATTTTTAATGAAAAACATGTTTAATGATGTTAGGAATTGAAAGAATTAAGTAAAAAGTGACTTACAATTGTTTTGATGAAGAAGGAATTCGTGAAGAATCGCAATTGGGTGTTTTTGTTTTGTAAAAAGTGAAGAAATGACTGAAAATCGTGTTTTACAGGTCTCTGTGTTCGCATTTGCGAACATGGGTTCGCAATTGCGAACCCCGACCAATTTCTGGAGTTTGAAAAATAAGCTAAGGTTGGGAAGTTCGCATTTGCGAACTTTTGTTCGCATTTGCGAAGCCAAGGCAATTCTGGGGTCTTCGCAATTGCGAACATATGTTCGCAATTGCGAACTAGACTGCTTCCAGGGATTTTTCGCATTTGCGACATAAGGTTCGCATTTGCGAACCACTAGGCTTCTGGGCTTCTTCGCAATTGCGACATATTCTTCGCAATTGCGAAGACAGGCAATTACTGAAGGCCTCGCAATTGCGAAGCTTTGTTCGCATTTGCGAACCCAACTGGTCCTGGGCACCCTTCGCATTTGCGACCAAGGGTTCGCATTTGCGAACCCTGCCTTGACCTGCCACCTTCGCAATTGCGAGAAATACTTCGCAATTGCGAAGACAACAGTTGGGTGAAAAACCAGCAGTGCAAAAACTCAGAATTTCATCCAACGGCCTATCAAATCTTTACCCGAGCTCCCCGGCTCCAAACCAAATATGCACACTAACTCAAAAACATCATACAAACTTGCTCGCGCGATCAAATCGCTAAAATAACATCAAAACCAATGGATTGAGCCTTAAAACTCAAGAATTCTTCCAAATTTCTTAATTTCCAAACTTTCCAATGTAAGGCCGAAACACGTCAAACAACGTCCGTTTTCAACCAAACTTTACAGGAAGCGCTTAACCAATATATATGACCTGTGCCGGGCGTCGGAACCAAAATACAAGCCCGATACCAGTACTTTTTAATCAAAATTCAGTTTCATTTTCCTTAAACATTTTCAGAAAACAATTTAACAGAAAAATTCTTTTACCGGGGTTCTAGACCTCGGATTTCAATTCCGGACATATGCCCAAGTTCCATATTTTTCTACGGATTTTCTGAGACATTCAAATCACGGATCCGGGTCCGTTTACCAAAAATGTTGACCAAAGTCAACCATATCAATATTAATATCAAAATTCTTCAACTTTTTCACATATTTCAACATAAATATTTTCCAGCTTTGTGCCCGGACTGTGCACGCAAATCGAGGCAACTATAAATGAGGTTTTCAAGACCTCAAAAGCTCGGAATGATTAATAAAACAAGTGATGACCCTTTGGGTCGTCACAATGTCCACCTCTAAAACAACCGTTCGTCCACGAACGGACAAAAGAAAGAAGTACCTGAGTCAGGAAACAAATGTGGGTACCAGCTCCGCATATCAGACTCGGACTCCCAGGTCGATGCCTCAGGAGGCTGACCTCTCCACTGAACACGCACAGAAGGATAACTCTTCGACCTCAACTGTCGAACCTGCCGGTCTAGAATGGCTACCGGCTCCTCCTCGTAAGATAGATCATTGTCCAATTGGACAGCACTGAAGTCTAACACATGTGTGGGATCGCCGTGGTATCTCCGAAGCATAGATACATGAAAAACTGGATGCACGGCTGATAAGCTAGGCGGCAAAGCTAATCTGTAAGCCACTCCTCCCACTCTGTCTAGAATCTCAAATGGACCAATATACCTAGGGCTGAGCTTGCCCTTCTTCCCGAACCTCATCACGCCCTTCATAGGCGACACTCGGAGTAATACTCGTTCGCCAACCATGAAATCTACATCTCGAATCTTACGATCCGCATAAGTCTTCTGCCTGGACTGAGCTGAACGCAATCTCTCCTGAATAGTCTTGACTTTATCCAAGGCCTCCTGAACTAAGTCTGTACCCAACAACCGAGCCTCTCCCGGTTCAAACCATCCAACCGGTGATCGACATCGCCTACCATACAACACCTCATATGGAGCCATCTGTATGCTAGACTGGTAACTGTTATTGTAGGCGAACTCTGCTAATGACAGAAACTGGTCCCACGAGCCTCCGAAATCAATAACACAGGCTCGAAGCATGTCCTCTAGAATCTGAATAGTCCTCTCGGACTGGCCATCCGTCTGAGGATGAAATGCTGTACTCAACTGAACCCGGGTGCCTAACTCCTGCTGGACCGCTCTCCAGAACCGCGAGGTAAACTGCGTACCCCGATCAGAGATAATAGATACTGGCACTCCATGGAGACGAACAATCTCCCTAATGTAAACCTCCGCTAACCTCTCCGATGAGTAGGAGACGGATACTGGAATAAAGTGTGTTGACTTGGTCAGCCTATCAACAATGACCCAAATAGCATCAAATTTCCTCCGAGTTAAAGGAAGTCCAATAACGAAATCCATAGTGATCCGCTCCCATTTCCACTCGGGAATTTCAATCCTCTGGAATACACCACCAGGTCTCCGGTGCTCATATTTCACCTGCTGACAATTTAGACACCGAGCGACATACGCAACGATATCTTTCTTCATTCTGCGCCACCAATAGTGTTGACGTAAGTCCTGGTACATCTTCGCGGCGCCTGGGTGAATAGAATACCGCGAACTGTGGGCCTCTGCTAAGATTAACTCTCGAATCCCTTCGACATTGGGCACACAAACTCGACCTTGCAATTTCAATACCCCATCATCATCTAGATTTACCTGTGTGGCACCTCCCCGCTGTACCGTATCTCTCAACTCACGCAAATGAGGATCATCAAATTGCCTCTCACGGATACGCTCTAATAAAGAAGAACGAGCGACCGTGTAGGCTAACACCCTGCTAGGCTCAGAAATGTCTAATCTCACGAACCGGTTGGCTAAGGCCTGGACGTCTAGAGCAAATGGTCTCTGACTGACCGGAATATATGCAAGACTACCCATGCTGGCAGACTTTCTACTCAATGCATCGGCCACCACATTGGCCTTACCTAGGTGATATAAAATAGTAACATCATAGTCTTTTAGCAACTCTAGCCACCTTCTCTGCCTCATATTCAACTCTTTCTGCTTAAACAAATACTGAAGACTCTTATGATCGGTGTATACTTCACATGCTACACCATACAAATAATGCCTCCAGATCTTCAATGCGTGAATAATCGCCGCCAATTCTAGATCATGCACTGGATAGTTCTTCTCATGAATCTTCAACCGCCTCGAAGCATAGGCAATAACCTTGCCATCCTGCATTAACACTGCACCAAGCCCAATACGGGAAGCATCACAATAAATAGTATAAGGTCCCGTACTTGTGGGTAAAACCAATACCGGTGCTGTGGTCAAGGTTGTCTTGAGCTTTTGAAAGCTCGCCTCACATTCATCGGACCATTCAAATTGAACACCCTTCTGGGTCAATCTGGTCAGTGGGGTTGCAATAGACGAAAATCCTTCTACGAATCGGCGATAATAACCCGCTAACCCCAAGAAACTCCGAATATCCGTGGCTGATGTCGGTCTAGGCCAGCTCTTGACTGCCTCAATTTTCTTCGGATCAACCTGAATACCTGCTGCCGTCACAATATGACCCAGGAATGCAACCGAACTTAGCCAAAATTCACACTTTGAAAATTTTGCATATAGCTGGCTATCTCTCGAAGTCTGTAAGGCCATTCTGAGATGTTGCGCATGCTCCTCCTGACTGCGGGAATATATTAATATGTCATCAATGAAGACTATTACAAACAAGTCTAGATATGGTTGGAACACCCGATTCATTAATTCCATAAAAGTTGCTGGAGCATTTGTCAACCCAAAAGACATGAACAGAAATTCATAATGTCCGTACCGAGTGCGGAACGCTGTCTTAGGGACATCAGATGCCCTAATCTTCAGCTGATGATAGCCAGATCTCAAATCTATCTTTGAAAATACCTTGGCACCCTGAAGCTGGTCAAATAAATCATCAATTCGCGGAAGTGGATATTTATTTTTGATAGTCACCTTGTTTAACCGTCGATAGTCAATGCACATTCTCATCGAACCATCTTTCTTCTTTACAAATAATACAGGTGCACCCCACGGCGAAACACTGGGTCTAATGAAACCCTTTTCAAGTAAATCCTGCAACTGTTCCTTCAATTCTTTTAACTCTGGCGGAGCCATACGGTATGGGGGAATGGAAATGGGCTGAGTGCCTGGAGCCAAATCAATGCAAAAATCAATGTCCCTATCGGGCGGCATACCTGGCAAGTCTGAAGGAAATACTTCAGGAAATTCGCGAACCACAGGCACCGAGTCAATAGAAGGAACCTCGGCACTAGAATCACGGACATAGGCCAAATAAGCCAAGCATCCCTTTCCAACCATACGCCGAGCTTTAACATAAGAAATAACATTACGGCTAGTATGACCTGAAATTCCTTTCCACTCTATACGAGGCGAATTCGGCAGGGCTAAAGTCACAGTCTTGGCATGGCAATCTAAAATAGCATGATACGGAGATAGCCAGGTCCATGCCTAGTATAATATCGAAGTCCACCATATTTAGGAGTAATAAATCAGCACGGGTCTCGAGACCCTCAATTACTATAATACATGACCGATGAACTCGATCAACCACAATAGAGTCGCCTACTAGTGTAGACACATGAACAGGGACACTCAGTGGATCACTGGGCTAAATCAAGTATGGTGCAAAATAGGAAGACACATACGAATATGTAGACCCAGGGTCAAATAATGCTGATGCCTTTTTATCACAAACCAAAATAATACCTGTAATGACGGTATCAGAAGACTCAGCCTCTGGTCTGGCGGGAAGTGCATAACATCGGGGCTGTGCCCCACCACCCTGAGCAGTATCTCTAGGACGATCAGCTGCTGGCTGGTCTCTACCTCTATCGGTCTGAGATCCACCTCTATGACCTCTACCTCCACCTCTATGTCCTCTACCTCCGCCTCTAGCTGGCTGGGCAGGCTGTGAGGGAACTGGGGCCTGAATCATGGTACGAGAACCCTGCTGGTGAGATCTGTCGGAAGCTCGAGGGCAATACCTTGCAATGTGCCTAAGATCACCGCACGTAAAACAAGCCCTCGACTGTTGAAAATGGAGAAGTGGTGGTGCACTGATAGGCTGTTGATCAGAGTAGCGTGGCTGAGAATTACGATCACCTGAAGCATCATGAGAAACCTGAAGAGCTGACCGATAAGGCCTAGGAGGATGGCCTCTATCATAAAAATCTCTATCTCCAGACGAGGTACCACTGAATCTACCCGAATTACGAGATCTCTTATCTGATCCATGTCTCGCTCCCTGTGACGGAGCCATCTCGATCCGGCGGGCTGCATTAGCCGCCTCCTGAAAAGTGATTTCAGTTCCTGCCCCCATAGCCATCTGTAGCCGAATTGGCTGATTCAAGCCATCAATAAACCTCCTCACTCTCTCTCGATCTATGGGAAGTATGATAATAGCATGACGAGCCAGGTCCACGAACCTAGTCTCGTACTGTGTGACAGACATAGAACCCTGATGAAGACGCTCAAATTGTCTGCGCATAACCTCCCGCTGAGTTGCTGGAAGGAACTTCTCCAAGATTAATTCTGCAAACTGCTCCCAAGTCACGATGACGATCCCGCTGGCCTGGTTAGACAATAATCTCTCCACCAAGTCTTGGCGGAACCGGATAACCGAAAAGTAGCAAAATCCACACCATTAGTCTCCACAATACCCATAGTACGGAGAACTTCGTGGCAGCTGTATAGGAAATCCTGTGGATCCTCCGAAGGAGTGCCACTGAATGTGGTAGTGAACAACTTGGTAAACCTGTCCAATCTCCACAACGCATCAGCAGACATGGCTGTACCATCATTAGACGGAGTCGCAATAATAGGCCGAGCTACCTCAGCTGGCTGAATTACAGGAATCTGAGTCTGGGGAATCACTGGCTCCGGAGTGCGCGTAGCAGGAGTCTGATTACCTCCTCCGGCCTGAGAAGTGGCTGGTGCCACCGGTAATAAGCCTGCTCTGGTAATATGATCCATAAAACCTGCTATACGGACCAAAGCATCCTGTAGATCCGGTGAAAACACAACTCATCCTGTAGCTCTAATGCCAACTTATACTAAAGGTCGTATCGAACTAGCGCGTAAAATCCCCCGGGTCTGCCTAATGAGCACCAGAGTTATATCACAAATCTAAGGATTCTCACCAACTCTGAAACCACTTCACCTGGCCAAAAATGATACAGAAAGAGGCGCATAAGTGATAAATTTGCAAGTTTGCTTTTACTCACATAGGCGGAAAAAATAAATGCTCAATCTACAAACATGCTCTGAAGATATTACATAGAAAATGGCAGAGTGTATGCCATGCCGTTGAGGGCTACGGCCTATCGGCCTCATCTTCACTATCCTTAGCGTCGACGGGAGTAACCGAGCACCACGTTCGTCTGCCATCGCTTGCGCCAAGTATTCTGGGAGAACAAAACACCTGGTGCTGATCTCCTCGAGAACCTTTCTACGAGACTTGCAATAATCATATTCTTTTATCCTCTCTTGACGATCGACGAAACTCTTCACCTCATCTTGGGCATTGGTTGCGTCCATCAAATTAATCACCATCTCCTGATCGGCCTTAGTTCGGCTCAGCTGCTTTGATCCGAGCAATAACGATCTCAGCCCAGATCTACAAAATTTTGGATTTGAGCTTCATGATCATATCCACTTTAACTGGAGCATTATCACGAGTCAAGCGGAGTTGGACCTCGAAGGCATGAACTTTATCAAAGGCATCTTTCTCCTCTGAAGCTTGAACCCGTCCCCGAGATCTTAGCTCACCACAGTCATTCTTGACTTGGTCGGATTCACCTCTAAGAAGCTTCAGGGCCTCCATCTTGTTTTGCAGCTATGATAGGCAAAGCGTTAACCTCAAAAGTTAATAGATGGAACGCGTACTTGCCCGGGATGGAGAGTTACCTACTCTATCAAATAGCTCTCGTAATTCGAGCTCTAGTACACCTCATATCGCTAGTGTGCCAACTCAACTTCTTTCTCCTCACAAAGGAGCCTAAGGGACCTACCCTTATCTAGATATTTTTGGAGTCTAGCTCCATGGCGGAGAAGCTCAAACCTAGGCCTGTCAAAAGCCTGCAAAAGAAAAACTTGATAAGGAAGGGAAGATGCGGGATTCAGAAGACCTATGTCGAAGCTCACTGTAAAGTGAAGTCGACGGACATCCTCAAAGGCCGAGCACACATCTGTTGATCTAGTTCCCTCAGCCCTATCAACCTCGATTGAAGCACGATCGCTCAGAGGAGCCATATTTCCAAAACTTGAAACTTCGAATGCAACAGGCTTGGACGATGTTTTTGTCTTAAAGCCTCGACCGCATTTCACCTTACTGTGAGCGCCATCGCCACACCAATACATGTCCCTCTTATTATTGTCGTCATTTAGCTCAAAAGTTGGCAGCCTCTCCCCCTCTATGGAGGAGCATAACTTCACCTCTGGAGGCTTTCCGATAGCTACGACAGCAAGATTAATACGTGAATGGTAAACATGTCTCTCTAAATGAACAAGGGAAAAAGATAAAGTAGTACACACACATACCATGATGTTTTGCTTCCCATTCACAAGTTGAGTGGGTGGCCAGCTTCCGGACCCAACCAGGCAGATCAGGAATGTTTCTTGGTGCCCATGAAATTGCTGCAGAAGATGAAGAAACACAGTTATGAAACTAGCTTTCACCATGAGAAATTTTGAGAAAGCACGGGACGCTCCACTCACGTGTATAGTTTAATTCCTCAAGGAATGGTATAAGTTCCCCGGGGATAATGCCAACCACATGGACCGGGACGAACCGACTAATCCACTCCTGATCTTCATATCCCTCACCATCAATAATAAAGGGCGTGGATGAACAGCACCGCAAGGTTAGCAGACCTCAATGGTGAAAGGTCCAGTACAACCTAACAAGATAGTTGAGCGTGTATTCAAGACCCGCCTTATCTGCAAAGATCCTCGTCATCAACACTATTTTTCAAAATGACGCGTGTATCTACACTAAAATAACATGATACTTTAAACAGAAGTCGAGGACAAACATATAAAGGGGTCCAGTGTGAAAGGGTAAAAGTACATATTCAGGAATCGATCAGCAGGGTCCGTGATACCCTCATTCAGGGGAATCACCTGTAGTTCTACCTCATCCTTCCATCCACAGTCTCTCTTCACTAACTCAAGGTGCTCCGCTCTTATCAAAAACATAGTCTTCAAGGTGAAATCCTGTGGATCCAGAGTACTGGGAGCGGAACTCTCCCCTATAACCCCGAAGTAGCAGTCATGGCTATGGCGAGACTAGAGAACTATAGTGGGAACCTACAAAAAACACTTTGGAGCTCAAGTGACGAACGACTTTACGTCGAGTGGAAGGATTGCTATCTAAAAGTGTGGGAGCTCCCAAGAAGCGGAAGACACCCCATATATATGTGGGGAAACGGCAATAGTTTGCCTACCCAATATAGGACCTGAAAAGCCAACAACATCATCTCCAGTCCCGAGGTGGTAATTAAACTCGAGGATCTCTATAAAAAAGATGTTGTGCTTAAAAAGCTAATGATATCATCTCCAATCCCGAGGTTCTACACAACCTCGAGGACTTCTATCAATAAAAAGTTGTGCTTCATGTAGCCAAGGATATCATCTCCAGTCCCGAGGTGGTACCCAAACTCGAGGACCTCCATCAGCAAGAAGTAAGGCTTTAAAATGCCACTAGTATCGTCTCCAACCTTGAGATGATACCCGATCACGAGAACATCCTCTGATAAGGGAAGGTAATCTCCAAAAAGCCTTCGACACCATTACAGAGTTCGAGATGGTATCCGATCTTGAAGGTTCCCCTCAAATAGTAGAACAAGCATTTTGAGCTTCATCTATAAGCGCTCAACCTCAGGACACCACCTAAATCTATGTAACCCCTCATCTAGGACCTATCTATAACGCCTTAAAGGTTTATCTACACTAAGTTCGAAGCGAGTTTCCAAATGCATAAAGTTAACCCTCACTTAGACACCACTCTCAAAAATTCCAAGGCTTGAGGTACTACTTTCATGTGAATTGAGATTCTTGATGGCCCGAGTCTACGGGACTATTTCGTGCTTGGTCCGAGGAACGATGGTGGGCTCGGAGAGGGGCCATTTCTATTAACAAAACACAAAAAAAATACTTACACCTGGGTTAGATATTGACAATCATCATCAAAGGAACACATTCAGAATCAGCATAAATATAAAAGAATATGGCAAGCATCAAACGTGAAAGTCAAGAAAATATCTTTATATTCATAAATAGTTTCTTACAACGGACCTTGAGGGGTCCTTAGAAATGATTACTGAAGCCCACAAGGGATCCTTACATAGAAATAAAGAAGCGAAGGGGTGCACACCCACAGTGAAATCCTAAGGGCCTAGTCGACATTTGAAGGTTCGTCTTCGATAGCAGTATCCCCAAACGCCACCTCCTCAAGCCCGCATCCTCAAAGGCAACCCCTTTGATCGCCACCTCCTCTATGTTCCCAGCTCGATCTCATGGAATAACATCCCAGAGGTAGAAGATGAATAAGAGGAAAAGGTGAGGATGTAGAAAAGGTAGAAAAAGAAGACATAACCCACCGAAGACAAATGTAAAAGATTCAGCAAGGCTCAGCCTTTATGGCCAGTTGTGCCATTTAATCCCTTGGGAAAAAACCCACAAAATGAAATCCCATACCAGGCCAGGGTAAGAGAGTGAGCATTGGTGCATAACCCGAATTCTCTCCCAACCAGCGGTGTAGAGTCCAAATGCACTTCTAGATCGAAAGAAGACGGTTGCCCATGTGTCTCCACTTCAAGCCAATAAGGATAGTAGTAGCAGGCATAACAACAATAGAAGCAACAAGACGGTATGATCTCACTCGACAAAGGGAAGCTAAGGCATAAGACTACCACACAGTAGATGACAATGCTACCATACAACCTTAAAGCCTTGAACCCCAAACATCGTAATAAACAATAAAGGAAGACGGTGACCAGAAAGGTATGGATGTTTGGAAGGTGTTATTTTCATCATTTCATTAGTGTTTGGAAGGGGAAAATGGTATAAACTTCATAGTATTTAATTGAGGATTTGATGGAAGAATTGTGAACAAATTTGAGTAGTTTTGGTATGGTTGGCCCCATGGTTGAATGATGTTCGGATTTTGTATCTTTTGTCAGATTATGAGATGTGGGTCCTAATATTGCCTTTTGAGTTGACTTTTTGAATATGGTTAAGAACTTTTTGTTTTTTCATACGGATATATATTCCTATAGCCTATGTTAATTGTATCGAATTGTTTGTCGCTAGATTCGAGGCGTTCCGAGGCCACTAAGGCAATGGCTTATTGGAATAGAGATTTGCCCAGCTTGAGGTAAGAAATATTTCTAAACTTGGTTCTGAGGGTATGAAAGCCCCAGATGACGTGTTATGAAATTGGTGTGGAGGTGACACGCAACAAGGTGACGGGCGTCAGGGTGTGCACCATAAAAATTGTGACTCGATCGATTGCATGGAGCAGTGTAGTTCACTAATCATGTCATTTTCCATATATTCTCCATGTTTTAGAGAAATTAAGTTGTGATTCATTTTAGAAATTATTCGTAGGCTATATGTTGGTACTGTTAGGACCCATAAAGGCTGTGTTGTTGTGGATGAAGAAATAGATGAATCGGATGGCATTGTAAGCTGAGAAGTGGCTGCGGTGAATGCATAGCTGGGTGTTGGTTTCTCATCAACCAAAGATGGAATGAACCCAGTACTCAACCTCATGGTACCGGGCATAGTCACCGAGACATAGATGCGAGAGTTTGCGTCTTCCACTATATTATATTGTCCATAGATTGTCGAGGTGCAGCCTCGGTCAGAGTAACTAGCTTAATAGATTGAGCATTCTGTTAAGCTGATAAAGGTCATTGTCTTCGATGTAGAGATTCCCCTTCATCAATAGCTCCTCGATCATTGTCAATCACCATAATTTCTATGGCTAGCTGGGGTGCGACACTCATCACCAAAATATTTGAAGATGGCGCTGGCGCGACATTCTTTGCCTTTCAATTTTTTCCCCCCGACTGTGGAGGAACGTCTCCTTTTTGTTACTTGTCTTCCGGTCTGGGACTCCGAGAAGAAGCACTTGAACCAGAAGTAGACCTGGAGACACTGTATAGGTAAAAGCCTTCTGCACCATCCCCACCGCGTCTACAGGATTAGCTAAAACATCCTCATCCGAGACGACAATTGATCTATAAGTTAGACCTGAATTCAACATGAGAGAAAGATTAATTAGCTTCACTATACGAAAAAAGGGTGATTTTGGCCTTCCACACATATTTTAGGGCCAGCTTATTCCATATACTGGTCTGGGACGTTGTAATATCCAAAATTTTCAGGACCCACTAGTCCAAGCCTTCAACAATGGGTGTTGTCCACCAAGTTCTAAAATAAGTGAAAGAAGATAGATCAGTAACATCATGGCATGATCTTTCACTGGAAGAAAAGGCAAACATTGAACTTACGAGTACGACTCCATAATTCTGGAAAAAATGGAGTCATTGCTAGAATGATGTCCCTGGTGGAAACAACAACGAACTATTCCATCCACCCATGATTTTTATCATCATCCATACTAGTTAGAAAAGAATAGTGGCCACATTTTCTGAAAATTATCATTCCCCCATGGAACATCTTGGGGTATTAAAGGTTTAACAATCGAGGCAGGGTTAGCTCCTCACCCATCTCCTTCCACAGCCCGAAGATGCTCCATGCATAAGGACTTACGTACGCCAAGAATACCTGGTAGCGGATACAGAACACCCCGATAATGGAGTGAAGCTCCCCACTCAAAGAGAATGGCCTAAAAGTAAAGGGGCACGTATAAAAATACGTGAAACCTTTATTGGGTAAGGTTATCAGTTCTTCCATGTATGGAGTGATGATGTATAAATCATGTTAATGGCAGTCTTCCTTCATAGCATGAATGTTAGATGAATGAATAGACAAAGTATATACGCCAACAGCCCACGTACAGGGGTTGCGGAAGAATACTTCTCTTCGAAGTCTTTAGTTGTGAATAAACTTCTTGGGATAATAGTTCTCATCGTAAGAGGAACAAAATCAACTTTGCCTTTGTTCTTTAAAGAACTGGAGTTTTTGGAAGAAGAAGTCGCTGTTATTAGAAGAGAGTAAAGAACTTTTTCTAAAGAAGAAGAGTAGAGAAAGTTGAAGACAAGTTCGAGTTGAATAAAGAGAGTTTGAGTAAATTTGGAAAATTATGAAGTGTAAATGGAGAAGTTTGATGCATATAAGTAAAGGAATATGTGGCTAAAATTGTGTCCATAATTATCTCAATAGCCGGCAAAAGTGGTACTGAATCGTGGGATGACACGTATTCAGGGTATTAATTCCAAAAAGATGTGTGTCAAATCAACCATCAGAAACATTTCAAAGGCAGTCAAAGAATTTTTAGTGAAAAAGATATCTCTACCAACTTTTAGATGACACAACGTTATGCCATCGAAAAGCTGGGGGACTATCAATATAGAGTAAAATATGTTCACATTAAATGATCATGTGAGAAAGCCACACGTGGAGTCGAGGACAAAAGACAGTCGGGACCGAAGGCAACGATCTCATTTGTTACCGGAGAGAATGATAATCATAAATTTGTTGTAAACATCTGCCACCCGGTAGCATTCACTAAGAATATTCTATAGCATTAAGTGCACGGTCTATTATAGAGAATATGGTATTCACTGCCTATCGTTACACATTTTCGATGACCCTCATAATTGTCATATAAGAGGGGCTTGATCCTAGGACCTTATTTTCTAGGTGCAGTTATAAATAGTGAGTTCCACCATCATTGTAAAAGAGAAGAATTTTCTGACAAGCATACCTTACACATTGTTCAAGCTCAATAACATTTTACTTTCTTGCTTATTCATATTATTCTTACTGCCTCCGGAAGCTCTATTTCCGGGCTCAAGATCTCTATCGTCTAATCTCGATTTTGACGTTAAGTCTTGCATTTTATCTACTTCATTTATCGTTTTCGAATCAATTCGATTTGCTTTTCTATCAACTATATATATAAATTTAAATATACCGATTTACAGATTAAATATCGGGTAATTATTCTAGATTGGACTAGTTTTGGTACTTGAGTATGGCCGCCAGTTTTCCTAGTTTTCTCTATAGTTAGAGTCTTTGATAGAGAAACGTTTTGATGTCTACGGGGTCAATTCTGATGCCTCGGCAGTCACAAAAAAAGGTCATGTGTTAGACTATTGAATTTAGTAATATCAATAACAAATACTCCCTCCATTTTAATTTATGTGAACTCATTTGATTGAGCATAAAATTTAAGAAAAGAGAGAAGATTTTTGAATTTGTGGTATAAAATGAGGCACATAGATTTTGTGGGGCTATAAATTATTGTATAAAGGTAAATTATTTTCAAATAAGGAAAGATGTCATTCTTTTAGGCATGAAGCAAAAAGGAAATATGTTCACATAAATTAAAACGGAGGGAGTAGGTTATTTTTGTGCCATTTTTATTTTTATTTTTAAAGTAAATTTGTGAGTATTGAGTTCCATTAAATAATTTTAGGCTAGTTTTAGTACTGCTAATTGTTACTTCCTTTGTTCGCAATTAGTATCCAATTTATTTTAGTATGCCTATTAAAAAAATACTAAATTTTATATAAAAGTACCTATTATGAATAAACTATCCCTAATTAAATATTTAATGTGAGAAGTAAGAAAACCTTTTAAAGATATGTATATAGAGGTTATTTTGAAAAAATAATTTAATTGTTTTGTTGATTGCATAATTGAATATTTATTTTAATTTAAAATAAAAAAATAAATTGGACATTTATTGTGAACGGGACGAAGTAAGTGATTAACACACGCGAAATTGTGATAGGCTTTTTCGATGGATTTTCTCGGAATTGTGGTCATAGAAAACAACGTAAAAGACCTTTTTGGTCGAAATCAGAATTTTCCGACGACCATCCCACGTCGAACACATGTTTCTCTTGGTGAATTCTTTTTTTTTTTTTTGGTTTTCTCATCCGGTGTTCGGTATTCATATTGGAGCCCGACTATATCCGGATTCACGCCGCGTAGGCCCCTTTCAAGGGGAAGCGCTCCCTACCAAGAATTTTTCCATACCCAGGTCTTGGTGAATTCTTTTTTTTTTTTTTTGGTTTCCCACCAGGTGTCCGGTAACCATATTGGAGCCCAATTATATTCGGATTCGCGTCGCGTAGGACCCGTTTTGGGGGGAAGCGCTCTCTACCAAGAATTTTTCTATACCTAGGATATTCCCACCCGATGTCCGATCCCATAGTGTCTTGGTGAATTCTTATTCATGCCTTCAGGATATCAATTCTTTTATTTAGTTTCCAGTTCTTAAGATTCTGTTCCAAAGATTTGTTTGTTTCCTATTTCTATGATTGTCTTTCTTAATTTCAACTTCAATGTTTCATGTGTTTTAATTTAAATCATATATTTTTCTTAATAGTTCGTTTTAAAAAGAGTGATATATTTCTTTAATTTGGAATAATTTAGCTTTATAATTTTTATTTTACCCAAGATATTATTAATAAAAAAATTTTATAATCACACAAATATCATGATTCA
Organism: Nicotiana noctiflora; assembly: GCA_032618575.1. Classification (NCBI taxonomy): domain Eukaryota; kingdom Viridiplantae; phylum Streptophyta; class Magnoliopsida; order Solanales; family Solanaceae; genus Nicotiana; species Nicotiana noctiflora. The sequence continues at coordinate 129,072 of JASVEL010003743.1, read as the reverse complement.
TAAAGCTTTTGTCCCTTAAATTTTAAGGACTACATATTTGAGAGGACCTTTTTTTTCCATCCAGTAATAAATAGATGAGATTATTTTTATATGATTATTCATAAAAATTGTTCATATTATTCAAAGGATGTTTTCTTTTTAATTAAGGAGTGAATTCAGGAATAATGAAAAGAGAGACTAAGAGAGCATAGTGAGATATTTCATCCGGTTGAAAAAAATAACTCACCTGCCTATAGTGAATTTACTACGTCAAATTGTGACTGAATTATAAAAGGATTTATATGGTCGTATAAATCTTTTGGTGATATTTTATGACGCAAGAGATGGAGTTTGGAGAAGGAAATATCAAAATTTTTAAGAGTATATAAAATGATACTCCTTTCATTTCAATTTAAATGACATAATTTTTTTATTATCAATTTAAAATAATTATATTTCTATATTTGAAACAACATAACTTTAAATTTTTATTTTACCCACCCTATAATAATAAGTGTTTATATCCAAACAAATATCATAGTCCTATAAAACTTTTGCTACTTGAGCTTTTAGGATCATATATTTTAAATTTTTCTTTTCTTATTAAACTTTGTATCAAGTCAATCTATATCATCTAAACTGAAACGAAGAAAGTATTTAGTAGTTATTCTAACTATGGTTAAGCTACAAAGTTAGGTAATTAATTCTTGACCATTGATTTTCAAAATAGGACATGTGTCTCTTATTTAAATAAGAACTTGGGGAAGAGCCAAATTCGATACTCCCTACGGTCCAAAATAAGTGATTTTTTGGCATTTTTTTGTGGTCCAAAATAAGTGATTTTTTCGAATTTCAAGAATGACTTAATGATGTTTTTCCTACACTGTCCTTGGAGTAAATAGCATTGGAATATGTGTTAGGAATGTTTATGTGAGATAGTAAGGTTAAAATGGTCAATTCTATTGTTAATTAATGCTAAAAAGTGACTTTCTTAATATACGTGAAAACATCCAAAAAATCACTTATTTTGGATCGGAGGAAGTACCTATTAAAAGGACTAAACAAAAGGTAAAAGGTAAATTCCTTCTCAATTTAAATGATACGCTTTTTTTTTTTAGCTCGTTTCAAAAAGAATTATACATTTTATATTTATAAATAATTTAATTTGAAACCTTTCAGTTTACTATTGGAGGGAAGAAACCGATGCAATGGAAGCCCGCCGGTTGTGAATGTTTCTGATAGGCTCTGTCTAGAAAAAGCTTGACCGCCTGAGTCCTTCTGTATCTCTCTCGGAAAATAGCATTTTTCTGTAGCATGTTTCATAAATGCTGGTACTGTTTTTCTCATCTTAATCTTGCTGTTGAAAATCTTTCAAAGGTTTGAAATTGGTTGCCTCATGAGTTATTCCAGACAGAAATATATGTGGTTGGCAAATTTTTCGGGGACATATACTCCCACCTAATTTGTTCATTGAATGACCAGCCATCTCATTTACAAAATTGTTATTTGACAAATCAATAAAGGTGAAGAAAACAAGGATCTGATATTTAGTTTTGACTTGAATTACTTACGAGTTGCTTTCTGGAATTGTTGCAACTTTGAATATATACTCTAGTCTAGATGAAAGCATCTCTCACAATTAAGATCGGTAACATTTTTTTCCATGTATCTTATTTTTTATTCGTTAACGTTTCGTTTTATCTCATTTCAAGCTCCTTCTTAGATGTGACGGGGAATTCTAGAGTAACATAAAAAATTTACTTTTTGAATATGTTTGGTATTTGTATGGGTCAAAATCTACTCCTGAATATTTAAGGTCTGATACCACACAAAAATAATAAAAAATAATAAAAAATAAAAAAAAGAATTCCCAAGCCGTCGTTAGTCGAGGTGGACAAGGAAGCAGCAAGACCCATAGTCGAGGAGTCAACGAGAGTCGTGGCCGAGATCAAGCACAGTTGATGACGCTGTAACGGCTAGTTTTCGAAATAAGCTATTAAAGAAAATATTTTAGTGGATATTCTCTGCACTTGTATTATTAAAGATTACTAGGAATATGTCTCATATAAATAGAAAAGGAGACAATAAGATGAGACATGTAATATTGATTTGTAAGAACACACTTTCACAAAAAGATTTTCTCTCTCTTACTAAGATACAAACACCACCTTATTAGGAAGTTCTTGTCGATATTATTTCATACATTTCATTCATATTCCAGAATAATTCGAACATTCCAAGAATTTTTTTTTTTGACTCATCATTTTCAAGAGGAACAATCATCTACTTTATCCTTTGTTGGGTGAATCATTCCTCATATTTACTTTGTGCCATTTATTGTTATTCATTGCTATTAAATGTAACATTATACTCATGCTTTGTGGAATAGTTATAGCATACCGGTATCAGCATTCGACCAAATCTATACGATGTTTATCACTTTTTCGGAAGCTATATCTAGAAATATTATTATGAACTAAAGTTAACCGATAATCTCATAAATTCAATTATTTGAACCAGAGTCATATATTTGGCGTCATCTATGGTGTTTTCTTAGTTAAATTGTTAGTTTCCTCTAGATCCACAACTAACACGGGTCACTAACGTCACACAAAAACAAGATCTCCCTTCTTTGTGCATACAAATACACGGCAGTAACTAAAAAGGAAGGACAATGATAATAAATGGCCTCTCGACCAACCTCATGAATGCCATTAACTAAAACTTTGAAACGATAGACGAAGGCGCGATGCCTAGTGCCTCCCGTAAGCGAGATGGTTCACCGCCCCTTCACTGCAGCATCACAAAGTCTCATGGCAAGGGAGCCTCAACATATGTTGGGTAAGAGACGCCTCCCATTGTAAAAAAAGCTCCTCGAAGCGTGGATGACTGACAAGCTAGTCAGCTTACTCAACAGCCCCACTCGAGGCAAAACTATAGACAACGCAAGAACTTACATGATACAACAGACGGAGAAGCATCGCAACAAGCCTTTTCCTCCAACGATAGGTATTAATCACAATGTCATTGATAGTGCAAGTCAAAAACGCCCTTGCAGCCTTTTTGAAAAGGATGAAAGAAATGGAGAAAAAAAATAAGGCACTCCGAGACGAATAAAAGAACACCAAAAAGGGGTCGATAAAATACCAGGCGCCTCTAAGCAATTGTTGAAGAGTGATGCATGTTCATCGAACAACCGTACGGTGATGATGCTGCCCGCAAGCTATACCCAAAATGTTTAAAATTCTACCTTACCATAAAATATATGACGGCACAACCGACCCTGAAGATCATGTGAATCATCACATCACCACAATAAAAGTCAACGAGCTAACTAAAGAACAGACACATTCCATCCTGTTGAAGAAGTTTGGGGAGACACCCACGAGAGGGGCATTAACTTGGTAGTCGTATCTACAAGCACAGTCCATAGAAACCTTTGATGAAATGGTCGATAAGTTTGTAATAGCCCACGTTGAAGCAAAGAAGGCCGAGATGATAGTAAAAGACATATATGCAATTAAACAATCTCTGGGAGCTAGAACGACTGAGGGACTTCCTCGCCCGGTTCAACCGAGTAAGGATGACTTTGCCAAGCATACCTGAAGGGATATCAGTTGCAGCTTCTTACAATGGGCTGAGTAGGGATGGTTCGAAGAAACTAAGAAATTGTTGAGTCGGTTGATGAAGTACTCCCCCCAACCACTTTAAACGAAATCCACAATGCTTATTATTCGGAGGTCCATGCAGATAAGGACGACCTCAACGGACCAACCCAAAGAATAAGCTCGGTACAAGTCCAAACAAGAAAATATCAAAGAGATAACACCATAAAAGATGATCCAATCCCACGACTAATTGTTAACTGCATCATCCATATGTAAGGGCGGTCGCGACACCCTCTCCCCGCTATGAAAAGGGTCCACCTAGGCCAAGGACTGGAACTCATCAGAACGACCGAGTGAAGTGGCTGTCGAAGATGAGATTGGACCCAAGTACTAGAAAGTCAGATGCCCTCTGTGAGTTCCACCAGGAACAAGAACACAAAACTAAGGATTGCATCGCCCTAAGGAAAAAAGTTGTAAACATATTACGATAAGGTTGCCTCAAATAGTTATTGAGCGACAGGGGACAAACTAACTCAGCCAGAGAATACGAACAACGAGGACCACCAAAACCACCCTCACCAACTCGAACCATTAACTTGATCATCGGCGGCAATGATCACACTTCTATCAATAACATAAAGTTCACCAATACTCACAAACTCAAGTAATCAATCACCAGCGAGCGGTACGCGTACTCGAAGAAAGTATCATCTTTAATAAGTCGGATGCTAATGGTTTGACATTTACTCATAATGATGACCTCGTTATTACTTTACCTATTTTGGATACTGATATTAAAGGTATTATGATAGAAGACGGAAGTGGCACGTGCATTGTCCATCCGTGAGTGCTCGTGCAAATGAGTCTCGAAGACAAGATAGTGTTGCGCTACATCATGCTAACTGGTTTTAACAATACAGTTAAGAAGACATCTAGAGAATTCACACTTATTCTTTTGGCTGGTGGCATGACTCTGTAAATGACATTCCACATCATGGACCAGGATACCGCTTACAACGCCATATTGGGACGATCGTGCATACACTCCTTGAAGGTCTTCCGCTAGCTCTAGCTTATACCAAGTCATCAAATATTCAACTCCATGGTGAATATTCAATTTCAAGGGGAACAATGCACATCTTGGGAATGCTCGCTCTAGACGGCATGACCACCGAGCAAATAAGGGATAAGGAAAAAGAAGCGTAGTAATTAGCAGGGTCGATATCGGAACATGCCAATAGCGGGGACATCATCAGGGACCCTGATATAGTTGATGTTGCAGGATCGACCAGAGAAGACCTTGACCCCGTTAAATTAGACCTTAATGTCAATAGTAAGTATGCTTACATCGGCTGCAAACTCCAGAAACTAGGTAAGTTCCATCAATTCTAAACAACTAATGCATATTTGTTTGCTTCCAGCCATGCAGATATGCCAAGCAGCCCAAAGGAACTTGCCATGTACAAACTGAATGCTGACCCATTTCACCCCTAGTGAGACAGGTCAGGTATGTTCAACCACATAATTAATGATGTTGTACACGAGAAGGTGGAAAAACTATTAAAAATGGTTCCATCATGAGTTAAAATATCCCAAGTGTGTCACAAACGCGGTCATAGTGAAAAAGAAGAATGGGAAATGGCAGATGAGCATGGATTTCGTTGATTTGAAAAAAGCTTGCACCAAAGATTCATTCCCGTTAATTCATATCAACCGACTCATCGGTGCAATGGCTGGACATGAACTACTGAGCTTCTTTTATGCTTACTCAGGTTATAACCAAATCCTCATTGAGTAAGAGAATCAGGAGAAAACCATATTCATCACCCATCAAGGGATGTACTGCTACAGAGTAATTCCCTTTGGGCTAAAGAATGCGGGGACAACTTATTAAAGGTTTGTGACAAGGATGTTCAAGGACCAACTTGGAAAAACAATGGAAGTCTATATAGACGACAAGTTTGTCAAGTTAAGAACGAAAGAAAACCACATCACCATCTAAAAGAAGCTTTTGGCATACTCGGGCGGTATAAAATGAAGCTGAACTCGAAAAAGTGTCGATCCGTCGTAGCCTCAGAAAAGCTTCAAGGTTTCTTGGTATCTTAGTGAGGGATCGAGGTCAATCCTGACAAAATCAAAGCCATCGAGGGGATACTAGAATGCTTAACCACCAAAAGAAGGTTGAAGGGATGACTGACCATATTGTCACCCTATCAAGGTTCATCTCATGAGTGACGGGGGCCTTACAAGACTAAGCCTTATTCCAAAGAGAATCGAGACCATGCTCTAACTAAATTCGAACTCAAAGGGCCCGGCAACCTTGGTTCGTATTGGATTAATACAGGCTTGGTCCAAGGGATGACAAAGAATTTCAAAGAACATCATATTGACCAATCAAGAATCAAAGGAATTCCTATGTTCGGAGACAATATTCAGACCGGTTGATAAAATACACGCGTGGATTTTTCAAACACAGGCAAAAGGGAGAGCTATCATATGACAAAGAAAGATTGAAAGAAACTTTTGCGTTAACAAATGATGATTACAAAATCCTATGAGGGGTCCTTACATAGAAACAAAGAAGCAAAATACAACAACTAAAGAGCCTAAATCTACTTTCGGGGGAATATCCTCGGGAGCGACATCTGCGAGAACTGTTTCCTTGAGGATCCCATTTCGATATTTAGAGAAATATCTTGGAGAGTCTCTTCCGAAGTAGAAATATCCTATCAAAGAGCAAAAACTTTTAAGTAAGTAGGGGTAATTATGGCATGGTAAAAAAATTGACAAGTATGGATCTCGCCAACACTACTATTGTGGAGCCATTTCTTGAGATATTGTATCGGTGTGGGATGAAAAATAGTAGATTATTCCATCTCACTCCATGAAAAGAAAAAGGAATGGGGTGCCATACCAGATTGAAGTCAAGAGAGATGAGCAGTGTTTTGCCGTCCATATATCTTCTGATTTGGGATTTTGATGCCTCTCTCCCGTTATCTTGGGCCAACAACAACAATAACAACATTAACCCAATATGATCCCCCTCAGTGGGGAAAGATTCTGAAAAAGAGCCATGGAATAACTGGCAATAACACTGCGTGGATAAGGATGAAGATAAGAAAAGGGTTATACACTACTGAAGAATGACTGGGTGGAATTTTTCTTCAAGTAACCTTCCGCTTATAGAAAGATAGTAACGTAAAAGATGTCACGATCAATGCCTTTGGGAACGTATGAACATGCACAATCAATGCCTTTGTAAAATGTATCAACAAGCGGAATTAATGCTTTTTAAGAAATAAATCAGTGGCGATATCACCGCTTTTGGGAAAATAAACCGACAGTGTATTGAATGCTTTTGGAAAGAAGAACCAATGAGACGTTTCGATCATCACAAAAGCTTACGTCATAATCGTGATGTCATAGTGAAAGGCTCAAGAAAGTCGGTGTCAGAGTCGTTTCTTATCATTTTCATTCTAAGATGTGGGGACTATCTATATATGGCTAAAAATGGAGAGCCCGTTTTTACAATCATTACAACATGTCATAGCCCAACTCCAGAAGGCTCAAGGCAGAGCTTGAGGTTTGATGAACCAGAAGGATCGAGGCACAGCTCGACATCGGGGCAGTACAAATTGGTGATTATGATGAGTGAGTAGGAGATTCCCTGTCACGGCCCGGATTTCCCACCATCGGGGTCATGATGGCGCCTACTAAATGGAAGCTAGGCAAGCCAAATATTAATTACATCTCCATTAATTACCAATTTCTTATTATTAAAAACATATAAATTGCAGCGGAATAATCAAAATTAGCGGAAGACTTAATCAAATATGATAAAGAAAACCCAAACATGATACACTACCCAAGACTAGCGTCACAATACTCACGAACTTCTAAGAATAATACACATAATCGTCTGAAAGAAATACAAGCTGTTTATCTCGATTACATGAGATAACAGAATGAAAAGCATGGATAGAAGAGACAACGGGTCCTGCGGACGCCTGCAAGGCTACCTCGTAGTCTCAGTAGTCGGAAAATCCACAAGTCGCTACTGCCGCTGCTGCTGTCCGTAACCTGTATCTGCGCAAAAAGAGCGCAGAGTGTAGTATCAGCACAATCGACCCCATGTGCTGGTAAGTGCCTGGCCTATCCCAGCGAACTAGTGACAAGGCTAAGGCCAGTCACCCACATAAACCTGTACAGTTGCAATATATATATATATATATATATATATATATATATATATATATATATATATATTAAGGAAATACTCTGCTCTGAAATAACAGTTATTAACTCATGACATCCAGAATAATCTAATCAACAGAATAAATCTTACTTTCATGTTCCAATTCCTTTCTCATTTCATGTCTCGTGGTAGGCGTACCACCCGCTCCCAACTATCACCGTAATTATATCTTGTGGTAGGCGTACCACCCGCTCCCAAATATCATAGTAATTATATCTTGTGGTAGGCGTACCACCCGCTCCCAAATATCATAGTAATTATATCTTGTGGTAGGCGTACCACCCACTCCCAAATATATCAATAATTATATCTTGTGGTAGGCGTACCACCCGCTCCCAAATATATCAATAGGCTACCAGCAACTATGGCCAATGCAAAGATTTAAGTCACTTTGTGGTCGGCGTACCACACGATACCAATTCATAAATATATATATTACCGGCATTTAGCCGATAATCTCTATATCAACAATATTTATAATTACCTGTTTTTAAACCAATACTTGATAATAATTTCAATAATTTATCTTCGTTACCGGCATAACACCAATAACTCTTAATCAACAATTTATTCATAATTGAATTCCTATTCCTACAAACTAGGATAGAACAAACACTTACCTCGAAAGTTTACGAATGATTTAATCCGTAGCAATGCCCTTTCCTTTCGAATTTGACTCCAATCCAATCGTATCTATACACAATTGATTTAATATCATCAATACTACTCAACAAACTAATTCCCAAGACCAATTATAACTTTTACAACATTCTGCCCGGAATAGTGAATTTCAACCCCGGGCCCACATGGTCGGAATTTGGGGTTAGGACCAAAATCCGGTTACCCATCCCCCCATGAGTTCATGTATATGATTTGTTTCAAAATCGGACCTCAATTTGAGGTCCAATTCCCCAATTTATGAAAAACCCTATTTTCTAACAAAAACAAGAATTCTACCATGAAAACCTTTGATTTTTAATGAAAAACATGTTTAATGATGTTAGGAATTGAAAGAATTAAGTAAAAAGTGACTTACAATTGTTTTGATGAAGAAGGAATTCGTGAAGAATCGCAATTGGGTATTTTTGTTTTGTAAAAAGTGAAGAAATGACTGAAAACCGTGTTTTACAGGTCTCTGTGTTCGCATTTGCGAACATGGGTTCGCAATTGCGAACCCCGACCAATTTCTGGAGTTTGAATAATAAGCTAAGGCTGGGAAGTTCGCATTTGCGAACTTTTGTTCGCATTTGCGAAGCCAAGGCAAATCTGGGGTCTTCGCAATTGCGAACATATGTTCGCAATTGCGAACTAGGCTGCTTCCAGGGATTTTCGCAGTTGCGAAATAAGGTTCGCATTTGCGAACCAGCAGGCTTCTGGGCTTCTTCGCAATTGCGACACATTCTTCGCAATTGCGAAGACAGGCAATTACTGAAGGCCTCGCAATTGCGAGGTTTGGTTCGCATTTGCGAACCCAACTGGTCCTGGGCACCTTCGCATTTGCGACCAAGGGTTCGCATTTGCGAACCCTGCCTTGACCTGCCACCTTCGCAATTGCGAGAAATACTTCGCAATTGCGAAGACAACAGCTGGGTGAAAAACCAGCGGTGCAAAAATTCAGAATTTCATCCAACGGCCTATCAAATCTTTACCCGAGCCCCCCGGGCTCCAAACCAAATATGCACACTAACTCAAAAACATCATACAAACTTGCTCGCGCGATCAAATCGCTAAAATAACATCAAAACCAATGGATTGAGCCTTAAAACTCAAGAATTCTTTCAAATTTCTTAATTTCCAAACTTTCCAATGTAAGGCCGAAACACGTCAAACAACGTCCGTTTTCAACCAAACTTTACAGGAAGCGCTTAACCAATATATATGACCTGTGCCGGGCGTCGGAACCAAAATACAAGCCCGATACCAGTACTTTTTAATCAAAATTCAGTTTCATTTTCCTTAAACATTTTCAGAAAACAATTTAACAGAAAAATTCTTTTACCGAGGTTCTAGACCTCGGATTTCAATTCCGGACATATGCCCAAGTTCCATATTTTTCTACGGATTTTCTGAGACATTCAAATCACGGATCCGGATCCGTTTACCAAAAATGTTGACCAAAGTCAACCATATCAATATTAATATCAAAATTCTTCAACTTTTTCACATATTTCACATATTTCAACATAAATATTTTCCAGCTTTGTGCCGGACTGTGCATGCAAATCGAGGCAACTATAAATGAGGTTTTCAAGACCTCAAAAGCTCGGAATGATTAATAAAACAAGTGATGACCCTTTGGGTCGTCACAATGTCCACCTCTAAAACAACCGTTCGTCCACGAACGGACAAAAGAAAGAAGTACCTGAGTCAGGAAACAAATGTGGGTAGCGGCTCCGCATATCGGACTCGGACTCCCAGGTCGATGCCTCAGGAGGCTGACCTCTCCACTGAACACGCACAGAAGGATAACTCTTCGACCTCAACTGTCGAACCTGCCGGTTTAGAATGGCTACCGGCTCCTCCTCGTAAGATAGATCATTGTCCAATTGGACAGTACTGAAGTCTAACACATGTGTGGGATCGCCGTGGTATCTCCGAAGCATAGATACATGAAAACCTGGATGCACGGCTGATAAGCTAGGCGGAAAAGCTAATCTGTAAGCCACTCCTCCCACTCTGTCTAGAATCTCAAATGGACCAATATACCTAGGGCTGAGCTTGCCCTTCTTCCCGAACCTCATCACGCCCTTCATAGGCGACACTCGGAGTAATACTCGTTCGCCAACCATGAAATCTACATCTCGAATCTTACGATCCGCATAAGTCTTCTGCCTGGACTGAGCTGAACGCAATCTCTCCTGAATAGTCTTGACTTTATCCAAGGCCTCCTGGACTAAGTCTGTACCCAACAACCGAGCCTCTCCCGGTTCAAACCATCCAACCGGTGATCGACATCGCCTACCATACAACGCCTCATACGGAGCCATCCGGATGCTAGATTGGTAGCTGGTTATTATAGGCGAACTCTGCTAATGGTAGAAATTGGTCCCACGAGCCTCCGAAATCAATAACACGGGCTCGAAGCATGTCCTCTAAAATCCGAATAGTCCTCTCGGACCGGCCATCCGTCCGAGGATGAAATGCCGTACTCAACCGAACCCGGGTGCCTAACTCCTCGCTGGACCGCTCTCCGGAACCGCGAGGTAAGCTGCGTACCCCGATCGGAGATAATAGATACGGCACTCCATGGAGACGAACAATCTCCCTAATGTAAACCTCCGCTAACCTCTCGACGAGTAGGAGACAGATACTGGAATAAAGTGTGCCGACTTGGTCAACCTATCAACAATGACCCAAATAGCATCAAATTTCCTCCGAGTCAAAGGAAGTCCAGTAACGAAATCCATAGTGATCCGCTCCCATTTCCACTCGGGAATTTCAATCCTCCGGAATACACCACCAGGTCTCTGGTGCTCATATTTCACCTACTGACAATTTAGACACCGAACGACATACGCAACGATATCTTTCTTCATTCTGCGCCACCAATAGTGCTGACGTAAGTCCTGGTACATCTTCGCGGCACCTGGGTGAATAGAATACCGCGAACCGTGGGCCTCTGCTAAGATTAACTCTCGAATCCCTTCAACATTGGGCACACAAACTCGACCCTGCAATTTCAATATCCCATCATCATCTAGATTTACCTGTGTGGCACCTCCCCGCTGTACTGTATCTCTCAACTCACGCAAATGAGGATCATCAAATTGCCTCTCACGGATATGCTCTAATAAAGAAGAACGAGCGACCGTGTAGGATAACACCCTGCTAGGCTCAGAAATGTCCAATCTCACGAACCGGTTGGCTAATGCCTGGACGTCTAGAGCAAATGGTCTCTGACCGACCGGAATATATGCAAGACTACCCATGCTGGCAGACTTTCTACTCAATGCATCGGCCACCACATTGGCCTTACCTGGGTGATATAAAATAGTAACATCATAGTCTTTTAGCAACTCTAACCACCTTCTCTGCCTCATATTCAACTCTTTCTACTTAAACAAATACTGAAGACTCTTATGATCGGTGTATACTTCACATGCTACACCATACAAATAATGCCTCCGGATCTTCAATGCGTGAATAATCGCCGCCAATTCTAGATCATGCACTGGATAGTTCTTCTCATGAATCTTCAACTGCCTCGAAGCATAGGCAATAACCTTGCCATCCTGCATTAACACTGCACCAAGCCCAATACGGGAAGCATCACAATAAACGGTATAAGGTCCCGTACCTGTGGGTAAAACCAATACCGGTGTTGTGGTCAAGGTTGTCTTGAGCTTTTGAAAGCTCGCCTCACATTCATCGGACCATTCAAATTGAACACCCTTCTGGGTCAATCTGGTCAGTGGGGTTGCAATAGACGAAAATCCTTCTACGAATCGGCGATAATAACCCGCTAACCCCAAGAAACTCCGAATATCCGTGGCTGATGTCGGTCTAGGCCAGCTCTTGACTGCCTCAATTTTCTTCGGATCAACCTGAATACCTGCTGCCGTCACAATATGACCCAGGAATGCAACTGAACTTAGCCAAAATTCACACTTTGAAAATTTTGCATATAGCTGGCTATCTCTCAGAGTCTGCAAGGCCACTCTGAGATGTTGCGCATGCTCCTCCTGACTGCGGGAATATATTAATATATCATCAATGAAGACTATTACAATCAAGTCTAAATAAGGCCGGAACACCCGATTCATTAATTCCATAAAAGCTGCTGGAGCATTTGTCAACCCAAAAGACATGACCAGAAATTCAGAATGTCCATACCGAGTGCGGAACGCTGTCTTAGGGACATCGGATGCCCTAATCTTCAGTTGATGATAGCCCGATCTCAAATCTATCTTTGAAAATACCTTGGCACCCTGAAGCTGGTCAAATAAATCATCAATTCGCGGAAGTGGATATTTATTTTTGATAGTCACCTTGTTTAACTGTCGATAGTCAATGCACATTCTCATCGAACCATCTTTCTTCTTTACAAATAATACGGGTGCACCCCACGGCGAAACACTGGGTCTAATGAAACCCTTTTCAAGTAAATCCTGCAACTGTTCCTTCAATTCTTTTAACTCTGGCGGAGCCATACGGTATGGGGGAATGGAAATGGGCTGAGTGCCTGGAGCCAAGTCAATGCAAAAATCAATGTCCCTATCGGGCGGCATATCTGGCAAGTTTGAAGGAAATACTTCAGGAAATTCGCGAACCACAGGCACAGAGTCAATAGAAGGAACCTCAGCACTAGAATCACGGACATAGGCCAAATAAGCCAAGCATCCCTTTCCAACCATACGCCGAGCTTTAACATAAGAAATAACATTACGGCTAGTATGACCTGAAATTCCTTTCCACTCTATACGAGGCGAATTCGGCAGGGCTAAAGTCACAGTCTTGGCATGGCAATCTAAAATAGCATGATACGGAGATAGCCAGGTCCATGCCTAGTATAATATCGAAGTCCACCATATTTAGGAGTAATAAATCAGCACGGGTCTCGAGACCCTCAATTACTATAATACATGACCGATGAACTCGATCAACCACAATAGAGTCGCCTACTAGTGTAGACACATGAACAGGAACACTCAGTGGATCACTGGGCTGAATCAAGTATGGTGCAAAATAGGAAGACACATACGAATATGTAGACCCGGGGTCAAATAATGCGGATGCCTTTCTATCACAAACCAAAATAATACCTGTAATGACGGCATCAGAAGACTCAGCCTCTGGTCTGGCGGGAAGTGCATAACATCGGGGCTGTGCCCCACCACCCTGAGCAGTATCTCTAGGACGATCAGCTGCTGGCTGGTCTCTACCTCTATCGGTCTGAGATCCACCTCTATGACCTCTACCTCCACCTCTATGTCCTCTACCTCCGCCTCTAGCTGGCTGGGCAGGCTGTGAGGGAACTGGGGCCTGAATCATGGTACGAGAACCCTGCTGGTGAGATCTGTCGGAAGCTCGAGGGCAATACCTTGCAATGTGCCTAAGATCACCGCACGTAAAACAAGCCCTCGACTGTTGAAAATGGCGAAGTGGTGGTGCACTGATAGGCTGCTAATCAGAGTAGCGTGGCTGAGAATTACGATCACCTGAAGCATCGTGAGAAACCTGAAGAGCTGACTGATAAGGCCTAGGAGGATAGCCTCTATCATAAAAATCTCTATCTCCAGACGAGGTACCACTGAATCTACCCGAATTATGAGATCTCTTATCCGATCCATGTCTCGCTCCCCGTGACAGAGCCATCTCGATCCGGCGGGCTGTATTAGCCGCCTCCTGAAAAGTGATTTCAGTTCCTGCCCCCATAGCCATCTGTAGCCGAATTGGCTGATTCAAGCCATCAATAAACCTCCTCACTCTCTCCCGATCTATGGGAAGTATGATAATAGCATGACGAGCCAGGTCCACGAACCTAGTCTCGTACTGTGTGACAAACATAGAACCCTGATGAAGACGCTCAAATTGTCTGCGCATAACCTCCCGCTGAGTTGCTGGAAGGAACTTCTCCAAGATTAATTCTGCAAACTGCTCCCAAGTCACGATGACGATCCCGCTGGCCTGGTTAGACAATAATCTCTCCACCAAGTCTTGGCGGAACCAGATAACCGAAAAGTAGCAAAATCCACACCATTAGTCTCCATAATACCCATAGTACGGAGAACTTCGTGGCAGCTGTATAGGAAATCCTGTGGATCCTCTGAAGGAGTGCCACTGAATGTGGTAGTGAACAGCTTGGTAAATCTGTCCAATCTCCACAACGCATCAGCAGACATGGCTGTACCATCATTAGACGGAGTCGCAATAATAGGCCGAGCTACCTCAGCTGGCTGAATTACAGGAATCTGAGTCTGGGGAATCACTGGCTCCGAAGTGCGCGTAGCAGGAGTCTGATTACCTCCTCCGGCCTTAGAAGTGGCTGGTGCCACCGGTAATAAGCCTGCTCTGGTAATATGATCCATAAAACCTGCTATACGGACCAAAGCATCCTGTAGATCCGGTGAAAACACAACTCATCCTGTAGCTCTAATGCCAACTTATACTAAAGGTCGTATCGAACTAGCGCGTAAAATCCCCCGGGTCTGCCTAATGAGCACCAGAGTTATATCACAAATCTAAGGATTCTCACCAACTCTGAAACCACTTCACCTGGCCAAAAATGATACAGAAAGAGGCGCATAAGCGATAAATTTGCAAGTTTGCTTTTACTCACATAGGCGGAAAAAATAAATGCTCAATCTACAAACATGCTCTGAAGATATTACATAGAAAATGGCAGAGTGTATGCCATGCCGTTGAGGGCTACGGCCTATCGGCCTCATCTTCACTATCCTTAGCGTCGACGGGAGTAACCGAGCACCACGCTCGTCTGCCATCGCTTGCGCCAAGTATTCTGGGAGAACAAAACACCTGGTGCTGATCTCCTCGAGAACCTTTCTACGAGACTTGCAATAATCATATTCTTTTATCCTCTCTTGACGATCGAGGAAACTCTTCACCTCATCTTGGGCATTGGTTGCGTCCATCAAATTAATCACCATCTCCTGATCGGCCTTAGTTCGGCTCAGCTGCTTTGATCCGAGCAATAACGATCTCAGCCCAGATCTACAAAATTTTGGATTTGAGCTTCATGATCATATCCGCTTTAACTGGAGCATTATCACGAGTCAAGCGGAGTTGGACCTCGAAGGCATGAACTTTAGCAAAGGCATCTTTCTCCTCTGAAGCTTGAACCCGTCCCCGAGATCTTAGCTCACCACAGTCATTCTTGACTTGGTCGGATTCACCTCTAAGAAGCTTCAGGGCCTCCATCTTGTTTTGCAGCTATGATAGGCAAAGCGTTAACCTCAAAAGTTAATAGATGGAACGCGTACTTGCCCGGGATGGAGAGTTACCTACTCTATCAAATAGCTCTCGTAATTCGAGCTCTAGTACACCTCATATCGCTAGTGTGCCAACTCAACTTCTTTCTCCTCACAAAGGAGCCTAAGGGACCTACCCTTATCTAGATATTTTTGGAGTCTAGCTCCATGGCGGAGAAGCTCAAACCTAGGCCTGTCAAAAGCCTGCAAAAGAAAAACTTGATAAGGAAGGGAAGATGCGGGATTCAGAAGACCTATGTCGAAGCTCACTGTAAAGTGAAGTCGACGGACATCCTCAAAGGCCGAGCACACATCTGTTGATCTAGTTCCCTCAGCCCTATCAACCTCGATTGAAGCACGATCGCTCAGAGGAGCCATATTTCCAAAACTTGAAACTTCGAATGCAACAGGCTTGGACGATGTTTTTGTCTTAAAGCCTCGACCGCGTTTCACCTTACTGTGAGCGCCATCGCCACACCAATACATGTCCCTCTTATTATTGTCGTCATTTAGCTCAAAAGTTGGCAGCCTCTCCCCCTCTATGGAGGAGCATAACTTCACCTCTGGAGGCTTTCCGATAGCTACGACAGCAAGATTAATACGTGAATGGTAAACATGTCTCTCTAAATGAACAAGGGAAAAAGATAAAGTAGTACACACACATACCATGATGTTTTGCTTCCCATACTCAACTATGGCCAGCTTCCGGACCCAACCAGGCAGATCAGGAATGTTTCTTGGTGCCCATGAAATTGCTGCAGAAGATGAAGAAACACAGTTATGAAACTAGCTTTCACCATGAGAAATTTTGAGAAAGCACGGGACGCTCCACTCACGTGTATAGTTTAATTCCTCAAGGAATGGTATAAGTTCCCCGGGGATAATGCCAACCACATGGACCGGGACGAACCGACTAATCCACTCCTGATCTTCATATCCCTCACCATCAATAATAAAGGGCGTGGATGAACAGCACCGCAAGGTTAGCAGACCTCAATGGTGAAAGGTCCAGTACAACCTAACAAGATAGTTGAGCGTGTATTCAAGACCCGCCTTATCTGCAAAGATCCTCGTCATCAACACTATTTTTCAAAATGACGCGTGTATCTACACTAAAATAACATGATACTTTAAACAGAAGTCGAGGACAAACATATAAAGGGGTCCAGTGTGAAAGGGTAAAAGTACATATTCAGGAATCGATCAGCAGGGTCCGTGATACCCTCATTCAGGGGAATCACCTGTAGTTCTACCTCATCCTTCCATCCACAGTCTCTCTTCACTAACTCAAGGTGCTCCGCTCTTATCAAAAACATAGTCTTCAAGGTGAAATCCCGTGGATCCAGAGTACTGGGAGCGGAACTCTCCCCTATAACCCCGAAGTAGCAGTCATGGCTATGGCGAGACTAGAGAACTATAGTGGGAACCTACAAAAAACACTTTGGAGCTCAAGTGACGAAGGACTTTACGTCGAGTGGAAGGATTGCTATCTAAAAGTGTGGGAGCTCCCAAGAAGCGGAAGCCACCCCATATATATGTGGGAAAACGACAATAGTTTGCCTACCCAATATAGGACCTGAAAAGCCAACAACATCATCTCCAGTCCCGAGGTGGTAATTAAACTCGAGGATCTCTATAAAAAAGATGTTGTGCTTAAAAAGCTAATGATATCATCTCCAATCCCGAGGTTCTACACAACCTCGAGGACTTCTATCAATAAAAAGTTGTGCTTCATGTAGCCAAGGATATCATCTCCAGTCCCGAGGTGGTACCCAAACTCGAGGACCTCCATCAGCAAGAAGTAAGGCTTTAAAATGCCACTAGTATCGTCTCCAACCTTGAGATGATACCCGATCACGAGAACATCCTCTGATAAGGGAAGGTAATCTCCAAAAAGCCTTCGACACCATTACAGAGTTCGAGATGGTATCCGATCTTGAAGGTTCCCCTCAAATAGTAGAACAAGCATTTTGAGCTTCATCTATAAGCGCTCAACCTCAGGACACCACCTAAATCTATGTAACCCCTCATCTAGGACCTATCTATAACGCCTTAAAGGTTTATCTACACTAAGTTCGAAGCGAGTTTCCAAATGCATAAAGTTAACCCTCACTTAGACACCACTCTCAAAAATTCCAAGGCTTTAGGTACTACTTTCATGTGAATTGAGATTCTTGATGGCCCGAGTCTACGGGACTATTTCGTGCTTGGTCCGAGGAACGATGGTGGGCTCGGAGAGGGGCCATTTCTATTAACAAAACACAAAAAAAATACTTACACCTGGGTTAGATATTGACAATCATCATCAAAGGAACACATTCAGAATCAGCATAAATATAAAAGAATATGGCAAGCATCAAACGTGAAAGTCAAGAAAATATCTTTATATTCATAAATAGTTTCTTACAACGGACCTTGAGGGGTCCTTAGAAATGATTACTGAAGCCCACAAGGGATCCTTACATAGAAATAAAGAAGCGAAGGGGTGCACACCCACAGTGAAATCCTAAGGGCCTAGTCGACATTTGAAGGTTCGTCTTCGATAGCAGTATCCCCAAACGCCACCTCCTCAAGCCCGCATCCTCAAAGGCAACCCCTTTGATCGCCACCTCCTCTATGTTCCCAGCTCGATCTCATGGAATAACATCCCAGAGGTAGAAGATGAATAAGAGGAAAAGGTGAGGATGTAGAAAAGGTAGAAAAAGAAGACATAACCCACCGAAGACAAATGTAAAAGATTCAGCAAGGCTCAGCCTTTATGGCCAGTTGTGCCATTTAATCCCTTGGGAAAAAACCCACAAAATGAAATCCCATACCAGGCCAGGGTAAGAGAGTGAGCATTGGTGCATAACCCGAATTCTCTCCCAACCAGCGGTGTAGAGTCCAAATGCACTTCTAGATCGAAAGAAGACGGTCGCCCATGTGTCTCCACTTCAAGCCAATAAGGATAGTAGTAGCAGGCATAACAACAATAGAAGCAACAAGACGGTATGATCTCACTCGACAAAGGGAAGCTAAGGCATAAGACTACCACACAGTAGATGACAATGCTGCCATACAACCTTAAAGCCTTGAACCCCAAACATCGTAATAAACAATAAAGGAAGACGGTGACCAGAAAGGTATGGATGTTTGGAAGGTATTATTTTCATAATTTCATTAGTGTTTGGAAGGGGAAAATGGTATAAACTTCATAGTATTTAATTGAGGATTTGATGGAAGAATTGTGAACAAATTTGAGTAGTTTTGGTATGGTTGGCCCCGTGGTTGAATGATGTTCGGATTTTGTATCTTTTGTCAGATTATGAGATGTGGGTCCTAATATTGCCTTTTGAGTTGACTTTTTGAATATGGTTAAGAACTTTTTGTTTTTTCATACGGATATATATTCCTATAGCCTATGTTAATTGTATCGAATTGTTTGTCGCTAGATTCGAGGCGTTCCGAGGCCACTAAGGCAATGGCTTATTGGAATAGAGATTTGCCCAGCTTGAGGTAAGAAATATTTCTAAACTTGGTTCTGAGGGTATGAAAGCCCCAGATGACGTGTTATGAAATTGGTGTGGAGGTGACACGCAACAAGGTGACGGGCGTCAGGGTGTGCACCATAAAAATTGTGACTCGATCGATTGCATGGAGCAGTGTAGTTCACTAATCATGTCATTTTCCATATATTCTCCATGTTTTAGAGAAATTAAGTTGTGATTCATTTTAGAAATTATTCGTAGGCTATATGTTGGTACTGTTAGGACCCATAAAGGCTGTGTTGTTGTGGATGAAGAAATAGATGAATCGGATGGCATTGTAAGCTGAGAAGTGGCTGCGGTGAATGCATAGCTGGGTGTTGGTTTCTCATCAACCAAAGATGGAATGAACCCAGTACTCAACCTCATGGTACCGGGCATAGTCACCGAGACATAGATGCGAGAGTTTGCGTCTTCCACTATATTATATTGTCCATAGATTGTCGAGGTGCAGCCTCGGTCAAAGTAACTAGCTTAATAGATTGAGCATTCTGTTAAGCTGATAAAGGTCATCGTCTTCGATGTAGAGATTCCCCTTCATCAATAGCTCCTTGATCATTGTCAATCACCATAATTTCTATGGCTAGCTGGGGTGCGACACTCATCACCAAAATATTTGAAGATGGCGCTGGCGCGACATTCTTTGCCTTTCAATTTTTGCCCCCCGACTGCGGAGGAACGTCTCCTTTTTGTTACTTGTCTTCCGGTCTGGGACTCCGAGAAGAAGCACTTGAACCAGAAGTAGACCTGGAGACACTGTATAGGTAAAAGCCTTCTGCACCATCCCCACCGCGTCTACAGGATTAGCTAAAACATCCTCATCCGAGACGACAATTGATCTATAAGTTAGACCTGAATTCAACATGAGAGAAAGATTAATTAGCTTCACTATACGAAAAAGGGGTGATTTTGGCCTTCCACACATATTTTAGGGCCAGCTTATTCCATATACTGGTCTGGGACGTTGTAATATCCAAAATTTTCAGGACCCACTAGTCCAAGCCTTCAACAATGGGTGTTGTCCACCAAGTTCTGAAATAAGTGAAAGAAGATAGATCAGTAACATCATGGCATGATCTTTCACTGGAAGAAAAGGCAAACATTGAACTTACGAGTACGACTCCATAATTCTGGAAAAAATGGAGTCATTGCTAGAATGATGTCCCTGGTGGAAACAACAACGAACTATTCCATCCACCCATGATTTTAATCATCATCCATACTAGTTAGAAAAGAATAGTGGCCACATTTTCTGAAAATTATCATTCCCCCATGGAACATCTTGGGGTATTAAAGGTTTAACAATCGAGGCAGGGTTAGCTCCTCACCCATCTCCTTCCACAGCCCGAAGATGCTCCATGCATAAGGACTTACGTACGCCAAGAATACCTGGTAGCGGATACAGAACACCACAATAATGGAGTGAAGCTCCCCACTCAAAGAGAACGGCCTAAAAGTAAAGGGGCACGTATAAAAATACGTGAAACCTTTATTGGGTAAGGTTATCAGTTCTTCCATGTATGGAGTGATGATGTATAAATCATGTTAATGGCAGTCTTCCTTCATAGCATGAATGTTAGATGAATGAATAGACAAAGTATATACGCCAACAGCCCACGTACAAGGGTTGCGGAAGAATACTTCTCTTCGAAGTCTTTAGTTGTGAATAAACTTCTTGGGATAATAGTTCTCATCGTAAGAGGAACAAAATCAACTTTGCCTTTGTTCTTTAAAGAACTGGAGTTTTTGGAAGAAGAAGTCGCTGTTATCAGAAGAGAGTAAAGAACTTTTTCTAAAGAAGAAGAGTAGAGAAAGTTGAAGACAAGTTCGAGTTGAATAAAGAGAGTTTGAGTAAATTTGGAAAATTATGAAGTGTAAATGGAGAAGTTTGATGCATATAAGTAAAGGAATATGTGGCTAAAATTGTGTCCATAATTATCTCAATAGCCGGCAAAAGTGGTACTGAATCGTGGGATGACACGTATTCAGGGTATTAATTCCAAAAAGATGTGTGTCAAATCAACCATCAGAAACATTTCAAAGGCAGTCAAAGAATTTTTAGTGAAAAAGATATCTCTACCAACTTTCAGATGACACAACGTTATGCCATCGAAAAGCTGGGGGACTATCAATATAGAGTAAAATATGTTCACATTAAATGATCATGTGAGAAAGCCACACGTGGAGTCGAGGACAAAAGACAGTCGGGACCGAAGGCAACGATCTTATTTGTTACCGGAGAGAATGATAATCATAAATTTGTTGTAAACACCTGCCACCCGGTAGCATTCACTAAGAATATTCTATAGCATTAAGTGCACGGTCTATTATAGAGAATATGGTATTCACTGCCTATCGTTACACATTTTCGATGACCCTCATAATTGTCATATAAGAGGGGCTTGATCCTAGGACCTTATTTTCTAGGTGCAGTTATAAATAGTGAGTTCCACCATCATTGTAAAAGAGAAGAATTTTCTGACAAGCATACCCTACACATTGTTCAAGCTCAATAACATTTTACTTTCTTGCTTATTCATATTATTCTTACTGCCTCCGGAAGCTCTATTTCCGGGCTCAAGATCTCTATCGTCTAATCTCGATTTTGACGTTAAGTCTTGCATTTTATCTACTTCATTTATCGTTTTCGAATCAATTCGATTTGCTTTTCTATCAACTATATATATAAATTTAAATATACCGATTTACAGATTAAATATCGGGTAATTATTCTAGATTGGACTAGTTTTGGTACTTGAGTATGGCCGCCAGTTTTCCTAGTTTTCTCTATAGTTAGAGTCTTTGATAGAGAAACGTTTTGATGTCTACGGGGTCAATTCTGATGCCTCGGCAGTCACAAAAAAAGGTCATGTGTTAGACTATTGAATTTAGTAATATCAATAACAAATACTCCCTCCATTTTAATTTATGTGAACTCATTTGATTGAGCATAAAATTTAAGAAAAGAGAGAAGATTTTTGAATTTGTGGTATAAAATGAGGCACATAGATTTTGTGGGGCTATAAATTATTGTATAAAGGTAAATTATTTTCAAATAAGGAAAGATGTCATTCTTTTAGGCATGAAGCAAAAAGGAAATATGTTCACTAAATTAAAACGGAGGGAGTAGGTTATTTTTGTGCCATTTTTATTTTTATTTTTAAAGTAAATTTGTGAGTATTGAGTTCCATTAAATAATTTTAGGCTAGTTTTAGTACTGCTAATTGTTACTTCCTTTGTTCGCAATTAGTATCCAATTTATTTTAGTATGCCTATTAAAAAAATACTAAATTTTATATAAAAGTACCTATTATGACTAAACTATCCCTAATTAAATATTTAATGTGAGAAGTAAGAAAACCTTTTAAAGATATGTATATAGAGGTTATTTTGAAAAAATAATTTAATTGTTTTGTTGATTGCATAATTGAATATTTATTTTAGTTTAAAATAAAAAAATAAATTGGACATTTATTGTGAACGGGACGAAGTAAGTGATTAACACACGCGAAATTGTGATAGGCTTTTTCGATGGATTTTCTCGGAATTGTGGTCATAGAAAACAACGTAAAAGACCTTTTTGGTCGAAATCAGAATTTTCCGACGACCATCCCACGTCGAACACATGTTTCTCTTGGTGAATTCTTTTTTTTTTTTGGTTTTCTCATCCGGTGTTCGGTATTCATATTGGAGCCCGACTATATCCGGATTCACGCCGCGTAGGCCCCTTTCAAGGGGAAGCGCTCCCTACCAAGAATTTTTCCATACCCAGGTCTTGGTGAATTCTTTTTTTTTTTTTTTGGTTTCCCACCAGGTGTCCGGTAACCATATTGGAGCCCAATTATATTCGGATTCGCGTCGCGTAGGACCCGTTTTGGGGGGAAGCGCTCCCTACCAAGAATTTTTCTATACCTAGGATATTCCCACCCGATGTCCGATCCCATAGTGTCTTGGTGAATTCTTATTCATGCCTTCAGGATATCAATTCTTTTAATTAGTTTCCAGTTCTTAAGATTCTGTTCCAAAGATTTGTTTGTTTCCTATTTCTATGATTGTCTTTCTTAATTTCAACTTCAATGTTTCATGTGTTTTAATTTAAATCATATATTTTTCTTAATAGTTCGTTTTAAAAAGAGTGATATATTTCTTTAATTTGGAATAATTTAGCTTTATAATTTTTATTTTACCCAAGATATTATTAATAAAAAAATTTTATAATCACACAAATATCATGATTCATAAAGCTTTTGTCCCTTAAATTTTAAGGACTACATATTTGAGAGGACCTTTTTTTTCCATCCAGTAATAAATAGATGAGATTATTTTTATATGATTATTCATAAAAATTGTTCATATTATTCAAAGGATGTTTTCTTTTTAATTAAGGAGTGAATTCAGGAATAATGAAAAGAGAGACTAAGAGAGCATAGTGAGATATTTCATCCGGTTAAAAAAAATAACTCACCTGCCTATAGTGAATTTACTACGTCAAATTGTGACTGAATTATAAAAGGATTTATATGGTCGTATAAATCTTTTGGTGATATTTTATGACGCAAGAGATGGAGTTTGGAGAAGGAAATATCAAAATTTTTAAGAGTATATAAAATGATACTCCTTTCATTTCAATTTAAATGACATAATTTTTTTATTATCAATTTAAAATAATTATATTTCTATATTTGAAACAACATAACTTTAAATTTTTATTTTACCCACCCTATAATAATAAGTGTTTATATCCAAACAAATATCATAGTCCTATAAAACTTTTGCTACTTGAGCTTTTAGGATCATATATTTTAAATTTTTCTTTTCTTATTAAACTTTGTATCAAGTCAATCTATATCATCTAAACTGAAACGAAGAAAGTATTTAGTAGTTATTCTAACTATGGTTAAGCTACAAAGTTAGGTAATTAATTCTTGACCATTGATTTTCAAAATAGGACATGTGTCTCTTATTTAAATAAGAACTTGGGGAAGAGCCAAATTCGATACTCCCTACGGTCCAAAATAAGTGATTTTTTGGCATTTTTTTGTGGTCCAAAATAAGTGATTTTTTCGAATTTCAAGAATGACTTAATGATGTTTTTCCTACACTGTCCTTGGAGTAAATAGCATTGGAATATGTGTTAGGAATGTTTATGTGAGATAGTAAGGTTAAAATGGTCAATTCTATTGTTAATTAATGCTAAAAAGTGACTTTCTTAATATACGTGAAAACATCCAAAAAATCACTTATTTTGGATCGGAGGGAGTACCTATTAAAAGGACTAAACAAAAGGTAAAAGGTAAATTCCTTCTCAATTTAAATGATACGCTTTTTTTTTTTAGCTCGTTTCAAAAAGAATTATACATTTTATATTTATAAATAATTTAATTTGAAACCTTTCAGTTTACTATTGGAGGGAAGAAACCGATGCAATGGAAGCCCGCCGGTTGTGAATGTTTCTGATAGGCTCTGTCTAGAAAAAGCTTGACCGCCTGAGTCCTTCTGTATCTCTCTCGGAAAATAGCATTTTTCTGTAGCATGTTTCATAAATGCTGGTACTGTTTTTCTCATCTTAATCTTGCTGTTGAAAATCTTTCAAAGGTTTGAAATTGGTTGCCTCATGAGTTATTCCAGACAGAAATATATGTGGTTAGCAAATTTTTCGGGGACATATACTCCCACCTAATTTGTTCATTGAATGACCAGCCATCTCATTTACAAAATTGTTATTTGACAAATCAATAAAGGTGAAGAAAACAAGGATCTAATATTTAGTTTTGACTTGAATTACTTACGAGTTGCTTTCTGGAATTGTTGCAACTTTGAATATATACTCTAGTCTAGATGAAAGTTGTGACGACCCAAAGGGTCATCACTTATTTTATTAATCATTTCGAGCTTTTGAGGCCTTGAAAACCTCATTTTATGTTGCCTCGATTTACGTGCACGATCCAGGCATGTGGCCGGAAAGTTTTTGTGATAGAAAATATGAATTCTATGAGAAATTTGGAGAAAAATGATATTAATATTGATATGGTTAACTTCGGTCAATATTTTTGGTAAACGGACCCGGACCCGAGATTGGATGGTCCCGAAAGGTCCGTAGGAAAATATGGGACTTGGACATGCGTCCGAAGTCGAATTCTGAGGCCTAGAGCCCAAGTTATGAATTTTTCTGTGAAATTGTTTTTGATGTAATTGTTAAAGGAAAATGAATTAATTGACCTTGGTATCGGGCTCGTATTTTAGTTCCGACGCCCGGTACAAGTCTTAAATATTATATATGTGCTTTCTGCAAAGTTTGGTGACATTCGGATGTCGTTTGATATGTTTTGGACCCTGAGTTTCAAGTTTGTAAGTTTTGAAAACCAAAAGTATGGAAATCATGAACTTGAGGCTTGATTTGATGAAAACGATGTGATATTGGTGATGTGATCGCACGAACAAGTTCGTAATGTGTTTTTGATGTTGTGTACATGTTTGGTTTGGAGCCGGGGGGCTCGGGTAAAGATTTGATAGGCCGTAGAATCAATTTCTGAATTTTTGCATTGCTGGTTTTTCACCCAGTTGTTGGCTTCGCATTTGCGAAGCATTTCTCGCAAATGCGAAGAAGACAGGTTAAGGCTGGGTTCGCAAATGCGAACCCTTTATCGCAAATACGATGTCTGCCAGAAACTAGCCAAGTTCGCAAATGCGAACAAAGGGTCGCAAATGCGATCCTGGGCAGTTAAGCCAGGCTTCGCAAATGCGAAGCATTCTTCACAAATGCGAAGGTCCCTTGAAGCCAGCCTTGTTCGCAAATGCGAACATTATGCCGCAAATGCGAAACCCCCCCCCCCCCCAGCATTTGCCTTGGCTCCGCAAATGCGAACAAAAGTTCGCAAATGCGAACTTTCCATCCTTAGCTTATTTTTCAAATTCTAGAAATTGGTTGGGGTTCGCAATTGCGAACCCATGTTCGCAAATGCGAACACAGAGACCTGTAAATCAGGATTTCCAGCTTCATTTTTCACATTTCACAACCCAAAAACACCCATTGGCGATTTTTCACGAACTCCCTCCTCTTAAACGCAGTTGTAAGTCACTTTTTACTTAATTCTTTCAATTCCTAACAACATTAAACATGTTTTTCAATAGAAATCAAAGGTTTTCATGGTATAATTTCTTGTTTTTGATAGAATATAGGATTTTTCATGAATTGGAAAATTGGACCTCGAATTGAGGTCCGATTTTGAAACAAATCATATACTTGAACTCGAGGGGGAATGGGTAACCGGATTTTGTCCCGAACCCCAAGTTCCGACCATGTGGGCCTGGGGTCGAAATTCACTATTCCGGGCAGAATGTTGTAAAAGTTGTATTTGGCCTTATGAATTAGTTTGTTGAGTAGTATTGATAATACTAAATCAATTGTGTATAGATACGATTGGATTAGAGCCAAATTTGAAAGGAAAAGGCATTGCCACGGATTGAGTTGTTCGTAAACATTCGAGGTAAGTGTTTGTTCTATCCTAGCTTGAGGGAATATGATCATGTGCTATGTGTTATGTGATCGAGTGCGGTGTATGGGCTGTGGTGACGAGCATCCATACACTGGCGTCTAGCATGACCGTGAGTCGTTGTTAATACTTATTGTGAGACATATTTGAAGATAAATTGTTGAATCCTTGCCGGGTTGTAGAATTGTTATTGTTCTCCCTTGTCGACTTGTTGTGAAGAGAGATATTGATTGCCCTTGCAGGGACTTTGTTGTGATGATTATTATGTCCCTAGCCGGGACGGTTCATGATTTATTGTTTTCATTCCTTGCCCTTAACTGTGATTGTTATTTGGGTGAGGAAGAGTGATAATGCACGAACGCTAATGCCGTGCCTTGATTTATTGTTTATGCACGAAGGTTAATGCCGTGCCTTGATTTATTGTTTATGCACGAAGGATCATGCCATGCCTTGTTATTGCCTTGTTATTGAACCATGTACGAAGGATCATGCCGTACCATGGATGTGAGGATGAGAGTAAAAGCACGAAGGGTGATGCCGTGCACTTTATTTGCTTATTTGGTGAGGATGAGAGTAAAAGCACGACGGGTGATGCCGTGCAACTACTTGTTATTCCTTGACTTGATATTAATTATTTTTCCATTATACTTTGTTTTCCTTGTGGACTTATTAACTGTTGTTAATTATTGAGTTCTTTTGAGATATTCCTTATTGCGTTATTACTTGTTTATTTCTCGTTCTCTTGTAGTATACATATATATAGAACTGCACAGGTTTATGTGGGTGTCTGGTCCTAGGCTTGTCACTACTTCGCCGGGATAGGCCAGGCACTTACCAGCACATGGGGTCGATTCTGCTGATACTACACTTCTGTGCGTTTTTGCACAGGTCCAGGTTACGATCAGGAGCAACAGCAGTAAATCTTTTGCGTGGGAGTTGATCATATTTGAGACCGAGGTAGCTTGCAGACGTCCGCAGGCCCGGCGTCTCTCCCTTTACTTATGTTACTAGCTGTAGTCTCTTTGTTCCGAGACAAATAGATTATGTTATATTTCTTTCAGACTTTTATGTGTAGTATTCAGTAGTAGTTCGTGAGTTAGTGACTCCACGTCTTGGATAGAGGATTTCAGTATCAGATACCTTGAAAACTACTTATTTCTATTTTTATAAAGTCTTCCGCACTTGTTTAATCAAGATTATGATTTTGGTTATTAATTTGAGTATGAAGTATTGTTAAACAGGATAGTGTTAATAAAGAGGCTTGCCTAGCTACCACGAGTAGGCGCCATCACGATCTCGATGTTGGGGGAAAAATCCGGGTCGTGACAAGTTGGTATCAGAGCTTTAGGTTACATAGGTCTCACCATTCACGAACAAGCTTAGTAGAGTTTGAGAGGTAGGTACGGAGACGTCTATACTTGTCCTCCAGAGTCTACTGGGTTAGGAAAAGTCTCTCATTTGTTCTTTCTTATCGTGCGAATTCATTCTTCAAATGTTAAATTGAATTTCTACTCTTGCCTTCCCACGAATGGCGAAGTCACCTACCTCTTCTTCAGCCGAACAATGGCACAGGCTGGTGATAGATCAACTATGCCTTCAAAAGTTTTACGGAGGTCGGATAGGTTTCACCAAACTCTTACCAACCACCTTCAGCGGTGCATCTTTTGAGAACCCACATGATCGTGCTTGACCGCTGTTATGAGAAATTACAGAACGTGGGAATAGTCGAATACGAGGGGGTTCATTTTACTGTACTACAGAGGGCAAACAGAAGTAGTGGGAAGATAATGTATTTACCACACCAGTTATGGTCCCAACGGAAGATGCAATTATATCAGGAGATCACCTAATAAATCGTGTTGGGTTTCAACGGACCTAGACGTCCGATCAATGTGTTGGAGTTGTGAAGGACAAATATGATGAGTTATTGGAATGTATATATATGGTATGGAACGGTCCTCCAAATAATTTATACATATTTAAGGTTGGTTCTTTTCATGGGGTAAGAATCGCCCCCAGAGAATGACGAAGAGTATATGAATAAATGGGGTAGCTCAGCAGTGTTAAGCCAACATAGCAAACGAGAAAATTGGCCGTCGATGTTTGTGACAAGCCTACGAAGAGGGAAAGCCGGCCAACACAACGCTATCTAATAAACTCTATTTTAAGAAAATGTTCTGAAGACGTCACCCCCGAGATTCTCTGCAATATGTGGTATATGTGATCTGAACGGTTGTACCAGGTCACAATGACTGTGTCCGAATATATAGTCATGAGCAATAAGTTAACTGAGCCTTAAAGGAATTGTTGTGAATGTGGAATTTTGGAGAAATACGATTTTAGGAAAGCACTCAGGCTACACGCTCCATTGCAGTTAATAATTATCCTATATGGCCAGCCAGATGTAGAGGTCAGGATGTTAGAGGTGGAGGTGAAAATCCTAGAGATGGAGACCCAGCCATTGTTATAATTTTTATGATATGAGGGAGGTCACTATACCAGATGTGGTCATCATACGTATAATTCAGATTGTTATAGACAAAATAATTTTCTCTTAATTTGATTTGGTTTTTGAAAGAAAATTTAGGCGAGTAATTTTAACATGCTCCATTCATGAGCGAGCATCGTAATCATCAAATCTACTTAGGGAAATACTCACGTTGGGATATTACATGAGGATAGACATCCCTATTATTAGGTGTTAGTCACTAAAATATCCATGAGGCTAAGAGTGACTTTATATTACTTATTACAGTGGGTTTTGATATAATTCTCGGAATAACTAATTTTAATCGTTAATTGTGTGCCCTATCAGTATGAGGGTTCATTTTATGTCGTGATTATCTTTGACGGACAATTATTGAAAGTAAGAAAGAAAGGAAATGAAAAATTTCAGATGATATGATGTGCAAGCACTGTGATTCAGAGTTGAGGATGAGATCCTCCAATTTTTGGCATAATGTGAAATATTTCTAAGCTGAGCTTCACGCTGCGGTGGATATCATATGAGGACTGGGTCCTTGTAGTAAGAGTTCATGTGTTTAAAATTCTTATTTTATGAAATTAATATTTTCGTATTGCATTCGTAAATAAGAGTCATGTCCGTTAGGACTATTTGACAATTCTTGTATAGTTTCTATTCATATTTAGCCATTTCTATTTTGAAACCGTTGAGCTTAGCCTTTGAGACGAGCACCAGGTAAGGATAAATATGATGCATTAATTCGGGAAAATAATCACGAGGTCTCTATACCTCATTCTGAGTAAAATGGATTTGTAGAATAAGGTATTTGACAACACGTAGTTAATTGGCAATGTTGTAATTTAGGGACGACTATTTTCGCCAAAGTCATGGTTATGTGTATAAGTACGTGGTGTTCATGCCCTAGTTAGACCGGCTCATTATAGTACCCATGGATGACGTACTGGTATACTCCCGCAGCCAAGAAAAGCACGAGCAACACCTCAGAGTGGTTCTTCAGACTCTGAAGGATAATCGGCTATATGCCAAATTTTCGAAATGTGAGTTCTGGTTGAGTTCGGTAGCATTTCTGGGTCACATTGTATCAGTGGAAGGTATTCAGGTAGACCCAAAGAAGATTGAGGCAGTCCAGAATTGGCCTCGACCAGCTCCATTGACTGCGATCCGGAGTTTTTTGGGGTTAGCAAGTTACTACCATCGATTTGTAGAGGGGTTTTCTTCTATTGCAGCCCCGATGACCAGGGTTGACCCAGAAGGGTGTCCAGTTCCAGTGGTCAGAGGAGTGTGAGGCGAGCTTTCAGAAGCTCAAGACAACCTTGACCACCGCGCCGGTGTTGATATTACCTACGGGTGCAGGGCCTTATACAGTTTATTGTGACGCATCTCGTACAGGGCTTGGAGCGGTATTGATGCAGGATGGTAAGGTTATTGCTTATGCTTCGAGACAGCTTAAAAATACATGAGAAGAATTATCCAGTCCATGATCTTGAGTTAGCAGCAGTGGTTCATGCCTTAAAAATCTGGAGGCATTATCTATATGGTGTGACGTGTGAGGTGTACACTGATCACAAGAGCCTACAATATTTGTTCAAGCAAAAGGAGTTGAATCTACGACAGCGGAGATGGTTTGAGTTGCTGAAAGACTATGATGTTACTATCTTATACCACCCAAGTAAAGCCAATGTGGTGGTCGATGCATTGAGTAGAAAGTCCGCCAGTATGGGTAGTATTGCATTCATTCCGGTCAGTCAGAGACCATTAGCTCTAGATGTCCAGGGCCTTAGCCAACCGGTTCGTGAGATTAGACATTTCTGAGCCTAGCAAGGTGTTAGCTTGCACGGT
The DNA here is from genome assembly GCA_032618575.1 of Nicotiana noctiflora. Lineage (NCBI taxonomy): Eukaryota > Viridiplantae > Streptophyta > Magnoliopsida > Solanales > Solanaceae > Nicotiana > Nicotiana noctiflora. The sequence continues at coordinate 97,961 of JASVEL010003743.1, read as the reverse complement.
CTCTCGTTCATCTCTATTAGAGCGTTTCCGTGAGAGGCAATTTGATGATCCTTATTTGCATGACTTGAGAGATACAGTACATCGGGGAGGTGCCACGAAGGTAAATCTAGATAATGATGGGATATTGAAATTGCAGGGTCAAGTTTGTGTGCCCAATGTCGAAGGGATTCGAGAGTTGATCTTAGCGGAGGCCCACAGTTCGCAGAATTCTATTCACCTGGGCGCCGCAAAGATGTACCAGGACTTACGGCAACACTATTGGTGGTACAGAATGAAGAAAGATATCGTTGCGTATGTCGTTCGGTGTCTGAATTGTCAGCAGGTGAAATATGAGCACCAGAGACCTGGTGATGTATTCTAGAGAATTGAAATTCCCGAGTGGAAATGGGAGCGGATCACTATGGACTTCATTACGGGACTTCCTTTGACTCGGAGGAAATTTGATGCTATTTGGGTCATTGTTGACAGGCTGACCAAGTCAGCACACTTCATTCCAGTATCCGTCTCCTACTCGTCGGAGAGGTTAGCAGAGATTTACATTAGGGATATTGTTCATGTTCATGGGGTGCCAGTATCGATTATCTCTGATCGGGGTACGCAGTTTACCTCGCGGTTCTGGAGAGTGGTCCAGCAGGAGTTGGGCACGCAAGTTCAGCTAAGTACAACCTTTCATCCCCAGACGGATGGTCAGTCCGAGAGGACTATTCAGATACTGGAAGATATGCTTCGGGCATGTATTATTGATTTTGGGGGTTCGTGGGATCAATTCCTGCCTTAGGCAGAGTTTGCTTATAATAATAGTTATCAATCGAGCATCCAGATGGATCCTTATGAAGCCTTGTATGGTAGGCGATATCGATCTCCGGTTGGATGGTTTGAACTGGGAGAAGCTCGGTTATTGGGTACGGATTTAGTTCAGGACGCCTTAGATAAGGTCAAGATTATTCAGGAGAGATTGCGTTCAGCTCAGTCCAGGCAGAAGACTTATGCGTATCGTAAGGTTCGAGATGTAGATTTCATGATTGGTGAACGAGTATTGCTCCGAGTGTCGCCTATGAAGGGCGTGATGAGGTTCGGGAAGAAGGGCAAGCTCAACCCTAGGTATATTGGCCCATTTGAAATTCTAGACAGAGTGGGAGGGGTGGCTTACAGACAAGCTTTGCCGCCTAGCTTATCAGCCGTACATCCAGTTTTTCATGTATCTATGCTTCGGAGATACCACGACGATCCCACTCATGTATTAGACTTCAGCACTGTCCAATTGGACAATGATCTATCTTACGAGGAGGAGCCAGTGGCCATTCTAGACCGGCAGGTTCGACAGTTGAGGTCGAAGAGTTATCCTTTGTTGCGTGTTCAGTGGAGAGGTCAGCCTCCTGAGGCATTGACCTGGGAGTCCGAGTCTGATATGCGGAATCGCTACCCACATTTGTTTCCTGATTCAGGTACTTCTTTCTTTTGTCCGTTCGAGGATGAACGGTTGTTTAAGAGGTGGAGATTGTGACGACCCAAAGGGTCATCACTTATTTTATTAATCATTTCAAGCTTCTGAGACCTTGAAAACCTCATTCTATGTTTCCTCGATTTACGTGCACGATCCGGGCATGTGGCTAGAAAGTTTTTGTGATAGAAAATATGAATTCTATGAGAAATTTGGAGAAAAATGATATTAACATTGATATGGTTGACTTCGGTCAACATTTTTGGTAAACGGACCCGGACCCGAGATTGGATGGTCCCGAAAGGTCCGTAGGAAAATATGTGACTTGGACATGCGTCCGGAGTCGAATTCTGAGGCCTAGAGCCTAAGTTATGATTTTTTATGTGAAATTGTTTTTGATGTAATTGTTAAAGGAAAATGAATTAATTGACCTTGGTATCGGGCTCGTATTTTGGTTCCGACGCCCGGTACAAGTCTTAAAATATTATATATGTGCTTTCTGCAAAGTTTGGTGACATTCGGATGTCGTTTGATATGTTTTGGACCTTGAGTTCCAAGTTTGTAAGTTTTGAAAACCAAAAGTATGGAAATCATGAACTTGAGGCTTGATTTGATGAAAACGATGTGATATTGGCGATGTGATCGCACGAACAAGTTCGTAATGTGTTTTTGATATTGTGTACATGTTTGGTTTGGAGCCCGGGGGGCTCGGGTAAAGATTTGATAGGCCGTTGGATCAATTTCTGAATTTTTGCACTGCTGGTTTTTCACCCAGCTGTTGGCTTCGCATTTGCGAAGCATTTCTCGCAATTGCGAAGGTGACAGATCAAGGCAGGGTTCGCAAATGCGAACCATTGATCGCAAATGCGAAGGGCGTCCAGGACTGCTTGGGTTCGCAAATGCGAACACAACCTCGCAAATGCGAGGCCTTTAGTGTTAAGCCAAGCTTCGCAAATGCGAAGCATTCTTCGCTAATGTGAAGGTCCCTTGAAGCCAGCCTTGTGTCGCAAATGCGAACCCCCCCTGCATTTGCCTTGGCTTCGCAAATACGAACAAAAGTTCGCAAATGCAAACTTTCCATCCTTAGCTTATTTTTCAAACTCCAGAAATTGAATTGCGAACCCATGTTCGCAAATGCGAACACAGAGACCTGTAAATCACGATTTCCAGCTTCATTTTTCACATTTCACAACCCAAAAACACCCATTGGCGATTTTTCACGAACTCCCTCCTCTTCAAAGCAGTTGTAAGTCACTTTTTACTTAATTCTTTCAATTCCTAACAACATTAAACATGTTTTTCAATAGAAATCAAAGGTTTTCATGGTTTAATTTCTTGTTTTTGATAGAATATAGGGTTTTTCATGAATTGGGAAATTGGACCTCGAATTGAGGTCCGATTTTGAAACAAATCATATACTTGAACTCGTGGGGAAATGGGTAACCGGATTTTGGTCCGAACCCCGAGTTCCGACCATGTGGGCTCGGGGTCGAAATTCACTATTCCGGGCAGAATGTTGTAAAAGTTGTAATTGGCCTTATGAATTAGTTTGTTGAGTAGTATTGATGATACTAAATCAATTGTGTATAGATACAATTGGAGTGGAGCCAAATTTGAAAGGAAAAGGCATTGCCACGGATTGAGTTGTTCGTAAACATTCGAGGTAAGGGTTTGTTCTATCCTAGCTTGAGGGAATAGGATTATGTGCTATGTGTTATGTGATCAAGTGCGGTGTATGGGCTATGGTGATGAGCATCCATACACTGGCGTCTAGCATGACCGTGAGTCGTTGTTAATACTTGTTGTGAGACATATTTGAAGATAAATTGTTGAATCCTTGCCGGGTTGTAGAATTGTTATTGTTCTCCCTTATCGGGACTTGTTGTGAAGTGAGATATTGATTGCCCTTGCAGGGACTTTGTTGTGATGATTATTATGTCCCTAGCCGGGACGGTTCATGATTTATTGTTTTCATTCCTTGCCCTTAACTGTGATTGTTACTTGGGTGAGGAAGAGTGATAATGCACGAAGGGTGATGCCGTGCCTTTATTTATTGTTTATGCACGAAGGTTAATGCCGTGCCTTGATTTATTGTTTATGCACGAAGGTTAATGCCGTGCCTTGTTATTGATTATGCACGAAGGTTAATGCCGTGCCATGTTATTGATTATGCACGAAGGATCATGCCGTGCCTTGTTATTGAACCATGTACGAAGGATCATGCCGTACTATGGATGTGAGGATGAGAGTAAAAGCACGAAGGGTGATGCCGTGCACTTTATTTGCTTATTTGGTGAGGATGAGAGTAAAAGCACGAAGGGTGATGCCGTGCAACTACTTGCTATTCCTTGACTTGATATTAATTATTTTTCCATTATACTTTGTTTTCCTTGTGGACTTATTAACTGTTGTTAATTGTTGAGTTCTTTTGAGATATTCCTTATTGCGTTATTACTTGTTTATTTCTCGTTATCTTGTAGTATACATATATATAGAACTGCACAGGTTTATGTAGGTGTCTGGTCCTAGGCTTGTCACTACTTCGCCGGGATAGGCCAGGCACTTACTAGCACATGAGATGGGATTGTGCTGATACTGCACTTCTGTGCGTTTTGCACAGGTCCAGGTTTCGATCAGGAGCAGCAGCAGTAGATCTTTTGTGTGGGAGTTGATCATATTTGAGATTGAGGTAGCTTGTAAGCGTTCGCAGGCCCGGCATCTCATCCTTTACTTATGTTACTAGCCGTAGTCTCTTTGTTCCGAGACAAACAGATTATGTTATATTTCTTTCAGACTTTTATGTGTAGTATTCAGTAGTAGTTCGTGAGTTGGTGACTCCACGTCTTGGGTAGAGGATTTCAGTATCAGATACCTTGAAAACTACTTATTTCTATTTTTATAAAGTCTTCCGCACTTGTTTAATCAAGATTATGATTTTGGTTATTAATTTGAGTATGAAGTATTGTTAAACAGGATAGTGTGAATAAAGAGGCTTGCCTAGCTACCACGAGTAGGCGCCATAACGATCTCGATGTTGGGGGAAAAATTCGGGTCGTGACAAAAGCATCTCTCACAATTAAGATCGGTAACATTTTTTTCCATGTATCTTATGATTTATTCGTTAACGTTTCTTTTAATCTCATTTCAAGCTGCTTCTTAGATGTGACAGAGAATTCTAGAGTAACATGAGAAATTTACTTTTTGAATATGTTTGGTATTTGTATGGGTCAAAATTTACCCTTGAATATTTAAGGTATGATATCACAAAAAAAAAAAAATTCTCGAGCCGTCGTTAGTCGAGGTGGACAAGGAAGCAACAAGACCCATACTCGAGGAGTCGACAAGAGCCATAGTCGAGATCATGCACAGTTGATGACGCTGTAATGGCTAGTTTTCTAAATAAGCTATTAAAGAGAATATTTTAGTGGATATTCTCTGCACTTGTATTATTAAAGTTTACTAGGAATATGTCTCATATAAATAGAAAAGGAGACAATCAGATGAGACATGTAATATTAATTTGTAAGAACACACTTTCACAAAAAGATTTTCTCTCTCTTACTAAGATACAAATATCACCTTATTAGAAAGTTCTTGTCGATATTATTTCATACGTTTCATTCATATTAGAGAATAATTCGAACATTCAAAGAATTTTTTTTTGACTCATCATTTTCAAGAGGAACAATCATCTACTTTATCCTTTATTGGGTGAATCATTCCTCATATTTACTTTGTGCCATTTATTGTTATTCATTGCTATTAAATGTAACATTATACTCATGCTTTGTGGAATAGTTATAGCATACCGGTATCAGCATTCGACCAAATCTATACGATGTTTATCACTTTTTCGGAAGCTATATCTAGAAATATTATTATGAACTAAATTTAACCGATAATCACATAAATTCAATTATTTGAACCAGAGTCATATCTTTGGGTCAAACAATTTGGTGTCATCTGTGGTGTTTTCTTAGTTAAATTGTTAGTTTCCTCTAGATCCACAACTAACACGGGTCACTAACGTCACACAAAAACAAGATCTCCCTTCTTTGTGCATACAAATACACGGCAGTAACTAAAGAGGAAGGACAATGATAATAAATGGCCTCTCGACCAACCTCATGAATGCCATTAACTAAAACTTTGAAACGATAGACGAAGGCGTGATGCCTAGTGCCTCCCGTAAGCGAGATGGTTCACCGCCCCCTCACTGCAGCATCACAAAGTCTCATGGCAAGGGAGCCTCAACATATGTTGGGTAAGAGACGCCTCCCATTGTAAAAAAAGCTCCTCAAAGCGTGGATGACTGAAAAGCTAGTCAGCTTACTCAACAGCCCCACTCGAGGCAAAACTATAGACAACGCAAGAACTTGCATGATACAACAGACGGAAAAACAGCGCAACAAGCCTTTTCCTCCAACGATAGATATTAGTCACAATGTCATTGATAGTGCATGTCAAAAACGCCCTTGCAGCCATTTTTAAAAGGATGAAAGAAATGGAGAAAAAAAATAAGGCTCTCCGAGACCGAATAAAAGAACACCAAAAGGGGTCGATAAAATACCAGGCGCATCTAAGCAATTGTTGAAGAGTGATGCATGTTCGTCGAACAACCGTACGGTGATGATGCTGCCCCGCAAGCTATACCCAAAATGTTTAAAATTCTACCTCACCATAAAATATATGACAGCACAACCGACCCTGAAGATCATGTGAATCATCACATCACCACAATAAAAGTCAACGAGCTATCTAAAGAACAGACACCTTCCATCCTGTTGAACAAGTTCGGGGAGACACCCACGAGAGGGGCATTAACTTGGTAGTCGTATCTACAAGCACAGTCCATAGAAACCTTTGATGAAATGGTCGATAAGTTTGTAATAGCCCACGTTGAAGAAAAGAAGGCCGAGATGATAGTAAAAGACATATTTGCAATTAAACAATCTCTGGGAGCTAGAACGACTGAGGGACTTCCTCGCCCAGTTCAACCGAGTAAGGATGACTTTGCCAAGCATATCTGAAGGGATAGTAGTCGCAGCTTCTTAGAACGGGCTGAGTAGGGATGGTTCGAAGAAACTAGGAAATTGTTGAGTCGGTTGATGAAGTACTCCCCCCAACCACTTTAGACGAAATCCACAATGCTTATTATGCCGAGGTCCATGCAGATAAGGACGACCTCAACGGACCAACCCAAAGAATAAGCTCGGTACAAGTCCAAACAAGAAAATATCAAAGAGATAACACCATAAAAGATGATCCAATCCCATGACTAATTGGTAACTCCATCATCCATATGTAAGGGCGGTCACGACAACCTCTCCCCGCTATGAAAAAGGGTCCACCGAGGCCAAGGACTAGAACTCATCGGAACGACCGAGTGAAGTGGCTGTCGAAGATGAGATTGGACCCAAGTACTAGAAAGTCAGATGCCCTCTATGAGTTCCACCAGGAACAAGAACACAAAACTAAGGATTGCATCACCCTAAGGAAAAAAGTTGTAAACATATTACGACAAGGTCGCCTCAAATAGTTATTGAGCGACAGGGGACAAACTAACTTAGCTAGAGAATACGAACAACGAGGACCACCAAAACCACCCTCACCAACTCGAACCATTAACTTGATCATCGACGGCAATGATCACACTTCTATCAATAACATAAAGTTCACCAATACTCACAAACTCAAGTAATCAATCACCAGTGAGCGGTACGCGTACTCGAAGAAAGTATCATCTTCAATAAGTCGGATGCTAATTTGTTTGACATTTCCTCAAAATGATGACCTCGTTATTACTTTACGTATTTTGGATACTGATATTAAATGCATTATGATAGAAGACGGAAGTGGCACGTGCATTGTCCATCCCTGAGTGCTCGTACAAATGAGTCTCGAAGACAAGATAGTGTTGCGCTACATCATGCTAACTGGTTTTAACAATACAGTTAAGAAGACATCTAGAGAATTCACACTTATTCTTTTGGCTGGTGGCATGACTCTGGAAATGACATTCCACATCATGGACCAGGATACCGCTTACAACGCCATATTGGGACGATCGTGCATACACCCCTTGAAGGTCTTCCGCTCTAGCTTATACCAAGTCATCAAATGTTCAACTCCATGGTGAACATTCAATTTCAAGGGTAACAACGCACATCTTGGGAATGCTCGCTGTAGACGGCACGACCACCCAACAAATAAGGGATAAGGAAAAAGAAGCGTAGTAATCAGCAGGGTCGATATCAGAACATGCCAATAGCGGGGACATCATCAGCGACCCTGATATAGTTGATGTTGCAGGATCGACTAGAGAAGACCTTGACCTCGTTAAATTAGACCTTAATGTTAATAGTAAGTATGCTTACACCGGCTGCAAACTCCAGAAACTAGGTAAGTTCCATCAATTCTAAACAACTAATGCATATTTGTTTGCTTCCAGCCATGCAGATATGCCAAGCAGCCCAAAGGAACTTGCCATGTACAAATTGAATGCTGACCCATTTCACCCCCTAGTGAGACAGGTCAGGTACGTTCAACCACATAATTAATGATGTAGTACACAAGAAGGTGGAAAAACTATTAAAAATGGTTCCATCATGAGTTAAAGTATCCCAAGTGTGTCACCAACGCGGTCATAGTGAAAAAAAAAATGGGAAATGGCAGATGAGCGTGGATTTCGTAGATTTGAAAAAAGCTTGCACCAAAGATTCATTCTCGCTAATTCATATCAACCGACTTATCGGTGCAATGGCTGGACATGAACTACTGAGCTTCTTTTATGCTTACTCAGGTTATAACCAAATCCTCATTGAGTAAGAGAATCAGGAGAAAACCATATTCATCACCCATCAAGGGATGTACTGCTATAGAGTAATTCCCTTTGGGCTAAAGAATGCGGGGACAACTTATTAAAGGTTTGTGACAAGGATGTTCAAGGAACAACTTGGAAAAACAATGGAAGTTTATATAGACGACAAGTTGGTCAAGTCAAGAACGAAAGAAGACCACATCACCATCTAAAAGAAGCTTTTGACATACTCAGGCGGTATAGAATGAAGCTGAACGCGAAAAAGTGTCCATCCGTCGTAGCCTCAGAAAAGCTTCAAGGTTTCTTGGTATCTCAGTGAGGGATCGAGGTCAATCCTGACAAAATCAAAGCCATCGAGGGGATACTAGAATGCTTAACCACCAAAAGAAGGTTGAAGGGATGACTGACCATATTGTCACCCTATCAAGGTTCATCTCATGAGCGATGGGGGCCTTACAAGACTAAGCCTTATTCCAAAGAGAATCGAGACCATGCTCTAACTAAACTCGAACTCAAAGGGCTTGGAAATCTAGGTTCGTATTGGATAATACAGGCTTGGTCCAAGGGATGACAAAGAATTTCAAAGAACATCATATTGACCAATCAAGAATCAAAGGAATTCCTATGTTCGGATACAATATTCAGACCGGTTGATAAAATACACGCGTGGATTTTTCAAACACAGCCAAAAGGCAGAGCTATCATATGACAAAGAAAGATTGAAAGAAACTTTTGCATTAACAAATGATGATTACAAAATCCTATGAGGGGTCCTTACACAGAAACAAAGAAGCAAAACACAACAACTAAAGAGCCTAAATCTACTTTCGGGGGTATATCCACGGGAGCGACATCTGCGAGAACCGTTTCCTCTAGGATCCCATTTTGATATTCAGAGCAATATCTTCGAGAGTCTCTTCCTAAGTAGAAATATCCTATCAAAGAGCAAAAACATTTAAGTAAGTAGGGGTAATTATGGCTTGGTAAAAAAATTGACAAGTATGGATCTCGCCAATACTACTATTGTGGAGCCATTTCTTGAGATATTGTACCGGTGTGGGATGAAAAATAGTAGATTATTCCATCTCACTCCATGAAAAGAAAAAGGAATGGGGTGCCATACCAGATTGAAGTCAAGAGAGATGAGTAGTGTTTTGCCGTCCATATATCTTCTGATTTGGGATTTTGATGCCTCTCTCCCGTTATCTTGGGCCAATAACAACAATAACAACATTAACCCAATATTATCCCCCTCAGTGGGGAAAGATTCTGAAAAAGAGCCATAGAATAACTGGCAATAACACTGCGTGGATAAGGATGAAGATAAGAAAAGGGTTAAACACTAATGAAGAATGACTGGGTGGAATTTTTCTTCAAGTAACCTTCCGCTTATAGAAAGATAGTAACGTAAACGATGTCACGATCAATGCCTTTGGGAACGTATGAACATGCACAATCAATGCCTTTGAGAAATGTATCAGCAAGCGGAATTAATGTTTTTTAAGAAATAAATCAGTGGCGATATCACCGCTTTTGGGAAAATAAACCGACAGTGTATTGAATGCTTTTGGGAAGAAGAACCAATGAGACATTTCGGTCATCACAAAAGCTTACGTCATAATCGTGATGTCATCGTGAGAGGCTCAAGAAAGTCAGTGTCAGAGTCGTTTCTTATCATTTTCATTCTAAGATGTAGGGACTATCTATATATGGCTAAAAATGGAGAGACCCGATTTTACGATCATTACGACATTCCATAGCCCATCTCCAGAAGGCTCGATGCAGAGATCGAGGTTTGATGAACCAGAAGGATCGAGGCACAGCTCGACCTCGGGGCAGTACAAATTGGTAACTATGATGAGTGAGTGGGAGATTCCCAAGGCAAGTAGTTAGAGTTGACAAGTCTATGAGAATATTGCAAGTCCGTACCATGATATTAAATAGTTACACCAGCTATTAATTATTATAATAAATGCACATGCACTATGTTGGGATCTCCCCTTCTATATAAAGGGGACCCTCGTTATTTTTTGGCACACATGATATTCAATACAAGAAGAAGAACATTCTGCTTTCTAACTAAAACACTCTCTATTGTCTCTCCTTTGATTTTTTTTCTTGCAGTTATTTTATTTCATTAGCTTTTCCTCATTTATTGTTCATAATTGATCATAACGAGTCATTATCAAGGCGCTTAGTATTAAGAGTCATTATTGGTGAACTTTATGTTATTGATAGAAGTGTGAACCCCTAGTTAAGCATTTAGCTCGAACTCGAGGCCCTACTTGGGCCAGCTCGAGGCCTCGATCCACTGCTGTTTGGTTTGGATAATAGCGCTACTCTTTATTCTTACTTTACTTTCTCAACTCACACTTAGCATCTATTGCCTAACAACTAGCATAAAAATTATGACGACCCAAAGGGTCATCACCTATTTTCCCTCACTTGTTCCGTACTTCCGAGGCCTTGAAAACCTCATTCTATGTCGCCTCAATTTATGTGCACTATCCGAGCATGTAGCCGGAAAGATTTTGTGATAGAAAATATGAATTCTATGAGAAATTTGGATAAAAATGATATTAATATTGATATGGTTGACTTCGGTGAACATTGTTGGTAAACAGACCCGTACTCGAGAATGGATGGTCCCAGAAGGTCCGTATGAAAATATGGGACTTGGACATGCGTCCGGAGTCGAATTCCGAGGCCTAGAGCCCAAGTTATGAATTTTTCTGTGAAATTGTTTTTGATGTAATTATTAAAGGAAAATAAATTAATTGACCTTGGTATCAGGCTAGTATTTTGGTTCCGACGCCCGGTACAAGTCTTAAATATTATATATGTGTTTTCTACAAAGTTTGGTGACATTTGGATGTCGTTTGATATGTTTTAGACCTTGAGTTCCAAGTTTGAAAGTTTTGAAAACCAAAAGTATGAAAATCATGAACTTGAGGCTTGATTTGATGAAAACGATGTTATATTGGCGATGTGATCGCACGAACAAGTTCGTAATATGTTTTTGATATTGGGTACATGCTTTGGTTGGGAGCCCGAGGGGCTCGGGTAAAGATTTGATAGGCCGTTGGATCAATTTCAGAATTTTTGCACTGCTGGTTTTTCACCCAGCTGTTGGCTTCGCATTTGCGAGAATTTGTCGCAAATGCGAAGGTGACAGGTCAAGGCTAGGTTCGCAAATGCGAACCCTTGATCGCAAATGCGAAGGGGGTGTCCAGGACTGCTTGGTTCGCAATTGCGAGGCCCTCCATTAACCGTCTAGCTTCGCAAATGCGAAACTCCTGTCGCAAATGCGAACATCCCTTGAATCCAGCCTTGTTCGCAAATGCGAACATTATGTCGCAAATGCAAATGTTATGTCGCAAATGCGAACCTCCCAGCTTTGCCTTGGCTTCGCAAATGCGAACAAAAGTTCGCAAATGCGAACTTCCCATCCTTAGCTTATTTTCCAATCTCCAGATTTGGTCGGGGTTCGCAATTGCGAACCCCTGCTCGCAAATGCGAACACAGAGACCTGTAAATCATGATTTCCAGCTTCATTTTTAATATTTCACAACCCAAAAACATCCATTGACGATTTTTCACGAACTCCTCTTCTTCAAAGCAATTGTAAGTCACTTTTTACTTAATTCTTTCAATTCCTAACAACATTAAACATGTTTTTCAATAGAAATCAAAGGTTTTCATGGTAGAATTCTTGTTTTTGGTAGAATGTAGGGTTTTTCATGAATTAGGTAATTGGACCTCGAATTGAGGTCCGATTTTGAAACAAATCATATACTTGAACTCGTGGGGGAATAGGTAACCGGATTTTGGTCCGAACCCCGAGTTCCGACCATGTGGTCCCGGGGTCGATATTCACTATTCCGACCATTGGCCTTATGAATTAGTTTGTTGAGTAGTATTGATGATATTAAATCAATTGTGTATAGATACTATTAGATTGGAGCCAAATTTGAAAGGAAAAGGCATTGCCACAGATTGAATTGTTCGTAAACATTTGAGGTAAGTGTTTGTTCTATCCTAGCTTGAGGGAATAGGATTATGTGCTATGTGCTATGTGATCGAGTGTGGTGTATGGGCTGTAGTGACGAGCATCCATACACTGGCATCTAGCATGACCGTGAGTCATTGTTTATACTTGTTGTGAGACATATTTGAAGATATTGATTGCCCTTGCCGGGACTTTATTGTGATAATTATTGTGTCCCTTGCCCGGACAGTTCATGATTTGTTGTTTTCATTCTCTGCCCTTAACTGTGATTGTTATTTGGGTGAGGAAGAGTGATAACGCATGAAGGGTGATGTCGTGCCTTGATTTATTGTTTATGTACGAAGGTTAATGTCGTGCCTTGATTTATTGTTTATGCACGAAGGTTAATGCCGTGCCTTGTTATTGTTTATGCACGAAGCTTAATGTCATGCCATGTTATTGATTATGAACGAAGGATCATGTCGTGCCTTGTTATTGAACCATGTACGAAGGATCTTGTCGTACCATGGATGTGAGGATGAGAGTAAAAGCACGAAGGGTGATGCCGTGCACTTTATTTGCTTATTTGGTGAGGATGAGAGTAAAAACACGAAGGGTGATGCTGTGCACTTTATTTGCTATTTCATTGACTTGACATTACTTGTTTCTCATTATACTTGCTTTGGCTTGTTGATTTAAGGACTATTGTTAACTGTTGAGATATTCTATGATATTTCTTATTGCGTTATTACTTGATTATTTCTCATTATCTTGTGGTATACATATATGTAGAACTGCACAGGTTTATGTGGGTGTCTGGTCCTAGGCTTGTCACTACTTCGCCGGGATAGGCCAGGCACTTACCAGCACATGGGGTCGGTTGTGCTGATACTGCACTTCTGTGCATTTTTGCACGGGTCCAGGTTTCGATCAGGAGCAGCAGCAGTAGATCTTTTGCGTGGGAGTTGATCATATTTGAGATCGAGGTAGCTTGCAGGCGTCCGCAGGCCCGGCGTCTCTTTCTTTACTTATGCCATTAGCTGTAGTCTCCTTGTTCCGAGACAAACAGATTATGTTATATTTCTTTCAGACCTTTATGTGTAGTATTCATGTAGTAGTTCGTGAGCTGGTGACTCCACGTCTTGGGTAGAGGATTTCAGTACTATTTTACCTTGACACTGCTTATTGCTATTTTTGTAAAGTCTTCCGTACTTGTTTAATTAAGATTATGGTTTTGGTTGTTAAATTGTATATGAAATATTAAAAACAGGATAGTGTGAATAAAGAGGCTTGCCTAGCTACCACGAGTAGGCGCCATCACGATCCCGAGGTTGGGGGAAAATTCGGGTCGTGACAAGTTGGTATCAGAGATCTAGGTTACATAGGTCTCACCACTCATAAACAAGCTTAGTATAGTTTGAGAGGTAGGTACGGAGACGTCTGTACTTGTCCTCCAGAGTCTATTGAGTTAGAAAAGAGTCTCTCATTTGTTCCTTCTTGTCGTGCGATTTGTTCCTCCAATACTGATTGAACTCCTATTGTGTCCTTTTGCAGATGGTGAGGACACGCGCTTCTTCGTCCGCTGACTAGCAGCCCGAGCCCCAGGCAGCTCCCGTGGGGGGCAAGGGCCGAGGCCGTATCAGAGGCCGTGGTAGGGGCAAAGCTCAGCCCCCGGCAGTTACTCCAGAGGTGGAGCCTCATATTGAGATTGGCGAGGAGGTTCCAGTCCCAGCAGCTCCAACGGGCCCAGCTCAGGTCCTAGGAGAGGCTTTATTTACCCCGGATCTTCGGGAGGCATTGGTCAGGATAGCGGGATTTATGGACAGTGTTGCTAGAGCAGGCTTATTATCAGTTGCACCAGCCGCTTCTCAGGCTGGAGGAGGGGCCCAGACTCCTATTGCTCGTACTCCGGAGCCAGTAGCTCCTCAGCCTCAGGCACCTGTGGTTCAGCCAGCTGTGGCCACTCAGTCAGGCACCACGGCTCATGCCGGAGATGGAGCGTCCATGACTTCTGATTCCTTATGGAGACTTGATCGGTTCTCCAAGCTGTTCAGCACTACCTTCAGCGGTGCCACATCAGAGGATCCACAGGATTTCTTATTCAGTTGCCATGAGATTCTCAAGACTCTGGGAATAGTGGAGTCCAATGGAGTTGACTTTCGTACATTCAGGCTTTCAGGATCCGCCAAGACGTGGTGGAGGGATTATTGTTTGACTTGACCAGCAGGGTCCCCGGCTTTATCATGGGATCAGTTTGCAGAGTTATTTCTGGAGAAGTTTCCCCCTAGTACTCAGCGGGATGCACTTCGGAGACAGTTTGAGCGCCTCCAGCAGGGCACTATGACTGTCACTCAGTATGAGATGAGATTTTTTGATTTGGCATGTCATACAGTGGTGATACTCCCCACAGAGCGGGAGAGGGTCCGCAGGTTCATAGATGGGCTGAATCAGCCAATTAGACTTCAGATGGGTATGGGCGTGGGGAGTGACATATCATTTCAGGAGGCAGCTAATACAGCAGGTAGAGTTGAGATGGCTCTTGCTTGGGGAGGTGGTTATTCTTCAAACAAGAGGCCTCGTCATTCAGGCAGGTTTAGTGGTTCTTCTTCTGGTGGCAGGGAATCTTATGATAGGGGCCAGTCTTCCAGGCCTTTCTATTCCGCACTCCAGGCTTCACAGGGTGGACCAGGCGATCGTGGATTTCGTGAGCGGTATTCGGATAAGCCTCCCATTAGTGCCCAGCCTCTTCACAGTGTTCGTGGAGGCCATTCGGGTCGTCGGGGCCAGCAGCCCTATCAGTCCAAGAGTTGCTACGATTGTGGTGACCCGAGTCATCTTGTCGATTTTGCCCTCGAGCGACGGGCAACACTCGGCGAGCGGGGCCCTACTCCCGTGATTCGGGCCCCGCCTAACCCTCGGCCTACCCGGCCCGACCGAGGCAGGGGTAGAGATCATAGAGGTGGAGGTCAAGACCGTAGAGGTGGAGACCGTCCAGCCAGAGGTAGTGAGGTCAGCCAGTTGATGACCGTCCTAGGGATGTAGCTCAGAGGGGAGGTGCCGATCCCCGATTCTATGCTTTACCAGCCTGGCCAGAGGCAGAGGCATCAGATGCCGTGATTACAGGTACCATTCTTGTTTGTGATAGAGGTGCTTCGGTATTATTTGACCCTAGTTCTACATATTCATATGTGTCTTCCTACTTTGCACCATATTTGGCCGTGCCCAGCTATGCTCTGGATATTCCAGTTTATGTGTCTACACCGATGGGTGACTCCATTGTAGTCGACCGGGTGCATCGTTCGTGCGTAGTTATCTTTGGGGGTCTTGAGACCCGTGTTGATCTGTTGCTTTTGGACATGGTGAATTTTGATGTCATATTGGGGATGGACTGGTTGTCCCTATACCATGCTATTCTAGATTGTCATGCTAAGACTGTGACCTTGGCCTTGCCAGAATTACCCCGACTAGAGTGGAAAGGTACCTCAAGCCACTCCGTTCCCACCGTTATTTCCTATGTTAAGGCTCAACGCATGGTCAAGAAGGGGTGTCTAGCTTATCTGGCTTATGTTTGTGATTCCAGCGCAGAGGTTTCTTCTATTGATTCAGTCCCCATTGTACGGGAGTTTCCCGAGGTTTTCCCTTCAGACCTGCCGGGCATGTCACCCGACAGGGATATTGATTTCTGCATTGATTTGGCACCGGGAACTCAGCCCATCTCTATTCCACCCTATCGCATGGCCCCGCCGGAGTTAAAAGAATTGAAAGATCAGTTGCAAGACCTTCTTGAGAAGGGCTTTATCAGGCCCAGTGTTTCCCCTTGGGGAGCACCTGTATTGTTTGTAAAGAAGAAAGATGGCTTGATGCGGATGTGTATTGATTACCGGCAATTGAACAAAGTGATAATAAAGAATAAGTATCCACTGCTGAGGATTGATGATTTGTTTGACCAGGACCAGGGAACGAGGGTGTTCTCAAAGATAGATTTGAGATCAGGCTACCATCAACTAAAGATCAGAGCGGCTGACATTACTAAGACAGCCTTTTGCACGAGGTATGTGCATTATGAGTTCTTGGTCATGTCCTTCGGGTTGACCAATGCCCCAACAACATTCATGGAATTGATGAATCGGGTATTCAGGCCTTACTTAGATCTGTTCGTGATAGCCTTTATGGTTGACATCCTGGTACACTCCCGCAGTCGGGAAGAGCACGAGCAACACCTCAGAGTGGTTCTCCAGACTCTGAAGGATAATCAGCTATATGCCAAATTTTCGAAATGTGAGTTCTGGTTATGTTCGGTAGCATTTCTGGGCCACATTGTATCAGTGGAAGGTATTCAGGTGGATCCAAAGAAGATTGAGGCAGTCCAGGATTGGCCTCGACCAGCTTTAGTGACTGAGATCCGGAGTTTCTTGGGATTAGCAGGTTACTACCGTCGATTTGTAAAGGGGTTTTCTTCTATTGCAGCCCCGATGACCAGGTTGACCCAGAAGGGTGTCCAGTTCAAGTGGTCAGAGGAGTGTGAGGCAAGCTTTCAGAAGCTTAAGACAGCTTCACCGCGCCGGTGTTGGTACTACCTACGGGTGCAGGGCCTTATACAGTTTATTGTGACGCATCTCGTACAGGGCTTGGAGCGGTATTGATGCAGGATGGTAAGGTTATCGCTTATGCTTCGAGGCAGTTAAAAATACATGAGAAGAATTATCCAGTACATGATCTTGAGTTAGCAGCAGTGGTGCATGCCTTGAAGATCTGGAGGCATTATCTATATGGTGTGACGTGTGAGGTATACACTGATCACAAAAGCCTACAGTACTTGTTCAATCAAAAGGAGTTGAATCTACGATAGCGGAGATGGTTAGAGTTGCTGAAAGACTATGATGTTACTATCCTATACCACCCGGGTAAGGCCAATGTGGTGGCCGATGCATTGAGTAGAAAGTCTGCCAGCATGGGTAGTCTTGCATTCATTCCGGTCAGTCAGAGACCATTTGCTCTAGATGTCCAAACCTTAGCTATCCGGTTCGTGAGATTATACATTTCTGAGCCTAGCAGGGTGTTAGCCTGCACGGTCGCTCGTTCTTCTCTATTTGAGAGGCAATATGATGATCCTCATTTGCGTGATTTGAGAGATACAGTACAGCGGGGAGGTGCCACAAAGGTAAATCTAGATGATGATGGGGTATTGAGATTGCAGGGTCGAGTTTGTGTGCCCAATGTCGAAGGGATTCGAGAGTTGATCTTAGCGGAGGCCCACGGTTCGCGGTATTCTATTCACCCGGGCGTCGTAAAGATGTACCAAGACTTACAGCAGCACTATTGGTGGCGCAGAATGAAGAATGATATCGTTGCGTATGTCGCTCGGTGTCTAAATTGTCGGCAGGTGAAATATGAGCACCAGAGACCTGGTGGTGTATTCCAGAGGATTGAGATTCCCGAGTGGAAATGGGAGCGGATCACTATGGACTTCGTTATGGGACTTCCTTTAACTCGGAGGAAATTTGATGCTATTTGGGTCATTGTTGATAGACTGACCAAATCAGCATTCCAGTATCTGTCTCCTACTCATCGGAGAGGTTAGCAGAAATTTATGTCAGAGAGATTGTTAGACTTCATGGGGTGCCAGTATCTATCATCTCTGATCGGGGTATACAGTTTACCTCGTGGTTCTGGAGAGCGGTCCAGCAGGAGTTAGGCACCCAAGTTCAGCTGAGTACAGCGTTTCATCCTCAGACGGATGGCCAGTCCGAGAGGACTATTCAGATTCTAGAGGACATGCTTCGAGCCTGTGTTATTGATTTCGGAGGCTCGTAGGACCAGTTTCTGCCATTAGCAGAGTTTGCCTACAACAACAGCTACCAGTCCAGCATCCAGATGGTCCCGTATGAGGCATTGTATGGTAGGCGATGTCGATATCCAGTCGGATGGTTTGAACCGGGAGAGGCTCGATTGTTGGGTAAAGATTTAGTTTAGGAGGCCTTGGATAAGGTCAAGACTATCCAAGAGAGATTGCGTTCAGCTCAGTCCAGACAGAAGATTTATGCGGATCGTAAGGTTCGAGATGTAGATTTCATGGTTGGTGAGCGAGTATTGCTCCGAGTGTCACCTATGAAGGGCGTGATGAGGTTCGGCAAGAAGGGCAAGCTCAGCCCTAGGTATATTAGTCCATTTGAGATTCTAGACCGAGTGGGAGGGGTGGCTTACAGACTAGCTTTGCCGCCTAGCTTATCAGCCGTGCATCCAGTTTTTCATGTATCTATGCTTCGGAGGTACCACGGCGATCCCACACATGTGTTAGACTTCAGTACTGTCTAGTTGGACAATGATCTATCTTACGAGGAGGAGCCGGTGGCCATTCTAGATCAACAGGTTCGACAGTTGAGGTCGAAGAGTTTTCCTTCTGTGCGTGTTCAGTGGAGAGGTCAGCCTCCTGAGGCATCGACCTGGGAGTCCGAGTCTGATATGCAGAGCCGCTACCCACATTTTTTCCCCGACTCAGGTACTTCTTTCTCTTCTCCGTTCGAGGACGAACGGTTGTTTTAGAGGTGGAGAATGTGACGACCCAAAGGGTCATCACCTGTTTTCCCTCACTTGTTCCGTACTTTCGAGGCCTTGAAAACCTCATTCTAGGTTGCCTCGATTTACGTGCACGATCCGAGCATGTAGCCAGAATGATTTTGTGATAGAAAATATAAATTCTATGAGAAATTTGGATAAAAATGATATTAATATTGATATGGTTGACTTCGGTCAACATTTTTGGTAAATGGACCCGGACCCGTGAACGGACGGTCCCGAAATGTCCGTAGGAAAATATGGGACTTGGACATGCGTCCGAAGTCAAATTCTGAGGCCTAGAGCCCAAGTTATGAATTTTTCTGTGAAATTGTTTTTGATGTAATTATTAAAGGGAAATGAATTAATTGACCTTGGTATCGGGCTCGTATTTTGGTTCCGACGCCCGGTACAAGTCTTAAATATTATATATGTGCTTTCTACAAAGTTTGGTGACATTTGGATGTCGTTTGATATGTTTTAGACCTTGAGTTCCAAGTTTGAAAGTTTTGAAAATCAAAAGTATGAAAATCATGAACTTGAGGCTTGATTTGATGAAAACGATGTTATATTGGCGATGTGATCGCACGAACAAGTTCGTAATGTGTTTTTGATGTTGGGTACATGTTTTGGTTGGGAGCCCGGGGGGCTCGGGTAAAGATTTGATAGGCCGTTGGATCAATTTCTGAATTTTTGCACTGCTGGTTTTTCACCCAGTTGTTGGCTTCGCATTTGCGAAGAATTTCTCGCAAATGCGAAGGTGACAGGTCAAGGCCGGGTTCGCAAATACGAACCCTTGATCGCAAATACGAAGGGGGTGTCCAGGACTGCTTGGTTCGCAATTGCGAACAAAACCTCGCAATTGTGAGGCCCTCCATTAACCGCCTGGCTTCGCAAATGCGAAGCTCCTGTCGCAAATGCGAACATCCCTTGAATCCAGCCTTGTTCGCAAATGCGAACATTATGTCGCAAATGCGAACCTCCCAGCTTTGCCTTGGCTTCGCAAATGCGAAAAAAAGTTCGCTAATGCGAACTTCCCATCCTTACCTTATTTTTCAAACTCCAGAATTTGGTCTGGGTTCGCAATTGCGAACCCCTGCTCGCAAATGCGAACACAGAGACCTGTAAATCACGATTTCCAGCTTCATTTTTCATATTTCACAACCCAAAAATATCCATTGGCGATTTTTCACGAACTCCCACTTCTTCAAAGCAATTGTAAGTCACTTTTTACTTAATTCTTTCAATTCCTAACAACATTAAACATGTTTTTCAATAGAAATTGAAGGTTTTCATGGTAGAAATTCTTGTTTTTGGTAGAATATAGGGTTTTTCATGAATTAGGTAATTGGACCTCGAATTGAGGTTCGATTTTGAAACAAATCATATATTTGAACTCGTGGGGAAGTGGGTAACCGGATTTTGGTCCGAACCCCGAGTTCCGACCATGTGGGCCTGGGGTCGAT
The DNA here is from genome assembly GCA_032618575.1 of Nicotiana noctiflora. Lineage (NCBI taxonomy): Eukaryota > Viridiplantae > Streptophyta > Magnoliopsida > Solanales > Solanaceae > Nicotiana > Nicotiana noctiflora. The sequence goes on along the minus strand of JASVEL010003743.1, from coordinate 77,691 downwards.
ATTCACTATTCCGGGCAAAATGTTGTAAAAATTGTAATTGGCCTTATGAATTAGTTTTTTGAGTAGTATTGATGATATTAAATCAATTGTGTATAGATACGATTGGATTGGAGCCAAATTTGAAAGGAAAAGGCATTGCCACAGATTGAATTGTTCGTAAACATTCGAGGTAAGTGTTTGTTCTATCCTAGCTTGAGGGAATAGGATTATGTGCTATATGCTATGTGATCGAGTGCGGTGTATGGGCTGTGGTGCCGAGCATCCATACACTGGCGTCTAGCATGACCGTGATTCGTTGTTTATACTTGTTGTGAGACATATTTGAAGATATTGATTGCCCTTGCCGGGAATTGTTGTGATGATTATTGTGTCCCTTGCAGGGACGGTTCATGATTTGTTGTTTTCATTCTCTGCCCTTAACTGTGATTGTTATTTGGGTGAGGAAGACTGGTAATGCACGAAGGGTGATGCCGTGCCTTGATTTGTTGTTTATGCACGAAGGTTAATGCCGTGCCTTGATTTATTGTTTATGAACGAAGGTTAATGCCGTGCCTTGTTATTGTTTATGCACGAAGGTTAATGTCGTGCCATGTTATTGATTATGCACGAAGGATCATGTCGTGCCTTGTTATTGAACCATGTTCGAAGGATCATGCCGTACCATGGATGTGAGGATGAGAGTAAAAGCACGAAGGGTGATGCCGTGCACTTTATTTACTTATTTGGTGAGGATGAGAGTAAAAGCACAAAGGGTGATGCCGTGCACTTTATTTGCTATTTCATTTACTTGACATTACTTGTTTCTCATTATACTTGCTTTGCCTTGTTGATTTAAGGACTATTGTTAAATGTTGAGATATTCTATGATATTCCTTTTTGCGTTATTACTTTATTATTTCTCGTTATCTTGTGGTATACATATATGTAGAACTACACAGGTTTATGTGGGTGTCTGGTCCTAGGCTTGTCACTACTTCGCCGGGATAGGCCAAGCACTTACCAGCACATGGGGTAGTTGTGCTGATACTGCACTTCTGTGCATTTTTGCACATGTCCAGGATTCGATCAGGAGGAGCAGCAGTAGATCTTTTGCGTGGGAGTTGATCACATTTGAGACCGATGTAGCTTGCAGGCGTCCGCAGGCCCGACGTCTCTTCCTTTTATTTATGTCATTAGCTGTAGTCTCCTTGTTCCGAGACAAACAGATTATGTTATATTTCTTTCAGACCTTTATGTGTAGTATTCCTGTAGTAGTTCGTGAGCTGGTGACTCCACGTCTTGGGTAGAGGATTTCAGTACTATTTTACCTTGACACTGCTTATTGCTATTTTTATAAAGTCTTCCGCACTTGTTTAATTAAGATTATGGTTTTGGTTGTTAAATTGAATATGAAATATTGTTAAAAATAGGATAGTGTGAATAAAGAGGCTTGCCTAGCTACCACGAGTAGGCGCCATCACGATCCCGAGGTTGGGGGAAAATCCGGGTCGTGACAAAAATAAATCAAATATTTTTAGAACCAGAAAAGAAAATCTAATTGCAATTACTATTTTCGAGGTAAACAATGAGGCATGTGATATTCCTTTGTAAGAACACACTTTACTAAAAAGATTCTCTTTCTCTTACTAAGATACAAACATCACATTTTCACTAATATTCTTGTCGATATTATTTCAGAGTATTCCATCAGATCCGAGAACATTTCGAATATTGAAAGATTTATTTGTCACTCATCATTATCAAGAGGAACAATCATCTAGTTTATCCTTTATTGGGTGATCATTCCTCCTATTTACTTAAGTGTTATTTATTGTTATTTATTTATGTTGAATGCTACATTACTACCCTTGTTTTTTGGAATAGTTATAGTATACCGATATCCACATTCAACCAGATTTATCTGATGCTTATCACTTTTTCGAAAGCTATATCTAGAAATATTATTGTTAACTAAATTTAACCCATAATCACATAAATTTAATTATTTGTACCAAGAGTCAAGTCTTTGGGTCAAACAATATTAAAAGCAAACGGAATCTAAATCGATGACGATTTATACTTTCCCGGTTTAATTTATGTGAACCTATTTTTTTTAATCTATCTGAAAAAGAATGACTTATTTCCTTATTTTGAAATAATTTACCTTTATGTAATGATTTATATCAACATAAAATATATGTACATTATTCTACACCACAAGTTCAAAAGTCCTCTCTCTTTCCTTAAACTCCGTATTCAGTCAAATGTAATCACACAAATAAAAACGGAGGGATTATTTATTAGTTCAACCTGTAGTTGTGTTCTCTCATTGGCAAACACTGCATAAAAACTATTTCTTTATTCAAAATTAGTAGTACTAAATTGAAAAAGGGATTATAACGACCTTCAAAAGAATATTATTCGCCTCACTTTCCAAATGAAAAGAAAAATAGAAAAAAAAAATGAAAAGTTAATAAGCGCCTAATAAGTAGAAGATTTTAACTTTCTCGCACCAACAATGTAAAAGAATTTTATTGGGTTATCAAAAAGACAGCTATACATCTATATTTTTATTGTAAAATATTATAATTTCATGCTACTATAAAATACACTATTTTAAGATGAAAGATAGAAACTGTAATTATCTGTCTTCTGTAGTTCAAAATAATGTAATCAAAGTGATATCTTTCTTTCAATTTATGTCTCTTTACAAACAAATTAAAAGGCAACGTTTTTTTTTTTCATATTAATTTGTGTTGTCTTTTGACCAAACAATCGTCTCTTCTATAGCACTGCACATAAAAACAAAGCAACATATATAATCAGTAGCGACACATATTTATTTTTACATATACTCAATTTAATCAGTAGTCACGTAAGTTAATATTTACATACACTAAATTTGTATAGAATGGATAACCAATAATTGTCTCTTCTAAAGATCGGAAAGTAAAATATAAAAAAAAAAAAATATATATATATATATATATATATATATATATATATATATATATATATATATAGCCATGCATATTTATGTTCACATACATCCAATGGTCTTCAAAATTAATTCACTTCCCAAATTAATTGTACTTCTCCAATCACTAATTATATAAGTTTATAATTACGATCCAAAACAAAGATAATTTTGAATAAATCAACTCAACCTACGATCATAGGAGATACCATAATCCAATTACTTGATGAGCAATAAGACGGTAAAGCGGTACATGTGATTGAACCTCCTTTCTGTTTAGTATAAGGGTACCACTTCTTTTCTATTGCCAAAATTTTATCGTTCGCGGGTAAGTTTATGATTTTCATGAAAATAACCTTTAGAAAAATGAATGAAGGTGTGTTGTTTATATTAATTAGTCAGGTGCGAAACAAAATTATTAATAAAATTAGAAGTCTTGCGCATTGAATATATAAGCCAGAAGCACTTTGACAAATTTATGAGTTCAATTATAGTGAAATGCAATTTAAAGCCAGAAGCACTTTGACAAATTTATGAGTTCAATTATAGTGAAATGCGATTTACAGCCATTAACCTTTAACTACTACTCCAAAATAAACAACAATGTAAATTCTTACATCCAACAACCAATGAATAAGTTTTTATTAAACCAAATATTCAAAGTATTACGAAATATTCATACTTGGTGTAATATAGTAAAGGACAAAATTTCTAAACTATTATAACATATTGTAGAAACATATTACGAAGCGATAATGGGTGTGTTTGGTATGAAGGAAAATGTTTTCCTAGAAAATGTTTTCATGGAAAATGAGTGGATTTATCATTTATTTTCTCTTGTTTGGTTGGTAAGTGGAAAACATTTTCCGGAAAATATTTTCTATGTTTGGTTAGAGAGTAAAAAATAGTTTTTTTAGAAAAATATTTTTTTTGCAACTCTCCTACCCCTCCCCCTCCCACCTCCCCCACCCCTCCCCTTCCCGAAGTCTCTAAAAATTGACACAATCTAAAGGAACTAATGTGATGCTTTACTTTTTAACACAAAAATCGCGTATTTTCGAATCGGTAAATTTATAATTTCTAAACCCGTAAACTTCCGAACTCATAATTTTGGAACTTGTAAAATATTGAGCCTTTAAATGATAAATAATAAAATTAAAAACTGAAAAATATATTTTAAAATTTTTTTCGGGGGGGGGGGGGGGGGGGGGGGGGGGGGGGGGGGGGGGAGGGGGGAGAGTAAATCGAAAAAAAAATAAAAATTTAAATTACAAAAAAAAAGTAATTTTTTTGTGCGGGGGGGAGGGGGAGGGGGTAGGGGTGGGGGTGGGTGGTGCAGAAAAATAAGAAAACAGAAATTTAAAATTATAGAAAAAAAATTAAGGTAAAAGAAATTTTTTTTGCGGGGTGGGGTGGAGGGGTAGTAGGGTGGATGGTAGCGGAAAAATTGAAATTTTTCTAAAAAAAATTATTTTTTGGAGAGGGGGTGGGGTGGGTTGGTGAGGGTGATAATGGTTGAGAATGAGCTTTGGAAAATGTTTTCCCTTCTTTTGATAAGGAAAACATTTTCCTCCAATTGGAGGAAAATGAATTGATAAGGAAAATATTTTCCAAAATATTTAAGCCAACCAAACATGAGAAAATTGGAAAACATTCCTTCATACCAAACACACCCAATGTGTCTAGATAAATTGCAAGGTCAAAGTTGATGGCATATTCAAAGACCAATATTTCTCCTCTTCATATAGTAAAAAGCTGACATAACACGAAGCAAATTTACATGATTCAATCTATTAAGTCTTCTTATGTGCATGAAAGTCCTCTTTGTCCATTTTATCCATTTAAATAAGAAAAGTATAGTGATAAGAAAATGAATTAGCTAATAGTAGCAATCTTTTGTATCATAAGGTTGTGAGATTAACACTTTCCTATTGATCAGTATATTAACAAATTTATGTTTATTATTACGTGCGCCTACTGTTACACGTGCGAGGCACGTACATAGAGACTAGCTATATTAAAAATACGAGGCTTTTAGGGAAATGTCGTTCGATTTTTTTACCCTTTTAAAATATGTTTCACATTGAACAAACATGTAATTTGAGTTACTTTTCCAATATGTAAAAATTTAAAATCGAGTAAAATTTAAATTTTGAATTATTACCTAATATGTAGTAAATAAGGATAAAATATATTGCGAAAAAGGAATTGAATATAAAAAGTAAAAGGTAAGTTTCTTTTCAACCAAGGAAAACAAAGTATTGTATAATTTTCGTGTAATTATTTGGGAAAACATGAGTAATATTATGTTTTCTTTTCCTTGTATATCCTACGGTAATTTCAATGAAAATATTGTACGTTCAAGCTTGTTGTTGGGGAACTTACAATTCTAAGATGTACTATTAAAAGTAACAGAGTTTGCATCTAACTAAATATTTATTTTAATTATTAAATATATTTTTTAAATATTGCACAACTTGATAAAGAATAATATATTGTTCGGGTTGGAAAACAAAGTTTAAAAATAATTTTTATCTTCTATACTATCATAAAAGCATGAAATCGCAACAAATAATTAAGTCTTTGAATTAATAAATTAACAAAAAAATCAATATCAATTTTTTCTTTCAAAATTATTTATCAAGATCATAAAATTTTTAAGTTACAAAAAGAGCATCAGCCATGAAAGAAATAAAAAATAGAGAAAATTTATTGTAATATAAGATTAAAAATTAAATTGCTAAATATGCTAAGTTGAAGAATTAAAGATGTAACATAAGACAAAAGGTATTCAAAAGGTTGTCACTATTATTTTTCTTTTTTTTTTAATATTCATTCTAATAAATGATAAGCTTTCTATATTTTTAGTATAGTATTAATTATTTTTTATAATTCAATATTAGTTATTTAAGACTTTATTTTTTATTTATCAATATTTTCTAGGAGCTATAATTCTACCTCGGCACTCTCAAATTTTCTGAAAGGCCAAAAATTTTTTTAATTTAGAAACAATTACAATGTATATCACCTCACCTAGTTCTATAACCATAAAGAGCCCATATTTTAGAATTTTACATGCTGGGCCCCATATTGTATATATCATGAAATAAAAATTTCAATCTTTAACTTAAACAATCTTCACTCATCTCTTCTACATTTTCTCATCTTCTTCTCTCCACTACAGTAGCCACCTCTTCTAAGTTTGTTGTAAAGTCAAAATTTTGAAATCCAAACAAAAAATTAAGTTGAGGGAGTTAGAAGCTTTTCAGATTTGAAATTTTATGAAAGAATCGTGCTCACATTCGAGTGGGTGCTATTGAAATTAATTGATAATAGTCCAAGAAGCTTCAACCTAGAGATTTGGTTCAGTTGGACTACTTTACAACTCTTTGAGAATGAATTTGGTAAGGTATAATTGGGGAAAGCAATGCGTTCTTGATTTTTGCTGAAATTTCTTCAAGATTGAAATTCTGGACTAAAAATCGGAACTGGGTTCTTGATTTTTGTTGAAATTTCTTCAAAATAGAAGTCCTAGACTGAGATTTTAAGCCTATTGTAATTTATGAGTTTTTTAATTAGACCCGAGGAAGATGTATTTTGGTGAAAAAATCAAACGGGTGTTGATTAATATCAGTCAAATTATTTGGGTAAAGCTAAAAATATTGAGAAAACTTTTAGTAACTTGAATCGTACTAGGTTGATTGAGCATAATTAACATTGGTTTTGAGAATCATACTAGTTGAAAAAGGAAATTTAAGGTGAAATTCAGTTTTCGTATACAACATTATACATCATTATATAATATTATACAACATTATACAAAAATATAATAAGTGTATAATATTGTATAATGTTGTATATTAGGTGTGTAAATAGTGTATACACCATTATTCTTTCTATTCGTGATTTCTGTTCGACTTTGGTGCGGTGGTCTTTCTCTTTGAAGTAAGTTCCCCTTTCACATGTGCAGATAAAACTAATTTTACTTTTTTGTTTTGGTGAAATAGTAGAATAAATTATTATACATTTCTTATATTTTAAACTTAGTTATACATTTTTATACATGTACAATATATGTGGACTTAAAACTGATATTAAATTTTTTCTTACTTTTTCTTGAACAATCTATGTATAAAATCAATTTTTTGTTGATTTCTCTGCCAACTTGCGAATTTGTAGCAATTTTTTTCAATATTATTTTTTATTTCTTTTGTTTATGCTATTTATAACTTGGGACAGAAGAAAATTTAGATTTATTTTAAGTTGCGTTATAAATGGTTTGCATTGTTGTAATTGCAATAAGAATGTATATGATTGATTTAAGTTGGTTGTGTGCAAAGAATAAAAAATTATATATAGGTCTGTAAAGTTAAATCCAGACATGATGTCATATTATGAGATTTTTATGGGCTATACCGATGAAAATTTAAAATGATGGCTATACAGATGAAAAGTAAATACACTAACTGTACTTTTATGCAATTATCCCTTTAATTTATTTTATTATCTTTGAATAATTATAATAAAAGTTTTTTTTTTGTGTTATTTTTCTATAGTATTTGGTTAAAAAAATAACAATAATTTTTATAAAATATTTCACTCATCATAATTCATAGGTAGGCATATAAAAACTTATGTGGAGTATGATTTCTTTGTTTTATTGAGCTAGCTTAATGAGATTAACATTCATTATTTTTAGGAATTTACTTTTTTTATATTTAATAACACGCACATTACATAATAACATTTACGTAATTTTTAAAATTATATATTTATTGATATAGGTACATGTGCAAAGCGCGTACCCTAAGACTAGTCGTACTTAAAACGTGAGATTAGTAACTTGAGGAATAAGATTGATCGGTTACGTGCTACATTAAATTAAAATACATGAATAATATTCTTCCTTCCTCTTTTCAGTTTATTTGATTAGACACGAAGTTTAAGAAAAAAATGAGGACTTTTAAAATTTATGGTTTTAAACAAGTCAAAAGACCCCAGAGTATTTTTGTAGTTATAAAAGCTTCTGATTAAAGATAAATTTGTAAGTTTAAGCTAGATTATTACCAAATTTAGAAAAAAATCATTCTTTTTAAACAGACCAAAAAGGAAATAAATTTACATAAATTAATATACGAAGTGTGTATATATAATTTCCATCCAAAAGGTGACGATAAACTTTTGGACCAATGTAAATTATGCATCTCCCTTCACGAGAAAATCAACATCCCAAGTGGTTCAAGATTTTTCTTTCATAAAGGAATCCACCATGACGACTAGGATTACGCAGACACATAAACACAACAAAATAAGAGGTGGGTATTTGTCCAAAGTGGTTCAATTTAGGAATTTCTATGCCCCGTAGAAAATCTTAGTACCCTATTTATTAATAATAAATACTATTTTAAAATATTATATTCTACAAATACTTTTTATCCTTTATAGCAAAAAATCTAAATACAGTTACATCCTACAATTAACGCACCATATATGCTAACTATTATTTTTCTCCCTCCCTTTTTGTATTTTCTATCACATAATTACCGCGTATCTGCAAACTCCAATACAACATCTCTCTGTTTGCATACAACCAAACTCTCTTCTCCCACAAACCCTAATTTCTTACCCAAATTCTCAATTTTTTAGTTCTTGGCAGCCATGGCTGCTGTGATCTCTCTCCAACCTTTGGCTGCGGGAGAGACGAACAAAAACACTACTGAACATCCAACAAATTCCTATCTAAAATAGTCTTACACAGCACAGTTTAAACAAAAACAATTTGCCGCATCAAAACTCGATTTGGTTCCTGTAGTTGTCGTGCATAAAGAGCCAACAATTGAGTTCACCATGGATGAGTTTGTGAGACGAGCAAATGTAATCTTATTTGTATTTAGTTGTATTCGAATGTATTCTTCAACTGTATTCACCTCTATTCAGGTTTAATCAGTTGTATTTAACTGCTTTTTTAGGAGTAGTTAGTTGTATACAACTGTATTCAGTTGTATTAAGTTATATTCAACTATTTGATTCAGCAGAAGTTAGTTGTATTTTGTTGCATTCAAGAGTTTATTCAGCTGTATTCGGTTGTATTTTTGTTGTATTCAAGTGTTTATTCAGATAAATTAAGGTGTATTTTGTTGTATTCAACTGTATTATTCAACTATATTTTTCTTTATTCAGCTATAATCTTTATTATTTATCTTTCAAATATAGATTAATAAGGGATCATTTTGGTTCGTTGAGTTAAATTAGGAGAATATCATGTGATTTTAGTTTTTTCCATTTTTAGTGCAGATACGTTACTATATTTAATATTTATATCGTTAGAATACAGCAAAATACATGTCAAACTTAGCTGGAATTCCAGATTTTACGCCTATATTTTTGGTTGTATTAATGAATACAACAACTTAATGACATGAAATACATTGCATAAAGATATAAAGGGTATCTATAATACGTAATATAGCAAAGAGTATCTATAAATAGCTAATTAGACAAAAAAGGTGGTGTTTTATGAAAAGTCCCCTTCAACCTAGAAACTCAACAACATTTATTAGCTTTCGGAAGTATGTGTCGACCCTCTATATAATAAGTAAGCGATATCTCCAAACAGAAAATCTACCAAGTCGAATTACCTTTCTTTCTTGAACTGAGATGGAGTTTCAACACTTGGTTTCGTTCTTGCTATTTATCTCCTTCATCTTTCTTCTTATTCAAAAATGGAGGAAATTGAAAAAGCTTCCACCTGGTCCGTGGAGGCTACCTATTATTGGAAGTGTGCATCACTTGACAAATGGAGTACCACATCGAGTTCTCAGAAATTTATCACAAAAGTTTGGCCCGATCATGTACTTACAGCTCGGGGAAGTTCCTACAGTAGTTGTATCCTCCCCACACATGGCCAAACAAATTTTAAAAACTCATGACCTCGCTTTTGCATCGAGGCCAGAAACTATGTTGGGAAAATTTATTTGTTACGACTGTAAGGACATTGCATTTTCTCCATACGGTAATTACTGGAGACACATGCGTAAATTGAGCACCTTGGAGCTACTTAGTGCCAAGATGGTCAAGTCCTTCAGTCCAATTCGACATGATGAGCTCTCAAGTCTCCTATCATCCATTGAATCGATGGGAGATTTGCCAATCAACTTAGTAGAAAAACTTTTATGGTTTATGAATGCCGCGACATGTAGGTCAGCATTTGGGAAAGTGTGTAAAGATCAAAAAGAGTTGATAACATTGATTCATCGAGCACTATCATTATCTAGTGGATTCGAGCTGGCTGATTTGTTCCCATCAAAAAAGTTTCTACATGGTATTAGTGGGATGCGATCTAAACTAATGGAAGCTCGTAATAAGATAGACATGGTCTTGGACAACATTATCAATGTACACAGAGAAAATCGCGCAAATGGAAAACGTTGTAATGGTGAGTCTGGAGCTGAAGATTTCATCGATGTTTTTCTAAGAGTTATAGAGAGCGGCGAATTACTATTTCCTCTAGAAAATGACAACATCAAAGCAGTTATTCTTGTAAGTGTATTTCTTAGCTTATGGTGTATTTTTAAGTGTTTCGAACATTAAACACATACCCAAACCTTTTTCAGAATAGTTAACTTTATGTAAAGTGATGTATATTTACGTACGCGGCTCGTTGATAAAATTTGATGACCATACATGGTGCAGGACATGTTCGTAGCAGGATCTGACACATCATCGTCAACCGCTATTTGGGCAATAGCAGAAATGATGAAGAATCCAAGTGTGATGGCGAAAGCGCAAGCAGAAGTGAGAGAAGCTTTTAAAGGAAAGAAAACATGTGAAGAGGATACTGATCTTGAAAAGCTTAGTTACCTAAATTTAGTGATCAAAGAGACACTCAGGTTACACCCTCCAACTCCGCTGCTTGTTCCGCGAGAATGCAGGGAGGAAACAAAGATAGATGGATTTACTATACCATTGAAAAGCAAAGTCTTGGTTAATGTATGGGCAATTGGAAGAGATCCCGAGAATTGGGAAAATCCTGAATGTTTTATACCAGAGAGATTCGAAAATAGTACTATTGAGTTTACTGGAAATCATTTTCAACTTCTTCCCTTTGGCGCTGGAAGACGAAGTTGTCCAGGAATACATTTTGGTTTGGCTCTTGTTACTCTGCCATTGGCCCATTTGCTTCACAATTTTGATTGGAAACTTCCCCAAGGAATTAATGCAAGGGATTTGGATATGACAGAGGCAAATGGGATGACTGCTAGAAGAGAGAAAGATCTTTACTTGATTGCTACTCGTTATGTCTCGCCTATTGATTAACTCTGAAATTTTGCTTTAATGCTGCTTGCTTCACTTGTTTTAGTGTGCACAAGCATTGAATAAGTTAAGTATAGGCTTGTAATATTTTGTTTATCTTTTCTGTTTCTTCTCCAGTGTTATGCACCATAATGAGTAATAGATCAAATAAATGAGAACTCTATTTCGTTTTTGTTTACGCCGTCTGATCATCATTAGCTGTAAAGATATTTTTATGTTTGAGTGGCTCCGTTTTTAAGTGAGATTTTAAGAGGTTTCGGAATAGCCACCTTGTAAAGCTGTTCACAACTTTGTTTTTCGACTATTCACAATGATTCACAATCAGAGATATCTAGAAAGGGGGTTAAAAAAAATTTTGTAGCTAGTGAAATTGAACGTATGACCTTATGAAGATTTTGAACCCCCTTGACCACTAAATTACACTTATGGGTTGTGTTAATGGCGTTCAACACTAAATTTATAGAGGTAAAAAAATAGATTTTGCCTTATATAATCAGTAAAAATTTTCGGCAAAGGGGATTCAAGCGAACCCCCTTCCGCCCCTTAAATCCGCCACTTTTCACAATGGCGGTAAGAAAAAAGGGAGACCGCTGATTATTCAAGTGAGAACAAAGCTAAAATATTGCTTTGTTATATTTGGTTTCTTGCTCGATGTTCAGTATTCGTTTTAATACCTTAACTTGTTCGGATTTACGCTACCCACTAAAGTAGGAAGCGTTTTCTAACAGAAATTTTTATATTTCTAGAATCCAACGCATGACTTTGATTAAGGGTGAAGTTATCTTATCTATTCCATCACAACCCTTGCGGATAACTTATTTGCAGTCACTTGAAGTTGTTTTAAGGGGAAGTGCATGGTTAGGCACTAATAACACATGTATATACTATTAAGCCACTATTTAAAATGTATTTAGTCTTTAGTCACTGTTTTAATAAATTTTAACCGCCCGGATGGAAATACCCTTTTGTTCATGTCCTTTACTTTTGAACTTAACTTCAGTACAACATAACCTTAACTTTTTAACATGGAACTCTAAGTTCAGGACTTCAAGACTACATGTCCTTAACTTTTGAACCTAGAAATCAAACTTCAGGACCAAGCATCCTTATCTTTTTAACTTGTAAGTCAAAGTTAAGGACCTATTGTCCTTAAATTTTGATCTTATAACTGTAAGTTAAGGACTGTCTGTCCTTAACTTTTGAACTTGTTAGTCTAAATTTAGGACCAAGTGTCCTTAACTTTTGAACTTGTAAGTCTAAGTTCAGGACCAAGTGTCCTTAACTTTTGAACTTGGAATTCAAAGTTATGGGCTAAGCGTCCTTAACTTTTGGAACTTGTAAGTTAAAGTTCAGGACCAAGTGTCTTTAACTTTTGAACTTGGAACGCAAAGTTAAGGACCAAGTGTCCTTAACTTTTGAACTTGAAACTTGAAGTTCAGAACCAAGTGTCCTTAAATTATTAACTTGTAACTCAAAGTTAAGGACCAAGTATTCTTAACTTTTGAACTTGGAATTCAAAGTTAAGGACCTATTATCTTTAACTTTTGAACTTGAAACTCGAACTTCAGAACCTATCGTCCTTAACTTTTGATCTTGTAAATGTAAGTTCAGCACCTATCATCCTTAACGTTTGAGCTTGTTAGTTTATGTTTAAGATCGAGTGCCCGTAACTTTTGAACTTGTAACTCTAAGTTAAGGATTGTCCGTCCTTAATTTCTATGTTTGTAACTCTAAGTTAAGGACCAATTGTCATTAATTTGATAACATTAAACTCTAAGTTTATGATCAACATAAAAAAACAAGAGAATATGATTCATTGAAATATCAAAACTCAATTGGTATTCTGGCAACCGATCTTCAACTTCCAAAAAATAGCATAAGACTATTAATTCACTCCACAGAGTGTGTTCAAAACCTATTTCAACACGTACCCTATTTGCACTAATTGTGTTTTGTGAATATCTCAAACAGAGAAAAGAGAGACACATGTTTGTGTTTTTCTTTTCCTTTTCTTGTATTTTTCAGCTAAAAACTATAGATTAAATTAACTAATTTCATCTGCAAGAGCCACGCCCAGCTTGTTTAAGTCTTAGTCGAGAAACCATAGCCAATGTGTTCGATGTAGAGCGAGAAGCGAGGGTTTGAGTAGAAAAATAATGGAAGAAAGGATAAAAATATCTTTTCAGAGTAGTGACTATTTTTTCTTAATATTAGTATTGTTGGATAAAAAATAAATACCAACTTAAATAGTGGCTATCCCACGCTATTTTTTATTTCAAGGATAAGTGCACGGTTAGCCACTAATAATATATATATTTACTTTTAAGCCACTATTTAAAATATCTTTAGTCTTTAGCCACTGCTTTAATAAATTTTAACTGCCCATGTCCTTAACTTTTGAACTTAACTTTATAAACAGTAACTGTTCGGACAAAAATAATGTTATACTCATGTCTTTAACTTTTAAACTTAACTTCAGGACTACATGTCCTTAACTGTTTAACTTGGAACTCTAAGTTAAGGATTACATGTCCTTTTTTGAACTTAACTTCGAGACTTCAGGATTACATGTCCTTAACTTTTGAACTTGTAACTCTAAATATAGGGCTTCAGGACTACATGTCCTTAACTTTTGAATTTGGAACTCAAACTTCAAGACCAAGCGTTCTTAATGTTTGAATTACCCTTAAATTTTGATCGTATACTATAAGTTAAGAATTTTCTGTCCCTAATTTTTGAACTTGTTAGTCTATGTTCAGGACAAAGTCTTTTTAACTTTTGAACTTGTGTAAGTCTAAGTTCAGGACCAAGTGCCCTTAACTTTTTAACTTGGCATTCAAAGTTAAGTACTAAATATTCTTAACTTTTGGAACATGTAAGTCAATGTTCAGGATCAAGTGCCCTTAACTTTTGAACTTGGAACTCAAAGTTAAGGACCAAGTGTCCTTAACTTTTGAATGTGAAACTTGAAGTTTAGAACCAAGTGTCCTTAACTTTTTCACTTGTAACTCAAAGTTAAGGACCAAGTGTCCTTAACTTTTGAACTTGGAACTCAAACTTTAGAACCTATCATCCTTAACTTTTAAACTTGTAACTGTAAGTTCAGCACTTAAACTTTTGAGCTTATTAGTATAAGTTTAAGACCAAGTGTCTTTAACTTTTGAACTTGTAACTCTAAGTTAAAGACTGACTATCCTTAATTTCTATGCGTGTAACTCTATGTTAAGGACCAAATTTCCTTAATTTTAGAACATCCAACTCTAAGTTCAGGATCTACATAAAAAAAGAAGAGAATTTGATTCATTGAAATATAAAAACTCAATTGGTAATACGGAAACTGATCTTCTACTTCCAAGAAAATTTGTAAGACCATTAGTGCACTCCACAAAGTTTCTTCAAAACCTCTTTCAACAAGTACCCTATTTCCACTAACTGCTTTTTGTGAATATCTCAAACAGAAAAAAGAGAAACACTTGTTTGTGTTTTCCTTTTCCTTTTCTTGTATTTTTCAGCTAAAAATTAAAGATTAAATAAACTAACTTCCTCTGCAAGAGCCACGACCAGCTTGTTTAGTTCTTAATCGAGAAACCAGAGCCAATATATTCGATGTAGAGTGAGAAGCAAAGCTTTGAGAAGAAAAACAATGGAACTACAACAACAACAACAACAACAACAACAAAAACGACCCAGTGAAATCACACTAGTGGAAGAAACGGTAAAAATATTTTTTCATATTAATTTTAATAGAGTAACGACTATTTTTGCTCAGCATTAGAATTACTGGATAAAAAAAATAATTTCTTAAATAGTGGCTACCCCACGCCATTTTTTACTTCAGGGGGAAGTGTGCGGTTAGCCATTAATAATACATGTATGTACTTTTAAACGACTATTTAAAATATATTTAGTCTTTAGCCACTGGTTTAATAAATTTTGACTACCCGAACAAAAATATTGTTCTCTTCATGTCCTTTACTTTTGAACTTTAGCTTCAAGACTACATGTCCTTAACTTTTTAACTTGGAACTTTAAGTTCAATAATACTGTCACGACCCCAAATCCGGTCGTGATGGCGCCCAGCACATTGCTAAGCCAGCCTGACCAATCAATAAAAAGAACGGAGCTAGAAGCTCGTTTTATCCCATTTAAGCATATCAAAATATGAAACAACAGTAATACATATACCAACAGCGGGGAACCAAGTCCCAAAATATACCAACTCCCATAGACCGAAGGGTCAAGAGTCATGAGCCTCTACTGAACATAAGTGTATAAAGGTTTACAAGGTACCAAGTGCGGAAAGAAATGTCAATACAGAATCCAAAGACAGTAAGAAGGAATATCGGGTCCTGCGGACTCTGCAGGCTACCTCGTATATCCCACAGATGTCGCCTCGCACAGCTACTGGATCACTGCTGAGAGGTACTTGGATCTGCACACAAGGTGCAGGGAGTAAAATGAGTACTGCCAGACTCGGTGGTAATAAACAAGGGTAAGACAGCGCAGATAAGAAATCCGCAATAAAGCACTATGTAAATCTATAATCATCTACCCTTTCATAGAATTAATATCAACTGTACATGTACCAATAAGTACCAACAAAACAGTATAACAGCTATTAGATGTAGCTAAATGCAATGCAATGCATGATATGACCGCTACGGCGCGTAGCCCGATCCAATTTGGGTACCCGTGCTCACTATGGGGGTTCAGACTCCGGAGGGGCTCCTACAGCCCAAGCACAATATTACTGCGGCGTGCAGTCCGATCCAACATATATACCGCTGCGGCGCGCAGCCCGATCCACTACCAGTCAGCTAATATGCAAATACAGCCTCGCAGACTCAAAAGTAGTTTTGAAAACCTTTTTATCATTTTTTAGTTGTTAAACAGTAATACCAAGTTCCAGAGATTGGAAATAGCATGATAACAGAAATAGCTACGGATCGGTAGTAACTAACATGTCAATATGATAAGACAATGATAACGATCCTCGCGGGATCCAATAACTGGCTCACGGCCCACAAGTATACTCAACCGCCCAAGAAGGGGGTTCCTCGGCTCAAGAGTGGCCAATATCTCAATATCTAGTATGCAACCATCCGAGAAGGAGGTTCGACGGCTCAAGAATAGCCAAATGTCATAACACAGTATCAACAAGTCGGACTAAGCCATAGTCCCCAATCACAATCGACCCCGCACTCACAAGAGAGTACGTGTCTCGCCGTTAAAGAGTGTCACAAAGTGGTATACCGGGGTTTCGAACCCGCTGGCCATCACCCACATCTATTACTCACCTCAATACGGCGCGACGACTACTCCACAATGCCCTTTCCACGAGAATCAAGCTTCGCACACGTAAAATCTGATCAAATATAGTAGAAATACAACAAATTAGGTCAATGGTACGACACCCAATCAATACAACTCAATTTACATCAAAATTCCCAAAGTTGTCAAAACCCAACTTTCGGTACGCTTCTCGAAAAATTACAAAAGTCACATATTCGGAACCCTCATCTTAATACGAGTCTAAGCATATCAATTTTACCAAATTCAGACTCCATTTGCCCATTCAAAACCTTGAATTTCGAAAGATTAAGCCTAAGGTTAAATCTTCCATGAATCACCCCAAATTCCTCCATTTTCATGATATAATTGCATAATATTATCAATACTAATCATAGTTTAAGTCCATAGTTGATTACTTGATGATTTCCCTTGAGTTTCTCTTCAAAATCGCCCAAATCGCCTCTAAAGCCGAGACCCAAATGTGTGAAATGTTTCTGAAATTTTCTAACTTCTGATACAATTAACTCACTGCGATTTTCGCTTCTGCGGACCCTTTTCCTCCGCCCCTGCAGCCTTTCCCGCTTCTGCGGACAAGAGTCCGCTCCTGCGTTCCCGTATCCGCGACCAGAGGGTCACTTCTACGTTTCCAGGCCTAGCCGGCCAATTCCGCTTCCGCGGCTCACTTTCCGCACCAGCGGTGCCGCTCCTGCGGGCGAGACTCCGCTTCCACGATCAACAGCGCTTCTGCGCTCCTGTATCCGCTTCTGCGGACTCGCTCCTGCGCCCCCATTTCCGCAGGAGCGAAAACAACAGAACCAGAATCCCAAACCTGCAATTTTCCACATTTTCTCCCGATTAGCCATCCGAAAACACCCCGAGGCCCCGGGACCCCACCCAAACACACCAACACATCCTAATACCTTATTCAAACTAGCTCCAATCCTCAAAACACGTCTAACAACATTAAAACCCATAATTCACATCGAATTCAAGCCTAAATTCCTTTATACATTCCGAATTACACAATCAATCAAAAACCCGACAAAATGACGCCCGAATGACCTGAAATTTTGCAGGCACATCCAAAATCACCTAACGGAGCTACTGCAACTTTCAGAATTCCATTCCGACCCCCAGATCAAAATCTCACCTACCGTTCGGATTTCGCCAAAATTTAACCTTAGCCAATTCAAGCCTATTTCTACACCGGGCCTCCAAATTCAATTCCGATCGCTCCCCTAAGTCACAAATCACCTCCCGGAACTAACCGAATCATCAGAATCCGATTTCGAGCCCTCTAACCAAATAGTCAACTCCGGGTTGACTTTCCTTATTCAAGTTTCCTTCAAAAAGGCTATATGCCTCATTTTCAATCCAAATCACCCTAACTCACCCGATGGACTCTAACACTGATATAAAAGCATAAAACATGAAATTACAACATAACAGGGTGGTAATTCCCGTGACGACGAGCCGGGTCGTCACATTCTCCCCCTCTTAAGCAAACGCTCGTCCTCGAGCGGGTCAAGAAACATACCTGAAGTCTCAAACAAGTGAGGATATCCGCTCCGCATCTCCCGCTCGATCTCCCAAGTGGCCTCCTCCACGGGTCGACCTCTCCACTGAACCTTAACTGATGCAATCTCCTTAGACCTCAATTTTCTCACCTGACGTCCTAAAATGGCAATAGACTCCACATCATAGGATAGATCACCATCAAGCTGAATGGTACTGAAGTCTAATACATGAGACGAATCTCCAATGTACTTCCAGAGCATAGACACATGGAATACTGGATGGACGCTGGATAAACTGGGCGGCAAGGCTAACTCATATGCCACCTCTCCAACCCTCCTGAGTATCTCAAAAGGACCAATGTACCTAGGACTCAACTTTTCTTTCTTCCCAAACCTCATGACACCCTTCATAGGTGAAACCTTCAACAATACTCTGTCACCAACCATGAAAGACAACTCTCGAACTCTACGGTCCGCATAACTCTTCCGGCGAGACTGTGCTGTGCGAAGCCTCTCCTGGATCAACTTTGCTCTATCCAGAGCATCCTGGACTAACTCAGGTCCCTATCAATCTAACCTCACCAGGCTCAAACTATCCCACGGGGGATCTACACCGCCTGCCATACAATGCCTCATACGGGGCCATCTGAATACTCGACTGATAACTGTTATTGTAGGCAAACTCAGCAAGTGGTAGGAACTCATCCCACGAACCACCAAAGTCAATCACACAAGCTCGCAACATATCCTCCGGAATCTGAATAGTACGCTCAGACTGCCCATCTGTCTGGGGATGAAATGCTGTACTCAACTCAACCCGCGTACCCATCTCTCGCTGAAATGCTCTCCAAAACTGAGAAGTGAATTGAGTACCCCTGTCGGATATGATAGACACTGGAACTCCATGCAACCGAACAATCTCTCGAATAAAGATCGCTGCCAACCGCTCCGATGAGTAGGTAGTACTAACTGGAATGAAGTGAGCTGACTTGGTCAGTCTATCCACAATCACCCATACAGAATCAAACTTCCTCGCCGTCCGAGGGAGTCGAGTAACAAAGTCCATAGTGATCCTCTCCTATTTCCACTCAGGAATAACAATGCGCTGAAATACACCACCGGGCCTCTGATGCTCGTACTTAACCTACTGACAGTTGAGGCACCGTGCTACATGTCTGACAATGTCCATTTTCATCTTTCTCCACCAATAGTGCTGTTTCAAATCTTGATACATCTTCACGGCTCCTGGATGGATAGAATACCGCGAGCTATGGGCCTCCTCCAGAATCAACTCACGAAGGCCATCAACATTGGGCACACATATCCGGCCCTGCATCCTCAATACGCCGTCACTATCAATAGTGACATCTCTAGCATCATCATGCTGAATTTTGTCCCTAAGGACAGCCAAATGTGGATCATCATACTGGCGCTCACGAATACGATCATATAGAGATGACCGAGATACAACACAAGCCAATACCCGGCCGGGCTCCGAAATATCTAACCTCACTAGCCGATTGGCTAGCACCTGAACATCATGAGCAAATGGCCTCTCCTCGGCTGGAATATATGCCAAGCTCCCCATACTGACCGCCTTCCGGCTCAAAGCATCGGCCACCACATTGGCCTTTCTCGGATGATATAAAATAGTAATGTCATAATCCTTAAGCAACTCAATCCATCTCCGCTGTCTCAAATTAAGGTCTTTCTGTTTGAACAAGTGGTAGAGACTACGATGGTCGGTATACACCTCACAAGACACACCGTACAAATAGTGCCTCCAAATCTTCAATGCATGAACAATGGCGGCTAGCTCCAAATCATGAACGGGATAGTTCTTCTCATGTGGCTTCAACTGCCGAGAAGCATAAGCAATCACCTTACCTTCCTGCATCAACACACAACCTATCCCCACTCTCGAGGCATCACAATAAACGGTATATGAACCCGAAGCTGATGGCAATACTAACACTGGAGCTGTGGTCAAAGCTGTCTTGAGCTTCTGAAAGCTCTCCTCGCACTCACGTATGGTGCACCCTTCTGGGTCAATTTAGTCAATGAAGAAGCAATGGATGAAAATCCCCGAACAAACCGGCGATAATATCCCGCCAAGCCAAGAAAACTCCTAATCTCTGTAGCTGAGGACGGTCTAGGCCAACTCTGCACCGCCTCTATCTTCTTCGGATCAACCTGAATACCATCACGAGACACCACATGTCCCCGAAATGCTACGGACTCGAGCCAAAACTCGCACTTGGAGAATTTAGCATATAGCTTCTCCTCCCTCAATCTCTCCAACACAATACTCAAATGTTGAGCATGCTCCTCCTGACTACGGGAGTAGACTAGAATGTCATCAATGAACACAATCACAAATAAATCCAAATAAGGCCTGAACACACTGTTCATCAGATACATAAACGCTGCTGGGGCATTGGTCAGCCCAAACGACATCACAAGGAACTCATAATGACCATATCGGGTCCTCAATGCGGTCTTCATAATATCCGAGTCCTTGATCTTCAGCTGATGATAGCCTGAACGAAGATCGATCTTAGAAAACACCCTCGCACCCTGTAACTGATCAAACAAATCATCTATGCGCGGTAGAGGGTACTTGTTCTTCACTCTCACTTTGTTCAATTGCCTATAACCAATACACATTCGCATGGAACCATCTTTCTTTTTAACAAATAATACCGGCGCACCCACGGAGACACACTAGGACGGATGAAACCCTTATCCAGAAGTTCTTGGAGCTGCTCTTTTAGTTCTTTCAACTCGGCTAGTGCCATCCGATAAGGAGGAATGGATATAGGCTGAGTGCCCGGCACCAAGTCAATGCCAAAATCAATATCCCTGTCCGGCGGCATGCCCGGCAGGTCTGAGGGGAATACATCTGGGAAGTCCCTCACAACAGGTACAGAATCAATGCTAGGAGACTCGGCTCCCACATCTCTCACAAAAGCTAAGTACGATAAACACCCTTTTTCAACCATCTTCTGAGCTTTTAAGAACGAAATAACACGGCTAGGGACGAAATCGGTCGAACCCCGCCACTCAATCTGAGAAATACCAGGAATGGCCAACGTAACTATCTTAGCATGACAGTCCAATATAGCATGGTACGGAGACAACCAGTCCATACCCAATATAATATCAAAGTCCACCATACCCTACAATAACAAATCTGCCTGGGTCTCCAGACCCCCAATAGATATAACACAGGATCTATAGACATGATCCACAATGATCGTATCACCCACAGGGGTGGATACATGAACAGGTAAATCAAGACTACTATGAGTCGCACCCAAATGATGTGCAAAGTAAGAGGACACGTAAGAATATGTGGACCCTGGATCAAATAGAACAGAGGCATCTCTGTGACAGGCAGAAATGATACCTGTAATCACTGCATCAGAGGCAACTGCATCACACCTGTCGGGAAGTGCATAGAACCATGCCTGGCCTCCACCAGATCTCTCCTCGCCTCTAGGGCGACCACGAGAAGACTGACCTCCACCTCTACTAGACTGAGATGGTGCTGAAGATGAGGGCTGATCCCTCTGTTGAGTCCTGTCCCTATGGAGTCGAGGGAACTGTCTCCTCATGTGGCCAAACTCACGACACTCATAACATGCACCTGGTGCTGGAGAAGGGGACTGAAGGGAACCCCTCGCCGCAGAAGAACCCTGGGCTGAAGAAGTAGGTGTTGTACCCTGGGCTGGAAGGGCACTAAGCGATGACTGACCCTGTTGAAACCCCTGTCGACCACGACCATAAGAACCTCTGCTCTGCTCTGGGCGGCCTGAATGAGAAGGTCTAGATGAGCGACCTCTGCTCTGCTGGGAATGCCCTCTAGATGGAGCACCACTGAAACGGCCAGAACCACGAGGCCTCTTGGCCTCCCGCTCCTCTCTCTCTCGATGACGATCCGCCTCAATGGAGCGTGCCATATCAACAACCTGCTCAAATGATGATGACAAAACTCTCTCTCTGGTCATAAGAATGCGGGTAGAGTAGTTGAGGCCATCAATGAATTTCCTGATCCTCTCCCTATCATTAGGGATCATCCATGTGGCATGCCTAGCCAACTGTGTGAATCTAAGCTCATACTGAGTCACAGACATGTCGCCCTGAATCAACCACTCGAACCGGCGACGTAGCTCCTCGCGACGAGACCGAGGTACATATTTCTCTAGAAAGAGAGTAGAGAACTGCTGCCATGTGAGAGGTGCTGCTCCTGCAGGCCTACGCCTCTCAAACTATTCCCACCAATCAAATGCGGGACCAGTGAACTGAAAGGTAGTAAATGAAACTCCGCTGGACTCAAGAATACCAGCCGTCCGCAACATCCTCTGACACTTGTCCAAGAAACCCCGGGCATCCTCGCCCTCAACGCCACTGAAATGGGGTGGCTGAAGTCTACCAAATCTCACAAGACGACGCTGCTCGTCATCGGGCATAACCTAAACCATATGCTCTGGAGCTGGAGCTGGTGCAACTGGAGGAATAATCGGTGCAACCACCTGAACGGGGACCGCCTCTGGCGTTTGAAGTCCCTGAACAACCACTTTACATTTCCGCTTAGAGGCAATGAACATATTTCTCACGCCCATAACTAGGGCTACATATCAAAGCACAACAAGAACCGAATACCTTACACCTCTCCCATTATCAAACTGCCATTTGCACAATAGAGATCAATACCGATCGTATGAACTTCATAATACCGGCTCGCGAAATTAGTACCTTGGTGCTCTAGCCATAGACAAAGATCTGGCCTCAAGTCCTCCCGACTGGCCCAACATGAACTCACGGAGATTATATCTCGCCCCTCGATCGGGGAATCGCAAGCCATAAGTCAATTATATTACTGAGCGCTCGATGCGTACACAGACGTGTAGAAGGAATTTCAAAAGCATATCTCAGGCTGAATCAAGTACGCACGATAAGAATTCCAAGAAATGTGAAGTGTTTCCTAATGGTTCGCAGCCTCCCGAGGATAAGTACAGGCGTCCCCAAACCGATCCACAAGACTCTACTAACCGGCTCAAGACTCGTGAGGCCTAGTAAACCTAGGCTCCGATACCAACTTGTCACGACCCCAAATCCGGTCGTGATGGCGCCCAGCACACTGCTAGGCCAGCCCGACCAATCAACAACAATCACGGAGCCACAAGCTCACTTTATCCAATTTAAGCATAACAGTAATATGAAACAACAATGATACATATACCAACAGCGGGGAACCAAGTCCCAAAATATACCAACTCCCATAGATCGAAGGGTCAAGAGTCATGAGCCTCTACTGAACATAAGTGTATAAAGGTTTACAA
The DNA here is from genome assembly GCA_032618575.1 of Nicotiana noctiflora. NCBI lineage: Eukaryota > Viridiplantae > Streptophyta > Magnoliopsida > Solanales > Solanaceae > Nicotiana > Nicotiana noctiflora. The sequence continues at coordinate 54,268 of JASVEL010003743.1, read as the reverse complement.
GGTACCGAGTGCGAAAAGAAATGTCAATACAGAATCCAAAGACAGTAAGAAGGAATATCGGGTCCTGCAGACTCTGCAGCTACCTCGTATATCCCACAGATGTCACCTCGCACAGCTACTGGATCACTGCTGAGAGGTACCTGGATCTGCACACAAGGTGCAGGGAGTAAAATGAGTACGCCAGACTCACTGGTAATAAACAGGGGTAAGACAGCGCAGATAAGAAATCCGCAATAAAGCACTATGTAAAGCTGTAATCAAATACCCTGTCACGGAATCAACATCAACTGTACCTATACCATCAAGTACCAGCAAAACAGTATAACAGCTAGCAGATGTAGCTAAATGCAATGCAATGCATGATATGACCGCTACGGCGCGTAGCCGATCCAATTTGGGTACCTGTGCTCACTGTGGGGGTTCAGACTCCGGAAGGGCTCCTTCAGCCCAAGCACAATATCACTGCGGCGTGCAGTCCGATCCAACATATATACTGCTGCGGCGCGCAGCCCGATCCACTACCAGTCAACTAATATGCAAATACGGCCTCGTAGGCTCAAAAGTAGTTTTGAAAACCTTTTTATCATTTTTCAGTTGGAAAACAGTAATACCAAGTTCCAGAGATTGGAAATAGCATGATAACAGGAAATAGCTACGGACTGGTAGTAACTAACATGTCAATATTATAAGACAATGATAACGATCCTCGCGAGATCCAATAACTGGCTCACGGCCTACAAGTATACTCAACCGCCCAAGAAGGGGGTTCCTCGGCTCAAGAGTGGCCAATATCTCAATATGTAGTATGCAACCATCCGAGAAGGAGGTTCGACGGCTCAAGAATAGCCAAATGTCATAACACAATATCAACAAGTCGGACTAAGCCATAGTCCCCAATCACAATCGACCCCACACTCACAAGAGAGTACGTGTTTCGCCGCTAAACAACGTCACAAAGTGGTATACCGGGGTTTCGAACCCGCCGGTCATCACCCACATCTATTACTCACCTCAATACGGTGCGACGACTACTCCACGATGCCCTTGCCACGAGAATCAAGCTCCGCACGCGTAGAATCTGATCAAATACAGTAGAAATACAACAAATTAGGCCAATGGGACGACACCCAATCAATACAACTCACTTTACATCAAAATTCCCAAAGTTGTCAAAATCCGACTTTCGGTACGCTTCTCGAAAAATTACAAAAGTCACATATTTGGAACCCTCATCTCAATACGAGTCTAAGCATATCAATTTTACCAAATTCGGACTCCATTTGCCCATTCAAACCTTGATTTTCTAAAGTTCAAGCCTAGGGTTAAAGCTTCCATGAATCACCCCAAATTCCTCCATTTTCATGATATAATTGCATAATATTATCAATACTAATCATAGTTTAAGTCCATAGTTGATTACCTGATGATTTCCCTTGAGTTTCTCTTCAAAATCACCCAAATCGCCTCTAAAGCCGAGACCCAAATGTGTGAAATGTTTCTGAAATTTTCTAACTTCTGATACACTTAACTCACTGCGATTTTCGCTTCTGCGGGCCATTTTCCGCCCCTGCGGAACCGCTTCTGCGGAATACCCTCCGCCTCTGCGGTCCTTCCCGCTTCTGCGGACAGGAGTCCGCTCCTGCGAGCCCGTATCCGCGACCAGAGGGTCGCTTCTGCGTTTCCAGGCCTAGCCGGCCAATTCCGCTTCTGCGGCTCACTTTCCGCACCAGCGGTGCCGCTCCTGCGGACGAAACTCCGCTTCCGCGATCAACAGCGCTTCTGCGCTCCTGTATCCGCTTCTGCGGACTCGCTCCTGCGCCCCCATTTCCATAGGAGCGAAAACAACAGAACCAGAATCCCAAACCTGCAATTTTCCACATTTTCTCCTGATTAGCCATCCGAAAACACCCCGGGGCCCCCGGGACCCCACCCAAACACACCAACACATCCTAATAACTTACTCGAACTTGCTCCAACCCTCAAAACACGTCTAAAAACATTAAAACCCATAATTCACATCGAATTCAAGCCTAAATTCCTTAAAACATTCCGAATTACACAATCAATCAAAAACCCGACCAAACGACGCCCGAATGACCTGAAATTTTGCAGGCACATCCAAAATCACCTAACGGAGATACTGCAACTGTCAGAATTCCATTCCGAATCCTGGATCAAAATCTCACCTACCGTTCGGATTTCGCCAAAATTCAACCTTAGCCAATTCAAGCCTATTTCTACACCGAGCCTCCAAATTCAATTCCGATCGCTCCCCTAAGTCACAAATCACCTTCCGGAACTAACCGAATCATCAGAATCCGATTCCGAGCCCTCTAACCAAATAGTCAACTCCGGGTTGACTTTCCTTATTCAAGTTTCCTTCAAAAAGGCTATATGCCTCATTTTCAATCCAAATCACCCCTAACTCACCCGATAGACTCTAACGCTGATATAAAAGCATAAAACATGAAATTACAACATAACGGGGTGGTAATTCCCGTGACGACGAGCCGGGTCGTCACAAATACATGTCCTTAACTTTTGAACATAAACTCAGGACTTTATGATTACATATCCTTAGGTTTTGAACTTGTATAAGTTTAGGACTTCAGGACTACATGTCCTTAACTTTTCAACTTCGAACTCAAACTTCAGGACCAAACGTACTTAACTTTTGAATTTGTAAGTAAAAGTTAAGGAACTATTGTCCTTAACTTTTGATCTTATAAATGTAAGTTAACGACTGTTTATCTTTAACTTTTGAACTTATTAGTCTAAGTTCAGGACCAAGTCTTCTTAACTTTTGAACATGTAAGTCTAAGTTCAGGACCAACTGTCCTTGACTTTTGAACTTGGAATTCAAAGTTGAGGACTAAGAGTCCTTAAATTTAGAAACTTGAGTCAAAGTTCAGGACCAAGTCTCCTTAACTTTTGAACTTGGAATTCAAAGTTAAGGACCAAGTGTCCTTAACTTTTGAACTTGAAACTTGAAGTTCAGAACCAAGTGTCCTTAACTTTTTAACTTGTAACTCAAAGTTAAGGACCAAGTGTCCTTAAGTTTTGAATTTGGAATTCAATGTTAATGACCTATTATGCTTAACTTTTGAATTTGGAACTCAAACTACAGGACCTATTGTCCTTAACTTTTGAACTTGTAACTGTAAGTTCTGAACCTATTGTCCGTAACTTTTGAGCTTGTTTGTATAAGTTTAAGACCGAGTGTCCTTAACTTTTGAACTTGTACCTCTAAGTTAAGATTGCCTGTCCTTAATTTTTATACTTGTAACTATAAGTTAAGGATCAAATATCCTTAATTTTAGAGCTTCCAACTCTAAGTTCAGGACCCACATATAAAAAAGAAGATAACTTGATTCATTCAAATATGAAAACTCAATTGGTATACAGGAAACTGATCTTCCACTTCCAAAAAATAGCGTAAGACCATCAATTCACTCCACAAAGTATCTACAAAATCTCTTTCAACAAATACCCCATTTGCACTAATTTTGGTTGGTTAATATCTCAAACAGAGAAATGAGAAACACTTACTTGTGTTTTCCTTTTCCTTTTCTTGTACTTTTCAGCTAAATATATAGATTAAATGATCTAACTTCCTTTGCAAGAGCCGCGCCCATCTTGTTTAGTTTTTTATCTAGAAACCAAAGCCAATATATTCACTGCAGAGTGAGAAGCAAGTGTTTGAGAAGAAAAGCAATGAAAGAAATGGTAAACTGTCTTTTCATTTTAATTTTAATAGAGTAATGGTTAATTTTGCTTAACATTAGAATTGCTGGATAAAAAATAAATACCACCATAAATAGTTACTTCAAGAGGAAGTGCATGGTTAGCCACTAATAACACATATATTTACTTTCAAGATACTGTTTAAAATATCTTTAGTCTTTAGCTACTGCTTTAGTAAACTTTAACTGTCCGAACGAAAATACCCTTCTGCTCATGTCCTTAACTTTTGAACTTAGCTTCAGGACTATATGTCCTTAACCTTTTAACTTGAAACTCTAAGTTCAAGACTACGTGTCTTTAACTTTTGAACTTAAGTTTAGGACTTCAGGACTTCATGTCCTTAACTTTTAAACTTCTAACTCTAACTTTTGAACTACAGTCCTTAACTTTTGAACTTGGAACTCAAACTTCTAGACCAAATTTCCTTAACTTTTGAACATGTAAGTTAAAGTTAAGGAACTCTTGTCTGTAACTTTTGATCTTATAATTGTAAGTTAAGGACGACATGTCCTTAACTTTTGAACTTGTTGGTCTAAGTTCAGAACCAAGTGTTCTTAACTTTTGTACTTGTAAATCTAAGTCCAGGACAAAGTGTCCTTAACTTTTGAATATGGAATTCAAAGTTAAGGACACTTAGTCCTTATTTATTGGAACATGTAAGTCAAAGTTCACGACCAAGTATCCTTAACGTTTTAACTAGTAGCACAAATTTAAGGACCAAGTGTCCTTAACCTTTGAACTTGAAACTTGAAGTTCAGGACCAAGTTTTCTTAACTTTTTAACTTGGAACTGAAAGTTAAGGACGCTTTGTCCTTAACGTTTGAACTTGGAATTCAAAGTTAAGGACCTGTTATCCTTAATTTTGAACTTGGAACTTAAACTTCAAGACCTATTGTCCTTAACTTTTGAAATGGTAACTATAAGTTCAAGACCTATAGTCCTTAACTTTGGAACATGTTAGTTTAACATTAGGACCGACTGTCATTAACTTTTGAACTTGTAACTCTAAGTTAAGGACTGTGTGTCCTTAATTTCTATGCTTGTAACTCTAGGTTAAGGTCCAAATGTCTTTAATTTTAGAACTTCCAGCTTTTAGGTGAGGACACACCTTTATGTTTATGTGCATGAATATGGTAACAATATTAATTAATTTTGAAAATTAGTCAAAGAATAACGGAAGAGACTAAAATCACAAGGAATTAGTTCTAAGTAAGGAAATCATCTCAGAAATAAGGAAGTGATTCAAAATCAGTGAAAAAATTCTAATGAAAACATATATAAAATTATGGATTCGAAGAGATGCAAAGAATTAGCAGAATATTTGGTAAACAATGAATAATTAGACCTATTTAACACAACACACACAAAAATAAGAAAACCCTAAGCAAGAAATCATAGAAACAGTAGAAGGTTGGAAACCCTAACAATAAAATTAAAGCATATAACTTAGAGAATAACCCAAAAGAACACACAAACAAGCAACTAATACAAACACAATCATATAGTACTCAAAATCAGAAAATAAAGTGATTTCGAAAAGGGGTTCAGAAACCCTAGTTTCAAAAAAAAAAAGCGAACAAAATGTTTAAAAACTTGAGCAACCGTAAAAATCGAGTAGAGAGTAGTGTAAAACATAACGGTGTGAGTTAAAATCATTAAAAAAATACATAGATTTAAGAGGTATGGATAGAAATTAGGGTTTCATATGAAACTAGTGAGAAGTAAGAGAAACCTAGCTTTAAAACTCAGTAATAATGGTATTCATAGAACCATCGAAACAAAACCCATCCGAGAAAGGACGGAGACAAACCAAGAAAAGCGTTAGTGGCCATCTTGTATGGTGGAGGCTTTTGGGGTCTCAAGGATAGAGGGAATCAGTGAGATAAGGTTTCACGGCTGCTGGTGGTCAAAAAGATGAGGCTGGAGATGGCCGGAGAGATGGTGAAGGCCATCGGAGAAGAAGAACCAGAAGGTTCTAGATTGAAGGAGGAGAGAAAGAGGCAAAGTAGAGAGACACACCAGTCTCGAAGACTTAGGGGTCAAAGGGGAGGGGGGTAGTTAGAATTTAACTAAGGAAAAAAAATTTGTGCCGTTAATTCTCTTTGATCAACGACTCAAAATTGATTCAGAGCTGGGCCGAGTTATTTAGAGATTGGGTTGGGCGGATTTGGATTGGGTATTGGGTCAATTGGTTTAATTTAAAATCTGATGGGGTGAGTTAAAATTGGGGCTAGAATTGCAATAATAATAGACTAGGTGTTAAATAGCCAATTTCCCCTTTTATTTTATTTAATATAGTAAAATTATTTTAAAAATAAATTAAAAGCACTAAACTAATTAATAATGTATAAATATTAAACTAAAAATACTTGAAATGATTTTATAATTGTAAAACGCTATTAATCATAATATAGGCTATAATAATAATTATATTCAATTTAGCTTAAAAATACTAAAAGTTTTTGTAAGAATATGAAAAGATCACCTGAATTACATCTTGGTGTAAATATGAGATAAAAACAAATTATTCATCAAAAATAATAGTCTAAAAATAATTATTGGATTTTGTACTGCTAAAATAGACAATAAATTAATTTTAAAAATATAAAAGATAGGGAAAATACCAAAACTCCTAGGCATGCTTATATATGCATACAAATGTTATTTTGAGTACAAAACATACATAGTAAAAAATTAGGTATCAACACTAGTTTCACGATAGGCGCCATCATGATCGGGTCCGATTTTGGGTCGTGACATAGGAAGACCTTGAATTCATAATATGAGGGAAGTACCTTCGACGCTTCGTCAAATCTTGATATTCCCAACATAGAAAGGAGTCAACAATGAACGGTGAACATCCCGCCTCCAAAGAGATGTTTGTAATCGACGAAGTAGTACCAGTATCGGTGTTTTCATCAATAAAGGGATCAAAGTCAAAGGGAAAACAAGAAGTCAAATAGCAACCACAAGAACCGTCCACGGCCCCATAGAAGGATCATGATATCTTTGGGGATGAATATAATATGATACCTCGAACCTTCTTAACCCATGATGATTGTGATACAATAAAGTCAACGGCCGAGGAGCTGGAGCAACTTATACAATCGAACATCTTTCTAATCGAAAGGTATACCTAAGACGGGGAACTCCCAAGCTCTGGAAGAATTTCATTCAATTCCTTTTAAACTTCTTAAAATAGTGTTACAACCCATATCCACACACGTTAGTTCATGCCATATGTTAGTCAACACAAATCCAAGAAGGAATTATCCTTGAGATGATAAGAAATTAATCTGATTGATCTTAAGTGATAAGAGGGTGCATAAGGGTGATTAAGAAGTATTAGAAGTTAAACGAATCAAGGATGTTGTAACTCGTACTTTTGGGTAAATCTATAGATGCTTAATATACTCAGGAGGTCATATTTTGAGGTATTTGGATAATATAATATATGTATCATAAGTCTTGAAGTCAAACGAGTTATGAAACAAAAGTCGACAAAAGTTGTCACAACTTAGGTTCATAGTTTTACTTAAACTTTAGGTCAAATGTTATTAAGATTTTATCCCAATATACTTGGAATTACGGGGTGATATATCCACCAAATTGAAGATCTATGAGTCTAGTTTCCAATGCATTAAACCGTTTATCAATATGGCATTGAAATAGAGAGATATAGACATTTTCGTGAGACTGCACAAGCTGCTAGGTGACAAGTAGGTGGGCCAGCTACTTGGTTAAATGACGGCCCAAAAGAAGCAATTTCGGGTCAGAAAAGGATCCCATTAAAAGTCTTATATTTTGGAATATACCCCTCTTTATATTTCACAAATAACCAGACCTAAAACCCTACAAACTTCCTCCCAAAAATTATCCACAAACCCTAATTGATTTTCCCTCTCTTTCAAGTTCAAATTGGGGGTAAACACTAGAGTTTGAAGAACCAAGATAAAGGCTGAGTTATCCAACAAGTAAGGTGCGTTTACTGCTATATTTCATACATTTATTCTGCTGTGAATTTATGGTAATTCGTTATATACACGTAAGAACTCACCGGACGGTGATCGGAAGCCGTGAGTTCAGGTTATTCACTTGTAGCGAACTGTTTTGTGTTGCTGTTGGGCTGCGTTTTTTATTACTGTTTTTGGTGTTTTGGAGGAGGCAGGGTGTGGAGAAACACCATATATATGTTGGGTTGTGTTCTGCTAGTTCTTCGTAATATTTTTGGGTCGTTTGATTCGACTATAGTGGTCGTCGTATGTATGAAGTGATTAGGTTGTATGTGGACTGTTTTGGGAGGCTCAATATGTTTATTATTGATGTTGTTTAGGCTGTTTGATGATTATTTTGAATGGTGTGAAGCCATATATATAGGGGAGGTGCTGCCCATTTCATCACAAAATAGGTTGTGGTTGGTACATAATAGTTGCGATGCTTAAACGTTAACGATAGTATCATTTCTCCTATTGTAGACTAAGGACTCGTGACGTTTGCATAGCTTGAGGTTGGGGGAGTATATAAGAGGTATGTGAGTCTATCCCTTTCCTTCTTTTGCACGACTCTGATTGTACATAATGTAATGAACGAGCTTCCAAAGATACTCCACTCTTAGAAGCTAGTAGTACTTACATTGTTTCCCCTCTGTTGGTACTTTCTGATTCCTATAAGGTTCATAGTGAAGAGTTAGTCCTAATAAGGTGTACATAGGATACCGACCTTACGTCACTACGAAAGGTCTACAAGGTGTTTCCATGAGTTGAGCATGCATTATATATATGTATATATTTTACTCTACCGAGCCACGCTATAGTCGGCCGGGTATGGAACCTATTGTGCAACCACTGATCAGTTGGGTTTTACTGAGCTCCACGTGGCCGGGTATGATTCTACCGAGCCTTATAATGGTCGGGTACATTTTTTCTGAGCCTATTACGGCCAGGTACGATATGATGATGATGATGCCCACAGAGGCGTATGTTTTAAAAGATTATGTATTTATACATATGTATCATGCATTTCATGTCAGTAGCCCTCAGAGGTACTCAGATGTTACAGGTTGTATATTCTCTATCCCTGCTTACATTACTGTTCGTATTTATGGTTCTCTGCCTTACATACTCAGTACTTTATTCGTACTGACGTCCTTTTATTTGTGGACGCTGCATGTCGTGCTGCAGGTCCTGATAGACAAGCAGGTGCAGCTCCACCATCACAGTAGGTTGTCCAGTTCGGCGGTGATTGGCGAAATCCCTTCTCGGACTTGCCTTGGTCTTGGTATGCATTTTTGTTATAGACATTATGGGTATGTCGGGGCCCTGTTCCGGCTATGTTGCAGAACTTATGTTCCTTTAGAGGCTCATAGACAAGTGTCGACTCATGTATAGTTTGGTATGCCTTGTCGGCTGGTTTTTGTTGTATAGTTTTTCATTTTAGCGTGGTGGCTTGTACCATATGTATATAGTTCTTGATTGTCTGTTCATCCCATGTTATGTAGGTTCATGCCATTATATTTTATTGTTGATTGTCCATGATCCATGTCTACCATTTATATTGCACTCGTCAGCCCTAAAAGATAATAAAGAAGGTTAGATAAAATGTACGTTGGTGCTCGGCAAGTATGGTCGGGTGCTAGTCATGGTCCTCCAGTTTGGGTCGTGACAAACTTGGTATCAGAGCAGGTTTGTCCTAGGGATTGTCTATGAGTAGGGGTGGAAAATGGGCGGGTTGGGCTGAATTTGGGTGGGTCAAGATGGGTTAGTCAATAAATGGGTCATTGCCCAATCCAGCCCAAAGTAAATTTGGGTTAAGATGGGCTGGGTCAAGATGGGCTAAACAATGGGTCATAACCCAACCCGCCCAACATGACCCATATTTTAGAATCATGGTCATCTTGCTTAAAAATTTATTTAGGGGGTTTGCGCTCGGGGTGGTGGGTGGGGGAGGAGGGGGCATGGGGGGAAGATGGGGGCGTGGGAGGGGTAGGAGGTGGAGAAAAATAAAATTATAAAAAATTGAAAATACAACAAAAAATGAATTTTTAGGGATTTTGCATGGCGAGGGAGGGGTAAGGCTAGGGGGTAGGGGTAGGTTGGGGGTTGGGGTATTGGGGGGGAAGGGTAGGGGTATGGGTATGGTGAGTGATGTCGAAAATAAAATAATTGAAAATTAAAAATACAACAAAAAAGTGAATCTTTTATAGGGGTTTTGCACGGGGTGGGGGTGTAAGGGGTGGGGTGGTATGGGTGGGGTGGGTGAGTGAGTGGCGTAGAAAAACAAAAGAACAGAAAATTAAAAATACAAAAATAAAAAAATAGCTAAGTAAATTTCTAGATAAGTTAGGTTAAGATACTTTGTTTTGGGTGAGTTTCATGGGTAGTATTTGGGCTGTTAAATGGGTCATAATGGGCTATAAAATATAATGGGTTAACTTGGGTTCAACCCAAATTGACCCATGAGCTAAAATGGTTGTAGCCCAACCCATTAATCTCTGGGCTAGTTGGGCGGGTTAGATGGGGTTGGGCTCAAATTGCCACCCCTATCTATGAGCCATGTCTAGTAGAGTCTTGATTATGGATGTGTAGCGCGCTACATTTATAATCATGAGGCTACATGACATCTAGGGTTGTTACCTTCTTCCTGAATCTAGATCGTACACAGAGTTGAGTCGTAAGTGTTCGTCTCTAATATTCACCTTATTTTCTTTCAGCGATGCCTTTGGCTAGGAAGCAAACAATTAGTAGACGGCTTGATACAGCTGCGGGAGAGGGTACCAGTCAGGTGCCCCAAGCCAGAGCAGGCCAAAGTGAGGCTCAGAGTGAGATGCCGTCTCTTACCTCATCTACTACGTCTCCTCCAGAGGATATTAGGAGGCACCCAACACCTCCATCTCCTCCGTCTGGCACTATAGACCAGGATATGTGGAGTACTTTGCAGTTATTGACTAGCTTGGTAGCTGCTCAGGCTCAGAGCCAAAATATAGGTGCTGCTGATAAACCAGTTAGTATGAGAGTTCGTGATTTTATTAATTTTGACCCTCCAGTGTTTACTGGATCAGACCCCAAGGAGGATCCGCAGACTTTTATTGACCAGGTTCATCCTACACTACGAGTTATGCATGTTAGTGATATAGAGGCAGTAGATTTGGCTTCTTATCGGCTACGGGATTTAGCGGTTCTCTAGTATGATAGTTGGGAGAGATCGAGGGGTCCAAACGCTCCTCCAGCTGTGTGGAAGGATTTTTTTGAGGCCTTTCTTCGTCACTATTTGCCAGTTGAGATACGACGATGTGACGACCCGGCCCGTCGTCACGAGAATTATCACCCCGTTATGTTGTAATTTTATGTTTTATGCTTTTATATCAGTGTTATAGTCTATCGGGTGAGTTATGAGTTATTTGGATTGAAAATGAGGCATATAGCCTTTTTGAAGGAAACTTGAATATTGAAAGTCAACCCAGAGTTGACTATTTAGTTAGAGGGCTCGGAATCGAATTCTGATGATTCGGTTAGTTCCGGGAGGTTATTTGTGACTTAGGGGAGCGATCGGAATTGAATTTGGAGGCCCGGGGTAGAAATAGGCTTGAATTGGCTAAGGTTGAATTTTGGCAAAATCCGAACGGTAGGCGAGATTTTGATTCGGGTGTCGGAGTGGAATTCTGACAGTTGCAGTAGCTCCTTTAGGTGATTTTGGATGTGCTTGCAAAATTTCAGGTCATTCGGACGTCGTTTGGTCGGGTTTTTGATGGAACGTGTAATTCGGAAGTTTTGAAGAAACTTAGGCTTGAATCCGTGTGTAATTGGTTATTTTGATATTTAGGATGGTGTTTTTATGCTTGGAATAAGTTCGTATCGTGTTTTGGGGTATGTTGGTGGTTTTCGTTGGGGTCCCCGGGGCCTCGGGGTGAATCCGGACCATCATCTGGCATTTGGAAGCAAGGAATAGGGTGCTGTAAATTGCAGATCACTGGGCACCAGTTAAGCCTTCGCGCTCGCGAGGGCTAGGCCCGCGTTCACGTAGGCTGAGGGAAAATGGTCATCGCGTTCGCGCTGCTGGGGGACGCGATCGCGTAAGAGGAAGGTTGTGAGCATCGCGTTCGCGTGGAATTAGGCCGCCATCGCGAAGAAGGAATAGGCGAGCCCACGCGTTCGCGTGAGAGCCTACGCGTTCGCGTAGAGGAAAAGTTCGGAGGCTGGGAAGTTGACCTTCGCGGACGCGTGAATGAGTGTCGCGTTCGCGATGAAGAAGAGGAATAAGGCATCACGTTCGCGTGAGAGGCGTCGCGAACGCGATGAAGAAATTAGGCTGGCAGTGAAGTTAAAACCAGAACATAACCAGTCGCGGGTTTCAAACCCCAAACCTCCATTTTTGAGTTCCAAGAGAAGGTATTGACGGGAGATTGTTGGGAAATCATCGGGGTTTCGTCGGAGGTAAGTTTTTTGGCTTAATTACCTCATTTTATCATGAAATCCTTGGTTAATTCCCTGTAAATGGAAGATTAACGAGGGGGGGGGGGGTTTGAGCCCTAGGCCTAAATTGAAGAAAAACACTAATTTGAGTGGGCAAATGGAGTCCGATTTTGGTAAATGTTTTATGCCTAGACTCGTATCGAGATGAGGATTCCGAATATGTGACTTTTGTAATTTTTCGACAAGCGTACCGAAAGTTGGGTTTTGGCAACTTTGCCATTTTTGGTGTAAATCGAGTTGTATTGATTGGGTGTCGTCCCATTGGCCTAATTTTTTGTATTTCTGTTGTATTTGATCAGATTCTACGTGTGCGGAGCTTGATTCTCATGGCAAGGGCATTGCGGAGTAGTCGTCGCGCTGTATTGAGGTTAGTAATAGATGTGGGTGATGACCAGCGGGTTCGAAACCCCGGTATACCACTTTGTGACGCTTTATAGCGACGAGACACGTACTCTCATGTGAGTGCGGGGTCGATTGTGATTGGGGACTATGGCTTAGTCCGACTTGTTGGCACTGTGTTATGATATTGGCTATTCTTGAGCCGTCGAACCTCCTTCTAGGATGGTTGCATACTATATATTGTGATATTGGCCACTCTTGAGTCGAGGAAACCCATTCTTGGGTGGTTGAGTATACTTGTGGGCCGTGAGCCAGTTATTGGATCATGCGAGGATCGTTATCATTGTCTTATCATATTGACATGTTAGTTACTACCAGTCCGTAGCTATTTCTGTTATCATGCTATTTCCAATCTCTGGAACTTGATATTACTGTTTTCCAACTGAAAAATGATAAAAAGGTTTTCAAAACTACTTTTGAACCTGCGAGGCTATATTTACATATTGGCTGACAGGTAGTGGATCAGGCTGCACGCCGCAGCAGTATATATATTGCAGCATATATTCATGATATTGTGCTTGGGCTGTAGGAGCCCCTGTGGAGTCTGAAACCCCACGGTGAGCACGGGTACCCAAATTGGATCGGGCTACGCGCCGTAGCTGTCATTTCATGCATTGCATTGCATTTAGCTACACCTGCTAGCTGTTATACTTGTTGTTGATATTGTTGGCTATCTACTGTTGATATTGAACTGCTACAGGGTTTTGGTTATAGCTTTACATTGTGCTTTACCGTGGATTTCTTATCTACGCTGTCTTACCCTTGTTTATTACCACTGAGTCTAGCAGTACTCATTTTACTCCCTGCACCTTGTGTGCAGATCCAGGTACCTCTCAGCAGACCTGATTCGGTAGCCACTCAGAGGCATTGTGCGGGACAGTCGAGGTAGCTGTAGAGTCCGCAGGACCCGATATTCTTTCTTACTGTCTTTTGATTCTGTATTGATATTTCCTTCCGCACTTGGTATCTTGTAGACCATTATACACTTATGTTCATTAGAGGCTCATGACTCTTGACCCTGCGGTCTATGGGAGTTGGTATATTTTGGGACTTGGTTCCCCGTTTTCAATATATGTATCACTGTTGTTTCATATTTTGACATGCTTAAATGAGATAAAGCGAGCTCTTAGCTCCGTCATTGTTATTGATTGGTCAGGCTGGCTTAGCAAAGTGCTGGGCGCCATCACGACCGGATTGGGGTCGTGACAATTATAGAATCCTCTAGAATGTCCTAGTATAGTATCCTTGATATTGAGCCGGTTAGTAGAGTCTTGTGGATCGGTACGGGGACGCCTGTATTTATCCTCGGGAGGCTGCGAACCTTTAGGAAACACTTCACTATTCTTGAACTATGTCGTGCGATCTTGTTGTTCTGAGGACTGAACTTCTATATTCTATTCTCTCGCAGATGGCGAGAACGCGAGCATCAGGACGAGGTGGATGACCTCCATTACCACCTGTTAGAGGCTGTGGGCGCGGTCGTGCTAGAGGTTGAGGTAGGGCGGCTGAGGCAGTGCCAGCTGACCCGCCCGTTGTACCAGTTCAGGAGCAGCCCCCAGTGGTTGATGCTCCAGCAGCCCCAGTTCAGGGCCAGACTGTATCTATTGCTATTCCTGGTCTTCAAGAGACTCTTGCTCAGATATTATCGGTGTGTTCCGGTTTGGCTCGGGTAGTTTCAGCTACCGCTACTGCAGCGACATCTGAGACAGGGGGTGGTCAGCAGACCCCTGCAGCTCGCACACCTGAGCAGGTTGTTCAGGGACTTCAGACGCCAGAGGCGGTCCCCGCTCAGGTGGTTGCACCGGTTATTCCTCCAGCTGCACCAGCTCCAGCTCCAGAGCATATGGTTCAGGTTATGCCCGATGACGAGCAGCGTCGTCTTGAGAGATTTGGTAGACTTCAGCCACCCCATTTCAGTGGCGTTGAGGGCGAGGATGCCCATGGTTTCTTGGACAAGTGTCAGAGGATGTTGCGGACGGCTAGTATTCTTGAGTCCAGTGGAGTTTCATTTACTACCTTTCAGTTCACTGGTCCTGCATTTGATTGGTGGGAAGAGTTTGAAAGGCGTAGGCCTGCAGGAGCAGCACCTCTCACATGGCAGCAGTTCTCTACTCTCTTTCTATAGAAGTATGTACCTCAGTCTCGTCGCGAGGAGCTACGTCGCCAGTTCGAGTGGTTGGTTCAGGGCGACATGTCTGTGACTCAGTATGAGCTTAGATTCACACGGTTGGCTAGGCATGCCACATGGATGATCCCTAATGATAGGGAGAGGATCAGGAGGTTCATTGATGGCCTCAACTTTTCTATCCGCGTTCTTATGACTAGAGAGCGAGTTCTGTCATCATCTTTTAAGCAGGTTGTTGATATGGCACGCTCTATTGAGGCGGATCGTCGCCGAGAGAGTGAGGAGCGGCAGGCCAAGAGGCCTCGTGGTTTTGGCAGTTTTAGTGGTGCTCCATCTAGAGGGCATCCCCAGCAGAGCAGAGGTCGCTCATCTAGACCTTCTTATTCATGCCGCCCAGAGCAGAGCGGAGGTTCGTATGGCCGTGGTCGACAGGGGTTTCAGCAGGGTCAGTCATCACTTAGTGCCCTTCCAGCCCATAGTGCAGCACCTACTTCTTCAGCGCAGCGAGGGGTTCCCTTCAGTCCCCTTCTCCAGCACCAGGTGCATGTTATGAGTGTGGCAAGTTTGGCCACATGAGGCGACAGTGCCCTCGACTCCGTAGGGACAGGACTCAGCAGAGGGATCAGCCCTCATCTTCAGCACCATCTCAGTCTAGTAGAGGTGGAGGTCAGTCTTCTCGTGGTCGCCCCAGGGGCGAGGAGAGATCTGGTGGAGGCCAGGCACGGTTTTATGCACTTCCTGATAGGCGTGATGCAGTTGCCTCCGATGCTGTGATTACAGGTATCATTTCTGTCTGTCACAGAGATGCCTCTGTTCTATTTGATCCAGGGTCCACATATTCTTACGTGTCCTCTTATTTTGCACATCATTTGGGTGCGACTTGTGGTAGTCTTGATCTACCTGTTCATGTATCCACCCCCGTGGGTGATACGATTGTTGTGGATCACGTTTATAGATCCTGTGTCATATCTATTGGGGGTCTGGAGACCCAGGCAAATTTGTTATTATTGGGGATGGTGGACTTTGATGTTATATTGGCTATGGACTGGTTGTCTCCGTACCACGCTATATTGGACTGTCATGCTAAGACAGTTACATTGGCCATTCCTGGTATTTCTCAGATTAAGTGGCGGGGTTCGACTGATTTCATCCCTAGCCGTGTCATTTCGTTCTTAAAAGCTCAGAAGATGGTTGAAAAAGGGTGTTTATCATACTTGGCTTTTGTGAGAGATGTGGGAGCTGAGTCTCCAAGCATTGATACTGTACCTGTTGTGAGGGACTTCCCAGATGTATTCCCCTCAGACCTGCAGGGCATGCCGCCAGACAGGGATATTGATTTTGGCATTGACTTGGTGCCGGGCACTTAGCCCATATCCATTCCTCCTTATCGGATGGTACCAGCTGAGTTGAAAGAACTGAAAGAGCAGCTTCAAGAGATTCTGGATAAGGGTTTCATCCGCCCTAGTGTGTCCTCATTGGGTGCACCGGTGTTGTTTGTTAAAAAAAAAGATGGTTCCATGCGGATGTGTATTGATTATAGGCAATTGAACAAAGTGACAGTGAAGAACAAGTACCCTCTACCGCGCATAGATGATTTGTTTGATCGGTTACAGGGTGCAAGGGTGTTTTCTAAGATTGATCTTCGTTCAGGCTATCATCAGCTGAAGATCAGGGACTCGGATATTATGAAGACTGCATTCCGGACCCGATATGGTCATTATGAGTTTCTTGTGATGTCGTTTGGGCTGACCAACGCCCCAGCAGCATTTATGCATCTGATGAACAGTATGTTCGGGCCCTATTTGGATTCATTTGTGATTGTGTTCATTGATGGCATTCTAGTCTACTCCTGTACTCAGGAGGAGCATGCTCAGCATTTGAGTATTGTGTTGCAAAGATTGAGGGAGGAGAAGCTATATGCTAAATTCTCCAAGTGCGAGTTTTGGCTCGAGTCCGTAGCATTTCTAGGACATGAGGTGTCTTGTGTATTCAGGTTGATCCGAAGAAGATAGAGGCGGTTCAGAGTTGGCGTAGACCATCTTCAGCTACAGAGATAAGGAGTTTTCTTGGATTGGTGGGGTATTATCGTCGATTTGTTCAGGGATTTTCATCCATTGCCTCTTCATTGACTAGATTGACCCAGAAGGGTGCACCATTCGTGTGGTCGGATGAGTGCGAGGAGAGCTTTCAGAAGCTCAAGAGAGCTTTGACCACAGCTTCAGTGTTAGTATTGCCATCAGCTTCAGGTTCATATACTGTTTATTGTGATTCCTCGAGTGTGGGGATAGGTTGTGTGTTGATGCAGGAAGGTAAGGTAATTGCTTATGCTTCTCGGCAGTTGAAGCCACATGAGAAGAACTATCTTGTTCATGATTTGGAGCTAGCCGCCATTGTTCATGCCTTGAAAATTTGGTGGCACTATTTGTACGGCGTGTCCTGTGAGGTGTATACCGACCATGATAGTCTCCAGCACTTGTTCAAACAAAAAGATCATCATTTGAGACAGCGGAGATGGCTTGAGTTGCTTAAGGATTATGACATCACTATATTATATCACCCGGGGAAGGCCAATGTGGTGGCCGATGCTTTGAGCCGGAAGGCGGTCAGTATGGGGAGCTTGGCATATATTCCAGCTGAGGAGAGGCCATTTGCTTATGATGTTCGGGTGCTAGCTAATCGGCTAGTGAGGTTAGATATTTCGGAGCCCGGCAGGGTATTGGCTTGTGTTGTATCTCGGTCATCTCTATATGATCTTATTCGTGAGCGCCAGTATGATGATCCACATTTGGCTGTCCTTAGGGACAGAGTTCAGCATGATGATACTAGAGATGTCACCATCGATAGTGACGGCGTATTAAGGATGCAGGGCCGGATATGTGTGCCCAATATTGATGGCCTTCGTGAGTTGATTCTGGAGGAGGCCCATAGCTCGCGGTATTCAATCCATCCAGGAGCTGCGAAGATGTATGATTTGAAACAACACTATTGGTGGAGAAAGATGAAGATGGACATTGTCAGATATGTATCACGGTGCCTCAACTGTCAGCAGGTTAAGTACGAGCATCAGAGGCCCGGTGGTGTATTTCAGCGCATTGATATTCCTGAGTGGAAATGGGAGAGGATCACTATGGACTTTGTTACTGGACTCCCTCGGACAGCGAGGAGGTTTGATTCTGTATGGGTGATTATGGATAGGCTGACCAAGTCAGCTCACTTCATTCCAGTCAGTACTACCTACTCATCGGAGCGGTTGGTAGCGATCTTTATTCGGTAGATTGTCCGGTTGTATGGAGTCCTAGTGTCTATCATATCCGACAGGGGTACTCAGTTCACTTCTCAGTTTTGGAGAGCATTTCAGCGAGAGATGGGTACGCGGGTTGAGTTGAGCACCGCATTTCACCCCCAAACAGACGGGCAGTCTGAGCGTACTATTCAGATCCTGGAGGATATGTTGCGAGCATGTGTGATTGACTTTGGTGGTTCGTGGGATGAGTTCTTACCTCTTGCTGAGTTTGCCTACAACAACAGTTATCAGTCGAGTATTCAGATGGCCCCGTATGAGGCATTGCATGGCAGACGGTATAGATCCCCTGTGGGATGGTTTGAGCCTAGTAAGGATAGATTGATAGGGACTGAGTTAGTTCAGGATGCTCTAGATAGAGCAAAGTTGATCCATGAGAGTTATGCAGACCGTAGAGTTTGAGAGTTGTCTTTCATGGTTGGTGACAGAGTATTGTTGAAGGTTTCACCCATGAAGGGTATCATGAGGTTCGGGAAGAAAGGGAAGTCGAGTCCCAGGTACATTGGTCCTTTTGAGATACTTAGGAGAGTTGGAGAGGTGGCTTATGAGTTGGCCTTGCCGCCTAGCTTATCCAGCGTTCATCCAGTATTCCATGTGTCTATGCTCCGGAAGTACATTGGAGATCCGTCTCATGTATTAGACTTCAGTACCATTCAGCTTGATGGTGATTTATCCTATGATGTGGAGCCTATTGCTATTTTGGGTCGGCAGGTGAGAAAATTGAGGTCCAAGGAGATTGCATCAGTTAAGGTTCAGTGGAGAGGTCGACCCGTGGAGGAGGCCACTTGGGAGATCGAGCGGGAGATGCGGAGCAGATATCCTCACTTGTTTGAGACTTCAGGTATGTTTCTTGACCCGCTCGAGGACGAGCGTTTGCTTAAGAGGGGAGAATGTGACGACCCGGCCCGTCGTCACGGGAATTACCACCCCGTTATGTTGTAATTTCATGTTTTATGCTTTTATATCAGTGTTAGAGTTTATTGGGTGACTTAGGAGTGATTTGGATTGAAAATGAGGCATATAGCCTTTTTGAAGGAAACTTGAATATAGAAAGTCAACCCGGAGTTGACTATTTAGTCAGAGGGCTCAGAATCGGATTCTGATGATTCGGTTAGTTCCGGGAGGTGATTTGTGACTTAGGGGAGTGATCGGAATTGAATTTGGAGGCCCGGGGTAGAAATACACTTGAATTGGCTAAGGTTGAATTTTGGCGAAATCCGAACGGTAGGTGTGATTTTGATCCGGGGGTCAGAATCGAATTCTGACAGTTGTCGTAGCTCCGTTAGGTGATTTTGGATGTGCCTGCAAAATTTCAGGTCATTCGGACGTCGTTTGGTCGGGTTTTTGATGGAATGTGTAATTCGAAAGTTTTGAAGAAACTTAGGCTTGAATCCGTGTGTAATTGGTGATTTTGATGTTTAGGATGGTGTTTTTATGCTTCGTATAAGTTCGTATCGTGTTTTGGGTATGTTGGTGGTTTTCGTTGGGGTCCCAGGGGCCTCGGGGTGAATCCAGACCATCATCCGGCATTTGGAAGCAAGGAATAGGCTGTTGTAAATTGCAGATCACTGGGCACCAGTTAAGCCTTCGCGTTCGCGAGGGCTAGGCCCGCGTTCGCGTAGGCTGAGGGAAAATGGTCATCGCGTTCGCGTTGCTGGGGGACGCAATCGCGTAAGAGGAAGGTTGTGAGCATCGCGTTCGCGTGGAATTAGGCCCCCATCGCGAAGAAGGGATAGGCGAACCCACGCGTTCGCGTGAGAGCCTACGCGTTCGCGTAAAGGAAGCATCGCGTTCGCGTGAGAGGCGTCGCGAACGCGATGAAGAAATTAGGCTGGCAGTGAAGTTAAAACCAGAACATAACCAGTCGCGGGTTTCATACCCCAAACCTCCATTTTTGAGTTCCAAGAGAAGGTATTGAAGGGAGATTGCTGGGAAATCATCGGGGTTTCGTCGGAGGTAAGTTTTTTGGCTTAATTACATCATTTTATCATGAAATCCTTGGTTAATTCCATGTAAATGGAAGATTAAAGGGGCGGGGGGAGGGGGGGGTTGAGCCCTAGGCCTAAATTGAAGAAAAACACTGATTTGAGTGGGCAAATGGAGTCCGATTTTGGTCAATTTTATATGCCTATACTAGTATCTAGATGAGGATTCCGAATATGTGACTTTTGTAATTTTTCGATAAGCGTACCGAAAGTCGGGTTTTGGCAACTTTGCCATTTTTGGTGTAAATCGAGTTGTATTGATTGGGTGTCGTCCCATTGGCCTAATTTGTTGTATTTCTGCTGTATTTGATCAGATTCTACGCGTGCGGAGCTTGAGTCTCGTGGCAAGGGCATTGCGGAGTAGTCGTCGTGTTGTATTGAGGTGAGTAATAGATGTGGGTGATGACCAGCGGGTTCGAAACCCCGGTATACCACTTTGTGACGCTGTATAGCGGCGAGACACGTACTCTCTTGTGAGTGCGGGGTCGATTGTGATTGGGGACTATGGCTTAGTCCGACTTGTTGGCATTGTGTAATGATATTAGGCTATTCTTGATCCGTCGAACCTCCTTTTCGGATGGTTGCATACTATATTGTGATATTGGCCACTCTTAAGCCGAGGAACCTCCTTCTTGGGTAGTTAAGTATACTTGTGGGCCGTGAGCCAGGTTATTGGATCCCGCGAGGATCGTTATTATTGTCTTATCATATTGACATGTTAGTTACTACCAGTCCGTAGCTATTTCTGTTATCATGCTATTTCCAATCTCTGGAACTTGATATTACTGTTTTCCAACTGAAAATTGATAAAAAGGTTTTCAAAACTACTTTTGAGCCTACGAGGCTATATTTACATATTGGCTGACTGCTAGTGGATCGGGCTGCACGCCACAGCGGTATATATGTTGGATCGGACTACATGCCGCAGTGACATTGTGTTTGGGCTGTAGGAGCCCCTCCGGAGTCTGAACCCCAACAGTGAGCACGGGTACCCAAATTGGATCGGGCTACGCACCGTAGCGGTCATATCATGCATTGCATTGCATTTAGCTACATCTGCTAGCTGTTATACTGTTTTGCTGGTACTTGTTGGTACAGGTACAGTTGATATTGATTCTGTGACAGGGTATTTGATTACAGCTTTACATAGTGCTTTATTGCGGATTTCTTATCTGCGCTATCTTACCCCTGTTTATTACCACTGAGTCTGGCAGTACTCATTTTACTCACTGCACCTTGTGTGCAGATCCAGGTACCTCTCAGTAGTGATCCGGTAGCTGTTCGAGGCGACATCTGTAGGATATTCGAGGTAGCTGCAGAGTCCGCAGGACCCGATATTCCTTCTTACTGTCTTTTGATTCTGTATTGATATTTTCCTTCCGCACTTGGTATCTTGTAAACCGTTATACACTTATGTTCATTAGAGGCTCATGACTCTTGACCCTGCGGTCTATGGGAGTTGGTATATTTTGTTACTTGGTTCCCCGTTTTCGATATATGTATCACTGTTGTTTCATATTTTGACATGCTTAAATGAGATAAAGCGAGCTCCTAGCTCCGTCATTGTTATTGATTGGTCAGGCTGGCCTAGCAATGTGCTGGGCGTCATCATGACCGGATTGGGGTCGTGATAAGTTGGTATCAGAGCCTTAGACAAGGTAATATGAGTGTGCGAGAGTATAGTATGCAGTTTGATTCTTTAGCAAGGTATGCCCCCCATATGGTGGCCGAGATGAGTGATAGGGTGCATTTGTTCATGAACGGGTTGGGACCCCATCTAATAAATGAGTGTATGACAGCCTCCTTGGTAGAAGGCATGGATATTTCTCGTATTCAAGCTTATGCCCAGACCCTAGAGGATCGTAAGCGCCAGCAGAGGGCAGATAGGGAGCAGGATAGGGGCCAGCATAAGAGGGCGAGATTTGCAAGGTATTCTGATGACTTCAGAGGCAGCGCCAGGCCCCAGTCTTCGAGGAGTTCGGCGCCATCTATAGCTAGTGCTCCTCCACAATTTCAGAGGCCTCGATATGATCGATCCTATTCTGGTCCAGGTCAGAGTTCGCAGGCATCTGGATCGCAACATCACAGGGATACTAGTCAGATGTAACCCCCAACACCACGTTGTGATCAGTGTGGCAAGGACCACTTTGGACTGTGTTGTCGAGGTTCTGATGAGTGTTATTCTTGCGGACAGCCTGGCCATATGATGCGGGATTGTCCTAACAAGGGAGGTGATGGTATGGCTCAGCCGACTAGATCTTTGTTTGGTTCTTCCTTATCAGTTCGACCTCCAGCACAGGGTTTTCAGCAGTCAACAGGTCGTGGTAGAGGTAGAGGTGCAGGGCCGAGTTCGAGTGGTGCTCAAAATCGAACCTATGCTCTAGTAGGTCGATAGGATCTGGAGTTGTCTCCAGATGTTGTTACAGGTATATTGTCTGTGTTTTCTTATGATGTGTATGCGTTGATTGATCCGGGATCTACATTATCATATTTTACACCCTTTGTGGCTAATACGTTTGGCATTGAACCTAAATTGATAAGTAAACCCCTTGCGGTATCTACTCCAATAAGAGATTTTGTGATTGCTAGAACGGTATATAGAGGTTGCACTGTGATGATTTGCAGTCGTCAAACCTCGGCAAATTTATTTGAGTTAGAAATGGTTGATTTTGATGTGATACTAGGAATGGATTGGTTGGCCTCATGCTATGCAAATGTTGACTGTCGTATGAAGATAGTTAGGTTTGAATTTCCTGGTGAACCCGTCATTGAATGGAAGGGGAACACTGCTACATCGAAAGGTAGGTTTATTTCCAATCTTAAGGTAAGGAAAATGATCTCAAAAGGTTATATTTATCATCTTGTTCGCGTTAGGGATGCGGAGGCGAAACTGCCTACTCTACAATGTATCCCCGTGATCAATGAATTTCTAGATGTTTTCCCAAATGAACTCCCAAGCCTTCCTCCAGAAAGGGAGATTGAGTTTAGCATTGATGTGTTGCTTGACACTCAACCGATCTCTATCCCTCCATATAGAATGGCCCCGGTAGAGTTGCGAGAGTTGAAGGCGTAGTTAAAGGACTTGCTGGATAAGGGCTTCATTAGGCCTAGCACTTCACCTTGGGGTGCACCAGTTCTATTCGTGCGGAAGAAAGATGGGTTATTACGGATGTGTATCGACTATCGGCAGTTCAATAAGTTTACTATAAAGAACAAGTATCCACTTCCAAGAATTGACGACCTGTTTGACCAACTCCAGGGTGCCAAGTATTTCTCCAAGATTGACTTACGTTCAGGGTATCAACAGGTAAGGGTTAAGGAGAAGGATATTCCAAAGACGGCCTTTCGGACAAGATATGTGCACTTTGAGTTCTTGGTGATGTCGTTCTGGCTAACAAATGCCCCAGCAGCTTTTATGGATCTCATGAATACTGTATTCAGGCCTTATTTTGATGTGTTCGTGATTGTATTCATTGATGACATTCTGGTGTATTCTCGTTCGGAGGAGGAACATGCGGGTCACTTGCGGATAGTATTACAGATGCTTCGGGATCGTAAGTTATATGCTAAGCTCGCCAAATGTGAATTTTGGCTGAACTTAGTTGCATTCCTTGGCCATGTGATATCTGACGAGGGTATTAATGTCGACACTCAAAAGATTGATTCAATAAAGAATTGGCCGAGACCTACAACACCATCAGAAGTCCGTAGCTTCCTGGGCTAGCAAGATATTATAGGCGGTTTGTAGAAGGTTTTTCCTCTATATCAGCACCATTGACTAAGTTAACACAGAAATCTACCAAGTTCCAGTGGTCTAACACTTGTGAACGTAGTTTTCAGGAGCTGAAAGATCGATTGACATCCGCATCGGTGCTCACTCTCCCTGAAGGAGCAGAGGGATACATGGTATATTGTGATGCCTCAGGTATAGGTTTGGGGTGCGTGTTGATGCAGCATGGGAAGGTGATTTCATATGCATCAAGACAATTGAAGAAGTATGAAAAGAATTATCCAACCCATGATTTGGAATTGGCTGCAGTAATATATGCTTTGAAGATATGGCGGCACTACTTATACGGCATCTATGTTGACATTCAGGGCGATCTTCACTTTTTTGATGCCAAAATCTCAGCTTTCCCTTTCATTATTTGTCATCAGATTAATCATCCTGGAGCAAAGGCCCCATCTCGATTAATTCTGACTTCGGTGCGATCGACATCTACACAGATCACAAGAGTCTACAATACATCTTCAAGCAGAAAGCGTTGAATTTGAGGCAGCGTAGGTGGCTTGAATTACTGAAAGACTACGACGCCGAGATATTATATCATCTCGGTAAAGCCAATGTTGTGGCAGATGCTCTCAGCCGTAAGTCAATGGGAAGCTAAGTACATATTGATGCAGGCAGATGGGGGTTGACTAAAGAGCTTCATCAGCTAGCCAATATGAGAATCAGATTGTTAGACTCTGATGACGGAAGTGTTACTTTACAGAATACATCAGAATCATCTTTGGTAGCCGAGGTAAAAGCACGGCAATATGAAGATCCTATCTTACTACGATTGAGAGAGAACATTCAGCAGTGTAAAATTACAGCTTTTGAGATCGGAGGAGATGGGGCACTGAGATACCATGGGCGATT
Source organism: Nicotiana noctiflora (assembly GCA_032618575.1). Taxonomy (NCBI): domain Eukaryota; kingdom Viridiplantae; phylum Streptophyta; class Magnoliopsida; order Solanales; family Solanaceae; genus Nicotiana; species Nicotiana noctiflora. The sequence goes on along the minus strand of JASVEL010003743.1, from coordinate 29,604 downwards.
ATGTGTGCCGAATATGGCAAGGTTGCGAGAAAAGATTATGAATGAAATTCATCAATCCCGATACTCCATCCATCCTGGCCCAACAAAGATGTATCATGATGTCAAGGAGCAGTATTGGTGGGATAACATGAAAAAGTCTATTGCAGATTTTGTAGCCCAGTGTCCCAATTGTCAACAAGTAAAGATAGAACATCAGAAACCCGGTGGATTGCTTTAGAATATAGAGATTCCGACCTGGAAATGGGAGGTGATTAATATGGACTTCGTTATTGGATTACCTCGATCTTATCATAAGTTTGAGTCTATCTGGGTGATAGTTGATCAACTTACAAAATGTGCTCATTTTTTGCCAGTTAAGACAATTTACTCGGCTGAAGATTATGCGAAGTTGTATATCAAGGAGATTGTTAGGCTTCATGGTGTGCCGGTATCTATTATATCGGATCGAGGAGCTCAATTTACGGCTAACTTTTGGAGGTCTTTTCAGAAAGGTTTAGGCACACAGGTGAATCTCAGCACTGCATTTCATCCGCAGACTGACGGACAGGCTGAACGTACCATTCAAACATTGGAAGATATGCTACGAGCATGTGTTCTAGATTTTAAGGGAAATTGGGAGGACCATCTTCCACTCATAGAATTTTCCGACAATAATAGCTGCCATTCCAGTATTAAAATGGCCCCTTGTGAGGCACTATATGGGAGGAGATGTAGATCACCAGTTGGATGGTTCGAAGTCGATGAAACAGAATTATATGGGCCGGATTTGATTTACCAAGCCATTGAGAAGGTGAAAGTGATACAGGAACGATTGAGTACGGCACAAAGCACGCAAAAGTCTTATTCCGATGTCTAGAGTTTGAGGTTGGTGATTGGGTTTTCCTGAGGATCTCATCAATGAAGGGTGTTATGCGTTTTAGGAAGAAAGGTAAGCTGAGTCCAAGGTATATCGGTCCGTATAAAATTCTTCAACGAATTGGACAAGTTGCTTATGAGTTTGAATTGCCATCCGAATTAGAATTTGTCCACCCGGTATTCCATGTATCTATGTTGAGAAAATGTATTGGAGACCCTTCTCGAGTTGTACCTATCAAAGATGTTCAAGTTACAGAGGATCTATCATATGAAGAAGTGCCAGTGGCTATATTAGATCGACAAGTCCGCAAGCTGAGAACAAAAGATGTAGCTTTCGTCAAAGTATTGTGGAGGAACAAGAATATGAAAGAAATGACATGGGAAGCGGAAGAAGAGATGAAGTCTAAATACCCTTACCTATTCCAGGAATGATGATAACAAGGATGTTGGTGGAACACAAGATACATTGTAAAGGTGAAACGACTTTAGAGGTAAGCAATAACTTGAGAACACTCTTCCTTAATTAATACAAAATGGTGATATGTAAATAATGTCCATGTCCATAACGCTTTGTGTAGCCTTGTGAGGCCATACTTTGAGCTTCACTGCTTGCAAATTTTGTTAGTGACCATTTTATAGGGGAAAATTGACCAAATATTTCCGCTGGAATCCATGATGATTTGGACTCCCCATAAACCCTTACATTCGAGGACGAATGTTCCTAAGGGGGGAGGGTGTTACAACCCATATCCACACACATTAGTTCATGCCATATATTATTTAACACAAATCCAAGAAGGAATTATCCTTGAGATGATAAGAAGTTAATCCGGTTGATCTTAAGTGATACAATGGTGCATAAAGGTGATTAAGAAGTATTAGAAGTTAAACGAATCAAGGATGTTGTAACTCGTACTTTTGGGTAAACCTATAGATGCTTAATATAATCAGTAGGTCATGTTTTAAGGTATTTGAATCATATAATATCCGTATCATAAGTCTTGAAGTCAAATGAGTTATGAACCAAAAGTTGTCGCAACTTAGGTTCATAGTTTTACTTAAACTTTAGGTCAAATGTTATTAAAATTTTCTCCCATTATACTTGGAATTACGGGGTAATATACCCACCAAATTGAAGATATATGAGTCTAGTTTCCAACACATTAAACCGTTTATCAATACGAAATTGGAATAGAGAGATATAGACATTTTCGTGAGACTGCACAAGCTGCTAGGTGACAAGTAGGTGGGCCAGCTACTTGGTTGAATGACGGCCCAAAAGAGGCAATTTGGGGTCAGAAAAGGAGCCCATTAAAAGTATTATCTTCTGCAATATATCCATCATTATATTTCACAAATAACCAGACCTAAAACCCTACAAACTTCCTCCCAAAAATTATCCACAAACCCTAATTAATTTTCCCTCTCTTTCAAGTTCAAATTGGGGGTAAACACTAGAGTTTGAAGAACCTAGATAAAGGCTGAGTTATCCAACAAGTAAGGTGCATTTACTGCTATATTTCATACATTTATTCTTCTGTGAATTCATGGTAATTCATTATATACACGTAAGAGCTCACAGGACAGTGATCGGAAGCCGTGAGTTCAGGTTATTCACTTGTAGCGGACTATTTTGTTGACTGTTTTGTGTTGCTGTTTGGCTGCATTTTTTATTAGTGTTTTGTGGAGTTTTCGAGGAGGCAGGGTGTGGAGAAACACCATATATATGTTGGGTTGTGGTCTGCTAGTTCTTCATAATATTTTTGGGTCATTTGATAAGACTATAGTCGCCGCCATATGTATGAAGTGATTAGGTTGTGTGTGGACTGTTTTGGGAGGCTCAATATGTTTATTATTGATGTTGTTTAGGCTTTTTGGTGATTGTTTTGAATGGTGTGAAGTCATATATATAGGGGAGGTTCTGTCCATTTCATCACAAAATAGGTTGTGGTTGGTACATAGTAGTTGCGACGCTTAAACGTTAACGATAGTGTCATTTCTCCTATTGTAGACTAAGGAGTCGTGACGTTTGCATAGCATGAGATTGAGGCAGTATATACAAGGTATGTGAGGCTATACCTTTCCTTCTTTTGCACGACTCCGATTGTACATAATGTAATGAACGAGCTTCCAAAGATACTCTACTCTTAGAAGCTAGCAGTACTTACATTGTTTCCCCTCTTATGGAACGATTGATGTTGATGTTGGTTCTCTTATTCTTATGTTATCAACCTTGTTGGTACTTTCTTATTCCTATAAGGTTCATAGTGAAAAGTTAGTCCTAATAAGGTGTACATAGGATACCAACCTTACGTCACTCCGAATGGTCTACAAGGTGTTTCCATGAGTCGAGCATGCATTATATATATGTATCTATTTTACTCTACCGAGCTGCGCTATAGTCGTCCGAGTACGGAACCTATTGTGAAACCACTGATCAGTTGGGTTTAATCGAGCTCCACGTGACCGGGTACGATTCTACCGAGCCTTATAATGGCCGGGTACATTTTTACCGAGCCTATTACGGTCGGGTACAATATGATGATGATGATGATACCCACAGAGGCGTATGTTTTAAAAGATTATGTATTTATACATATGTATCATGCATTTCATGTCAGTAGCCCTCAGAGGTACTCAGATGTTACAGGTTGTATATTCTCTATCCCTGCTCACATTGCTGTTCATATTTATGGTTCTCTGCCTTACATACTCAGTACTTTATTCGTACTGACATCTTTTTATTTGTGGACGCTGCAAGTCGTGCTGCAGGTCCTGATAGACAGGCAGGTGTAGCTCCCCCATCACAGTAGGTTGTCCAATTCAGCGGTGATTGGCGAGATCCCTTCTCCGAACTTGCCTTGGTCTTGGTATGCATTTTTGTTATAGACATTATGGGTATGTCGGGGCCCTGTTCCGGCTAGGTTGCAGCACTTATGTTTCTTTAGAGGCTCATAGACATGTGTCGACTCATGTATAGTTTGGTATGCCTTGTCGGTTGGGTTTTGTTGTATAGTCTTTCATTTTAGCATGGTAGCTTGTACCATATGTATATAGTTTCTTGCTTGTCTGGTCATCCCATGTTATGTAGGTTCATGCCATCATATTTTATTGTTGGTTGTCCATGATCCATGTCTACCATTTATATTGCTCTCGTCAGCCCTAAAAAATAATAAAGAAGGTTAGATAAAATGTACGTTGGTGCTCGGCAAGTATGGTCGGGTGTTAGACATGGTCCTCCAGTTTGGGTCGTGACAAATAGGATCCATTCGTGAAGTAAAATATCTCGATTGGTTAGCAAACGTAGTTGTAGTCGCTAAAAAGGAAACAAACTTATAACGTGCGTAAATTATAATAGTTTAAACAAAGCATGCCCCAAAGACTCTTTTCCTCTGCCAGATTTTGATAGCATGATTGATGCCATAACCGACCATGAGATCTTTAATTTTCTCGACGCTTATTCCGAGTACAATCAAATTCAAATGAACCCAGAGGATCAGGAAAAGTATTCATTCATCACTAAGTATGGCACCTATTGTTATGATGTAATTCCGTTTGGGGTAAAAATGCTTGTGCTACTTACAAACGCTTAGTGAATAGAATGTTTAAAGAACAAATAGGTAAATCAATGTGGAATTTTTGGAAGAAAACCTAGAAATGATATATTTGGATTTTAACCACGAAAGTATACATGAAATTGGGGAAAAAATAGAAAATTGAGTTCGTGGGGCTAAGGGTAATGTTTATCTTCTAAAACTTTTGGATTTCGAGCATATGAGCCAGGGGGTTGACTTTGTTGACTTTACAAGTGGAGTTGAGGATTATTATAAATAGATTAATTAAGAGTTATGGGTATATTTTGATTGGTTTACATGTTTTTTGACTAGGTTCGAATTGATGGGCATGGGTTTGAGGTTTTAAAGAGATGTTAGAGTTGGTTATCATATATTGAAGCGAGGTAAGTCTCATACCTAACCTTGTTAGGGGGAAACTACCCCTTAGGTGATATAATTGTTATGTGCTACTAGTTGTGAGTGCTACATATGCACGAGGTGACGAGATTCCATACATAGCTAAAACGTGTTTATGTTTGGGGTAGCCTTAGGACTATATCATTTAATATATGAATTATTTGAACTCATTTTTGCTAGCTTAACTAAGTGAATTTATATTTGAAATTGATTTAGGAATATATATTAGTTGTTGGAAAAATATTTGATAAATGGTAAATGGTATATGCAATTTATGCTCATGTACTTTTATTGTAAGAATGTGACTCGTAATTCGATAAGTTCATTCCTTTCTTGTAGACAAGGCCGAACACCTTGGCAATATATTGAGATGCATCTCTGGCTCGTGCCAATAGACCCTTGTTTATGTACACACAACTCTAGATCTGGTCGTACGACCTCAACATAACTGTATGTTATATCACTAGCATATTATGCCAACCACAGGAAGAGTTATGGCAGTTTAGACCATGACTTGAGGTTTGTATTTTTTGCGGTCGGGGAAATTCAATTGTGTATTGCATTTGTTCTTCTGAAATGAGTTAAATGAAAGGTTTCTAGGTAATGAAGTGTTTATTCTACTAGTATTTCAATGGTTATGTTGAATTCTTGTACTCTCACATAGAAGTTGGATATGTGCAGTAAGCGGTATGGGAATTGGAAATTAAGGATCAACGTTGTGGCTCGATATTGATAAAATGTCACGAGCTCATTTGTAAAGGGGATAATTCAGATGTTCAGAGTAAGTTAGCATTATCTTAGTGTCGCCTGAGAATGGTGTTATGTGGAAGAGGCATTGTGTATTAATTTGCGCATTTGTGATTTGATTTACTAATTATTATGGTTGGTGGTATGGGGATGCGGACTTTTCTACCTAGTGTGGAAGTGTGACATAATAGTCACTTGATTGTTAAGGATTGAAACCAAGTATGGAGATTCTAGTACTACCGCTAATGTGAAAGTTTATGACTGAAAGGTGCTCTATTCCTTTGGTTGTGTACTACGGGAGTTTGTTCCGGATAGGAGGGCTGCTCGTATGTGTCATAAATAGGGCCATTGTGGATTCTGGAAAGGTTGTTGGCCTAGTATGGTATGATCAGAATCGGCTTGAGGTCCGTTAGTCGGTCTAATATGCATGTATGCTCTACGTCAGGTCGAATGTGTTCATTCGGCATAACATTTCTTACGGAGGATTCTTTGGCCGTCGGATGTTATTCTCATCGTCAGCTATTCTATGTAATACTATATTATGCTAGGTGTTTTGTGAGATGGCTTGATTATTCGCACATGTGTTGTGATCCCGTGTAGCTTGTGGTGTTATAAGAGCAAGATGGCTATTGAGATATAGGTCTTTTAATGCACCTTAGTCGTGGTCGAGTTTTTATTGTGTATGGCACTATTTGTCTCTAAGGTTGGACTATGCACTTGGCGTGCTTGTGGTCGCTATTTAGGTATTGCATAAGTATAAGTATGTCGATTGATGGGTGTTCCCTTATTAATTGTTATGTGTGGATCGGGTGGCATGCCGCCATGGGTATATTGCTTAGATTGGGTGGCACACCACCATAGGTATGTTCTGTTGATTGGGTTACACACCATAATGATGTCATATTTGGATCGGGTTGCACGCTACAATAGTGTAATATTTGGATCGGGTTACACACCGCAATAGTGAGATGTTAAGTACGGTTCCTTATACTTATTTTGTATACCTTGTTTCTCATCTCTAAGATCGGCCCATAGCATCGAGTGGGCCATTTTATTCGTTATGGATGCATGATGGTTCTTAGCCAGAGTTCGTTCTTCATTATGGGTCACATTTGAGTTGTAGCCAGTTGGCGCTACATGAGATTTTAGATGGTATTTGAGGTGGCTTATTGCCCAAGAATCTTGCACTGGGTGAGACGTGGTTATTTGACCTGAGATCAGTGTGATCAGATTTATGTAGGGTATATTTTAGGGAAAATGTCGTTATTCAGTTCATAATTAGGTAATTGTTCTTTTCACGTGAAAGGACTCAATGATTTATTAATTTTGTTAGGTGATTATGAGTTTCTACACATCTCTTTCGTCATGCAAGTGTTGCGAGAGTTGGAACATGTCTTATGTGTTATGAGATGTATTATGGGCATCTGATTCTTGAAATTGCAGATATATATTATGTTCGGTGGATGTTATTACGGGAAAAAGACTTATGTGGTGCATGGTGTGATTTCAGCATAGGTGCATGATCATGTTTTGGTGTAGTGTATAGTGATTGATGCGGTGTTTGTATGTTAAAATCGGGTCTAGTGGAGAATTTTGGATGTTGGAATTTGGTTCTAGGGCTTGTTAATTAAGGTTATAGAGAGGATCTTCAGTCTGGTTCGAGTTAATGTGCTCACATGGGTTGTAGTGGCACAGGTAGTTGCACGAGGTATTGATTAGTGATTTTGGACAACTCCAGAAAGGTTATTGGCGCGTTTGAGGATGAACCTATGTTTAAGTAAAGGATAATATAATGACCCAAACGGTCGTTCTAAGCTTTAGCATGACGTGGGGTAGTTTGAGACCGTGAATATCTTCACTTCAGGTATTATGACGTGTACGTTTGGTCGGAATTGAATTTCGGGGAGTTTGGAATTTATTTTCAAAGAAAATTCTAAATTTTGAAGTTTAAGTTGGAAGAGTTGGCCATAGTTTGACTTTTTATTAAATGACCTCGGAATTGGAATTTGAAGGTTCCAATAAGTTCGTATGATGACTTCGGACTTGGGCGTATGTTCGGGTTGAGTATCGGGTGTTCGGGGAGCATTTCAACACTTAATATGAAAAGTTGGCAATTTGAAGGTTTTACAATTTCCTATATCGTTTGAAGTGGACTTTTGTGTTATCGATGTCTGTTTGGGGTTTCAAGACTTGTAATAGATTCGCATCATGATTTATGACTTGCACATAAAATTTAGCATCAATCTGGAATGTTTACGTGTGATTCGAATGCGTTCGACGAAGGATGAAGGTTTGAAAGTTAAGAGAGTTTAAGAAATTGAGTATGATCTTCAATTCTTGGTTTCGATGTTGTAATTTGTGTTCCGTTCCATCGGACAAGTTTACATAGAGTGTATAAACTTTTTAGAGTGATTGAACGGGGTTCCTCGGTTCTTCGGTGAGTTTTGGGATCCTTTCAGATCACTTTTAGGCCTTTTGGAACTGCTTATAATTGGTGCCGAGATGTGAAATGCAATGACTAAGGTTTGGTTCGTGATCGGGAAGAGCAAAGTGTTGTTCGAGTCCTTGTGAATCGCGATCGCGTAAGTAAGGCCGCGATCGCGTACTAGGAATTTATGTTGTCTGTGGCCTTATTTCGGAAGCTAATATCTTGCAATCTATGAGATAATTGGAAATGATCAAAAAATAAAAGTTGTAGCCCTTTGATTCTAATTTTCATAAAGCTGAACAATTTGTCATTTGGAATTTTGTACAAAACGTTATGTCCATTATACTGAAGGGTGTATGTGAAGAAGAAAACACAAATTGTACATTGCGATCGCGGGATATTGGCCGCGATCGCGATGAAAGAAATGTTGCTTGAACTTTTGTTAACCGCAGTCGCATGGATTATGACCGCGATTGCGAAGAAGGAGAACTTGCAGGTGTATTAAACATATAATTTCAAAATTTTGAGCTCATTTCTTCACTATTAAGTTCTTGAAGAACATGTTGGCCTATTTGGGGGTGATTCTTGAAGATCATTTTCGCCACATATCATAAGGTAAGTTATTCCTACTTGTTTCGAGTTTAATACATGGGTTATATATGGACTTTAATATGGAATTTGATAGAAGTTATGGAATTTTTAGATGAAACCCTAGAAATAATATTTTTGGATTTTTACCACGAAATTAGGCATACAATTGGAAATAAATTATGTAATTGATTGGTGGTGCTATGGGTAATGTTTATCTTTGAAGAATTTAGAAATCCGAGCATGTGGGACAAGGGGTTGACTTTGCTAACTTTTCAAGCGGAGTTGAGAATTGTTATAAATTGATTACTAAGAGTTTTTTATTGGTTTGCATTGTATTTGACTAATTTCAGATCGGTTTGAGGTTTTTAAGAGCCGTTGGAGGTGGTTATTTGATTTTGAAGCGAGGTATGTTTTCTGTCTAACCTTAGGAGAGGAAAACTACCCGCTAGGTAATGTAATTTTTATGTACTACTAGTTGTGGGTACTACGTACGTACGAGATGATGATAGTATGTACGTAGCTAAAGCATGTCTATGTTCGGGTAGACTTAGGATTTTATCATATAATATTTGAATTATTGAACTCATTTTTGCTAGCTTAATTAAGTGAATTTATAATTGAAATTGTTTTACGAATATATACATTAGGATTTGGAAAAATATTTGATAAACGGTAAACAATATATGAACTTTATGCTCATGTACTTATATTGCAAGCACGTGACTCGTATTTTGATAAGTTCCTTCCCTTTTTGTGGAGCGAGCCGAACGCCTCGGCAGTATATTGAGATGCATCTCTGTTCGTGCCGGTTGACCCTCGGCAGTGTACACACCACTCTGGATCGGGTCGTACGGCCTCAACATAATCGTGATTTATATCGCTAGCATTCCGAATATACGAGAGATTTTTCCTTCTAGTGATGCCTGGCATTTTATATGGTATTCTTTATTCGTTTGATACTGACACTTGATATATCTGAGATGTTGAGATAGAATACGAGATTGAGAAATTTATATCTTTAAAATAAATTTTGGAAGATTATGTAAATTACAGTCTTAACACATAATTACTGTTGTGCCTTATGTACGTTTATGATTTATCTTATTGCTTTATTGGACCTGTAGTAAGTAGCGATGTCGAACCCTTGTCACTACTTCTTCGGATTTAGGCTAGATTCTTACTGAATACACGTTGATTTATGTACTCATGCTATACATAGGTACTAAATGTGCAGGATTTGACAGGTTCATTTGGTGGTCAACTTGGCGCGTAGGCGCAGCTGCAGAGGAGACTTTTGGTGAGTTGCATTCCAGGCTATGTATCGCAACCCACAAAGTCTCCATCGTACTATTCACTCGATCCCGTCTTATTTAAATTTCAGACATATGTTGTATTTTTATTGTACTCCTTAGTAAATACTCATGCACTTGTGACACCGGGTTTTGGGGATACTCTAGTGATTGATATGGTTGTCTTAATATTATCATCTTTATTTTTGTATCTCACTAATATTTTTAGTATTCATGATTTTCAAAGCATTGAATTTCTTTACTTAATAAGGCTTATGATTTTAAAATAATAAAGTGAATAATTAAGCTGATAGTTCACCGCTGACTTGCCTAACGGTGACGTTGGTTGCCATCATGATTTATAGTGGATTTTGGGTCATGACAAAACAAGACAGACATGATTCATTGTTTTGTTGAACTATCCATTAATAGTCCAATTATACCAGGCAGGATAAAGGTGCCATTAATGCTGGAAAAACTTGTGGGGAATATTCAGACGATGGTGAGAAGCAGGGTAATAAAGGTTAATCACTGTTTCAGAGAAGGTAATCAAGTAGCTGATGCACCAACAAAACATGCTACTTCTTTCGTCTGAAAACAAGCTTTTCATGAATGAACAAGACCTTCATGAGAGCACATAAGAACGGATAGGATGCAGATCCCTTACTGAGACACAGTAAAGGTAGGCCTTTTTCATTAATGTCTGAAGTGAGGGATAGTTACAGCTTCATTAGTTAGTCTTGCCTCCAATATTTTAGCATCTAAGAAGCTCAGGCATAATTTTCGAAACGTTTGCATACATTTCTCCAACAAAGTTGAAGACTGCTGGAATATGAGGCAACCCCCAGATAACCTGAGGCCCTAATTGGTCTATGGGTACAGGCAGGTTTGTGATTTATTCCGATTCCTTATGCAAGACGAAAAAGTAATTGCTTATGCTTCGAGACAGCTAAAGAGCCACAAAAAAATTATCCTACGATCAATCTTGAATTAGCAACTGTGATTTTTGCCTTGAAAATATGACGTCACTACTTGTATGGTGAACATTGTGACGCTTACATAGATCATAAGAGTTTATACTTTGCTTTCAGAAACAACTATCACGAAACTATAGAACTAACGAATGAGTTGGTAATAAAAAATAGTCTAAAAATGTTGTATTATCTCTATCAAAGATGTGTATGTACCAGTAATTAAGATTAGGACTCCCATTAGCACAGTCAAGCCTATTATGACCAACTCAAATCCAAGCTTCTTGTAAATGCCTGAAATCTTCAAGTAGCACAAGCATGGTAGCAAAATTGAAGCACTGACACTAAGAAATGCTCCAACTAGTGACATGAGATATCCAAAGAAGGGTATAGCCAGAGCTATAATGACACTGCTCATAACCAAGGTTGTCCTGGTCAGGGGACTAAACGATGATGATCCTTCATCATTGTAAGACTGGAAATGTTCCTCGAGTCTGTTGACAATTGGTGTCATCATTAGTGCATACTTTGCAATTGGACTGATCAAGGCAGTGTATATGGCTAATTTTGAGCTAAACTTTTCAGTTGGAAGGTTCAAGGTAATTTGTGTCTCCACGTCCGATCCAAACATTGAGTACCCCATAACTGCTATCGATGCATAGGTTGTGGTTGCGAACAGAAAGCACAGAAGCATTACCTGCAATAAAACTACCATAGGTTAGCATGGAAAATCGCCTATACACATGGGATGGTCTATTCTGTAATGTGTTACCTTAGAAAATTGCTTCTGATTTTTCATTGAATTGTACAGAGTTGGGAAAACAGGATGTCCACAATAGCAGAAGGCGTATAAGCTTAAAGATGTAGGGATTCCTCCCCAATTCACAAGTATTCCCTTTTTCTCAAATCCAATACCATCATACATTGCTGTCCAGAAAATCGAACCAATAATAACGAGAGAAGCTAAAACTGAAGAGGCTGATACATATGCAAGAATGCTCATGTTCTTTAACAATACGGATGGCAATATGACAAGAGCAACAATCAAGACAAAGCTTTGTTTCCCACCAAAAGTAAGTCCCCAAAACCCAAAATTCACCTCTGGTAACAGATTATGCAAGTTGTCCCCCGCAAGAATTAAAAAACCAGTCGCGACCAAGTAAAGCTCTAGATTCATAAAAACCGCAACCAGTATTCTTCCTGCTTTCCCAAATGCCCGATCACCAATGTCAGGATAACTTCTTATAGTAGGATCAAAATCCATACATCTCTTGATTAACAAGGATGTGTAGAAGGTCACACATGCAATGACGAGAAGAAGAATCATGCTTAACCACCCTCCTGAAGATAGCGCATATGGAGTTGACAAAATTCCTACTCCTGAAAAGAGAAAAGTTTTACTAATAGGTTTAAGTCTCCAACAAAATACAAGTTTAGAAGTTGTTCTTGATAACTAGTACGTATCATAAAATATCTCTTTTCCAAGAAATTTCAGCAGATCACACCATCATTCACTTTAAATTGTACCCCTACACTCATGATTAGAGAACACTTCCAGAAATTTCCCCCCTACAATCTGATATTATTATTATTTTTTTTATTTCTTAATAATACTGTAAGCATTTATATGAGATATATAAAAAATGTACATTGATGTATAAAGACTACTCTGCCCTTGCGGACAATAAGTTCAAACGAATATCAGAGCATGGTACTTAAATTCGATGTCCCTGTTGCTCGATTTTTTCTAACAATGGTATCGGTGCGTGGTAATTGTGTCCTCTGTCAACAGACACTTGATTAATTTATTTTACTCCATTTTGATGGAGTAATTGGTAAGTCGTGGTCGTGGAGCCAGGACCAGAATTTTCAGCATAAGATGATCTGTTTAAAGTAAAACATTGACCATTCTACTTTGGAATTTGAGAATAGTAGTAGTATTACTTTAATCTTTAACAGTTGCGTGCATTAGTAGATTTTTCCGGCGCTTCATACTAATTTTTGGCCGAGAACTTCTGTAATATGTAAAATTTGATTACTAATGGATTGGTGAAGAGAAATGGAGAAGTGAATATTGCTACCGGAAAAGTAATTATTATTAATGAATTGATTTGACAACTATTAACAACTATTGTTAACAGATTAAGGGAGGACAACAGACACTTGAGCGTGTGAAGACAAAATGTTATTGTACTAGTGATTAATTAAGGTTCTGATAATGAAAGTAGAGAGGGTCTTAACTCTTAAAGCATTATTGAGTGAACCGGGAAGGCACTGAACGAGAAACAAAATCTCATGCTATAGATTATATGTTTTTGATGTACTGAAAAGAGAAGGTAATTTTTTACATGAATAAGATGTTGAACTAACAACAGGATCTGAGATGAACTAGTGATAGGATACCACAGTCTCAAATACAGTTTTAAGTTTGTCTGTCTAGACTAGGAAAACCTGTTCAACTTTAATGAATTGGTCTTAAGTCAATTTTTTTGAAAATTGTTAAGACATATCCCATACATTGATATACTTCTACGATTTATTGTGATATATGTTTTCACATTGAGATGTTGTAGCCATTCTTATTGTTTCTTTGGTCCTATTTCAGATATGGCTAACAGGGACAAGTTCAATTACTACAAGTCAAGGAAGGGGATGACATACAAGGGTAAGTTGTCATAGGACTTATTTCTATAATGATTCAGACTCGGAGCCTGAAGTCATTAGGAATGTCCCAAGGGAAAGGCAAAATGAGTTAACGGATCGAAGGGCTGAACGGAGGCAAATAGAAAAGAAATTTAGGGAGTTTAAGGAATTTAAAATGGGTCATGATGTTTCCGTTCCTGAACATGCATACCTTTTTAAGATAAAAACAGCTGAATTGGCTAGTTAGCTAGAAATTACTGATTGGGAAGAATTAACTATTTTAGCAGACTCTCTTCGATAGCCTTGGGGTAAAATTTTAACTGAGATTTAGTACGATGTTTGGCCTAGTGCACCTTTTAGCGTATATGAGCAAAAGTTAGTGTTCGGTTGGTATATAGATGTCCTAGCAAATATTAAATTATTATTATATGTATTATCTTAATGAAATTTCTATTATGTTATTAATCTCACGAGTTACATACATTGTTTATTATATTTTTTTTGTAATGGGTTGAGACTTGAAATAAAGTACACACTAAGAAGTAACTTTAGTATTAATTAAAACTATTTAGATATAGATGATGAATGGAAATGTAGTGACCGTTCGATTCTATACTAAATTTAGAATTAATATTATAATTAATTTATTTGAGTGTGTAATCACATGCATAAATTAACTGAAGTATATATTGATGAGTTAAACTTGTAAAATTGTCCCTAATAGTAGACATATCATCAAAAAGTATCATTGCCGACTTGAACAAAGGTAACAAACTGAATGGTGAAAACTACAATATTTGGAGTCATAAAATGTGGTATGTACTCGAAGAGTAAGAAGCTCTTGAAAGTATTAACCATGTTATGAGTCACTCATGGGAGGGTAACACTGCTCAACACAAGAGGGATCTAGAAACTTTCAATGTTTGGAAAAAGAAAGATTCCACTGCACATGGAATAATTGAAAGTTCAGTTGATGATTTCATCCACGAATGCGAGCAATATCCTACTACTCAAGCCATGTGGGCACATTTAAGAAAGTCATATGGGGTACGACTGTGACTCGCCTTCGCCAGCTGACAATCAAGTTACATAGGTGCAAAAAATGTCATGATCATGGTGTCAAGCAACATCTAAGGATGATGTCAAATATAATTGCTCAACTAAAAAGTGTTGGCCATGTTCTCTACGATGAGCAGCAATTTCAGGAAGTGATTCGGTCTCTTCCCAATAGTTAGGAACATTTGAATGTTAACTTAACCCACAATGATAGCATCAAAACTTTTTCTGACGTTGCCCGTTAAGTGAAGCTTGAAGACGAGCGGCTTGGTGTTGCTAAAGTTGTACCTAATGCCTTTGTGGCAGAATCAAGTGGTACAAAAAGATCATGCTTCAAGCGCAAGAGAAATAGGAAAAATGACGGAAAGGGTAAGGAGACCGGAGAAGGACCCTCCAAGAAAAGAAACAACCCAAATTTCAAGAAAGGAAAATGATTCTACAAGAAGAAAGACGAGAGTAAGATGAAGTGTTACAATTGCCAAGTCCTATGGCATTTTGCTCGTGAGTGCACTGAGCCGAAAAAGGTATCATTTGAAAGCGCATCTTTTAGTGCTATATATGTTTCTAGCATTATTTTACTAACCGAATCTCATCCTATGTGGATTGTAGACTCAGGGGCCACCGACCATGTGAGCCGCTATAGAGAGGAGTTTATAGAGTTTCGTCGAGTTTCACCTGGATCAAAGCATTTATATGTGGAAAATAATGCAAAGCTTGAAGTCAAAGGGATAGTCACTTGCAGAATGGACATGCTTGGTGGCCGATCTTTGATGTTGCATGGCGTCCTATATGTTCTAGAGATTCGAAAAAACTTAGTATCTGTGTCTGTTCTTCTAGATTTAGATTTTAATTTGAACTTTAGTCGTAGTGGTCTTAGAATTACTCAAGACAATATTTTTTTTTATGGTTTTTGACATCATTATGATAGTTTTATTGTGTTAGATTGTAATCCTTCTACATATAACTATTATGTTGACCGTTGTGTTATGGCTTGTTATTTTAGTAACAATGATGTTGATGTTATTAAATGGCATGCAAGATTAGGTCATATTGGCCAGGATAGAATGAGTAATTGGCTAAAGAATAACATCTAGGTCCTTTCTCTAAAATTGAAATACCAACTTGTGAAAATTGTATTGATGGAAAGATTACACGTAAACCATTTGGAAAGACTAAGAGAGCTGATTTTCCATTGCAATTAATCCATTCTGATATATGTGGTCCAATGATTGTGAGGGCTAGGTCTGGCGCTTTATATTTCATTGCATTCATTGATGATTTCACACGCTTTGGTTATATATATTTGATCTCTCATAAATATGAAGCACTTGAACGTTTTAAGAAATATGTGAATGAAGTTGAGAATCAATTAGACAAAAGGATTAAGAACTTAAGAACCGATAGAAGGCATGAATATCTTTCAAAAGCATTTGAAGAATTGTGCAATGAAAAAGGAATCACCAGACAGTTAACTATTCCGTACAAACCTCAACAAAATGGTGTAGCAGAAAGGAGGAATAGAACACTATTGAAAATGATAGGGTCCATGATAGCATATGCAATTTACCTATTTTCTTTTGGGGAGATGCATTGTTGACGACAACTTACATATTGAACAAAGTGCGTTCTAAATCAGCTTCTTTTGCTCATATGAGCTATGGACTGGTCATAAACCAAACTTAAAGGGTTTACGACCTTGGAGATGTGTTGCATCTGTAAAAGATTCTTTTAGCAAGTTTGGTAAATTAGGTCCAAAAGACAAGAAATATATCTTTATAAGATATTGAAAATACTCCAAATGGTATGTGTTCATTGGTGAATTACAAGATTGAAGTGTTACTGAGATTCAATCACGAGATGTCACTTTTTTGGAAAATGATTTTCCAAAGAAGGGCGAGGTAAAGAATGGAGAGACTCTTTATGAAATGTTGAACTCAGAAACTCAGCAAGTGTCTTCTGACACAGTTAATAATCATATTGATCAAGATCTGTTTCTTGATCCGAATGAGAGTGGGAACTCTCAATCCCAAAATCCTTCCGACAAACCTAAATTTCAGCTACAAAAGAGTGCCAAGAAAAATATACCAAAATTTACTTATGACATTGAAGATTATGTTTTCTTGGTATTCCCACATAAATGGATGAGCCAAAGCCTATGAATGAGGCTTTATCGAGCCCTGGAAAAGATTAGTGGATGAAAGCAATGAAAGAAGAATTAGAGCCCATGAAAACCAATAAAGTCATTGTAACGACCCGGCCCGTCGTTACGGGAATTACCACCCCGTTATGTTGAAATTGTATGTTTTATGCTTTATTATCAGTGTTAAAGTCTATCGGGTGAGTTAGGAGTGATTTGGATTGAAAATGAAACAAATAGCATGTTTGAAGAAAGCTTGAATATGAAAAGTCAACCAAGAGTTGACTATTGAGTTAGAGTGCTCGGAATCGGATTCTGATGATTCGGTTAGTTCCGGGAGGTGATTTGTGACTTAGGGGAGCGATCGGAATTGAATTTGGAGGCCCGGTGTAGAAATAGGCTTGAATTGGCTAAGGTTGAATTTTGGCGAAATCCGAACGGTAGGTGAGATTTTGATCCGGGGTCGGAATGGAATTCCGACAGTGTTGCAGTAGCTCCGTTAGGTGATTTTAGATGTGCCTGCAAAATTTCAGGTCATTCGGACGTCGTTTAGACGGGTTTTTGATTGGTTGTGTAATTCGGAATGTTTTAAAGAATTTAGACTTGAATCCGTGTGTAATTGGTGATTTTGATGTTTAGGATGATGTTTTTATGATTAGAACAAGTTTGAAACGTGTTATGGGGTATGTTGGTGGTTTTCGTTGGGGTCCCGGGGGCCTCGGGTTGATTTCGGGGGTCCAAACGGACCATTTCTTCTATTTTTGGAACTGCTGTTGGCTGCTGGTTTTGTTGCAGACGGATGCTCTATGCGATCGCATAGGGTCATTGCGATCGCATAGAAGGATGGAAGTGAGCCCCAGAGTTGTTCTATGCGATCGCGTAAAAGGAGATGCGATCGCATAGGTATGGAAACTGGCACTATGCGATCGCAGGGTCACTTGTGCGATCGCATAGAAGAGATTGGAGGGGTGAAAAAAATGTGCTATGCGATCGCATAGCAATGGGTGCGATCGCATAGGTTTGTCAGACTGTGCATTGCGATCGCATAGCTAGTGTTGCGATCGCAGAGAAGAAAAGATGAGGTCTGGAAGGTTGTGCTATGCGATCGCGGGAGAGCATTGCGATCGCATAGAAGGGGAAATTGGCAGGAAATTTAACTCTATGCGATCGCATAGGGTCATTGCGATCGCATAGAAGAGATTGTTCTGGCAGTGAATTAAATCACAGAACAGAGGGGTCGCGGGTTCATTAACCCAAAACCCCATTTTTGAGTTCCAAGAGGAGAAATTGACGGGAATTGCTGGTAATTCATCGGGGATTCGTTGGAGGTAAGTTTTGTGGCTTAATTACATCATTTTAACATGAAATCCTTGGTTAATTCCCTGTAAATGGAAGAATAATTGTGGGTTTGAGCCCTAAGCCTAAATTGAAGAAAAACACCGATTTGAGTGGGCAAACGGAGTCCGATTTTGGTAAATTTTATATGTATGGACTGGCGGCGAGACGAGGGTTCCAGAAATGTGAATTTCGTAAGTTTTCGGAATGTGGGCCCGGGGCTCGGGTTTTGACAACTTTGGGAATTTTGATGTAAATTGAGTTGTATTGATTGGGTGTCGTCCCATTGGCCTAAATTGTTGTATTTTTACTGTATTTGATCGGATTCTACGCGTGCGGAGCTTGATTCTCGTGGCAAGGGCATTGCGGAGTAGTCGTCGCGCCGTATTGAGGTGAGTAATAGATGTGGGTGATGACCAGCGGGTTCGAAACCCCGGTATACCACTTTGTGACGCTGTATAGCGGCGAGACACGCACACTCTTGAGAGTGCGGGGTCGATCATGAACTGGAGACTACATATTAGTCCAATCTGTTGATATTGTATTATTGGCTATTCTAGAGCCGTCGAACCTCCTTGTCGGATGGTTGCATATATATATATATATTGTGATAATGGCCACTCTTGAGCCGAGGAACCCCTTCTTGGGCGGTTGAGTATACATGTGGGCCGTGAGCCAGTTATTGGATCCCGCGAGGATCGTTATCATTGTCTTATCACATAGACATGCTAGTTTACTACTAGTCCGCAACTATTTTTGTTATTATGCTAATTCCAATCTCTGGAACTTGATATTACTGTTTTCCAACTGAAAAATGATAAAAGAGTTTTCAAAAACTACTTTTGAGCCTGCGAGGCTGTATTTGCATATTAGCTGACTAGTAGTGGATCGGGCTGCACGCCGCAGCGAGATATATGTTGGATCGGACTGCACGCCGCAGGGGATATCTCTATGAGATGTGCTTGGGCTGTAGGAGCCCCTCCGGAGTCTGAACCCCCACAGTGAGCACGGGTACCCAAAAATTGGAGTCGGGCTACACGCCGTAGCGTTCATATCATGCATTGCATTGCATTTAGCTACATCTGCTAGCTGTTATGCTATTTATTGGTAATTGTTGGAACAGGTACAGTGGAGATTGATTCTATGACAGGGTAGCTGATCATAGCTTTACATAGTGCTTTATTGCGGATTTCTTATCTGCGCTGTCTTACCCTTGTTTATTACCACTGAGTCTGGCAGTACTCATTTTACTCCCTGCACCTTGTGTGCAGATCCAGGTACCTCTCAGCGGTGATCCAGTAGCTGTGCGAGGCGACGTTTGTGGATATTCGAGGTAGCTGCAGAGTCCGCAGGGACCCGATATTCCTTCCTACTGTCTTTTGATTTTGTATTGACATTTCTTTCCGCACTTGGTATCTTGTAAACCTTTATACACTCATGTTCGGTAGAGGCTCATGACTCTTGACCCTTGGTCTATGGGAGTTGATGTATTATGGGACTTGGTTCCCCGTTTTCCTTACGTGATTTGCTTTTATTTCGTCAATTAATTTGCTTAAATGGGTTAAAGAGAGCTTCTTGCTCCGTGGTTGATATGGATTGGTCAGGCTGGCTTAGCAATGTGCTGGGCGCCATCACGACCGGATTTGGGGTCGTGACAAGTTGGTATCAGAGCCTAGGTTTACTAGGCCTCATGAGTCTTGAGCCGGTTAGTAGAGTCTTGTGGATCGGTACGGGGACGCCCGTACTTATCCTCGGGAGGCTGCGAACCTTTAGGAAATACTTCACGTTTCTTGGAATTCTTATCGTGCGCACTTGATTCAGCTTGAGATATAATTTTTGAAATTCCTTCCACACGTCTGTGTACGCATCGAGCGCTCAGTAATGTAATTGCCTTATGGCTTATGATTTCCTCGAACGAGGGGCGAGATATAATATCGGTGAGTTCTTGTTGGGCCAGTCAGGATGACTAGAGGCTGGACCTTGTTTATGACTTGAGCATTGAGGTGCTGATTTTGTGAGTGGTGGCAATAGATAATGTATTGAGGGTTTGAAACCCCGTATTTGCACTATAAAGTGATGTGTTGAGATGGAATACGCGTCATGTGACGAGCGTGGTGGTATTGTGACTGGGGATTTGGACTTGATCCTTACCAATTGATAAATTACTGTGTAAAGTGACTAAGACTGGGCTTATATCTATGTACTTGGGCTAGTAGCCATGTTTGGGGCCTTGTGCCGATCTGTAGAGTATTATGGAAGGTTTACTAATGGATGAGTTGTTAATTGTTCGACTCTTATCTAAACTGTTGTGTAGCCCCGAGCTATGGGCGTGGTGAATATTTATCATATCTCGTAATTGGAAGGTAAAATGCCTTATTTGTAGTGGAACAAGTTTAAACTCGGGAAGACTAAAGTGATTTTGCTATGTGTATCCTGGTGGAAGGTATTGTGCTGAAATGCTAAATTGAGGCGAGGTAGGTGGGTTGATTCTCATGTGTAATTGAAAGGTATTGATATGTGTTATGATTCGAGCAGATACATCGCAGGTTCAAGTATGAATTGTGATGATATAATTCGTGTAGTATTGATATTTAATGTTGTTGAAATACATTGTGATATCTTGTTGAGTTGTGGAAGTATAGCTAGGATGGTTTGGTGATTCTCTGGCAGGTGGGTAGGCCAATTTACAAAGGAAACTCTGCCGGAATTTTTGAAAAATTCGGGACTTAGAAAAGATTTTGTCACCTAAAGAGGGGGCGTAACTGTTGTGTGTGAATGAATGCAAGAATTGCAAAAGAGTTAATATTTCTGATGATTCGAATCTCCGTCGAAGCTTGTAAATGACTTGAGTTTAATATCATACTAACATTTCGGCATCACTTGAGTAATACTGATATGAGTGGTTGAAAGTGCTTTGATGAATGGCTTCGAGCTAAGTTGGGGAGGTTGCTATTGATTAACCGATTGCACTATTGTGTGCTATGTTGATTCTGTCTCTAAGTATGTTGGGAAAATTCTGATAAAGGTTATGGTGCTTCGTAGATGTGAAGAAATACTAGGGTATTTTGAACCGAGGTTGGTAAGGAATGCTTGGTGTATAGAAAAGAGTGATAGCTAATAGTATCTGTATGTAATCATGATCTGCAGTGTCAAAATTCTAATAAGGCACGAGTGGTTCTGTTCAATAAGACAGTTGAATTACAGCTGAATAAGGATGACTGACGCCCGAGAATTGTTTACGGTGTTCAAGATTTTACTTGTAACAGTCAGGTGTCTCAAAATTGTACATGTGGTTAAAGATGGTGGTTTCGTTAGAAGAGATCGGTACTTGTGTTATATTATGTGAATGAAGGGATTCTATGTAATCCGTATTGGAAGGTAATGATAACGAATTCAAATCGCAAGAGGTTCTTCAAAATAAAGTATTGTAGGATGTGATCCTTCTGGAAATTTGAGAGAGTATTCAGTGGCCTATATGTCTCAGACCGTGTGGTCTTATGTACGAGTCTCGTGTGGAATGAGTTCATGTGTTATGGTGCTACGGTAGTGGCTAATATTAAATCAAAGATGAATCAGAAAGGAAACTGGGTAAATGGAACAACTTGTTAATAAACCGAAGCGGTATGATAAAGAATACGACTAATTCCTGGTATGTGGTTGAAGTAAGGAGTCTTGCAGATATTGTGCAATAAAGCTTTTGAGTGTTGGCGGTCGTGTAACCCGATATGAGTATAATATGGGTATAAGGACTCAGTCCTGGCAGTTTAACTTATGCAATGAATGGGAAGAAATAGTTGTGATGTGTTTTATCATGGTTTGAAGATGAGTATATTCCTATCGATATGCGAAGCGGGGAATGTGTAATGAGTTTTCTTCTATATGGGATCACGAAGGTCCTTGACTAGTTGAGTGCGCCAATGTTGAGGCGGAGGAAAGGGATATGAATTTTCATGTTGTCTTAGTGTGATATGGTATACACGATGTGTTATGGAAAGTTGATAATGGTATATTCTAGGTTTTGAGATCAATTCATAATATATGGGAAGTCAATAAAATTATTTAGCAGCGCGGGCGGCTGCAGGTGATTTAAAGAATCGACCTTTCTGGTGACTAAAGAAAATGGTACTGCTATTCTAGTAATTTGGCAGGGTATATGGTCCAAAAGGACAAAGTAATGTAAACTGATAATATCCAGTGGTATGGTGGTATTCTCTTGTTGGATCGCCTGTAATAATTGAGTCGTTGATGGCATAGTGAAATTCCTGAATGGATTTCGTGGTATGAATGGACGCTTGATGTGCGTTATGTATTCGTACGGTGGAGTACGGAATCAGGCATAGTGATTCATGTGTTATATATGTGTTGGATACTTGAAGTTCTCGTTAGTCCGCCTATGCGGTGGTTGAATATCATGTGTATCGACACTGTTTTGTGATTATCGAAAATTAGAAGCTCTAGTGGCTTTTTCTCTCGGCTTGAGATGACGAATTTGGATTATGATACTTGATTGCTGGCTGGTCATCATTGGGCCAGGTTATCTAGACTAATGTGATATAGACTATGATGGTATGGCACAAATTGTGTAGCAGAGTGCATCAGAGTATGCTCCAGCGGGGTAGTTGTACCTCAGGACCAGCAGACGGCTGGTGGGTATTGCTTGTTCGGTTGGGCCTTCGTGGCGGATATCAGTGCAGAGGTTTCTATCGTTGATTTGGTTCTGGTATTGAGTAACTTTGTCGGATGCGGTTCTTATGGCCAAACTTGAGGCTATATATGTTTATTATGATGAGCAACTTGACTCGACGCGTATTTATTTGACGAGGGTTACTTGGATCGGGTGGCACGCCGCCACGGGTATGTCATTGGAGCGGGTTGCACGCCGCAACAGAATATTGTGAAAATATAGTTAGTTATATGTTACCTGGTATACAATACCTCCTGGCTTCTGAGGAAGAGTCTGTATTGAGTATCGCTTGGCGAATGGCACATCGGTTGTGTTCTTTCAGGATTTGATAGCATACGTTAATTGTTTCACCGTGGGTGAGGTTGATTGCTTGGGTTCAGACCTAAATATGTGTGTGGCTGATCGTTTTGAGCTTAGTGGCTTGAGGTGCTTCATGAGTAATAACGTTGGGATAGAATCACGAATCGTGGCAAGGCCACGTGATGTTATGACCTCTCGAGGAGGATTCAGGTACTTTATTTCTATAATGCGAGACGCAATCTTAGTTTTATATTATGATGGCACTGAGGAATTGAACTGCAGCTCTTTTGCCGGAGACAGTTGTCATGAATTGAGTCGTCATGATTCGAGTGTGTGCATACGTTTCTATTGGAGCCTATGTTGTGCTCATCGTGGCTTAGGTCGGTGTTTGAGATGTCATGTCACCAGTGTGGTGTGTTATGATCAAAATGACCGTTGGAGTCATTAATGAATACGAGCATATTGGATCTTAGCTTCTTAGAAAGGTAAAAATCGAGGTTTGGCTCCGAAACCTATCATGGTATGAGTTTTAAAAAAAAAAAAAAAAAAAAAAAAAAGGAAAATAGATTCACGAATGGTTAACCTGAGAGATGGGTTCGGTATATCGCGTGCTTCAGCTGCCGTGGGCAGGATATGGAGGTGTTGGAATAAGACTCTATCTAATGAAAGAGGTTTTCAGCTAGTATTTGGTGATTGTGGCCAGTTGTTGTGATTAGAGACTATCGTCTCGAGTGATTGGGTTGTTGATACATCATATGATCTCACCCGGAGTAGTGAATATGGGTTATTGCAATGGATTCGAGTGTATCCTGAGTATATGCATGAGATTTGCATTTGGCATAAGATTTCAGAAAGTACAATGTGATTTATGGTTCAGATGGGCTGTGAAATTTTGACTATATGGTGTTTTCGGAGTTGTATGAGATAGGGTGACGTATGATCGCCCGAATATATGCTTGGTAAGGTCATTCAGCTATTGGGTTGCTTCTAGTACAACTCTGAGTCCGCTCGAGGACGAGCGTTCGTTTAAGTTGGGGAGAATGTAACGACCCGGCCCGTCGTTACGGGAATTACCACCCCGTTATGTTGAAATTGTATGTTTTATGCTTTATTATCAGTGTTAAAGTCTATCGGGTGAGTTAGGAGTGATTTGGATTGAAAATGAAACAAATAGCATGTTTGAAGAAAGCTTGAATATGAAAAGTCAACCAAGAGTTGACTATTGAGTTAGAGTGCTCGGAATCGGATTCTGATGATTCGGTTAGTTCCGGGAGGTGATTTGTGACTTAGGGGAGCGATCGGAATTGAATTTGGAGGCCCGGTGTAGAAATAGGCTTGAATTGGCTAAGGTTGAATTTTGGCGAAATCCGAACGGTAGGTGAGATTTTGATCCGGGGTCGGAATGGAATTCCGACAGTTGCAGTAGCTCCGTTAGGTGATTTTAGATGTGCCTGCAAAATTTCAGGTCATTCGGACGTCGTTTAGACGGGTTTTTGATTGGATGTGTAATTCGGAATGTTTTAAAGAATTTAGACTTGAATCCGTGTGTAATTGGTGATTTTGATGTTTAGGTGTAACGACCCGGCCCGTCGTTACGGGAATTACCACCCCGTTACCTTGCATTTACATATATTATGCTTTTAAAACAGTATTAGAGTATATCGGGTGAGTTAGGAGTGATTTGGATTGAAAATGAAACAAATAGCATGTTTGAAGAAAGCTTGAATATGGAAAGTCAACCAAGAGTTGACTATTGAGTTAGAGTGCTCGGAATCGGATTCTGATGATTCGGTTAGTTCCGGGAGGTGATTTGTGACTTAGGGGAGCGATCGGAATTGAATTTGGAGGCCCGGTGTAGAAATAGGCTTGAATTGGCTAAGGTTGAATTTTGGCGAAATCCGAACGGTAGGTGAGATTTTGATCCGGGGTCGGAATGGAATTCCGACAGTTGTAGTAGCTTCGTTAGGTGATTTTGGATATGCCTGCAAATTTTCAGGTCATTCGGACATCGTTTGATCGGGTTTTGGATTGAATGTTAGTTTTGAAAGTTTTGAATAAACATAAGCTTGAATCTGTGTGTAATTGATGATTTTGATGTTTAGGATGGTGTTTTTATGATTGGAACAAGTCCGTATCGTGTTTTGGAGTATGTTGGTGGTTTTCGTTGGGGTCCCGAGGGCCTCGGGGTGAATCCGGACCATCATCCGGCACTTTGGAACAAGGAATGGTCTGCTGTAAATTGCAGACCACTGGGCACCAGTTAAGCCTTCGCGTTCGCGAGGGCTAGGCCCGCGTTCGCGTAGGCTGGGGCCAGTTGGCCATCGCGTTCGCGAGGTAACATGCCGCGTTCGCGAAGGAGAAGGTTGGAACGCATCGCATTCGCGTGGGTGAAGGACGCGGACGCGTAAGAGGAAAAGACGAAGCATCGCATTCGCGTGGTCTGGGACGCGAACGCGTAGAGGAAAAATCCGGGCTAGGAAGATTGGTCTTCGCGAACGCGTGACTTTACGTCGCGTTCGCGATGAAGGAACGGAGCAAGGCATCGCGTTCGCGTAGAGACCATCGCGAACGCGTAGGGTAAAATCGTCTGGCAGTGAATTAAAATCACAGAACAGAGGGCTCTCGGGTTCATTAACCCAAAACTCAATTTTTGAGCCCTAGAGAGAAGAAATCACGGGAAAACGCTGGGAAATCATCGGGTATTCGTCGGAGGTAAGATTCTTGACTCAAAAACATCAATTTATGGTAGTATTAGCATCAATCTTCATGAAATTGGGTTGAAATCTTGAAGAAATGTGGCTTAAGTATTAAAAACGGGATTTTTGGATTTGGAGGGTCATTTGAACTCCGATTTCGATAAATTTTATATGCACGGACTCGTGGCGAGATAAGGATCGCGTTGGTGCTAATTTCGGAATTTTCCGAGCAGTGGGGCCCGGGGTCGGGTTTTACCAACTTAGTGTAATTATGCTAATTTCATGTAAATTGAAGTGGGTTATGATTATTTGACCCGTAATTGATGTAATTATTGTGGTTTGACTAGATTCCACGCACGAGGGAGCTAAATTCAAAGGAAAGGGCATTGCGGAGTAGTCGTCGCGCCGTATTGAGGTGAGTAATATATGTGGGTGATGACCAGCGGGTTCGAAACCCCGGTATACCACTTTGTGACGCTGTATAGCGGCAAGACACGCACACTCTTGAGAGTGCGGGGTCGATCATGAATTGGAGACTATATATTAGTCCAACCTGTTGATACTGTATTATTGGCTATTCTAGAGCCGTCGAACCTCCTTCTCGGATGGTTGCATATATATATTGTGATAATGGCTACTCTTGAGCCGAGGAACCCCCTTCTTGGGCGGTTGAGTATACATGTGGGCCGTGAGCCAGTTATTGGATCCCGCGAGGATCGTTATTATTGTCTTATCACATAGACATGCTAGTTTACTACTAGTCCGCAGATATTTTTGTTATTATACTAATTCCAATCTCTGGAACTTGGTATTACTGTTTTCCAACTGAAAAATGATAAAAGAGTTTTCAAAAACTATTTTTGAGCCTGCGAGGCTGTATCTGCATATTAGCTGACTAGTAGTGGATCGGGCTGCGCGCCGCAGCAGGATATATGTTGGATCGGACTGCACGCCGCAGGAATATCTCTATGAGATGTGCTTGGGCTGTAGGAGCCCCTCCGGAGTCTGAACCCCCACAGTGAGCACGGGTACCCAAAATTGGAGTCGGCTACACGCCGTAGCGGTCATATCATGCATTGCATTGCATTTAGCTACATCTGCTAGCTGTTATGCTATTGATTGGTATTTGTTGGAACAGGTACAGTGAAGATTGATTCTATGACAGGGTAGCTGATTATAGCTTTACATAGTGCTTTATTGCGGATTTCTTATCTGCGCTGTCTTACCCTTGTTTATTACCACCGAGTCTGGCAGTACTCATTTTACTCCCTGCACCTTGTGTGCAGATCCAGGTACCTCTCAGCAGTGATCCAGTAGCTGTGCGAGGCGACGTTTGTGGATATTCGAGGTAGCTGCAGAGTCCGCAGGACCCGATAATTCCTTCCTACTGTCTTTCGATTTTGTATTGACATTTCATTCCGCACTTGGTATTTTGTAACCTTTATACACTCATGTTCTGTTAGAGGCTCATGACTCTTGACCCTTCGGTCTATGGGAGTTGATGTATTATGGGACTTGGTTCCCTGTTTTTCGTTATTTGCATAGCTATTGCTTCGTAATTTAATATGCTTAAATAGGCTAAAAGAGAGCTTCTAGCTCCGTTGTTTATATTGATTGGTCAGGCTGGCTTAGCAATGTGCCGGGCGCCATCACGACCGGATTTGGGGTCGTGACAAGTTGGTATCAAAGCCTAGGTTTACTAGGCCTCACGAGTCTCGAGCCGGTTAGTAGAGTCTTGTGGATCGGTACGGGGACGCCCGTACTTATCCTCGGGAGGTCGCGAACCTTTAGGAAAACTTCACTTTTCTTGAACTCCGTCGTGCGATCTTATTGTTCTGAGAACTGAACTTCTATATTCTATTCTCTCGCGGATGGCGAGAACGCGAGCATCGGGACGAGGTGGACGACCTCCATTGCCACCTGTTAGAGGCCGTGGGCGCGGTCGTACTAGAGTTAGAGGTAGGGCGACTGAGGCAGTGCCAGCTGACCCGCCTGTTGTACCAGTTCAGGAGCAGCCCCCGGTGGTTGAAGCTCCAGCAGTCCCAGTTCAGGGCCGGACTATATCTATTGCTATTCCTGGTCTTCAGGAGACTCTTGCCCAGATATTATCAGTATGTTCCGGTTTGGCTCAGGTAGTTTCAGCTACCGCCACCGTAGCGACATCTCAGTTAGGGGGTGGTCAGCAGACCCCCGCAGCTCGCACACCTGACCCGGTTGTTCAGGGACTTCAGACGCCAGAGGCAGTCCCCGCTCGGGTGGTTGCACCGGTTATTCCTCCAGCTGCACCAGCTCCAGCTCCAGAGCATATGGTTCAGGTTATGCCCGAGGACGAGCAGCGTCGTCTCGAGAGATTTGGTAGACTTCAGCCACCCCATTTCAGTGGCGTTGAGGGCGAGGATGCCCAGGGTTTCTTGGATAAATGTCAGAAGATGCTGCGTACGGCTGGTATTCTCGAGTCCAGCGGAGTTTCATTTACTACATTTCAGTTCACCGGTCCCGCATTTGATTGGCGGGAGGAGTTTGAGAGGCGTAGGCCTGCAAGGAGCAGCACCTCTCACATGGCAGCACTTCTCTACTCTCTTTCTAGAGAATATGTACCTCGGCCTCGTCGTGAGGAGCTACGTCGCCGACTCGAGTGGTTGATTCGAGGCGACATGTCCGTGACTCGGCATGAGCTTAGATTCACTCGCCTGGCTAGGCATGCCACATGGATGATCCCCACCGATAGGGAGAGGATCGGGAGGTTCATTGATGGCCTCAACTACTCTATCCGTATTCTTAGGACCAGCGAGCGAGTTCTGTCATCATCGTTTGAGCAGGTTGCCGATATGGCACGCTCCATCGAGGCGGATCGTCGCCGAGAGAGAGAGGAGCGGGAGGCCAAGAGGCCTCGTGGTTCTGGCAGTTTCAGTGGTGCTCCATCTAGAGGGCATTCCCAGCAGAGCGGAGGTCGCTCATCTAGACCTTCTCATTCAGGCCGCCCAGAGCAGAGCAGAGGTTCTTATGGTCGTGGTCGACAGGGATTTCAGCAGGGTCAGTCATCGCTTGGTGCCCTCCCAGCCCAGAGTGCAGCACCTACTTCTCCAGCACCGGGTGCATGTTATGAGTGTGGTGAGTTTGGCCACATGAGGAGACATTGCCCTCGTCTACGTAGGGGCAGGGACTCAGCAGAGGGATCAGCCCTCCTCTTCAGCACCATCTCAGTCTAGTAGAGGTGGAGGTCAGTCTTCTCGTGGACGCCCCAGGGGCGAGGAGAGATCTGGTGGAGGCCAGGCACGGTTCTATGCACTTCCTGACAGGCGTGATGCAGTTGCCTCCGATGCTGTGATTACAGGTATCATTTCTGTCTGTCACAGAGATGCCTCTGTTCTATTTGATCCAGGGTCCACATATTCTTACGTGTCCTCTTATTTTGCACATCATTTGAGTGCGACTCGTGGTATTCTTGATTTACCTGTTCATGTATCCACCCCCGTGGGTGATACGATTGTTGTGGATCATGTCTATAGATCCCGTGTTATATCTATTGGGGGTCTGGAGACCCAGGCAGATTTGTTATTGTTGGGTATGGTGGACTTTGATGTTATATTGGGTATGGACTGGTTGTCTCCGTACCATGCTATATTGGATTGTCATGCTTAGATAGTTGCGTTGGCCATTCCTGGTATTTCTCAGATTGAGTGGCGGGGTTCGACTGATTTCGTCCCTAGCCGTGTCATTTCGTTCTTAAAAGCTCAGAAGATGGTTGAAAAAGGGTGTTTATCGTACTTAGCTTTTGTGAGAGATGTGGGAGCTGAGTCTCCTAGCATTGATTCTGTACCTGTTGTGAGGGACTTTCCAGATGTATTCCCCTCAGACCTGCCGGGCATGCCGCCGGACAGGGATATTGATTTTGGCATCG